>OY101442.1:111346957-111989457 GCA_956483585.1 Gymnocheta viridis
CCACGAGTCTTATCCCAACTTAATAGGCGATGATAGTTGTAGACCTGGGCACAATGGGATCGATAAGAGGTCGCTAAATAGCTGCAACTTTCTTGCGGATTCCTGTGGGAAAATAAGATTCGCATATTAAAAATTTCTATTAAAATTTTTCTAACTCACATGCACTTTTCCAGTCGTAAGGTCTGTGTGTGTTGACCGGTGTTTACAATATATTTCCATTCGCCGGAAGCTGAGCGAGCTTTTTGGGGTCTAGCATAACGTACAATACTCTGACACAATTCGCTCTGCATGCCATTGTCTTCACGTCTAAATTTAAAAAAATGTTTAAGAACAATTTTGCTGATTATTTTGTTTAAAATAAATATAAATCTTTATACCTCTTGTTGCCATACAAGTATTCATCGAAATCATCTGTGAAATCCAAGGAATTAGAAGGTTTTTCATTATACTCTGCCAATAAAGCGGTCATGGCATGGCGATGTCTTCTTATGCTGCTCATTATATGATCACTATGTTGTTTATTATTTTGTTATAAACATAAGAAAACTTAATATTAGTGGTCATTTTATTATTTTTGGATGATGAAATTAGCTTCAACCAGGACTAATAGCTGTGCTGTGTTGTGCTTGCCACCGCTTACCAAATAAAAAGCATTTAGTTTTCAAAGCCAAGGAGTTTCCCTTACAATTTTAATAGTTAATTTAAATTTATGGGGAAAAATTTACAATTATGTGTTTTTTTATTTCTTAAAAACAAAAAATCTCAACTCTTATTTTGCGAAATATTATTGAAGTGCTTAAACAAATGAAACTAAACAACTAGAAGATAAGGAGGTGCATGAATATATTTGTAAAAAGTTTTAATTAGTATCTATATTTGATAAATGAGTGGCATATTACGCTTAAAGTATACTTTAGTTACCGATATTTTTCACGTTAGAACTGTAAATATATTTTAAGTCAGCTACATTCATGGGGAGTAGAGCACAATTAATTATTTATTATTGAGTATGACGTCGGAGAAATCTGATCTGATAAGTCGAGTATTGAAAAATTTTTTTGTCCTTTTCATAAAAATAGCTTTCTCGACATAAAAATAGATTCCTTGAATTTTCATAGACTTTTTGTGAGTCGTCACCTTTAAAATTTTTTTAAAACTTTAGCAAAATTTTTTATGTTCCTAAAACTTTAAGGATTCTGAAAATTAAAAAAAAAAATAAGAATTAAATAAATTTAATTAACGAATACGAGCCTATAAAAAACCATTAAATTTAAAAAAATAAAACTAAAGTTTGCATTACAACTCGATCTTGTTTCACACAAAATCGAAAAAAAAATTCAAGGAATCTATTCTTATGTACTGAAAGCTTTTTCCAAAAATTTAACTTTGTTTGACTTATACACGAAACTTATATCAAATGATGTAAAACTTTAATGAAATGAAAAACAAATTGCCTTTACTTACAACTTTAACAAATCTGTAGCATACTTTAGGGCCAGTCATTTCACAAATTCCAAAGCATACTTAATAGTTGGCTTAATAAATATACAAAAGCAATCTCAATAGTTAAAAGTTGTATATAACTAAAGTACTAAATAGAATAAATAAAATAAATAAAATCATTAAAATACAAATTAAACCAACTTAAAACTGGGAAATAAATAATGTAGAAATAACACTATAGACCCCCTGTGGTATATTCCTTAATCACTCTATCAAAAGCTTACATGGGATAATCATCAGTTTTGATACACATTGACGCAGTAAAACGTTCACATTTCTTAGGGGGAGCTACACCATTTCCTGGGGCACCCTTTTTCGGTCTGGCTCGCACTTGAACACGTTTACGTTTGGTAGGCGATAGATTCATACGCGTTGACGGCAGCTTATTGCCGGACAAACGATAACGTGGTCCCGATATAAGCTCTTCGGGAGTGGGAAGAATTTCATCATTCGGTTCCCTTTTAGCTTCGCTTATCAAATCGTTCTCTTGGTTATCATTATCGTCTAGGAATATCTCGGAACCATTTAAGCTGGCAAATGCTAAATCTTCCACCAGTTGATAGGGTTCGTAGGCTTCTTCGGGTAATTTTTCCGGTGTTACAATTATGGGAGCTTTAGTAGTCGTAGTAGTCGCAGTAGTAGTAGTAGTAGTAGAAGAAGAAGTAGTGCGATCAGAAGCGATCATGCTTTCTCTTGGGAAAGCAAAAGCCGTGGTATTTAATTTCAATGTACGACCTGACCCCCCACCTCTCTGCACATCTTCTTCGTTCAACGAAAATGATACAGAACGCACTAACTTATGAACAAACTCCTTAGGGTCTCTGAACGATCTTCGTTGACGTTTTAAAGGTGCTTTTGGGGTAGAAAGAACCCCAAAAGAAGCTTTTTGTTTTTGGGTTTTCACGGTGGCAGCTTGTGAATTTGCCCATAATTCCTTTGTTTGGGTTTTATTTAGTTTCAATAGTGTTAATGTAGGCACATCTTTTTGCAATTGAATATTTATATCTAAGGGATCGGTCACATCATCTGTCTCCTCTTCCAGCTCCATGCCCAAACTTACATCATCCAAAGCAGTACTATTTTTGTTTTCCGCTTTTAAAATTTCCAACTCCTCATTAATTTCCTTAGGATCTAAAACCTCTTCGGACATAAAATCCTCCAAGCCATCCAGACCCAAACGCTGTGTCATTTGAGCTGCCGCTGGCAAAGTGCCAACACCTTCATTATTTTCCCCCGCTGCCAATTCGGCGGAAGTCAGTTTGAAATTTCTTCTTTCATAGGAATTTTTCGTTTTTGAAAAGTCTCCGAAATCAGCTAAATCGTAATCAAATTTTATATACTTCTTGGCGGAATTACGCACTAAATTCGCTATGTCGAACACTATGGGCAAGATTAGAGATTTATCATCGCCAAACATCATGCGCACCTGTAATAATGTTTTAATATCGTTTTCGTTTTAAATTTTATTCATTTTATTTACCTGAGTTAATTTCAATTCGTTTCCCTTCTTGGCATTAATTTGTGCTGTTATCAGCGCCGACAAGGCCAAACGCTGTTGCTTCGATAACACTCTCAATATGGGCATGACTTCGATAAACTTTTGTCTTACCGCTTTATTCATTAATGCTTTCGATAAAGCTGTCCTCAAAACTTTTTCTCGCCAATCGAACGGATGCACTTGATTCTCTTCCAGCAAATCATTATCATCATCAAATGTAATAATAGTTTTTACTGTGCTTCCCTTCGGCAATGACTCCTTACTGTTGTCTGTTTCATAATTCCAATCGATTTCTTTTAAATCAGTAAAGTCGAAATCCAATAATTCCTCATCTTCTGAGGCACCACTAACAAGGTAAGGAATACAGCACAGTGTGGCCGCCCACAAAAAGTATCTCAATGATTGACTCATTTTTATGAGGACTAAAAGAAAAATATAGAAAACGTGTATATTATAACAGATTAACATCTCAGAATTTTACTTATTTTTAAGTTAGAAACTTAATTTGTATTAAAGTTTCAATTAATGCTGACTTCCTAAACAAAACTGGAGAAATGGCTGAATAGCACTCCTGCACGGCTAACCTGCCATCAATTTTGTATCTATAATTTTCAATAGAATTTATTTTACATATCGTTGATTTAGTATTGAAAGGACGGATCTCGATTTTTTTCGAAACGCCGTTTTTATTCTTTTCTGGCATTACATTTCCAAATACACCAGATAAGCTAAAAATCACAATTTAAAAATAATCGAGATACGCCCTTTCTATATTAAGTCAACGATATATTTGTTTCTTTTTTAAAAGAAGTAACACTCAGGCATTTAATGTCCAGCAAGCAGACAACTTTGCTGTTGAGCGTTTTGTTCATTTTTAGGGCAGTGTTGCAGCATCTCTGATGTCAAGAAGGCGCATTTTTTGGCCGACTTAAGAAGGAAACAAGATGGTTATACATTTACAAGTATTTGAACTTTTTATGTGTGAGTTTCCTCCTACAATGCCACGAATTTGGATTTTTGTTCTTTAATTGAGAGGATGTGCTTCCAGATTGGTCCGGTTGTAAAGTGGGCAGGACTGCGCACATACAAAGTAACTATAAATTTTTTTTTAATTACTGCTACAACATTTATTCTTATAAAATTTTGCACTCACACTTGCTTATCCTGACAATACAACATTGTGGTTCGAGATGTGGGTGGTGCCACGCCCTTGAAAATAAATATTCCTTTGGACCAACTTCTACTTTACCGCTTCTAATGAAACTTTTCGCAAACATTTAATTCTGGTGACAAAACAATTAATGACAACTAAAGTAGGCAGTGCCACGCCCTTGAAAAGTAAGTATTCCTTTTCAACAACTTCTACTTCAGCGCTTCTAATGAAACCTTGCGCCAATATTTAATTCTGGTGACAAAACAATATGATGATTAGAAAAGGAGGCAGTTCATACAAAACTTTTCAAATGGGTTTTTGTTTTCTTGCAAGAATCACATCGCTTTCCAACTTGTTGAGATGGCAAAATTTAGAACACGAGCCGAACTCATAAGGCCAAATATCGGAAGATTAAATTTTTAACACCGAAATTCTTGTACTAAGCAGGAAGAAATTTTTGTGTAGATTTATTCTTAAAAATTATTTAAAAAAAAAATACTTTTAAATAAGAATTTTGTTTCTATCAGAATTTTTAGAACAATTTTATTTCGAACGAAAGTTAAGCAATTGGAGAACACCATCGCTGATAAAATATGTATCATATATTAAATTAAAATTTGTTAGCTTTTGTTAAATTAGTAGTTTGTTTACACCGGTTCGCTATCAAGTTTTTCATATAAAATAATGTGCATGCCTGGCTGGGAAACGTGATCGTTAAAAATATATTTTGTTAGGTAATTAAGTGTATTTATTATGGAAATGCGTTTTCCATCCTTGGATGGTTGTTTGTATTAGGAGGTTTCATAAAATTTGTATTGTGTATTAAGGGAGTTTAAAAAAAAAAATTTATATGTAAATTTTTTTTTGTTTTCACATGCCTGATTTGAGAGTCAATCAGGGCTTCTCTATTGAATATCACCCCTGAATCTTCTGTACGAACACCCCTACCCGGACACCTATATTGAACAACTCTGTTGAATGTTTGTCAGGAAGCTGGAAATTTTCTTCATAGGTACAAAATATTTCACCGAGTTAAATATGAACATCCCTACTAATTTTTTTCAGTTTTGATTGCTGAAAGAAACTGAAACTAATAAAAAAAGGGCATTTCGGTCTATTTTTATTACCCTTATCCTTTCTGTCTATTCATTAGCATTTTCTTTTTATTGCACTTGATAAGATGCATTAACTTAGGGCTTGTGTTTTTTCTTATGTTTAAAGTAAACCATAAATGTTTGAGTGTGTCCTCTATTGTCTGTCTATTTTTAATGAAAAATAAGGGTGCGAGAAAGTGAAACATTGTCTATTTTTAAATGCATTCATATGTCGTGTATGTACATATGTGTGCACATTTATATCACTATTGGTCAGTTTGAGTGAGCTCGTTAGAATATTTTATTATATTGCGCATGTGTGCGTGTGTTTGCATTGAATCATTTTCTGTCTGTCCTTCTCTACCGTCTAGCTTGTTATCTCTACCTATTTCACACCCCAGTGCGTATATTTATGTGTATAAGGATACACAATTTCATTACACATACATATTTCTTATTTTTTTTCAAAGAAAAAGGATCAGAAATTTAAAAAGAGGTTACAAAACCAACATGCACTTGCATTACATAAATGTATGAGATACATGGAAAATTCTCAAGCAAAGTTAAACACCTGTGCCGATCTATCTCTTTTTTATTACACTTGTCCTTTCTGTTTTTCTTTGCTGTCTACGTTTTTTTTTTATTGCAGTTCATCTTTTTTTATTGAAAAATTTTGAGTTGGCATTTTCATGAGTGTCTGCTCCTCTACCAACTTTCTTGTTGGTCGCTTTCATTTATCGACAAAATAAATGTTGGGATACCGAGAAATTTCTTATAACGTAAATAGTTGTGATTTTTGTTTTGATTTTTTTGCAGTTTTGATTGTTGAAAGAAAATGAAACTAATAGAAAAATGTATATGGTTTTTGCAGCTGTATAAACGAATTCAACATGTAACTGTTTATCAGCATACAGATGTGAAAATTGTATGACCGAATGTTGTAAATTTAAAGAAATTTGTTTACTATGAAAAATAAATATTTTCTTCATGGTTTTATAATATTGCTTTTTCTTAAGACATGCGCTAGCATAATTTAGTATAAATGCGAGTGTTTTTCAGAAATTTTTTTAAACAAAGCTTAGAACAATCAATAGCATTCTTTCTCTTTTCAGCTTAATCTAATAAAATACAAACTAAAATAAATATTAAAAAATAAAACTAATTGATATACAGAAATATATATGATGTGTTTTTATTTATTTTATTAGGATTTTTTTTTCAGATTACATAACAATTAAAAATATTTACATTTATTTTACTTTTCAGATACAGGTTTATAGTTAAAAATTCTTTTATATAAATTAAAAAGTTTTTGTGTTAATATGTATTCGTTATAATATAAATTACATGCGCATATATTAACATTTGATATACTGATGTTTTCACAATTACATCTATGAATTCCATTATGAACATGTATGAAATGATGAGAATCATTACTATACATTCTTAATTCTTCAATCATTCTCAAGAATAATTTATTGTGTTCCTTGTCGATATGATTACTGTATCCATCTACTAGCTCCTTTAATTCAGCTGACGAAACCATTTTTAATAGAGTTGATGTAGCTCGCAACAGGATGACTAAATAACTAATTGTAATTTCACAGTCAAAGACTATTTATTATAAAGATGTTATTAAAATGAGTAAAAAAAAATGTTGAGGTGTTTTAATTGTTCTCTTTATTGAGTGATATAAATAAAAAAATCCTTTTTTAGTGTTTTACATGTTATTGAAATTACAATTTTTACATTTAGTTATATTGTATATATTATAGTATGTTTGTATTAGCTTTTTTGCCTCTTCTTCTATTTCCATATTTCTTCTTCGGTAGTATAAGCATGAGCAAGTGTCTGCTCCACATGTTGTATTATCATTCGACCAAGAACAGTCTTCATAATGTTCTCCAAATTTATTTTTCTTTGTTTTCAAGCTATTTGCACTCTCAAGATGTGATTGAATATTGATGAGTTTGTATTTATCTTCATCAGAAACAATATGGGAACATTTCTTTAAGAAATCATATATTTCTTTTAATATAATCATTTTTACTAGTGTTTATGACTATATACTTCAACAAAAAGTTTATGAATAGTTATAATTCATGATGGATTGGTTATTTATAGTTTTGAAAGCAAATGTGAAATTACTTACTTACATACATACATCAAAAAAAAATATATAAATAATTTCTTTAGCTTTATTATTAAATTTATTAAAATTATTTTCTTAAACTATCTATAAAATATATATGTATATATATAATTAAAATGGTTACAATAGTTTTCTTATTTCGTTTGTAAGAGGAATATATTCAAACATTTTATCATGTATAATTAAACAATAGGCTGATGTATTAGCTGGAATGTTTTTCAAGGTTTTTAGTTCAATTCTAATATCGATTGGTCCAGTTTTCACTGTTTCATTTTGATGAGTAACATCCAAGACAATTATTGGCGCCATAGTTTTAAAATTTTCTCTTGTTAATAGTGGTTGTGGATCGCGTGAATAATAACTTTGTTGAAACTTTAAATACATATCATATAGAATTGCAAAACGATTTCTGTCAAATTTAAGGTTTAAATCATCATACGGATATGTATCAGAGTTAAGATGTACTTTTATATCGGTCAAATCACAATGCTGAAACTTGTTCTCGCTATTTCGAAGTCCTAAGAGCAGGAAGCGTGGTCTTTCGTTTTCAGTGGCTAGCTTAACATTCCATAAAACTGTTGTACTTTCTGGAAGTGAAGGATAGTAATACATATCCCAACTCCTAAAAGCAATGCTTAATGGATGACGATTGTTAATTGCTTTAAACATTTCCAATTTATAAGCATCAGCAAGTTGGATGTGTGGTACTTTCCAAGTAACATTTAGAATCGACAACTTAGTTTTTTCGGTTGATAGTTTAGATTTAAAAACCTGTTTGTCATCTTTAGATCGCAAAAGAATCAATTCATGTTTAGAATTAACTATTATTTTATTGAAATCTTCAGCAAATCCAAGCAATAGTTTTAGTGGAACACAAAAATTGAAATAGCCGTCTACAAGTGTAAGATCATCATTTTTGAATGGTGACCATCCTGCGTTTAGTAAATTATCACTTTCAGCTTTACTCAATGATACATAGTTCTTTAATTCTGTTGCAATACCCAAGTGACGAGTGCGATCAATTTCTACTCCATTGATTTCATATCGAATCTCATCAAATAGATGTCCTACACAATTGTTTAAAAGTTGTATAGATGTTGAAACTGTTGAGTCTTCCTTTGTTGCAAGTCCCTCGATATAGAGAAGACTTTCGCTTGGTAAAACATACAAATCTTGATTTTGAATTGTGATACGAATTTCATCATTATTTTTAAATGATTGCAAATATGATGTATAGCTATGATATTCTTTTTTAATAATTGAATTATCAAAATGTGGTTTTTGTAAAATATTAATAATATTACTCATTGCTCGTTCAACGTTTCTTATTTTTTTAGATGAAATCCCAAATTTCTTAAAAGCTCCTTATTGTCCTCACGAAGATTATTATATTTTTGCTTCTTTATGATTCCTTTAATATGTTGTTTTTTCTTTTTTGTCTGATTATTAAAATTTGGTTGCTTTCTGGTTTCGTCTTCCGTTGGCAAAGATAAAATGAATGGCGAACGCTTCTGCAATTCAGTTTTATTATATATAATCATTCTCTCATAGGCTTCAAATGTAATCGTATTGTAATTTTTTCACCACGAAAATTTATTAAGTTTCCGTCTTGATCAATAACTTTCAAAACAAGACTATTTATTGTTTTTGCATTTACAGGTAGATATATTACATTAGTCGGAGCCTCAGTTATTTTGTAACCTGGGCTAACGTTAAGTGAAAACTGATGCAAAATATGTGCGGACATGTTATTTATATATGATCCGCTGACAATATTACATTCAACGATTACTGTATTAATTTTAGTTATATCAATTGTTTTATCGGAGTAATGTTCTATACCAGGCTTCAATACTCTGGTACTAAAACCTAATAAGGATCCGATTGATCTCGTTTTATTGAAATAAATTGTGTCTGTAGTGCTTTTTATGCATGTTTGCAAAGTATTATAATTTGCTCGTACATCAAGGGTTCCATTTGCGATTATAGTATGGTATTTATTTTCTAGTACTTCAGCTATATCTGATAATTCGTATGATCCAACTGGAACTTCTATCTCGTGGTTACCAATATGAAATAAATTGTTTTCTACATCAACATTCGGAATTGAGTGATATGTGTCAAAACTTATTAGGCCGCAAACATAATTTTCATTTAGTTCGATTGGTGGAAAATAGTTTGCAACAAGATTTGAAGAGTCTCCGTTTAATGTTAATGTAATTGACATTTTAACGTTTGATGAGTGAATAGTTTATTATTAAAAACTGTATCGGTTTTTATAATGAACCAATGTCGATATTAATCCAAGAGTTGTGTTCTGACGAAAATCCCAACCATTTAACGTAAACCATATTTCTTCTTCTTTTTAAAATTTTTTCAACTAAATATGTTTCTAGAAATTTAGTTTTCATTAGCTCATGCTCGTAAAAGCCACCTTTAATTTCATGTCCTTGATAGTCTTGCAATATATAGGTATTAGGATTTGTATTTTTTATAGTTTTAATTTTAAATATTTCTGTAGTCCAATTTGGTGTGTAACCTTTTTCAAATGTATGCTTATATTTACTTATTCGAACGTTATCATTTACCTTAAACTTTGGTTTTTTAAATACTTTTAAATTGTTGTAGACTGTATTCAATAAAAAAGTTTCATTTGAAGAATTTACTTCATTTGGGGTCATCTGTATTGTTCTATGAAATGTATTATTATATTTATCAACAAGTTCTTGATATTTGTTTATCCATTTGTATGATCCCTGGTAACTAAACTCTTTCCACATCATTCCTTTTAAAGTTCTGTTAAATCGTTCTACTATGGATGCCTTTAGAACACTATAAGTTGAATAGTGATTAATTTGATTAGATTGCATAAGTTGATGAAATTGATTATTAAAAAATTCTTTGCCATCATCTGTTTGTAAATTCTTTGGTTTTCTGTTGTTATTAGTGAAAATACTTTTCATAGCATTCGTTACGTTGCATGCAGTTTTATTTTTTATGGCTACAGCCCATGCTTTTTTGGAAAAGGTATCTATTACTGTTAGAAGGTATCGATATCCATTATTATGTATTGCATAGTTCCCCATTTCAACCAAGTCCGCCTGCCATAAATCATTAATTCCTTTCATTATAACTCGTCTTCTTTTAAAATTTTTTCGCGCTTGTTTGTGCAGCTCGTTAACTATTTCTCTCTTATCCACGTTCATTTTGTATATGATAGTGTATGTCGACGATCTTCTTATATTATATATGTATGACAATCACTTGGCTGCCTTAATTTTAGGCCATTCAAGCTTTCGTTTTTTTACATCATCTACACCAACATTTTTATTAATCCTTTTGAACATAAAATCTTCAATTTTATTAAATCTTTCTTCAATATTTTTTATAAAGTCTTTATTTGCAAAGTGTATTTGGTTCTCTACTACTTTTTCAATAAGTTGAACATCTTCATCAATTTCTTTTGTAATCGTTTTTTGTAATTTTTTTATTTCACTTCCAATAATATTTAATTTAGCGTCATATCCATTTTTAAGTTCTTCAATTTTATTTGAAAAGTTAATATTTTCATTGTGAAACTGCTCCTTAAAAATCTTTATCGTGGTATATATTTGTTGCATATCTCTTGTTATGTTATTTATTTGTAAATTATACTTGTATGTTTTTATTTTCGAATTATTTAGATTATTCTTAATCGAACTTTCTCCAAATTTATTTATGTAACTCATTTTTAATATATTATATTAGCTTCTCTCAATTCTTCAACAATGGAAATTATTTCGTTTTTGTGATTATTATGACCAGCACTTTCCGATGAAAGAAGTAAACGTAATCTGTCAACTAATTCATTCGGATCATCCCAATATATATAGCTTGGCTTACAGTTGTCTACAGATTTTAACGACAATCCACTGCCTTCCTTTAAAATATTTGGTTTCGCAGTAAATAACTGTTTTATTATATTGACATATTTATATGCTCGAGTACCTTTAATTTGACCTTTTGATTGATATTGACGCTTGTGTGCATTTGTACTCTTTAAAAGTTCTTTATAATTTTTCAAATCATTTTTGGTGTAATGTAGAGGCTTTGAATGAAAGACTAATTCGAATAATCCTGGAGTCATTTTCCATGTTGTATTTCCTATTTGAATAGAATTATCTACATTAAAATTTAGCTCATTATTTCCATATCGCCACTTTCCGCTTTCATCTATATTGAAACCATAAACCATATCTAACTTTTTATTACTCAGGAGCAATTCTATATTTTCAACTAATGAGGACTTATTAATAACGGACACTTGATGTTTGCTCTTATCATAATCATTATCATCACTATCTATTTTTACATCCAACTTTTTTATTTTGTTGATAGGACTGTAAATAGTTATATTATCATCATATCCCTCAGCATCATCAAAATTATCAGAACTGCGATCGGATGGTAGTGATGGAAGTTCTGAATCTGATATGTCATTATTTGATTGATAATCATCTGATTTGTAATCCTGAGTTTTTTTAATTATCTTATTTATAGGTTTTGTTTCAGTTGTAAATGTATCTTTCGATAAATCATCGGATTGATAATCATCAATTTTTTTAATTATCTTATTCAGGGGTTTTGTTACAGGTTTAAATGTATCTTCCAATAAATTAAACCTATCTGCTTCATGTAATTTTATATTTTTCAGCTTTTCTTTTAATATCGTTCTTGTCTTAACAATATCTTTTAATAATTTGTTATTATTCATATCGAACCGGTTTGTATCTGTTGTGAACTGCTTTGTATCTGGTTATGAACTGCTTTTTATCTGGTTTGTATCTGCTTTTATCTGGTTTGTATCTGCTCTGTATCTGCTTTTATCTGGTTTGTATCTGCTCTGTATCTGCTTTTTATCTGCTCTGTATCTGCTTTTATCTGGTTTGTATCTGCTCTGTATCTGCTTTTATCTGGTTTGTATCTGCTCTGTATCTGCTTTTTATCTGCTCTGTATCTGCTTTTATCTGGTTTGTATCTGCTCTGTATCTGCTCTGTATCTGCTCTGTATCTGCTCTAAACAAATCTCACTTACAGTTGTATGAATTTATCAAAACCTTTTCTGTATCGCCCCTTATTTATCGCATCATCCTTACTGACAACAACGAACCCATATTTGTCTTTCCAGCACTCACTACATATATCTGTAAATTCTTTAAATGTCATATCTCCAATAACATGGTCATTGTATATATGTCGTAAATTCATTTCATCTTGTTTAAAAATTATAATCATATTAGCATTATCACGTATTAGATGCTTTGGAATTTTCGTATACGTTTGACATAAATAAAAGCAATCAATATGTTTATGTCTTCCCATACAAAAGTAATCTCTAATATTATCTTGTTTGCCACAAATGACGTCATCAAATATTATTATAGAATTAGAATTTGCCTCAGCTGGATTTAGAACTTTTTCGTTTTCCGAAAATGTAAAAAGATTAATTCCTTTTATTGGATCGATCAGTTTCTTAAGGTAGCAGTATTTAGGTTGATATAAAGACTTTGAATATATATATAAGTTTCTGAAGCTAAGACCATTAGGACTTTCTATTAGACTAATCATGACGTTAGTTTTTCCACAGTTTGAAGGTCCCACAATTAGTGCTCGTATTGAATTTGGTAATAATGTGCTATGTTTAATTTTAGCTTTCTTTTTTTGTGATATGTCCACATTTCTTACAACAATTTGTTTGGCTTGCTCTATTAATCGCATATTGATAACTGATGTGTCTTATCTATAAATACAATCTTATATAAGGAAATCTCACCATTTCCATTTTTAGTATAGTATAAAACACATCATACACGTATGTTAAAGAAAAAATAAATAAAATGGTTATAAACTACACCAAAGGAAATAAACTAAATCAGTGTAAGGCTGGAAGCGGTTTTGTAAACAACTTAATAGATAAATTGCCGGTTGAACTGCATTTACCTGGTTATCAGTTTTGTGGACCTGGAACAAAACTTGCAAAACGTTTAACAAGAGGAGATAAAGGTATAAATTTATTGGATGCAGCTTGTAGAGAGCACGATATTGAATATTCACGAACAAGCGATATTAATAAAAGACATCAAGCAGATAAAATATTATCTGAAAAAGCTTGGCAACGAGTAATATCTAAAGATAGCGGTTTCAAAGAGCGAGCACACGCTTGGTTCGTAACAAACGCAATGAAAGCAAAAGTTAAATTTGGATTAGGCATGAAGAATACTAAGCCTCGTGTATCAAAGAAAATTAAGAATAATGTGAAAAAGAAAACACGCAAAGTTTGCAATAACAAATTGTTTTCATCTACTGTCAAACATGCTTTAAAACTTTTGAAAAATGAGAAACCTGATAATATAAGTGATGCTGTTAAGATTACCCAAAAATATGTTCATTCAAATTTTAAAAGGAAGAGGAAAGCTAATATTAGTATACCAAGAGTTATTCCAGTACCAAAAATTGGTGGATTTCTACCATTAATTCCTGTTTTAACAGCTCTATCAGCTTTGGGAGGATTAGCTACCGGAGGATCAGCTATTGTTAAAGCCGTTAATGATATTAAAAATGGAAAACAACAACTAGCAGAGGCTACTAGACATAACAGACATATGGAATCAATTGCTTTGGGAAAAGGTTTATATCTTAAACCGTACAAATCTGGCTATGGCCTTTATTATAACCCAGCTCCAAAAAACTTTTAGATAGTCTACCCAATCGACCTTTAACGGATCTAGATTTAATGAAATATGCTAAGCAACTCAAACATTTTAGAGGTGTTTTTATGCGTAATTGTTTGCCTAAAAAAGCATTAACTCAGGAATGTGGTATTGTTAATTTAGATAATTCCACCGGTCCTGGAACACATTGGGTAGCCTATTATAAAAATTATAACTATAAAGAATATTTTGATAGCTTTGGAAACTTACAACCACCAGTTGAAATAGTTAACTATCTTAAAACTCCAATTGAATATAATTATGAACAAAAACAAAAATTTAATACATTTAATTGTGGACATTTATGTTTAAAATTTCTATTCAATAAATATCATATGAAATAAAACAACAGTTTATATCTTTTTTTCATAATCATTTTATTTTACAATTGTTTGTTATTATATAGAAAAGTTAACATGCAATTTCTTTAAAAATATCGTCATCAGAATCATTTAAAAACTGATGTATAAAATTATTTGAGGTTTGATTATTTATATAATCGATTTGTATAAAAATATCATCATCCTCTTCCATAATTTCTTTATAAATATTTAAATTTGTTGATGTTGGTACTGTTGAGTGACAATTTATTTTATAATGTCCCCACGCATAAGTATCAACACCATTTTCACGTATAAATCTCTTATCATCTAAATAACTTAATGTTAGTTTACTTATATATTGTGTATATACTTCATGAATCTTTGATCTAAATACATACATTGAATTATAATATAGTTTTTTCTCCAGCAAACATTTTCTAAAATCATTAATTGATAATTTGTTGGTTACACTCTGTTTTACTCCTTTTATTTTTTTTATTTCTGTGTCTATCCTATCTATTTTTATAGAATACATTTTTGCTCGCAAACCAATGAATTCCTTAATTACTTTACCATTACATTCATCTTTCATCATCCCTAATACTTTTTTATTCATGAGTGGGAAATTGAATACATTTTCTTTCGGATATGCAGATGTATCGAAATGTGACTTGATATCATTTCTAATATCTGCATATAGATCATTTGTTTTAACGTTATATATAAAAGAATCAGTATCCATGTAATTCAAATTAATATTTTCACAATATTTGGGTTTCATGTAATCGTAATGAAAATTATACATTTTCCATTTTGATAGTTCTAAAACAGAAAATCCAATGTAAATGGGCTTATTATATTCAGTTCGCACTCTACTCATTTCAATTGCAACCATTTCGTCATGAATTTTGAGGGAACTATGAAAATTAGGTCTAGCAATAAGAGCTCTAGCTCCTAATCGCTTACCTCTACTTTCCCATTCACATACTATTTTAATGTCTTTCCTTTTATCGACATTTTCCATAGTCTTACCATATACAGCGTTGTTTAAGAGTTTAAAAAAGTTTTGCTCAAAAGAATTTTTGGCCAATGTTCTGTGATGATTATTTATATCAATATATTTTTTTAACCAATTCGACTGACTAAATTCAAGAATTCTATGAATTTTCTTTAAAATCAGTCCATGTTGAATACATTGTTGAAGATTGCGATAATGTATTATATAATTGGTTTTGTTGTTTAAGTCTGTTATTAATTTTCGCTGTTTCATGCTTTCAATTTTCTTGTTTTCTGCACAAAATGGTAAGTCGCTATGATAGTCGTGCAATGTGGTTGGATATTCTAAATCAACTTCCAATATGTAACCCAATGCTGAATCTTCTTTTACATTATTTACATCAAAATTTTTAAAGTTTTCTACCCACTTGAAATTTTTAAAGGGGAGGTATTGAGACATTGCATAACCATATAAGTTATTTACATCTAAATACATCAGGTAATTAGATTCTTTTGTAGGATCATAATCACTAACGTATTTATTATTGGCTACCGAATGTCGTTTACTGCATTGAACAATACCTCCCCTAATACCCCGTAAAACGAAATTGTACATATTAATATCAGTTAATAATTCCAACTCTATTTCCGTTGTTTTCAACATTGCATCCCAAGATAAGCCCGGGGTAGTATAATATTGACAGGGGTCTAAATTGTAAATGTTTTTACAAACTTTACGGAAATTTTCAAATACATCACAAAGCAATAAAACATCTACTTTTAAATATAATAGAAGATAGTCCATCAGAGTGTTACATTTGAATGTACTCCAAACCTTTTCAGCATGTTCATAATCCTCTACACTACACGACTCATTAGAAAGTTTATTAAAGAAACATGAACGGGGTGGTAGATGATTTTCTTGGAGACGATTCACTGAATCTAGGTAGTCATACGGAAAGACACCTTTACGCTTCATTAAATTGAATTCATTGTCAATGCGGTAAGTTGATTTAACAGTTGACAAATCATCATCGGACAAAAACCCTGCTAGTTTTTCTAAACTCGATGGCATAAACCGACAAGAATCTAGAAAACGTAATTCAAGAGTATTTTTTTCATTTACAGGGATTCTCTTTGATATGGATACATATAATTCCTTATTTAAAGGAATTATATTTATATCGCCTTCAATAGATGACAGTTCTCTGATAAACAAATGACAATCGTATGCCGAAAGATTATGGAAAAATATAGGGATGAAGTTTGCGATTTGGTACTCTAAATTGCATTTGTTATGTGCGGGTCCCCTATATTCGCCAGTTAAATGGCAATGGTCAGCCACCCGATCTTCAACAGATAAATATTTTTTACAA
The DNA here is from genome assembly GCA_956483585.1 of Gymnocheta viridis. Classification (NCBI taxonomy): domain Eukaryota; kingdom Metazoa; phylum Arthropoda; class Insecta; order Diptera; family Tachinidae; genus Gymnocheta; species Gymnocheta viridis. The sequence continues at coordinate 111,363,805 of OY101442.1, forward strand.
ATGTGACAAATTGTATCCACATTTTGTCTTATCTGTTGAAGCGGTGTTAAGAAGTTCATTGGTTTAACTACACTTAAATAATTATTATATATATCTAGACTATCCTTAACTAAATTATCAAAAAAGTGTTTTGGTGAGTTATCACCACTATATATTCTAAATATATCTAAGCTAGAATTAAATGAACATTTAATATAATAACTATAAGCAAATGGAATATGCCTTTGTGTAGATTTCACATTAGCTGAATTTTGAACATTCACTGATTCTAAAATGCATTCAAAATCAGCGTACACCACAAAAGGCACATCCATTTGCTTCTTAAAATTCTTAAAACTTACTAAATTATTATCTGGGCTAGGCATCTTGGTTACCTTCTTATTACATTGGTCCTTGTGAGTTTTAAGTGATGAATCGGTGTGAAAATGAATAAGGCAGCAATTACAGATGTATATTTTATGAGTATTTTTTGTTAATTGACTTCTTATTAATCTATAATTAAAAGAAAAAATCATTTTAATATAGTATTAATTTTCAACAATATAAATATTATTCACATACCTTGAAATATTTTTAATCCAGACGTAGTGAAATCGCTCGCCATCTTCCAAAAGTAATAAATTGATGTGATTTGCTTTTTCCTCTGTGGTATAGTAGTATGGGCCCACTACATTATCACCTTCTAAGCCAAACACATTTACACTGATATCAGGGTTGTTAGTTTCAAAGGCTTTAATTTTGTTGACAGCGAGAGGGAAATTTAAATTTTTAAAATTTAAAACAGTACTATTTTCCAGTACTATAATTTCATCTTGTATATTATTAATATTATAGGATGTGCATCTATTTGAATTAAGGTCAACTGGATACAATGCCGATATTATAGCCCACTTGAAACAATACTCATCATTATTTTGCACATTAATGCATGCAAACTTTCTCTGGATTGTTGGTGGTAGAGGAATATATTGTGATCCTTTAATGGATTTGTATTCATTAATATTAATTTCAAGGCGTGATATTTCAATTAATGTCCATCCGCTATCACGCTCCTGAAATTCACTCATCTTTTTCACAATAACATCGCACTGGTCACTGTAGTGTTGGAGAATATCGTCTGTTGTTAATGAAATACTGAGGATAACCATTTTAGTTTGATGTGATTTTATATCTATGGTGCACGCATCCTCTTCTTCTTGTATCAGTACGTATTCACAAAATAGTTCGCAATTAAATTTTATGGAGCAATGTTTTTGGATCATATTCTTTAGCAATTCAACCACTTTGGGTTTAATTTCACCCAAAAAGGTTTCAGGTATTAAATTTGTTTTATTAGCATTTTCAATCATATACGTAACGATACGATTTTTAAATATAGACTTGACGCATTTTACGTCACTATCAAATTTTCCTGCACAATTCAATTTATGTTTATTTGTACGTATATGATAACGCCAAATTGTTTTTAGAACATATACTCCACAATCTTTGCAATACATATTACTTTCTCCATCTGTTTTTGGATGTTCTATTAAATGTGAATGTCGTTGCCATTCTGCTTGATCTGAAAAACGTATATTACATACGTTGCACATCATTGAAGAACCTTGATGTTGCATCCTCACATGACGTTTTAAGGAAAAGTTGCGATTAAATGATTTTCCGCAGATATCACAAGTAAAGATGGCCATTTTTTCGGTTTTAATTTAATTCTTTTTTAACGAAATGGTATAAACTGTTTAAATTTTCAGAACAAGAATGAATTATACTATTTTTCTAAACATCTATTTATACTTAAAACTGTGGGCGTGGTTTTAATTATTAAAAGAGCAAGGTTTTATCAATCAAAGAATTATATATGTATTTGTATATCCTTATACTCATAAATATACGCATTGGTGAGTGAAATAAAAAGAGACAACAACATTACTGGTAGGGGACCGATAGAAAATTAACTAATACAATCACACGCATACTCTTATGTAATGTAAATGTATGTTGTTTTCGTAACCAATTTTATTAATTTCTAATCCAATCTAATTTTTAATGTGTGTAATAAAAATAGAGCTAGATGCGCAGGTGTTTAACAAATTTTCAAGCACCCTTATTTATCATTAAAAATAGCCAGACGGTAGACAGACACTCATAAAAATGTCAATACTAGAATTTTCAATAAATAAAAAGATCAACCGCAATAAAAAAAGATAAACGGAAAAAGAAAATGCTAATGAATAGACAGAAAGGATAAGGAATTTCAAAAAGGACAAGGGTAATAAAAATAGAGCGAAATGCCTAGGTGTTTAAGAATTTTCTCATACCCTTTTTTATAAAAAAATAAAAAGATCGACCTCAATAAAAAAGACAGACGGTAGACAGACACTCATAAAAATGTCAATCCAAGAATTTTCAATAAATAAAAAGATCAACCTCAATAAAAAAGATAAACGGAAAAGCCAAATGCAATAAAAAGAAAATGCTAATGAATAGACAGAAAGGATAAGGGTAATAAAAATAGACCGAAATGCCCTTTTTTTATTAGTTTCAGTTTCTTTCAGCAATCAAAACTGAAAAAAATTAGTAGGGATGTTCATATTTAACTCGGTGAAATATTTTGTACCTATGAAGAAAATTTCCAGCTTCCTGACAAACATTCAACAGAGTTGTTCAATATAGGTGTCCGGGTAGGGGTGTTCGTACAGAAGATTCAGGGGTGATATTCAATAGAGAAGCCCTGATTGACTCTCAAATCAGGCATGTGAAAACAAAAAAAAATTTACATATAAATTTTTTTTTTTAAACTCCCTTAATACACAATACAAATTTTATGAAACCTCCTAATACAAACAACCATCCAAGGATGGAAAACGCATTTCCATAATAAATACACTTAATTACCTAACAAAATATATTTTTAACGATCACGTTTCCCAGCCAGGCATGCACATTATTTTATATGAAAAACTTGATAGCGAACCGGTGTAAACAAACTACTTAAATTCTTTTTTATTTAAGCGATTTAGCCTTTTCAGGACATTTCCCCAGCAGGCAGCTACCAAAAAGAAGTAAAAGTCATCATACCCAATTTTTGTTTGCAAACATGAAGTAAATGCCACAACAATAAAATCAATAAAGATGTGACAAAATGTATCAACTCAATGGAAAAGTATAAATTTTCGTTTGAATCATGATAAATAAAGACATAAATAAACTGCCGACCAAGTTAAGCAACTGAGTAGAAAAATAAATATACGCGTAATAGATTGTTCACACTAATTACAGCGACGATGTTTTAACAGCAGATCTGCGAAGTTTTAATAACTTAATAAGAGATTTAAAGAGGTAAATAAACTCTTACCCACTACCACCTGTCTACTTTACCTTTATCGGCTTTTTATTGCTGCGTTTTGCTGAGCAATTTCTTATTGTTCATAGCGTATAAATATTTAAGTAAATGACAACTATTTAAGCTGTCAATGTTTTCCTGTTTTACAGTGCATAAAATGTTATCGTTTTTATTTTATTATTTTTCAAATGCACTTATTGTCAGATGCTCATGTTGCTGTCATGTTTCATTTTATAGTTACGCTTTTGTACGTCATACTTGCGACTTGTCTTTTTGATAGTTGCGATATGTTGTCGTTATGAAATATTATGATTTTGTATTGTAGTTTATGTCAGGGTTTCATTGCCAAAGGTCATTGCTAAAGTTGTAAAACAAATAAAATTTTTACAATAAAAAAAAACAAAATCTAATAAAAAAGAATGTTAAAAAAAATGTGTTCAGTGATTTGTTGATAACACAGTGCCACAAGCAAAAACCAGCCTCAACAACTCCAATGGGAATTGAAAGTAGCCCATTAAGTAAACAGAACTGTTAAAGTTAGCTAGATTTTAATTTTTATGGCCTCTTGAAGTTGGGCTATTTTTGAAAATTCTTTGCAAGATGAGTGACAAAAAAAACGTATAAATATATAAAAATATTTAATGGAATGTAAATGTGCGTACTTATTGTTGCATTGAGTCCAATCAAAAAGACTTCGATCCATATAGCTTAAAATATTTATATTTGTTCCAGTAAATAAAATGACAATTCTGAGTTTTAATATTGCACAATGTGTTAGTTGAAACACTTCTTAACACGCATCTGATTAACTTAAATGAGCAAAATAAATTAACTACAAAAACTGCCGAGAATATATGGTCTGCCAAAAATAAACGTGATACTCCGTTGAGACCAATTTGTAAATATTTTGTGGACATTTTAAAACATTTCACAAGGGGTCGGTATATAATGTGAAAAATGCCGTAGATCTTAAAAGTAGAATCTCTAATGTCACAGTAGAAGATAATAAAATGCTAATGTCTTTCGATGTGGTTTCTTTATTTCCGAGCATACAGGTAAATCTGACTATAAAGGCTTTTGAGAAAAAATTGTGCATTTTAGAACAATATACGTCATTTCCTACACTCACAATATTATTACAGTAACGGACTGTACCTTATTCAAGAAGTAATCCGTTATTAGTCATTTTTAAAAGAATAACCATTTAAAATTGTAAGCAATTTTATTTTTAACTGATTCTAACATTCATTAAAAAAACTAAGGACATATTAATACGGATTTTCGGTTACTTTCAATATTGTCCGTTGTTTTCAAGTGCTGTTTTTTTCTTTGCTTGCTTTATTTGATTTGTTTGAGATTTACTCTCCTACACAAACAAACGAAAAATCTTTTATTTTTACGGGCTTAAGTCAATTAATTTTTTAACATTAAAAATTAAATGATCTTTTGGTTCAATTTAAATGAAAAATGAGTAGAGCGGTTTTTAAGTGAACTTTCATTTAAATTACAATTTCAGTTAATTTTACGTACAGAATATTTTGAGTGTAAGAACACATTTATAGAGCTATTGTCGTTTTGCATCAAAGAAGGAAGATATTTTAAATATGGTAAGAATTTTTTTGAACAAAAGAAAGGAATGCCAATGGGCTCTCCAGCTTCACCAATAATAGCGGACATTGTAATGGAGGAATTATTAAATGAGGCACTTGAAAAAATGAATAACAAACCGAGATTACTAACAAAATACGTAGATGATCTGTTTGCAATTGTTAGAAGAGATGATTTAGACGCAAGCTTAGATACATTAAACGCATACAACAGGCAAATTTAATTCACAATGGAAAAAGAAATTAACAACAAGCTATCATATTTAGATTCGTTAATAATAAGACAAGGTGATAAACTAAAATTAGATTGGTATCAAAAACCAATGTGCTCGGGTAGACTGATTAACTTTTATTCAAAACATCCGCGCAAAATAATTCTCAACACTGCTTCTAATTTCATTGAGAGAGTTATAAAAATAAGCGATCCGTGCTTTCACAAAAAGAACCTCGACAAAGTTAAAAACATTTTAAGTTAGAATGATTTTCCAAAGAAAACAATTGAAGACGTACTAAGACATGTTAAACGTAAAATTAATAATGAATTCAATGTAGATGAAAAACCATCTAAAGTATACAAAGCCACAAATTACATTCCTGGGTTTTCTGAGAGATTATTACACTCAAACATATATGACAAAGAAAAAAACGAATTGGCTTTTAAAACCACAAATACCAATATGAAACTTTTCAGTAGAACAAAATCGAAGATGGAAAATGGAGAAAAATCGAATTTATTTTATCAAATTAACTGTGATGGTGACGGGTCCGATATATGTCAAAAACTATATGTTGGTACCACCAAAACTACACTAAAAACGAGGATGGCATCACACAAATGTAACATAAGATCATCTAATAAACCTATTTAAAAAAAAAACAGCACTTGCGGCCCACTGTACTGTAACTGGTCACAAACCTAATTTTGAGAATGTAAAAATACTGACGAAAGAAAACGATTATAGAAAGAGGTACACGCTGCAAATGTTACACATTATAAACATTCCAATTGATAAGAGATTAAATTATAAGAGAGATGTGCACAAATGTATAGACACACAATAAATAAACACAGATCAAAATAATTAAACAAATAGGGAAATAACCATTTAGTTACTGAATAACAAATAAAGTGCAAATACCTACGTTGAAACAATGTTCTAATTTATATATTTTTCAACATAAGAGTCAATTTTAATTTGCTATTAATTAATTATGCTATTTAATTTTCAAAGATTGTTAATTGTTATTACATATATTATACTTTAGATCCCCTGAAGATGATCAACAACGTTGATCGAAATATTTGGAGTGAAAAATAAATCAACAAACAGAATTAAAATTACTGTGTTTTTTAATGACCTCAAGCTGAACTAATTACAATTTATAATTATTGTCTTAATTAATTTCCAGACGTCCTGTCGTATAACTGTAATACATTCTATGCACTCAAATATGATCAATGCCCAAAAGCCCAACCACTAGATGGGGATCTTGGTTAACAAGTTTATAGAAATAAGCAGCGTTTTAAATGAGCTTTCTGATGATGATGCAAAGACGATGTGTAATGCAATGGCTTTATTTAAGAATTCGTCGGTAAAAATAGATTAAGCATACATTAAAGATAATTTTGAATATATTTGCCATAGTAAATCATATTGGCAACCAAAGGAAAGTTTATCCGTCATAGAAGACGTTAAAGAAAAAGTTCAAAATATTAACAATAAAATATTTATTAAAAAACTTAACAAAGTTTTTAATCGGAATGTTGGCCTTCAAACGGATATTGCACGTATATTTTCAATACATTCGACCGTTTTGTGTGACAACCGAAGATCTTTTCAATTTGAAAATGTTGAAAAAACATATGATTATACTTTTCAATAAACATTTGTTTAAATAAAATTGATTAAAAATTATTAGTCTGTTTTTTTGCGGATGCATATTTTGGTGCATATTTTAAAGTAATTTTTAGGAATATTTGCATGCATATTTTAATATTTTTTGTGCATATTTAAACTTGCTCTGATGATTAGTTTAGAAACTCTTATGAAATTTGTAGTACTAATTCCACAGTTTAATTGAAGAAAACTAAAAAAACAATATTTGTTTAGTAAACATGGAATGAATTTAAGAAGCCTTGGTTCGAATCGCAAGCAGAACAGCTTTACGAATACTAAAAATATGAAATTCAGAAATATCTTCATATACGATAAAAAATTTCCCGAATAGTAAAAAGTAGCAAACTTTTCTACTTTCTTGCAAACGTTCACAACAAGTTATCTAAATATAACTTTTTTTTGTAATAAATTGTAGAAAATAAACAAATTTAAATGAAACATCTTGCAGCCGCCTTTTGTTAGTTATTATTTATTTAAATCGACATCCATTTAGATGAAAAAGACAATCACAATGGGATGCCATTGTCACATGCTCGATCTTTTTTTTGTTGTTGTTTTGCTTTGAAGATGAGCTGGTGATTGAGCATTTGCATACCACGTAGTATCCAGCAGATGTTTTTCAATGTCAATGACTTTGGTTCGGGTGGTGCATAGCTGCTTAGGAAAGTGAATTCCTTGCTGCTAGAGGACACCAACTAGTTGAGTATGCTGCCGCAGAGGCAGCTTCTAAAGTCATTAAACGAAAATGATATTTCAAAACGTGAGCTATGAAAACAAAAGTGAAATTAAACACACAAAGATTTACAAAACAAAATACAGCACTATTTGTGTGAACAAATGAATGGGCGAATAAATCCTACACAATTTTATTTTATTCTTTTTTTTCATCGAATGTTAGTTGAATAAAAGTTACCAAAAAAAAAATAGATATGTTGATCATTTAGCCTTTTGCTTGAACTGTGAAAGATGCCATACATATCCACGACAAACCCCAAAGCCAGCCAGCCAGTCAGCAAGTTGGTTTTTTGTGCAACTTCATGCCATCTTGATAAAACCAAAATATTGGCATTCAAAGTTAAGGTTGCTGAAACGATGGTGCAGCACAACAATAAGCTTGCCAATTGTTTTTGATCAAATTGAATTTCGTCTATTATTCTCTTAGCGAAATAATAGACATTTGCGGTAATAGAAGATGATGCTGCTAGCTGCCATCATCTTCATTTTTATTTTCTTTTGAAAGTTGGCGTTAATTTATGATGCACACCTGTAAGTTGGATTACGTATTAAAGATGGAAGGCTACAATATTGACGTGTTCAAAAAAGGAACATCTTAAGATTGTAAATTACATATTTTCAAGTGGCTGTTCGCTTGCTATTGACAGCTACTGAGTGCCTGTAGTCCTGTCTGTCTGCCTGTCTGTCCGTCTGTCTGTTTGGTTGTTTGCATGTCTTATGGGAATTATTTTCTTTATATATTTTTGTTTATATATTTTAACACATTAAATAATTGCCAGAAAATAGATGTTGTATTTTCTTTCAAAGAATTCGTTAAAATATTTTTATATATAATTTTGTCCATTTGATATTTTTTTTATGAAAGTTATTGGTGAGCAGTTTTATTTTCTTTTTCGTACCACAACTTTAGGTTGTCTAACCACATAAACTACATTTTAATTAAAGTTTTTTCTTCGTCAAATAAATTTATTTATATTAAAAAATTATATCAAATCCGAAAGAAAAAACTAAAAAAGGAAAAAATACCTTTTCAATTTCGTAATGTTCTAATACAATTCAAGGCGCATTTTAAAGTTCAACCTGCGAAGAAATTTTTTAAAATTTATTTATATTCTGCAAGTTGAAACTTAATAGTTTTACTCGAGTTCAATACTTGAATTTACAAATAAATTTTTTTTTATTAACTCAAAATGGAACATTTATGCAGTCATCAGAAAAACAATTGAAATAAAAAAAGACGTGTGGCACTCGGGGACTGCCGCGGCAAAGCTATTGCATAGCATTCTTTATTAACTTATGCAATTATAATTATTTATTTTTTTTTATTTATATATTTATATTTTTCTTTGATATTAATTCAAGTTTTTTCTTTGTAAAAATCTGTTCTAGCAATACTGTATGTTAATGAAATCAATAGCATACTTAAAAAATAAAAGACTTAAGAAACAAACTTAGTGTTAGGTTTTATTTTCGTTACGGAATTTCTTGATTCGGTCGCCGCGCTCAAAGTGCGCGATAAAAGCTGTGCAATAGATTAATAATACCGCAATAACTAATTCTCTAATTAATTTTGTGGTCATAATTTGTATAGATAAGATTTATAAATCACATTCAACTGAGCTACCTGAAAAGTAGCGAATACATGAATGTACACATGAACACATACTGATGTTAGGGATTTGGCGGCCCCCGAAAAGTAATGTTGTTTCTCTTGCGACCAACAGGTTGAAATTAATTAACGTTTGTTTTCTCCTGGCTCCTTTGCAATATTATCTTAAGTGAAATTTTTTCGTACAAGATACGCTATCAACCTTTTTTTTTTTTTTTTTTTTTTTTTAAAAAAGAGAAGTAACACTCAGGCAATTAGTATGCCTACCAACCCGTAGGTGTGTTACCTTCTTTGGGAAAGGGATAGTGAGAGAGGACAGATGGTGAAAGAGAGAAAGATTAATTTTTACAACTCTGATATTGCGCGTTGTGTTAGTTTTTAGATCAGTGTTGCAGCGCCTCTGATGTCAAGTAGGCGCATTAAATGTGTTTTAAGCTGTTGTAGCCATTTTATTAATTATTTTACTTCGCCGGCGATTTTGCTACAATACCGACGAAGGAGGGCGCTGTGATGTCCGCTAGCATACACCAGTATCAATTGCTGCCAGAACTGTTCAGTGACCAGTGTGCTATGCCTTCATCACTTAAACAGTCTGACACAACAACAAATACAATCGCATACTAATGCACATCTGAAAAATGCTGGATGTTATGACTTGTCTGAAGCTGGGCTCGAACCCACGTTCTTAGACATTATTTGCTTTGCAGTCAACGCGCTAACTACTTCAGCCAACAGCACCCTCAATAAAACCCTACGACAATTTTTGGAGTCATATCTAAAAAAAACTCGTTTGTCAGAAAACGCGTTTAAGGTTTTTAAATGGAAAAATTAAAAAGTATTCTGTTTTCAAACTGCAAGTAACAAGATATTTTCACGGATTTTTCTTACTCGTACAAGGTGAAGAACGATACCATGAACAATTCTGCATTCTTAACCCAAAAATCACGTTTTTTGAGATATGACTACGTTGCAATAAAGGAGCAATATGTTTGTATATTTTTCTTCATATGCTAATTTAGTATATAAAAACAAAAACAAAATTTAAAAACTTTCAATATGTTTTTATTTTTGATACAAATTTTTTTCCCCTAATCAAACTTTTAGTAAATTCGACTTTGCTTTGCCTTTCATAGTCTCGATATATTAAATCCGAAAGGTATTTTTTGTCTGTATGAAATATCTCCCATAACAAAACAAAATAATTCATTTTTAAAACACAAAACAATAACAAAAATTTTAAAATTTCTTTTTCATTTTAATTATTATTTGTATTTTTTACGCAATTAAAAAAAATGTGAAAGAAAAAGAATATAAATTTGAACAAAATTCGCCATATTTTTCTAAAAATTAACAATCTGTACCACCTTCTATACGTTTGTCATTTTTCAATGCATGAAATAGGGTCACAGTTGCCAGCAGCAGTTTCGGAAAATAATGTACCAATGATGCCTCCACCTCCAACTCCACTTTAAACTGTCACTCTCTGTGGTTTTCTTATTTGTTGTTTAGAGTTTTTTTAAGAAAATATATATTTTTTATGTTTTCAGAAAAAATTAAGAAATCAGTTTATTATTTTTGATTTTCACTGTTATATTGTATAAACTGTATAAAAAATATATATTTGAACTAAAATTTTATATAAAATATGTACTTTTTTGCAACCGTATTAAAAAAATCCTACACTGTGCATTTGTCGACTGTGCACCATTGTAGATAAGTTTTAAGTTTTACTATTCCAAATTAATTAGTTATGGAAAGTCACAAAATCCTTTTCTAGCCCACCCGCACAAATCGGTGCAACATTCGTAATCCTCAGTACATTCGTCTTGAGCGAGTTTACAGCTGCCAGTAATCTGAATAAAGTATAAACATATCTTATATAATAAAAAAGACAAGTAAAAAAAATTTTACCGATAATTCCACAGAAATTGCCATTACGACAGCAATAAGGAGAATAGTGTGGAAATATTTAATTTTTAAATTTAAAAAATCAGAAGAAAAAATTACCGCAATCGAAAGATTAAATGTTACTATCTGAACTCAAACCTTTTTCCAAAAGCCTATTGATACAAAAAGAAAATCGCTGCCCTTAAACAGATATCTTTACACATTAACAAATTTCAAGCATATAATCAAGAATACTTTAGTGCGTAAACAATTTTTCTCAGCTCTTAACATAAATTTACTTACAGATATATTAAAAATAAGCAGTGACGTGTTTGAGCTTTTTAGAAAGTTCTTGTTAAATTTCAAAATAATTACACTGCTCAAATTTTTTTTCTAGCAGGCCACCATGATAAACGAAAAGCTGTTTATGTATTTCGAAATCGAATTTTTGACAGCAATGATTTAAGATCCGTATCTTGCTTAACTGTTCCATTCTATGATAGTTGACCAAATTTCATTTGTTTAGTCTTTATATGGGGAAAAAATAATATTACAGTCATGCTTTAAATAATTCCGGCGCTGAACCATCCTCCTAATCGCCAAAATAGAATCTATTGAAGTGCGACAGCCGATAAGAATAAACATGTTTATTTTTATAACATCAACATACAAAACTGACATCTCTCATGATCAGCTTTTATCTTTTTTTCTTTCATTTGCTTAATTCGAGAGCTGTTTCTTTATCTTTGTTAAGTAGCTAGTTTTTTGTTTTATTATTCAATGAATACAGTAAAACTTGTTTTAGGCGAACTCGTTTATAGCCAATTCTCGGTTGTAAAGAACTAATACCAAAGTCCCTACATTTTAGTAGACACTTTCATACAAAAATTCCTCACAACAGCGAACACGCTAATCACTAAGCCTTGCCTTTAACGAATTACCTTTTTACAGTCCCACGTAGTAAATTTCATACATGTTTTTACTTTTATAACATGCTCGTAAAAATATGTATACAATGCCGGCAACATAAATTTTTAATCTTACATTTTCAGACATTTGGCAACATTTTAATCAGCTGATACATAAGGGGTGATTTTTTAAGAGCTTTCAGAATCGATTAAAAAAACACACATAAAATTTAGAGAAATGTATAAAATCTTTATTTGAGTCGAAAAAACAATCTATATAATTCACTGTTTAAAGATGATTTCATTTAAATCTTGACCGCGGCTACGCCTCATAGGGTTCATACGCTAAATCTAATTTTGGGATTAAACTCTCCAACACATCAGCTGATATCTCACGAATATATTCTTCAGAATTGGCTTCTAATGCGTCAACCGTTGCGGGCTTGTCGCCATAGACGTGAGCCTTGACACAGCCACACAAAAAATTGTCTAAAGGCGTTAAATCGCATGATCTAGGCGGCCAATTGACCGGCCGCAAACGTGAACAGCGTTGCCACTGTTGATCTTTTCCGACCAAATTTGGTCAGACGTTATTCGTTTGCTCCTTATTTTGGTCTTTTTGAGAAAATTCAACTCTATACATTTTAGGAAACTCCGAACACTGGTCACCTCAAAAATTTTAAGCTGCCGGCAACCCTATTTACTTCTAAGCATGAAAAGCAAATGTCAAAGACTGCTTTGTTAAAATGCACTCTTTTGGTTGAGAATGCTAAGTTTCTTCAAGAACATTCGAATCATTTTCAAACGCTTAGCACTTGAGATAGAGTTTCCTTTTAAATCATTCTCAACCAACCTGTGTGTTTGCTGGGTAACTAATATGTTGTGAGTTTCACGTAAAAAGTGTGTGCGTCGACGTCGCAAAGGTATAGGAAATTAGAAAATCTGACTTTACTGATTCAAATAGAAGAAATGTTTTATGACATATTATAAAAAGATGAAAGATTAGATAAACTGCTAACTACAATATACATACATACATACTTCCGAATAAAAACTGGTCATGTCAGGGTTTATTATTTGCTGGCATCTGATAAAGAATAGAACCATTTCATATAAATAGATCACTTCAAAAAATTTGCCAACACAGTAACATTCAATATTTTGAGTTCAGTAATTTCTTCTAATTCAACATGAAATTATTTCCTATTCTTTTCATTATTGGCATCGTATTTGTAAAATTTTCTGCAGCCAAGCCGGTAAAAATGATTTGATTATTTTTATTCATTTTTATTCTATTTTCTATTTTAGATAAATAAATTTAATTATACTTTTTTCTCCTTTAGCAATACGCTGAATGGACGAGTAATGTCTGTGTGCCTCCATTTGAGATGACGAACTCCTGTTCGGAGTGTTGCAACAAAGTGTGTGAAAGATTGGGCAATTTACTAGTTTGTGACTTCCCATCACCAAGCACACCAAAAACATTTAAATACTATAAGGACACATCGTATAATGTTGAACTTTTACCGCAGTAAAATTTTAATTGAAATCTATGTTAAGGTGCTAATAAACGTTTAAGGAAATGACACGTTCGCAATTTGAGAACAAATCTTATTCTCAAATTCTTAATTTTATAGTTCAAAAGATAAAAATTAAAAGAATAACAAAATTCTCCATGGGAGGTTGAATTCCTTCCCAAAAGTTTAAAAACATTTATTTTAAAAATTATTCTCCAATATTAATAAAATCTAAAATAAATTGAAAATCGCAACTTTTTAATACATTTCGTGTTAATTTTCTGAGGATTATAAAAAATAATTTACAGCATTTCGCGCTTAACGTGGGTGCTGTTGGCTGAAGTAGTTATATCGTTGACTACAAAGCAAATAATGTCTGAGAACGTGGATGCGAGCCCAGTTTCAGGCAAGTCATAACATCCAGCATTTTTTCAGACGTGCATTAGTTTGCCATTTCAATGAACTGTGCCGGCAGCAATTGATACTGGTGTATGCTAGCGTACATCACAGCACCCTCCTTCATCGGCATTGTAGAAAAATTGCCGGCGATGTAAAATAATTAATAAAATGGCTACACAGCTTAACACATTTGATGCACCTACTTGACAGCAGAGACGCTGCAACACTGATTTACAAACTAATATAACGCGCAACAACAGAGCTGTAAAACAATGAAACAATTCAGCATTCTCACTTTCACCATCAGTCCTTTCTCACTATCCCTTTCCCAATTAAGGTAACACACCTTCTGTTTGGTAGGCATACTGATTGCCTGAGTGTTTCTTCCCTTTAACCCTTTGACGACCAAACATTTTTGGATGAAGCGATTTCCTTTTTTGTTATATTTTCGAGATCTATGGCCTAGTAGTAGTTATAAAAAAAAATTGCCCTTCTGGGAGCCCTTTATGTCCACCATTTCGCTTGCATATGGGATGAAACGAAATTTGTTATGCCAAATTATTCAATTGTAGAAAAGATTTAAAAATTGTGTTTTTCCTGATAGATTCCAAAGCAATCACGGGACGTAATGAAGCAAAGGAACACATTACATTGAACGCAAATAACCTTTGTGCGACTATACTTATTATTGGAAGCATAATGAGAACACCGTTTCCAACCTTCACGTTTTCCCATTTTATGGAGAAATTTGGGCTTGCTTATGATATGGGTTCCAGATTTTATTGCGCCTGAAAGGGCACGCTTCCTTGAATTGAAGCTACTCGAAATTTAATGGAGGTCGAATTAAGGGGAGTTTCACTAAGCTCATACGTATCACAATGCCGATATAAGAGTTAAACTCAGCCACGGTCAAAGTGAACATACATACGCTCCATTTGCAAAGCACTACTCCACTCTCATGAAACACATTTCTAAGATATTTGTATAATAGCAGTAAGACAGTATTGGCTCCAAATAGCACAATATTTACGATTTATAAAAACTTAACTTCAAAATTACGAACGCGGTTTAACACACCGTACGATGAAGGGATTTCTTCATGCGTATGCACAACGGGCTTTGAAATTTGGTAATATTTGTATACGCAATCCTCTTCAAATCCGGTAAGAACGGGATTCTTATAAGTAAGAGCATGTCTAAAGCGGGGCGGAATTTTCGTGTGGTATGAACAACAGTGTACAAATTTCTTTCACCGTTCTATACAGACTGATGCAAATAGTGCATTCGTTTAAAATTTCAAATAATGACTCTCAAAATACTTACATGTCTTCATATGTATGAATTGTAATTTGGTGATTCTCCTTTTTCGTTTTAATATATGAACGCAATATACTAAACACAGACATGCTTAGTCAGTGTTTAATGTTAGTGAATAAAGTGCTCAAAAGTTCGAACCTTAATTTCAATTAAGAAGTTATAATTGTAAAGTTTTTTAGAAACGTTTATTTTCGTTTCAATCCAGAGGCAAACATAATTGCCAAACATAATTTGATTAGCTGTAGGCATCCTGGAGTTTACGCAAACTTGTCCATTACATTTTTTGATAGATAAAGATTGAATCCAAAACATAATTGACTGTCATACCATTGCGCCGTATTTTTACCCCGTAGCAGCTATCGTCATAAATACTTTTTTTCCAAATTCGGAGACTCGAAGGGAACAAGTGGGCCCCGATAGGGACTCGCCATCAACTACATTCTTGTTGCCCTAATCTTCTTCTACAAAAAAGTCTTTGACAAATTTGCTGTATCTGTTACCTGGACAAATATATAGGATTAAGAACCCCGGGCAAGCATACTTGCCAATAGTCGTCAAAGGGTTAAAAAGAAGAAAAAAACCCCCAATTAAGTTAAATAAAGCTAAAAGTTTTAGTATTTAAGAGCATGAAATAACTGACATTTATTTGTCTTTCACTTTTGTTTATAGTTCGCATTTGAAAAACATTTGAAAAACATTTGAAAAACATTCGAAAACAGCGTTTGACAACAGCGCTTGTTATGAACAAATCCATTTGTAAAGTTTACCAATAAAGTTCTCTTCTTGTTGAGAATATTAAGATTTTTGTATAAAATTCAATTCAAACAATTTTCAAATGGTTTTAGTTTAGCTACAGTTTGTATTCAAATAATTCTCAAATTGAAATTAAAAAGTACAATTTTTTTTTTCAAATGAATGTGAGAGTCTCAGATATTCGATATGCTGTTAGCATTCTCACAGTCACAGAAATTTATAGTGTATAGTGGATTTACTTTTTTGCAGCTACAATTTAGTTTTTTATCGTACTGTTTTTGAATCAACACAATTCTAAAAGATAAACTTTAATATGGAAGTAAAATAAAACAATTTAGATAATAATACTGGCAGTGCTATTACTCATTGCTATTTCTTTAAGGTTAACAAATTTTCGTTTAAATAAGCTGCTTTGAAAATATATCAGTCCATTCGTTCTCTGGGCCTTAGTTATTCTTTCTTAGTTTTTGAACTGCAAAATGAAATTGTTCATTATTATCTTTATTATTGGGCTCGTAATGACAGTATTTGTACGATTTTCTTCCGCCAGCTTGGTAATGTTTATTTTTAATTATTATTATTTATCTAATTTTTAAATACTAAATAAGATAAACGAATTTTGTTTTCAATCTAGGAAATCGTAAAATCACCTGACTGCATAAGCGAATTAAAACAATGTACTGCAAATGGTGAGTGTTGCTCCAAAATATGCGAATATTTTGATGAACTTGGGGAGAATCTTTGTTTCTGAAGATTGAATGACGAAAAAATTTATTTTTTCTCAAACGACTTGTATTAAATAAAATAATTAAATTGCAACTAAACTTTAGTTTTTTTATTATTAATGTTTGTAAGTAATTAGTCGAACTTATATATATATTGTATATATGTATATTGAAACGAGTCATTTGGCTCAAGTTCAAATTCGAGCTTACCAATTTATTTCTTCTGATTAATTTCTTATTTCATTTTAATTAGAAAATTTTTATGGATAAATTAATTTTTTTTATTAAGAGAGTACTATATATGGAACAATTTTTTTTAACATTGATAGTTATTAAAGCAGGAGGAAGCTTGTGGCTTTATTTCCTTACAACCATAACTAAATCAGAGCGTTGAGCGTCGCGTTAGTAACAGGGTACGTATTTGCATACGTTGTTTAATTTCACACCCTCTCTTATTCGTATAACCGCACATAACAAATTCCCTGTTCATTCTAGTTCTGAGTTTTCTTTTAATTAGGTCTAGTAAACTGAGGAAATGCTCTACTTCTGAATATGAAAAAGTCAAAACTAAGAGAGACAATACAAAGCTCAACAACTCTTTAAAGGGATTTTCATTAAAGAGTTTTTTTTTTTTTAAATTGTATACTTGAATCCAGAATTCGATGGTATTCGTTTTCGTATCACATACTTTTTCAGCAATTGCAGTTCTATTGACTTTGCAGTTATTCTATTTCACTACCACAAAGTTTCATTTTATTTAAAATAAATACTATGGGGTCCTTGATTTGTTTCAACGTATGTAAGCTTTCCATCCAGTTTTTAAATTTTATTTCAATCTCTTTTGGTAACTTTTCATCCCAGTTAATTTCACACTTCCAAACATCTTGCATTAGTAATTTAATAAAAATCATAAAATCAGCAACAAATCCAAACGGCTCAAATACAGACACTGCAATACTAAGTAATTCTCGTTTCGTTGGAGTTCTACTCATTTTTAAAACTTCCTCTGGAACTCTATGAAATTTCAAAACAAATATAAACATTATCAGATTTTGGGATCCAAGGCATGCCCAAGATTATACCTTTTACAGCAGGTGGATACTTGGAAATAAAATCTTGAGCATTTTTATTTTTAACATATTGAGCCATAGTTGGTGAACAGGTAGCTCCAAATGTCATCCTCTGCATTACGTATGTTTTTTATAGGCTTGGAAGGATCCCCGTTGAACGTTTTAGTAATTACCATCACTTTATGAAACATTTCCTTCCAGTCGCCACAGACAGCAACTTTCGACTGTCTAAATTTAAATAATACGGCTAAAAGGGGTTGATTAATATCGCGGCCGGAAAGAAGAGCTTTATTTGAAGAAACCTTTATAATTTCCGCATCTGCATCGAAAACCAATCGAAGTTTGTTCTTGTTAGTATTTATAACTCCAAAATGTGGCAAGTAAAATATTTTATCGGTTCGAATCTGGGCTTCTTCGTCTATCATTTTCCTAGCGTATCCTTTTTTCCACATCATCTATTTTAGCACAATATTCTCTAGCAAACTCTGAATTTCGGGTAATTTTTTTACACTTTTCAAACGATTAAGTGCCATTTGATAAGATACAGGGAATGGTAAAAAATCTTCGCGCCACAACAGGCCTTCTTCAAATATTTCTCCATTACCATTGGTAGTATTACTTAAAATATTTAGAGCTCGTTGGTCATCTTTTGATATTAATGGCTTAACAGGTTCCCAACCCCCGGGTGTTTGTAATCCAAAATAAACTTCCATTAATTTTTCAACTTTCATCAATGATTCAGACTCATTTTCCGACTTGTATATGTAGCAATTTACAAACTTTCGAAGGGAGGGACTGTTTTATTGGCCCATATATAATATATCCTAGTCTTGTTTTTGTTAGAATAGGTCCAGTTGGCTATAAAATTTTAGGTGAATCGACGCCAGCAGTCAAGAATGTATCAGCTAGACTTATAATAATTTTGGCTTTTATATTTCCGTAATTGTGAGGAAAAATTTCGTAAAAATTTCTATTAAAAATATTGAAATTTTCTTCAAAATAGTTCTATTTTTTTAAAGCCGCAAGTTTTTAGTTCACTAAGCAACACCTTTGAAAAAATTTGTACATATTTTTTTATCTTATATTCTTCTTCAAAAGATATTTAGGGAATTCAAATGGTGGTCATAAAATTATATGTTTTAAAATAATAAAACAAAAAAATATGACGAAGAAGAACAAGCACTATGTAATTTCTGTCAGACTTCTCTCAAATTTCTACTGGTGGATATGACAAAACAATAAACATAGTTAAAAAAGTCTTATTATTTTATTACTGTTTTGTTCGAAGAACAGCAACAATTTTTTTAACTAATGTAAGATATTACAACAGTATGACAATATGACTTAGTAGGACGCCGTTTGAATACCCCAATTGTATTTTGTAGCAAAACAGTTAAAAACAGTATACCTGCGACAAAGTTGTAGAATGGTGCATACATATATATTTGCACTTTTTTATACAGTAAGAGTATTTATACTTAACTTGATCTTATGTAGGCGATTTTTTAAAGTAAAAAGTGCTAAAAATGCCAAATAATTATGAAAATATGCTAAGCTAGTATTTAGCATTTTTTTAATTCAGAAAAATAATGCTCGGCTTTGCACTAAAAGTGCTAAAATGGCAAGCCTGTGTACACGGCCGTACACAAATTCAAGTTTTAAAATTCCAAAATACGATCAAGAAAGTGTCAAATAAAGCGAAAAAAATAAAACTGCACTTAAGACTGAAATTTTAACATTAATGCAAAAATATGCAATAATATGCAAAAATATGCAATAATATGCAAAAATATGCAAAAACATGCACCAACAAATCGATGCCAAAATTCTTTAAAAGTTCTGAAACGTATGACTATTTTATTATTTTCTGCATACATCGCTTGATAAAAAACATGCAATTGCATATTTCTATTTTCCCAAGATTATTATGTTATTTTATATACATATTTGAAAAACATAAGACTAAATTTGCTTTTACTTATACATATTAGTGTTGTCTATATATGTTCATTAAAGTTTTGAGAAGAAAAAGTTTAATGAAATATTTTCCATAATGAATAGATTAAACTATTAAGATTTTAATTCCATTCATTTAAAGTATTTAAAAAAATTAGGTCAACATATAAACAAAGCTTGAGAGTTAATTCTTTTGTACCTTTGCTTAACCATCCGTAAAATTAAATATAATCGGCTTTATATACTTTTTTTGGTTAATTTATTCATTAATAAATATTTTAGTTGAATTAACTTTTCACTTTTATCAATTCAGAATTGAAATTTTGTATAAAAAAAAAATGTGTGAAAGGGGGGCAATGAAATTGAAATTTAAATTGTTTTTGCTTCTTACGTTTTGATGTTGGGATGGGTCATTTTTGTTTTGATTGTTTTCAAATCTGTTTCAAGTGTATTTTGTTTTTACAAACAGAATATATCTGATCGATACGATTGTAAACTGCTTTAAGTGCCTGTTTTTATAAAATGAAAACAAAATTGTGAGTGAGAATTAATATTAAAAACAACAATAAAATATGAAAAATTGTATTTGTTTTCAATCTAAATTTTCACTCACAATTTTGTTTTCATTTTATAAAAACAGGCAGTAAATGTAACAGATTTAAATGATTTATGCGATGTAGACTTTTACGCAAAAATTAACTGCTAATTAGTATTATTTGTCTTAGGTTACAAAAAAATATAAATTTTTGCTTTCACCCGGCATAAGATATTCTAGTTGGATTGAAGACAATTGGTAAATATCAAACAGAAGATATGAACATTGAAAGATCAACTCTGCCCCGTCCTTTGAGCGCAATCAAAATTTAAGAGTCGTGGACTTCATACTATTGCTGCTGTGAAAAATGTGCCTTAAAAACTAAAATCCCAAGGACTCACTATTAGACAAATTGCCTGAACAGTGGATTACTTCAGAAGCAAAGAGTTTAATGCGATTCATTCAAACAAAACCATCGAAACCAGAGGCTGAAAGCCTAAAATATCAAGACGATTCGACGAACTTTTTACTCGTTACTCAAAAAATAAACTCTTTAACTCAGCAAATGACCTTAAAAAATTAAATATGTGCTACAATAACAAGACGTCTGATAAAAAATAGACTACGAGAGTTTGAACTTAAGGGTCGGAGGCCAAGAATAGTACATCTCTTTAGTAAGCGAAATATACAAAACAGTTGGAATTTGCCAGACAACACCTTCGCTGTCAGAGTTGGATGGGACAATGTTCTCTGGTCTGATAAAACAAAGATTAACTTGTTTCGATCTCAGGGAAATCCGTTTAAAAGTCGCCCTGTGAATTTAACTCAAAGTACTTAAAAAAGCAGCCGTCAAACACGGTGCCGGGTTTCTGATGATTTGTTTGTATTTTTCTGCTTCGGGGTTGACTAAATTTTCTGGATACAACGAAAAAAGACCGCTGCAGATTATTTGGATATTCTAAGGAAGAGAACGTTTCCATTTGCTGAAGAAGAAATCCCGTTGAGGTTGGATAATGATTTGAGGTACTCCTGCCGTCCAAAGTGTACAATCGTGGCTTCATGGCAATCATCGGCTTCGAATCCCAAAGAACAGTTCTGAGGAGTTTTAGAAATAAAATTGGAACGTATAAATCTACAAATGAGCATGTAATGTGGCATAAGATTGAGGAAGCGTAGTACTTCATTTAGTACTTTGAAATATTAAAATAAAACTTGCATTAAATAGCAAAACCTAAGTTGGTTTAGTAAACAGAAAATATCCCAACTATTTTTCCAGGCATATTTTTTTTTTTAATTATGTACATTAATTTCTGGAACACAACAGGATTGTAATTTTGTTTAGTTTTTAATATAAATCCTTTGGATATCTTTTTTAGTTTAATACATATATTTCATTTTATTTATGTAAAACTTAATAAAAATTCAAGAAAATACTTAAAATTTTGCGTGTCCCTATAATTATTTCCGGCGCTGTAAATTTTTTATACATAAACAAAATAACTTAAAGCCATTTTTCCAAGATAACACTTTTTAATAAAATTTTTTGATGCAAAAGTTTTTCAGAAAAAATTATTTTAAGACAATTTTTTCATTAAAAATTTTTTACGCTAAATTATTTTAAATTCACTTTAAATCCAAATTAACTTTATTTTAATATATATTGCCTATAGCTTTACAAGCTACCAATAATTTTTATAATCAAACCCCTGCAAACTACCGTTTGGATAATAAAATCTTAATAGTATAAAAAAATGTCACTTAAGATAAATTGGTGCCTAGGGGTCCGTCCATGTGTCTAAAATACTATCTTTAATCTCAAAAAAAATTTTTACAATTTTACTTAACAAAACATGTGCAGTAGTTGCTCATTAGTATCTTCTCTTGCTGCTCCCAGTTGATGTTTGTGGCCACTTTTGGCTTTGGCATTCAGCAGATAGTGTCCTCAATTTTTAAATATCTCAACTACAATTACATGTTGGCTTCTTCCGTCTCTTCAATAAGATGTATAACACAAAGTGACTGACTGCTTGCCGATCGTATCAGTTTAAATTCATAGATTTATAAAACCCGACAGAATTTTAACATCTTTAGTGAAATTAAAGCAGTCTAGTGGAAATGGAAATTGTCTGCCTCTTAAGCATTGGATGATGAGCAGTTCAATTGAACTTGACCATGATAGAACAAGAACTTGTTTCATGATATGGAAAAAGTTTACTTTTTCTTTTTCATTTCATTTAGTGTGACAGGAAAATGAAATAAAATCTCTTGAACTGGTTGTGGAATTTTGTTTTCACTTAAAGTGAAAAGAAGGAAAATGTGGTTTTTAGAAAGAAGTTTTCTAATTAAAACAAATTGGGAATATATTTTATTTATACTAAGCAAACGAATAGTAGAGTTCATCTTTTCCCAAAATTTTCCAAATCAAAGGAAAGTGCGATGATGCAACTTCCTGGGATTTCAGCTAAATTTACATTAGCTTGTGAATATACTAGAGAAGATGCTCTCTTTCATTCTAACTCTCTTTCTCCCTCTCATTAGTTACATATGATAATGGTAGCTTTTTTATATGTCATATCAAACTGTGATATGTACCGCCTGATTTTTAATCTGGGGGTTGGAGTGACAATAAAATTGTGGATAAAGAATCTGCTGTTGCACTGAAAGAAAACTTCGTTGTTGAGATATTTTAGCATAGTTCAAACGGTAAATAGAGGATCGGTGTAAGGGCTGGCCCTGTCATCTATCCTACACGGAGAAAAAAAGAGATTCGTTAACACTGCCGAATTTGTAGTCATTCGAATTTTGTCGATTTTTTTTTAATTTACCTTATATGGCATTTAAAGCAGGCCAAAATCTTACGAGATTTCCAGCAAGATACTGTTGATTTTGGCTAGATTTTACATACAAAACAACATCTACTTCGTCATTAGATTTTGATTAAATCTACTCAAAATCTAATTTTTCTCGAGCTATAGGTCAATTTTTTATAAAAAACGTTTATAAAATTTTATTATTTATCACAATCCTGATTTTAGTAATGTAGCAGTTTTAAATACGGAAAATAACTACAAACGCCGGTATATGTTAGAGATGCTACATATTATTAATTTTCCAATGGGAAATAGAATTAATTTTAAAGCAGATACAGCTAGTGTTGCTCATGCATATAGATATTTATTACATAAGAACGGAAACGGAAATTGATTATTTGGTTGATAATATTCTATTTTTGTATACATACGTATTTATTTAGTTGTTCATTTTTTGATATTTTAATTTTGACAATTTTTATATTTTTTGTTTTTTGATTATTGTAAAAATTTTTTATTTAAAAAATATTTATTATTCCCTGAAAAAGCCACACAAGGATGAGGCAAAATATCAAAAATAAAAAAATAAAAGAAAAAAAAATTGGTTAATTAATAAAATTTTATAAATGTTTTTTATAAAAAATTGACCTATAGCTTGAGAAAAATTAGATTCATTTTAAAAAAAAGGTCAAAAAAATATATAAGAATAATCTACTCAAAATCTCGTAGTACTTTGTTATGCAACTATGGTTTTCCCAAATTCTACTGAAAAATACAACGCTGCTCAATAACAATTCTTTGAAGGGTCTGCCCGCCGGCTGTTTCGCATTTGAATGATAATTTCCTGTATGGAGTTTGCCATTTGAAAATGAAAATTCCAATCAATTGTTTTTGGCATGGATACGAAATGTTGAAAAACGTCATGAAAAACGCGGTGTAAACGGTATAGATTTTGATAGAGATTTCAATTGAAGTCAACTAGATTTCGTTCTGGTATAAATGTCATATTAGACACTAAATAATATTTTATGCACTGCTGTCTTCGATCCAACTCATTCAGTCGCTCGTTTTCGACAAAAACTTTTGATTAAACGGTTTTGATCAAAAGTTCTTGCTACTAAACGAGTTGGACTGAAGCCTATAAAACAGTATATATTAAAAAAAATTATTTCAAGCCTTCGTGATACACGTTATATGTGATAACTTGACTGTAAAATAAATATATATTTATTAGATCATTTGTGAACATATCAAAACCCAATTAATCTACAATTTACCAGACTTCAACAGTCAAAAAATGTCTTCCTACCGACTCAGGATATGGAGAATTTTCGTAAGCTGAGAGCAGTACTGTCTTAGGATCACGAATTTTTTAAATTTTGTTTACTTATATAAACATTTTCGTCGGATTTGCAAATTTTAACTTTTTTCTGATCCGAACACCACGCATTAGAGCTGTTTTTAGTTAAATAACCTTAGATTTGGTTGGCAGCTTGCTGATTAAAAGAAAAAGAAATCTAGATACCAGGCCACTTGGGTGCAAAACGAATAATGGTCCCTTTGTGCTGACCTGGAAAAAAGGAGAGACAGCAAATAGGAGAACGAAGTGAGTTAAAAAAAAGTACGGGTGAGAAGGAAGTCAGAGATGAGGTTGCCGAGAAGTTAGAGCTGAAGAAAGAAGAGAATTCCGTGCAGACATATTACGCCTGGGGGGAGAAGTCAACGCGAAAACGACTCACTGCAACCAATAAAGGCAATTAAGGAACTTATATTGAATTCCATATCTGAAAGCTTAGAAAGGCTGCTGAAACATTTTTTGCTTTGATGCCACAGTGTGGCAAAGAAAACGAATGGTTTTTCTTCTTTCTTTTCGTCCTGACAGCTAAAGAAGTAGTCACTATAATAAAGACCCGTTCGTTTATCATGGGTTCCAAAAGTGCAGGGACATGTAAGTGTAGGCACGAGGTACCGCAATTATTTTCTCGAAAACTTGAGAATAGTTTCGCTATCAAACAGTACGACTGGTATGTTAAAGTGATTATTTTTCGAACAAATTGGTTGTTAGTAATTTTTAATCCAAAGTGATTATTATTTTGGCTAAAGTTCATAACATTCTTAGTCAGAAAGAATTGGACATAAGACAATATTCCAAAGGAACAAGGAAAAATTTTAACATCAATTAGTAGTTCCATCTGTTTTTAGGCCATAGTAGAATGGTAGCGTCGATGTTCTTCCTGCAAGATGAGAGTGTAAGGCAGCAAGAAGACCGATATTAATGGACGGAATGGTCTCGTATACAATCACACATTTCAGGGTGGTATCTGAAAGACTTACGAACTCGCTAAGGGTTGTGTGGCGCTATCGTACCACGTTAGATGTGGTATAAACATCTGTAAGGAACACAATTGCAGATTGGCTGTCAGCTATGAACGTGATATCGCTTCTCTTTTGAGGACACATTATTCTGCCTGTATGATTTTACATTCGTGTAGGTTCCTGAAGGGCATTCTGATCACGAATTCCTTGATGGAAAAACCTCCACCACGAATGAACCATCTTTTGAAGCCGTACGTGTAAATAAAGGAGCTCCGGATTGCAAAAAAAGGCCCTCCGTCCCAGTGAACTGAAATTCTCTTTCGAAGAAGGAGCTTAGAGTGCAGTATTAAATGAGATCGGAAACATTTCAATGTGTCTTTAAAATACTGGAATGACCCCACGGTCTGTGGTTCCATGCGCCGATTGTGTTCAGCTTAATTGGTATGCGAAGTGCTAACTTTTTTGCCAGTAGATCCAATTAGCCTAAATGAAATCGGCGCATGGAATAACGTAGCGAAAAGCGCCTCTGCTGACGTAGACTTAAGAGGGCTTTTTATCACGAATGACATGATGAGAAAATTCCTCTCTCTAGGAAAGTGATTAGGCGATGCCCAGAGGGATTTATCGAAGAGTCGCCCACAATGGACTACCGAAACCTTGTGTTTTAATACATTTAGACTTTTTTCTTTGGGGCTACATGAAAGATAAGGTTGTGGTTCTCTTGACAAAAAAAGAGAATTTGATCGGAATTCTGAAGAGGAGAGAGAAACTTTAGCATTAATTTTTGTTACAATAAATCTTTAAGCAAAATATGTATTTGTTGTTTTTTTCTTACTTAAGAAACAACCGTAACGAGTTTCATATTAGAAAACAAAAGACTTAAGAAAGAAACCTTCCGAAAATATCAAAATCAATGAAAGTTGTTGGATCAAGCGAACTAATAAAAGAATTCCAAATGTTGTAGTTTATTTTGTTAATAAATTAAAGAAGAAAAAAATAGTTAATTATTCATACTCAATAAAACGGTTGTCCCCATTTCTGAATTGGCAAAATAACAACAATAAAACAAAGAGTCTCATCAAGTAAGAGAAAATAATGCTCAACAACAACTTCATTGGTGTGAAATAATAATTTAAGTTCTGTGTTTTTTTATTTCTATATTCATTTTTGTTATTTTCATTACTTACATCTCAAAGAAAGTTAGCTGAATAGCTCGATCAGCGTTCTATAATGGGAATAATTCGCTAATTTTTAATTTAATTATTATTTTTTTGATACACTATAACAACTCGGAGGTGAATTAGGCTAGATAACTTCTTAAGTTTAATTTGAAACAAATAAGTTTTTAACTAAAATTGATTTTCACTTTTTGCCTTAACAATTTTTCCATTTCATTTTATTTAAATTTATTCAAAATTCACTTTTGAATATCTTGGATTTTTTTTCTTATTTTTTTTCTATCGTTTAGCAAACCTGCAATTAGTTTTAACAGAATGCTATGGAATAATTTTTTTATATATTTATATATTTTTTTCTTTCTATAACATGATGATTGCGTTTTGATTTTTCTTCTTTATTTTTTTTCCAATTATTTTTTTAATTTCCTCTTTCTTTTTGTTATTGTAAAAATGTCTTCTTTTTTTGTTAAACTTTCTCAAAGTCTTGCATTTAAGCGTTAAATGCAAAATCACGTCGTATCCAGACAAACTCTCACTGCAAACTAATTGATAAACCGTCATTAAATTGGTTTTTTAAGACAGCCTGAGTAAATGGCTCGAATCTGTTTTTTCAAACAGAAAAACTTGAGGAAGTAGTGTTTGCTTGAAAATGTACTCTTGAGTGGTTTTTCTTTTGATTAAAGAAAAGACGGTTTTTTTATTATGAGTCTTATCATTATTTATAAATATTTAAAGATATCGTAATAAATTTTAAATGTTTTCAATTGAATTAATATTGTTAAAAGTTTTTCTTTCGACTTTTGCTGTTTATTAACCCCAAAATTATTTATTTTTTTTTTTTAGTTTTTTAAATACTGTAATTATCAATAAATTATATTTATTAGTTTAAGTAATAATTAGATGGATTTTATTTATTTATTGACAAATTTTGTATTTTAAGAAAAGTTGAGTCTTCTCAACTTTTTGTAAACCATAAATGGCAAGAGAATTAAGAACAAATCGTAAAAATCGAAATCCAAAGCAGACAAACAGAGGTGAAGACAAAATGAAATAATTCTTGTAAAAACGCTCAATTAGAATAAAGACATATAAGGAAATATATTGGATTATATACTTATGTACATTGAAATCTAATATAATTGTTCAAAAAAATGCACAGAAATCAAGACGCGCAGGCGCACATGGAATACAAAGAGGAAAAGGTAACGAGAAAGAAGACGGTTAGAAGGATATTAAATCCAATGTAGCGAAAAATTAAAAACCGAGGCCAATTAAATAAAAAAAAATTTAACAAATTAATTTTCTGATCATAATGTTGTTCTGTCGAGGCTACTTAATGTTTGCGCAAAATTTTAAAAGGAATCGGTTAAGTAGAAATAACTGAAAACCAACATATTTACTACGAACGGGCGTGGCAGCACTCATTTTTCTAATCACAATAATATATTGTCCGGAAAACTTAATGGGTATGCAAAGTTTTATAGTAATTTTTAAAGTACAAGCAATTGAAAAACAATATTAATTTATTTTGAGCATGACACTGCCCATCGGAATCGGATTAGCAGAGTTATCTGAAGAAGATTATTTACTTTTCATGGGCGTGTCACTGCCCAATGTTTTATTAGCCTTTTGCAATTCAATGTGAATGCAATATTTGATAAGAACTAGTTAAGCAGAAATAATTGGAAAGTAATACTCATTTAGTTTGGGCGTGGCATTGCTCATTTTTCCCATTAATGTAACCAAATGTGTATGCAAGTTCAGCAGAAGTAGCTGAAGAAGATTATTTACTTTTAATGGGCATGACACTGCCCACTTTTCTGATTAAAATAACGTATCGTCACGGAAAGTAAATGTTTGTGTAAAATTGCATATGAATAGTTTAAGTGGAAGTAGTTGAACAAAAATATGGATTTATTTGGTATGGGCGTGTCGCCACCCATTTTATAACAAGTCCACCAATCTGGAAGAACAACTTTTCAAATAAAAAAACACAGAACCGAGTTCAGTTCATAAATGAAGGAGCTTTGATTGATAACCTTCTTTTGAAGACGTTTACAAATGGAGGCCCCAATAGGCGCCCTATTTTCCAGTGAGAGTTAGAGGAATACATTATATATATATAAGTATATATGTAATTGCGATTTAATCAGCGGCCGGATTTGTAACTCTAGCAAATTTAAGAAATATTTAATGACTCCATTGACGTTTTTAAAATTACGTACAGTAAATTAATTTCAGATATAACATTTTAAGCTTTCAAAAATATAAAACTAAAAAAAAGAGGAGTGTACGAATTCATAATAATAGTGGAATTAGTTTTTTTTATAATCGATTTAAATGTGGTCGATTTAAATGTGGTCGTTTTACAAAACCGAACTTCTACACTTTTACACAAAAATTTTTTACATCTCATTAGAGTAAAAATAAAATGACAAAATGATATCGAAGGATTTATTTTTAAAAATAAATTATCGGATATTTTTAGAGAGATGTAAATATAATTGTTTAATTGATTCATCCATTTGTGGTCGTTTGGCCAGTGAATCGTACTACTTCTTAGTGAGAAATTTGGTTTTAAAATCGCAGCAGGTCGTATGTGGCATAAACTCCCCCGCCACTTTTAACGTGGGAAAATTTAAATCGAATATCTACAAACATTACTCCTCTGCCCTCCTGCAAATAGCATATTTTCTTAGCTCCAGTACAATGCACTGCTTGTGTAGGGGTCATCCCACGCTTGCCATTTTAGCACTTTCAGTGCTAGATCTAGCATTATTTTTTCTGAGTTAGCTCTAAGAGTTTAAGAAAAAATGCTAAATGCTAGTTTAACATATTTTTATAATTATTTACCATTTTTAGCACTTTTTTTTAGATCGCAGAATTATTTAAAAAAATCATATACATAATATCAAGTTAAATATAAATTCTCTCACTGTATAAAAACGTACAAAAATATGTGCTACCATTTCTACAACTTTGTCGTACGCTTTTTACATCTTTGCAATGTACGAAAAATAAAACAAAGAATTGTTATTTCCGGTTATACGAATAAGAGAAGGTGCAAAATTAGGCAACGTATGCTGATATACTTTAGACCAGGGACCTAAAATAAGTGCTGTTATTTTTTATTTAAATATTCAATTGGTCAAAGAAGAAATAGCTGGTCCTGAAATAACAATTAGAAAAAGCTAAAAATCTTTAGTCCTCTCATAATTGTTATGAAAGATTTTTATTTATGTTGGTCTTCTCTTACCAATTTTTTATTTACTTTTTTCGGTCTTTCTATAGCCATTATTTAATTAGGGCCTTTTAGAGCTTGCACACAGTGTGTTGATATGGATGACTAATAAAAATTCAGGCCGCGAGAAGACTTAGAAAAATAAAAATCTTCTGTAATGGTTATGAGAAGGCTGAAAAAATAAATGTCTTTTATAAGTGTTATGAAAGTGTTATTTTTTACTGTTAAGAGATTTTTATTTTAAAAAGCCTTGAATAATAATTCTTTGAAGATTTTTATACATAAATATTGGGCATAAAAGTTATGTCCCTGGCTTAGATATATCAGGTGGGTATTGTAAAAAAATCGGTTCATCTGGTATATACCAAAATGAGTTAGTCTGTGAGGAATTTGCAAATAATATGGTTGACATTTTGAATACTCTTAACTTGAATTAAAATATATTAAAGCTTTTTGACTACAAAAATTTTATCTCACCTTTAAGTTTTTATATTTTTATATTAAATAAAAATAATTTTGTATGTAAATATATTTCCATAACTAAAATATGAAATAAAATTAAAGAAATTTAATATCAGTACCTTATACAAATGATAAAAATTTGTTAAAAATGTACAGATGTCTGAAATGTAAAATTTTCTTTAACTATATTATTAAAAAGCAATGTTACAAGAACTAGCACTATTTTTTGAACCGTAGAACATTTTAGCACTTTGTTTTTTGCAATCTAGCACATTTAATCTGTTTTGATCTGGCAACCCTGGGTCATCCCCTGAGTACTGATACTTAAAACAATGAAACACTACTATTGACAATTTAGTATAGAAAGTTGTAGTGAAGAAATATGGTTGGACAATTTCAAGATCTATAAAAAAGAAACCGAATTATAAATTAGAATCTGTAAGCGTGTTTTAACTCTACTGGAGGAAAATTTTCTGATACTTCAGGGGTTAAAGTATATCCAACTATTTTTTTATTTCCGGATGGTGTAATAAGACATCTTTTGCAAATTAAACCACGAATAACATCACATAATGCGTTTTTTTCGGGAAGAGCTATAGGTCTTACTGCAAAGTATTTTTTATATTAGGCTAAAGTTTGTAACTTTATTCGGAAATAGTGAAGCAGAATATAATTTCTAAAAAGTTTATAAATTTCAACAATGTTGATTTCAAAGCCCGCAATATCTCCTCATCAATGTTCATATTGTTACGTTTGGACATTTTCGCAAACGTTTTCTTGACTAATTTCTTTTGATTTTTTAAAAATTAAATAAACTTAAAATGAAAAAAAATTAAACACAAGCAGATTTATCCTTTTATGATCAATACTGTTTATTTGCTTTATTACACTTTTCAAACATCCACAATGCAGTGGCTCTTTCACTACTAACTTCCTCTAATATGCAGTCTCGAATTTTATATAGCGAAACCATGCTTGGTGCTCTAGACGATACGAGGATGAACTAGATATTGCCCGTCAAATAATTTAAATTAATGTTGCCAGTTATCATGCGTATTTAAGTTTGTTGCTGGCATATAGATGGAAACTTTCCAAATATAATGTGGATGACGAATTAACTAAAAAATTTATGTAAACTTAAATCGAGGGCGCTATAATTTACAGTTGCTATCAATATCTATCATACAGATTTCTCGAACAGTCTTCCAAATTCTCTTTTCTGTTTACAGAAGTTTTCGAAATGTTTCATTTATGTTATTTTTAATTTCATGTTGTTGCTGTTGTATAATTTAGTGCTCCCTGATCTTGCACACACTATTGATTAAACTGTACTTAATCATCGCTTGTTTTCACGTTCGTTAAATTTGAATCTACATTTGAATTTTGTAACAATCTGAATTCCCACTTTTTAGTTGCCGTTTGTTGTATTTTAATTTCAGTCACCAGAACTTTATATTATTTTGTTTTATATACATACTCGTATGTAGATATTTGGCGAATTACAAATATTTAGTACTTCTAGTTCTGTTTCAACACCAGTTTATCTCTCTCTCTTCTCTCTCTCTCTCTTACAGCAAAACACTCTTGAATCTATAATTTGAAAACACTCAAAAGCTAAACTCTCTCTTTGATCATTGTTAAACAAGTTACATCCAGCAGCAAACACTCTTTAAGCTTCTCTTACCTATAAGACTGAGCACAAATGATAAACCAAGATTAGCGTGTCGTTTAATGATCAGTTTCATATTCATTTTTTTATCTTTTTATTTCATTGGAAAAATTGTAAATATTCCACAAATGCTTTAAGTTACAGAATGAAAAGTAAAATAACTAAATAAAATAAACCAAAATAGACTAAAGTTTTTATATTTAATTGTGCTGCTGCTTTTAGTCTTCTTCACTAATTTCCACTTGATTGGCTTTGGTATGATTTTTCAATCTTCTCCATGCCGACTATTTAATGAACAAGTTCATGATAAGTTTTTTTATGTTAATTCTTGTTTATTTATTCGTTGTTTTTTTTTAGAAAATCCAGTACATGGCTGAATTGGAAAACGATATCAAGAATTATGGATATGAGTATATAAATCATAATGCTAAAAAAACAGTTACAATTGTTAATGGAGTTTAAGAAGTTTAAATTGCCATACTAGCTTAAGACCATTTGAGTTGGAAATTTTGGAATGTAATATTAAAATAAAAACACTTGAAAATTGTCTTTGGGTAAAAGAGAATTAATGAAAAATAAATTAAAGTGAGAATTTATTTGATGTGAACTTTAAATTTGCATGATTTTTTTTTATAGAAAATAAAGCTCCAAGATTTTTGCATGATTAATCAAAAATGTATAACAGACCTACAAAGCAAATTTGCATGCAAAGTCAGTTTAATAAAACTTTTATAAGCGATAAATCAATAAGCCAAAATTAATAAACCAACTCTGAGTCAGCAGCTGAATCAAATACACGATTGCTGTTGTTCTTGATTGTGAGAACCAAACGGTTTAGCCATCTTGAAGATAATATTTTCTCAGTCACCTAGTGATGCTGAATTGAAATCACTGTATAATGTGATATTATGCTCGTGACTCTAGCTAGTTCATTTAGTTTAGCTCGTGAGCCACTAAAAACTAAATTCGGCATTTGTCGATGATACAGATGTGTCATGGAGTCTCATCTCATCTTCTTCGATTTCTTCGGGCCTTTTGTTTTTCAAACGAAATTCTTTTGTTCATTTCTTTATGCTAGATATCGCTGTAAATTAGTCAAATGTCTTTTTTTTGTTTCCATATTCACCAAATTTGGACCCGGATATCAACACTGGCGGAAATCAGATTTCGGTTTTTCAGCACAATTAATATTAGTACTATTAAACGAAATGGCCAGGAAGGGGATAATCGGACCAGAAATGTCGGACCAGAAATGTCTTGTGAGCTTGGATTGGATAGAACCCGGGAAGATATATCAATGGTGAATAGAAGCACCAGGGAACATCACTGGTACAATGTCCCTGCATTAAGGCACGCAAAGCTAATGATTGGAACGTATAACCAAAATAATTTAAGAATACTCACACGCCATTGCAGACTGAGTAAACACCTCTAGAGACTTGGCTTTGAGAATGATAGCCTGTGCAGATTGTATGGATGAAACTGCAGAGCTTATTCTGAAGAACTGTAAAGCTTTATGTCACAGAAGATAAACCCGATTGGACAAGCACCTATTGAAGGATTGGGAACTGCCAACACTAGAACCACTAATCTAATCTTGAGATTCCTCAGGAAAACAGGTCTAGATGAGGAGCTCTAGCACCTGGCAAGGGATACAATAGATCTTCGGTCGCAGTGTTCAGTATTTCCCGAACAATAACAATTCATTCATTCATTCATTAGTACTATTAAGAAACTATTTCCTTACTTATTTATTTTTATACCAGAATATTATTTATTTCAAACAAATTATAAAAGATTTCTCCAAGCTTTAGGTCAATTTATATAAAAAATGTGTATTATTTATATTTTAATTTTTTAAAATATCGATATTTCGCCAATCAGGAAATTAAAATATTTTTTTTCATTTTTTAATTTCCTGAAGAAGCCAATCAAAGATATTGGCGAAATATCGATATTTTAAAAAATTAAAAAATAAATAATACACATTTTTTATATAAATTGACCTAAAGCTTGGAGAAATCTTTTATAATTATTAAAAAAAATGTCGAAAAAATAAGAGAATATTATTTCAAACAAACTTACATTAACTTATCCTTAAATCAAACCCCCTACCGATTTAAAATGTTACAATAATTTTTTTTTATTTTACGAGTATAAAAAAGAAAATAATAAACAATAATTACAATTAATAGATTATTACTTCCTTATTTCCTTTAAAAAAAATATGCAGAATTAACAAAAAGCTTCGCTTTGTTTATTTAACAAGAAAAACACATTAAAAATGTTTTGTAACACTTGAGTAATTATTTTTTTCTTTGATAAATTTACCAGCAAAGATAAAAGAAGTTGAAAAAATATTTCTTACACTTTTCTTTTATTCAGATATAATCAATTTAAAATAAATTTAATAAACTGTTTGGTTTATAAACACAATACCCTGAAGTTACTAACGGCAAGAGAGTTTAATTTATTTTAAATTTGATGTTGGAAAAATAAAGTAAAAAAAAACTAATTAAAAGATTAAACTTTAAATTTCAGTTCTAGATTTGGTACAAATAAAAAAATACTGGAGAAGAGAATGACTGAAAAAAAACTTGAATTTCAATATTTTTGTTTTCGAATATTTAAATTTTAAGTTGTTAAACAATTCATTATTGCAAATTACGAAAATTCATAAGAACTTTACTAAGAGAAATCATCGAATTATGATGTCATGAGCTGTCGTAGATTACGTTAGGTTAAGACCATAGACCATGTTGGTCCCTAGCGTTACCACGATATACGATAACCCGTAAATTAAAAGTTTAGTTTGATGTGATAATACTTTGCCGATTGCCAGGATTCTCATTAGTCCAATTCTAGAGACTACCGCAAGATCTTGGTAGTAATGATTTCCCAGACAGTTCGCTCTGGAGTGATGAGTGCCGGACAGTAGAAGATCTGGTCTGTATTAGATTAAGCTTAAAATTTGTGGAAATGTTCTTTAGGTTGACAAAGATGGAATCATTAAGTACGGAGTGAAGTTACTAAAGCCACCAGGGGAGAGCAATTCTTATTGCCGCAATTGTCACATTTCATATTGGAAAATTGCGCATTAAAAATATGGAATTCTACAACTGCTGGCAATAAAAACTGCTGAGTGGAAATAAAAATTTATAAGCACAGTGATTTACCATGTGTTAATTTTTATAAATATTTAGGCCCGTATTCATAAAAAATAATTTGTATTTGAAATGTATTTTAAGACAAATTTTTCATACAAATTTTCCGTAAAATAGATTACAAACCCAAATTATTTTTTTATAAATACGGCAATTAATGTTTGTCTTGTTTGATAACTTTAAAAATTTTATATGTTGTCAAAATCGTGACATTTGACACAGCTGAAACATGAAATTTTTTTTTGCCCACAAGCAAACATTTTTTTAACATAATACTTTTTTCTTAGTTTCAAATATGCCTTCAAACCAAAACCCTTAATCCACAAACCTAAATACAATTTGTCCATGTAAACTTTTCAACCAAAGTAACAATAAACAATTCATTTCTTTTTTAATTTGTTCTTGAACAATTTTTAAGTTTTATAAAACAACAAAAAGTTTAAAAGAAATGTAGTTTTTTATTTTTTGCTTTCACTGTACTTTTATTTTAACCGCTACAATTTTTCACTCTTGAACTTTCTTTTGTTGCGCGACTAACGACTGACTTCACAAGTATTATGACATCAAAACTTAAAGTTATGTTATTCAACAGCTTCATGTGCAACAGCATCGAGCAACACAAAAGAAACAGAAGAAAATAGTAAAAACAAAATAAGCATGTCAAAGTCATTTATTTATAGCGAGACAGTTAAAATGACTGACGGATTAGCTGACTATTTGAGATGACATTACAGCACCATTGTGGTGAGATATGATGTAAGATTATTGGAAAGATAACTCTTGTTTTCCGTGACTTCAACCATCAAACTGTTGTTAACAAATTGTCACTGTAGGAATTTCGATTGTGCGTTAGTAGTGGTGAATTGTTTGTTTTTTTTTATTTTGCTTTTCTTAAGAGTGATTTCAATGTTTTTGTGAAAATTTCAAAAGGAAATCTGTCTAACAAATTGTTTATTTGTGGCTGTTTCATTTACTTCCTCTTTATCGATCTGCCAGCTTGATCAAGTATGTGGTGTGTTGCAAGAAATTGGGGTATAGTTTTAGGCGATTCAAATAGTGTTTGTTATATTTTATTAGAGAGGGACAGATCATAAATTAATTTGTGGTGCTGGAATTTGCTAAACTTCTTGTTCATTGTTTTAACTTTTTGTTGCCAAAAAAAAATATTGAACTTTTTTGGAAAAAAATCCTTTTAACAAACCGTTTTGTTCTGGCAATTTGGTAACAATAAATTTGCTATGGAATTATTGTAAATCTATTGGAACTTCTGTGTGTGCCCGCATTCCGGAATTCAACAAACACAGGAGGTACAAAAAAGTTAACATTTGCTTGTTAAAAATTTTTGTTATTTAAAATAATAATCAAAGTGCATGAATTATTTGTGCACTCAGTTCGCCTGCTTATTAGTAGAAACGAGCGTCCTGTGTTATAATATACAGTCGAACTCCATAACTCGAATCAGCATTAACCAAAAAAAAATCTTACGGATACGGATTTATAGAAAATTTTTCTGAAAAAAAATGAATATTTGATTTTTGCTTACTGAAAACAACATATAATAGGAAAGTTACAGTGACATAAAATATTCTGAAATTAGCGTCTGAAAATTCACAATTTTTTGTTGTTATTTTCAATTAAAAATTACTCAAACCGCCATTAACACAAAGTTCAGTTATGCTTATTAAATTTGAAAGCTAACTTATCTTTCAGTTTGTCTAAACTTAAATTTCAATTGGAAATTAAAAATTTTCATTAACAATAAAAACAATTTAGTTAACTTACAATTCTCAACTATTGTTAATCACACCAGGAACTTATTTTTGGGAAATTAATGTTGTCCGAGGACATCTCAGCACGATTTCTTCACAAAGATGTGAATTTTTCAGATGATAAAGCTTAAATCACAATTTTCTTTTAAGAATTTATGAAAAATATTTTTAAAATATACAAGAAGTAATTAATTTTTAAATATCATATTTTTTTCAAGTTAAAAATTTAAACTCAGAAAATATTTCAGCTATTTTTGATTAAAAGTTAAAACTTAACAGAGCTTCGTGTTAATGAATTTTCACTAACCAAGGTTAAAGTTTTGTTGAGTTTAGTGTTAACTTCATATTAATTTTTTTATTGTTAACGGGCCGTTATTACAACTTGCCGCTAGTTAAACGTAGGATTTTGTCTTCTCGATAATTTTCTTTGCATTATTACAACTTCCATTTTTATTCTTATTATTAATATTATTTATAATATTTATTGGTTAAAAAAATAATAAATGAAGGTTTTATAATGTTTAGCCATTTATCGGGCGGGCAAAATCCTGCCTTTAACTAACGGCAACTTGTAATAATGGCCCTAAGTTGTTCAATACCTTATAGTGCTCATCAGTTGTAGTTTGCAAATAGAAATTCAATGTTCGGAAAGAATTTTCTACTGCATTTCTGGAAGTCTGTTAAAAAGTTTCTTTCACCAAACCCTCAATCCCACCCTCCATTTCGTTGTATCACAACCGTTCTTTACTGTTCCTACACAAGATAATTTATATGAAACTACCAAATTACTTGTACAACCGAATATGCTTCTCAAGATCAAATAGAGGAAAAAAGATAAACACCATGAGATAATTTAGGCAATGCAAAACGTTTCCAATCTGAAATATTTAAATATTTTAGTTAACAAAAATTTTTAGCCCTTTAAATTTTTATATCTTAAATATTGTAAAATTAAATAAAAATGTAGAATCAATTATTAAATTTATTAATACTTAGTTTTCTTAATGTTTTGTTTTTATTTTAATTTGTATAAGATTTAAACTATTTTTGCTATTTGTCAAGGTTATCTCTTATATATTTTACGTTGTCAAAATTGTTAACAACGTCTCCGCAGTGCTGTTATGTACAAAATTTAGTTCTTCTTGTACTGTCAATAATAAATAAATAAAAAAAATTGAATTGAAAAGAATACACTTCAATAATGTGTATGCACCAGCGCAGCTGAGAAGTAAGCAAATTAATTAGAGCTATTGAATTCACAAAAACGCATCTGCATTCCAGTTATGGAGAACTGGAGGAATGACTGTAAAATATTTGCTTTCTTAATTAGGAATTAGATCGAGAAAATTCGAGCTACAGAAGTACGAGTTATAGAAGTTCGACTGAACTGGAATAAAAATTGTACATTTTGAGGTAAAAAAAACCTCATGTAAATTTTTGGGTAAAAATTGCTCAACAGAAAATCGTTAAAGTTTCCACATCTCTGCAAAATGTTGTGAAATTAAACCCAAAATGTTGAAAATTTTACTAAAACTTCTTCGAAACTATTTTTTAAGGTTTCTGTAAACGTAGGGTAATTTTTGTTTCGGCTTAAGGTCATATAAAATTAATTAAAACACACGTGTGTATTGTATTAATTTTTGTAAATCAATTTATTTTTCTTTCCCGATATTTCGGTCAACGTTGCTGACCATGATTAAGGATCTAATAAAAACAATAACAAATAAACTCCAAAAACCACTGTAACAATTTAAAATATAATTTAATATAATTACATTACATTTTATAAATTATTTTACTTTATTGTCATACAAAACTTTATTTTTAACAAAACTACTCGTTGGTTTGTCCTCTACTAATTCTTATGTTTTGTTTACTGTATTTGTCTACTGTGCGTCAATATAATTGAGCACATTCTCTGTATCGTTTTTGTAAATTAGCCGTTTATTTGGTGGTACGTTAATTATATGGAGCATTTCCAAAAAATATATATTTTTTTTTAATTCCTCTCTTTTTGTAATATTTTTGTTGCATCAAATGAAGGTGTATTATGCTCCGTCCTTGTACAGTGGGCTGCTGGTGCTGTTTTTTGGTCTATAGGATTATTTCCAGCTTTTTGGTCAGACTTTTGTGATGCAAGTCTTGCTTTTAATTTTGTTTTAGTTGTTCCAATATAAGTTTTGTAACAATTATTAAATCCATCTCCGTTGCATTTAATCTCGTAAATTAAGTTAGATTTTTCTTCCTTGTCCAGTTTTGATTTTGTTTTACTGAATAATTTCTCCACCGATTTTTTAAGTGTCCCCGGTAGGGGATTTTTTGTATTGTAGATTTGTAACTTTTTTCTGGAATTCCTTTTCTTACTGCATCCCGTTTTATACATTTTACATACTGTATAAGTTCCTTTATCGTTCTGGTCGGAAACTCATTCTTCTTCAAAATGTCTGTAATTTTTTTTATATTTTGAATGTGAAAGTTATCGTGTCTGATATTATAAACTCATTTGATAAAGTTTGTAACCGTATTAATAATTACTCTTCTGGGTTATTTGGAATATAAGTTAATCAGTTGTCCTGATGCTGCTGGTTTTTTATACCAATTAAATTTTCCCGGTCACAGTTCGCAAAATTAAAGGTCGTGAAGAACCTTCTCGGTCAGCAATTGTAAAACTGGTGGAAAAATTTAATAAGTTTGAGCAAGTCAGTGATATGAAAAATTAATCTCATTAACGTCGCTCATCTGAGAATATTGCTACGTTTGTCCATTTCTCGTCGATCTTTGGAATCAAGCATTCCACAAACGAGACAAAACCGTATTTTGAATAAAGATATTCATGTGGGCGACGTTTACTTAACTAGCTGGCGCTACGTGCCACACCATTAACTATACCATCGCTCTTTCGCGTAAAAATTTTCCTGACAGTGTGATTTCTCGAAAAGGCGATCACAATTATCCATCGAGATCTTGTTATTTAAACCTTAAGACTTTTTTATTTGGATCTACTTAAGAGACATGTTCTATGACAATGTTCTATGACACAATCGATTCAAGACCTCAAAAATCAATTCGGGAAGTTATCGAATTGGTGATGAAAACTTTAACGAAAAGAATATGGTCCTGCGTGCGTAGCCATGCCGGTAATTTGGCTGACATTGCTTTCCATTATAAATGGGATATCCTCTGCTTTGCAATTTGCAATTTTTTTACGCTCAAAATAAAGACCCTAAATACTAAATTAACCAAATCAATAAATCAATTTTCTTGCAGCGCATTCTTAAGAACTCAACTGTTGACTCAACATTTGTCCATTTCTAACTTAAAATCTTCTTTCGCCATTGGATTTCCATCAATGTAATTTTTTCTTCAGTGCACTTACGTTATTTGATCTTGAAAGATCATTTTATGGTTTCAGTAGAAAACAAAAATTTAGCCTTTTTGAGGCTAAATTTAAAATCAAAAAAGGCTAAAAAAAGCCACAAGGCTAAAACGTAAATTTCGACGCAAAAGGACAAGATATCTAGATACTCCTTACTTTACGCAATGAATGGTAAAGTTTTAATTAAATTTTTATTATTTTTGAGAGAAATTTTACAAAATTTCTTTTTACTTCACGCATCACACACAAGCAGTTAGTTACATTATTATATTTTATTTTAAAATTTATAACACAATCATATAAACATAATTATTGAAATTATTTATTTTTCAATCAAAAAGAAAATCACATTATTTAGAATTATTCAGTACATAAACAATTTATATATTCATATTTGAATTTCAAGAAAAATTTTGTTTCAAGTGTACAAAGTTATAATGAAAAATTTTATTTATATATATAAACACGGTGATGATTATAAACAATTTGTTAATTAAATACTTGGTATTTGTAATGATGCAT
Source organism: Gymnocheta viridis (assembly GCA_956483585.1). Classification (NCBI taxonomy): domain Eukaryota; kingdom Metazoa; phylum Arthropoda; class Insecta; order Diptera; family Tachinidae; genus Gymnocheta; species Gymnocheta viridis. The sequence goes on from OY101442.1 coordinate 111,404,571, forward strand.
TTTACACACTTTTGAAAGTTCTATTATATGTACATTCTTAAAAAAAATATATTTATTATTACATCTAAAACAGTGCAGAAATCTAATATACGATATTAAAAAAAAATAAAATAAAATTTGTTTAAATACAATACAGAATTAAAGCCAATTTTAATTTATAATTTACACACAAAATCGTAAGAAAATAAATGAGGAAAATCAAGACTAGAAAACTAAAAAGAAGTTAAATTAAGGGAAATTTTAAGATAATTTTATATCTAAAAGTTAATAATTCTTTTCGAAGGACCATGAGAATTTATACATTATTAATTTTATTCGAATTTTTACAGTTCCTAAAGTTTTTCTTTATATTAATATTACACAGATTTAGCTCGTGATAAATTATCGTACCATAATTTATTGCTTAAAACCTAAAGACAAATTTTTTACTTGCCTATTTTTTATACAATCTAGATAGTTAAAGTTAAATTTAAATTTAATTTAAACACTATTATATACACAATTATCAAAATATATTTGAAACTTTTGCTGACTTTGTTTTGCAAGTATTTTTTTTCTTCTCTTTTTTTTGTTGATTTAAAATCAAAACAAGTCGCAAAATACAATATTCTTTATACAAGTCATTTGAAACTTTATCCTTAAAGCACCTTTTAGAAGTTTTGTTGATACAAAAATCTACAGCACTTTGAAAGCTAAGAAAACCACAATCAATACAAGAAAAATAAAAATATAAAATAAAAATAATACTGCTACGAGCACTTGATGAAATAGAAGGAGGTAAGTAAAGTGTCGAAATGAAAAGTGAGGGGGAGGAGCCTGAGGAAAGTGATAATAGGCGGACTCTCAAGGGATAAGTTCTCCTAATGTCATATTTCACATTCAAACTCTGATATGCGATGATTAAAATAGACCATGCCCTGTTCGAGATCTTCACTAAAGCCACTAACATCCATATAATCCGAGGCGGCTGAGTCATCGTCGACCCATTTGTGCAATGAACGGGATATTTCTAAGCGACATTGGCTAAAACTGGGACGCATTTGGGGATCCTTGTGCCAGCAGCGTGACATTAAGTTGTAAAACTCATGACGTCCCTCTTTGGGTAAATCCGGTCTTAGGCCTTGCGGTACCCGGCGTATAACTTCGCGACCCGCTATTTGCGAATAAGGCGTGGATCCTTTTAAAAACATAATACAAAATCATTAGAAATTAGTTTTGTGTGTCAAATAAGTCACTCATAAATGATTATTAAAGCTAAACTGGATTGATAATACAAAGCACAATTTTAAAGCATGCTTTAACTTTAACAATTGTTTATGAATAAGAACGTGTTTATGACAAGACTCACCCAATGTTGCTATTTCCCACAACACTATACCAAATGCCCATATATCCGTCTCGGTGCTAAAGAAGTTGTACTGCAGGGCCTCTGGTGCCATCCATCTGATTGGTAGCGCTGGTCTTCTGCCAATTGTATCATGACCATGTGCCTTCTTTTCATTGCTATCTTTCGTTGGCGTTTGTGTCCAATTATTCATTATGAACTTTCCACCAAAATCAAATTTAAATTTATTAAAATTACTGCGCATTATTTCGTTCGCACAATTCTTTTCCAACTCTTTACGTTTGCGTTCAGCATCTAAATCTATGGACATGCCGAAATCGCAGATTTTGCAAACACCATTGTGATCCAGCAGAACATTACGGGCTGCAAGATCTCGATGAACGATCTAAAAGGAAATGTTATTAGAATAGCTTGTAATAGAAAGTTGTGAAAGCGGAAAGTCAACAATAAAATGAAAGTGTCGAAGAGCAAAGTGTTCAAAATTGAAATTTATCTTTGAGTTATCCAGAAGACCTGAGCTAAAAAATATGGCAAAATTTTGCCGAAGTCTTGTTACACGCAAAGCATAAAACCGATCAGTATGTCCTTAATCTTCAAAAGAACAACATACATGCATGTAACAGCGAAAGTGTTGCTCCTATACGAAACAGAGTTTTCGGCAGACCAACAATCAAAGAATCAAACTCAAAGTATGAGTTGACTTCGAGAGGTTAAGAATATCCCTCTCGGTAAATATATTCTAACGCTATTAACCATGGCTAAGTTTAAGATTATATATCATGTATTCTCCCGTCTGCCAATTTTGTATCCTTTCTATGAACTTAATACTGACTGATATCCTTAAAACCAACAAAATTGATCAACTAGAAATCTAAAATGCTGTTTCTCGGCGTGTTGTACGAGCGGTCGTTCTTACAGAAGTTGAGTTAGTGAAATTCAAAGCAGTTTAGTTCCGCACAAGTCCCAACCAGGCGTGCATCTAGCTTAAGCCTTTTTGCTACGTTTTTGAGGGGTTGTGGAGAGGACAATTGCATAAAACAATAAATTTTAAAGTCATGCTACAGAAATAATAGACATTTCTATCCTCCCCTGACCACAGCAGAGTTAATTTTTCGTTATTCCAAACGAGGATTTCTTTTCCTTAAAAATGGCACAAAGTGATCATAACATTGTAGGCCCAAGTGGGCTGGTTATCCACATTTCTCTCCCACCTTCTTGTTGAATTACAAATAAAAAACAAATCGCGACAACGCGATCAAATAAAAACTCACCCTCTTCTCAGCAATATATTCCATGCCGCGAGCGATGTCCAAACAGAAACCCGCCAATGTGCGCGGCGACAAAGGAGTTTGACTTCTACCTCCTGGTACTGAGGCCGGTAAAATATTTGTAGCATTACGGGCGGCTCTCAACAAAGATAGCAAACGACCACGCATGGCGTATTCCATAATCAGCATATGGGGTTCTGTAAAGGAAAACTTTAAAGTTGAAAATCTATTTTTCTACCATTTGAATACAGTCGAACTTACCGGAGTCCACACACGCTCCCAACAACGTAACAGCATTTTGATGAGAACCCAATTTACGCATTATATTTGCCTCATCTTTGAGACTTAGCTGCGTGCTGCAAGCTTTAATTGTCTTAACGGCCACAATGCGTGTGGCTCCAAAATGGCCACTTAAATCATCAGCCTCGGCCTTCCATACCTGACCGAAATTTCCCTCTCCCAAAAGACTTTTCAAGCGTATGTTAGAACGATCAAATTCTTGATCACTGGCCACCGAACTTTTGTCATCAAAACGCTGTTGTTGCAACGTCAAATTGTGATTGGTGTCACGTGCCAAGGGAGCGGCCAGCAGCTTGCTATGCAAACTTTGTTGCCTTTGTGGTGGCTTCCTGTGATGATCCACCTCATCTTCATCTTCTTCTTGAAATTTCGAATCGATCTTTTTCACTGGACTTATGGGCTGCTGATCGGTTATGCAAACATCAAAATCCTCATCATCTTTAATGGGTCGCTTCAGTAGATAATTGCGCAGCAAATACAAAATGATGGCTATCAGAGGAACAATGCCAATGCCAGCCAAGACCATGGTCACAATATTCATGCGCTGCATTTCCAAAGAGATATCCTGATCATCTGTCACAACTGTTGAACTTATCTCGCCTGTTATAACAGGCTGTAAGGTGCTGGTTGACAAAGAAGCGTTTAGGGCGGGGCTTTTTTGTGAATTTGCCGTGAGAGTGGGAGTTGTTGTAGAGTAGTAATTATCTTTACTACGGGAATTTATGGTAGATCTTATGGATGTCAAGATTGTAGTGTGTAGTATTGTGGTTGATGAATCGGTTGTTGCTGCATGGCCTGGCACTGGCTGTGGAGGTTTGGTTGTTGTATTGTTGTGACGGTGATGGTGATGCTGCTGGTGATGGTGGTTGGGCATGTTGTTATCAGTTGTTCGATTGAAAAATATAATGAGATTCGTTTTGTCGTCGGTGTTAATGGGTTGTGTTAGACTGGGTCCTAATTGTCTTAATATTTCGGCATCTTCTTCGCTGATAGTTGGTTTTTTCGGGGTGATTTCAGGAGCAGGTACAGGTGTAGTGCTGCTGGTGGTGGTCGTGGTGGTTGTTGTAGTAGTTGTAGAGGTAGCACTAGTTGTTGCTAAAGTTGTCGAAGGAGGCTGCTGATTGACCTGAGGAATTTGGGTGGTCGTGTTGCAGTTATTTGTAGGAATATGAGTAGGAGTAGGAGTGAAGGTAGTAGTTGAGGTGGCAGCTGCTGCAGTGGCCGTTGTTGTTGGCGCTGCTGTAGTTGTGGTTGTGGTTGCTGTAGTTGTGGTTGTGGTTGTTGCTGCTGTACTTGATGTTGTGGCTGCACTGGTTGTTGGCTTTTCCGTACTGCTGGTAGTCGCACTAGTGGTAGTACTTGTAAAAGGTTTCGTGTACAAAGTTGTAGCTATTTTCATCTGTTCCTTTTTCCTAATGGCAACTACTGCGGTATCGGGTGTTGGTGTGAGTATATCTTCATCACTTAACACTGTTATTATTAAAGGAGTGGATGACGACATCATTGGTTCATCTTTCAAGGTTTGCGTAAACGCTTTGGCTGTTGTAGTGTCTACTAATTTGTCCAAAATCTCTGGCGGTCGCTTTAATTTAGGCTCTTTAACCACTTCGGCGACTATTCTTAAAGTAGTTGACCTCAGCTCTGTGGGTGTTTCCGGTGTGGTCGATCTATTGATAGTGGTGTATCGGCGATTAAAACTTACACCATTTCTCATGTTGTATTTAAAACGTGCACGACTTCTTTCAACTGCAGACAATGTGGAAGCCGATGTCAAGCTAAACGGAGTAGTAGAAGTAGATTCTGCACCTGCTACTGCTACCTCCAAGATTTTAGGATGATCCTCACTTACCGAGGTTATTGTTAAAGCGTTGGGCTTTAGAGGTGGCAACTTTTGTCCGAAATACAAATACGGTTGTATTTCATCATCTTCTATGGAGGTGGTGGCCATTGTTACGGCATTCAATTGAATATGTTGCTTGCGTCTGCCCCTTAATTTAGCCACCGCACTGCCTTTATTGTCATCGGGTATGTGATTTAAGGTGTCATTTTGTTCTTTAGCTATAACCAGCAAACCATGGGATGATTCGTCTGTAAATAGAATTTCATTTGTGTCTCTTTCGCCCGCTTGGGCTGTACCAGTGCCAGATTTTGAAGAATTCTTCACCACTACCATGGCAGAGCTTGCAGGAGCCACTCGGGAAAAGTTGGCACATTGTCTCATACAGCTAGCTGTGGTCCGTCTTGTGAAATTTTTCGTACAATTTCGTATACATATAGATCGTGGATCGGTGGGTGATTTGGAGGTCGTCTCAACGGCCGTGGCAGTACGGCCAGTAGTGCCGACGCGATTACGAAAGCCTGGACGTTGCAAGGCATTACGTCTCGCCGCCAAAACGTTCATTAGACGTCTCTCACGTTCCTGGGCTGAAGTAAGAACAGGGGCTATCGAGGACCAATTAGGACGATATGTTGTCGAGGAAACAGTGCTGGAGTGCTCGTAGCCATCTGCAAAGAAAATAGATTTCATATAAGACTTTATAAAGATTTCAAGTTTTTCAAAAATGTTTGTTTGTTTGTTTGTTTTTAGCTAAAACTTCTTTGGAATAAGATATCGAGACATGTCTCGAGTAATAAATTTAGTAGATTCCAAGTTTTCTTATTTTAAATTTTATATTCTTCACACGACTTCCTCTGTTTCTTTACATCTGGCAGGGATAAAGAAAAAAATTCCTTTATTTTGTAAATAACTCGTAACTTTATTTTAAATAATTCGTCATGCATTAATGCGTGAACTAACCATTGAATGAGTAATGACAATAATTCCATCCGTTCGTCAAATTATTCATACGTACATAGATTTGAATTCGTACAAGTATCATAATTGTTTTATTTTTTAACTTTATTTGGATTTAACAAAAACTTTTGTTAAATAAACAAACAAAAAATTTTTAAAATATAAAGCTCTTCAAAACAACAACAACAACAGCAGCAAATAAAAAATCTCGGAAGCTCAGCTGAGCTTTAAAAAATCTTCAAAGATTTAAAACATCATTCATACTGACATTTGTGATCCAGTCGGTAAACTGTCTTATTTCGAGGATGTCTCTTTCAGAGGTTGAGCCCAATTCAGTAATTCCTTTTCGGTTTCTCCGGAATTGCAATCCAGACATCAAGTGCTGCGCAACTGCGCTGACGAATATGCCATTCAATTTATACTGCTTGTTATCAAATCACTTGTTACGCATTTGTTTAACTATCAGGCCAAGCTAAGAATGCAACCCAACGACCTGTAGACCATTTGAAGTACCAAATTTTCTTTGCTAATTCTACAATTTCCACTTCTTACAATCATCCATAACTACTCTCGCAACCCACTGGCTCTCATTATCCCAACAATTTTTCAATGAATTGTTAAGCTTGAAGCTCTGCCTAAAAATTATCAACAGGGGAAGAGATCAAATAAACCAAAAAAATATATTTTACTTTCCCCAAACAAAATGTTTGCCGCTTAAAACTGAAAACACAATGTAGGGTGCGTCTGCAGTAGTCATGGCAGTAGCTGAATAATTAATCAACATTGTTGAGCGCTTACTTTGAAATAAATGTGGATATTGCATTTTATTTCAACTGGTTGCAAAATACAAAAAAAAAACAAAAAGAAAAATTCTTATTTATTGTTTATTTTTTAATAAATCAAAAAACAAAATATACAAAATCAAGTTCCGCTCATTTACAGCCAGAATGCCGTAACTCTAACATATAAAATTTGTGTAGAATTTGAAGGCTGTAAACATGTTCACGACTCATATTTGTTCACACATCTGTGTCAATTCGTTGTGCACATTTCATGAAACTTTAATATAATATCTCCAGTTGATCTAAGAAATATTTGTGTAAAGTTCCTTGATGATCAGCATTACCAACAGTGAAATGCGCATAGGAACAAGCTATACCCCTCAATAATCAATTGCAATCTGTTTTTAACAAAATTGTTAATGTTTTACTGAATATGTAAAATATTAGTTTTGAGAAGAAGTGCGATTAAAATTTTAAAAACTAAAATATTAGCAATTCCCATAAAAAGCACCAACCAACCAAGTCATTACAATTATTCCCGACTTAAAAATGTATTTTTGTATTTTGATTAAAAATCTTTGTAAATAAATATCATTCTACACTTAAAAATATTCCTTAAAAGTTTTGCAATAAAATTAACTTATTAAAAATTAAAAAAATTTCAAATAATTTCGTAATTGAATCGATTAATTAATTATATGATCAAAAATAGCATATTTTTTAACAACTTTTACGATTTTTGTCTATTTGAAAACCATAATTTTAGTAATTGCCAGTACAATTCTCATCGTAGATTGAAATTTAACAACACAATTAATTGAGTCAATTTTAGTTAAATATTTTTTTCTTGTGCACACGAAAGTATACTTTTTGAGTTAACACTCTTTCGTCGCAAATGAGCATTTTAAACAAACATATTTCAGTTTATTTCGTTTGAATTTTATATTTTATAGCTGGTATTAACTGACTTAGTCAAGAATGTTGCTTTTTTTTAGCAAAACTTTGATTTCAATCATGACATTGTTACGTCAAAAAAAAAAACACACACACACACACAATACAAAAGGCTACAAAATGTGAATTTTGTTTAACTTTTGGAATTGTATTCCATTCAACCCACATTTATGGTAATTTTTGAGAAATATTTTAGAACGATTTATTTAAATAAAATTCTTTCAAAGTTGCTTACGAGAAAAAAGTTCGATTGATTTTCCATTCATTAAGCTTCGCAATAAATTTAACAGTCCAAAGAAAGTACGGCGGAACATTTAGCCGAATATTTTTTGCCGCCGTTTTTCTTTAATAGTTAAACCACAAACACTTGCAACAAGCTTAAGAATGTAAATAATTTAAATGCTTACTTTATTTATTTCAATGCGAACAGGTTGAATTAAAAACCTAAAAATATATCTTTTTTAAAAAATATTTTAAAAATTTTTTGCTTTTAAATACGTTTATTAGGGGCATAACCAAATTTTGGTCCTAGAACTACGCGATAGCGAATGTTGTGTCTTTTACGAAAACTATTCTTTTGGGTCGTTTGAAAATAAAAACCGCACCCACAAAAGCGATTTTCTAAAATTCCTAAAGAAAATAATTTAATAAAAAAATTTATTATTTTATTGATAAATGGAAAAAAAGTTAAAAAGTTTCTTAATTATTAAAGGACATGAATTTCAAATTTAATGTGTGTGAGTTTTTGGCTAAATGTATAAGTACAGTAAAAATTCGATAATCCGGATTTTTGATTGCAGACTACACATGTATGTATTTATTAAAAATTATATTAATTCATAGCAAAATTAAACATAAAAACATAAATATTAATTTGTACAGTTCAGTTAAAATAGATAAAGTCTTGTGTGCTCTCTTCACTGAAGGCATCTTGCATCAATACTAAACTAAAAACGCATGTGCAACGTTCCAAAACATACTCATATCACACTATTCTAACTGGATTTTTCAAAGCATGCTATGATTTGAATAAAAAAGTAAATAAAAACGGGTGTTATTCAATCCGCACTATAGCGTTGCAATCAATCCCGACTATAGAATACGCAATGATCTGCAAAATTCTGTCCGGATTACCGAATATTCTGGATTAGTGGAGTCCGGCTTATCGAATTTTCACTGTACAAATAAAAATGAAAAAAAATAATTTTCCAACTTTATCGCGTTTTGTGGGTGACCTTTTTTTGAAACCGCGAAAAATTAATATCATTTTTTTTAAATTCTTTTCAATGGACTATTCGACTATGATAAGGCCATTTTGATATTTGCAAAAAATGGAAATAAGTTATACCCCTAATGTTTATATGAAATAAATTGTATTTTTATTGTCACTATCAAGGCGAATTTATACCAGATGAACGCGAAAGCGCGGCTGACTCATTGTGTTTTATCATCTTTTATTGTCAAAATGTGCTTTTTGGTAAATTTTTCTGATTTTAAATTCACTTTGAACAGTTCACTTTAACATCCAAGAATGATATTTTCCAAGTCGAATTCTTTTGCGACTGTCTGTATGATCATTATCAAAAAAAAAAAAAAATCCTTTCGCAGAGTTAAAACTTTTTACATTTCTGTGTTATAATTTTTTTCATGATCTGAAATGTAAACAAAATCCCTCATTTAGTGAAATAAAATTGTTTGCCATGGTAAAACTTCGTAAAATAACTTATGTCATCTCAGAGTATAATTCAAATAATATAAGAATTCAAAAAATATGTATTTCTTGTTTATTTATTTATTTAAATTATTTATTAAGCCCACGCCCCAGCCCATTATAGACATAAAGCTTGACAAAACTAATTTTAATTTGAAAATACATATCAGCCAGTTCGGCCCTAAGAATAAGCAAGTCCGGCTTACGACTTAAGGGATGTCGCATTGGACATGCCACCATTCAAAGGAGGGCCAGCCTTGGGAAGACAAACAGACAACATGACACATGCAGTCATGGACTTTGACAAGCCCTTATTGAAGTTCCCAATAACACTAATACAGAATGATATACAACTTATATATGACTCAGGTTTTATTTGTCAAAAATCTTTATTGAAAACGATACAAGGGAGGTCCCAAAATTAGCCGACCGGCAGTAGTTTGAAATTTTATAAAACGTGGCAATTTTATAAAACTTACGTACATACTTATTAAGTTACCGTTATGTAATGCAATACTTTCATTTGAAACGTTTCAGTCTAAACAATTTTAAATCGGAGCAGAGATTCTACTCTGGGGGAGTATACTCCTTCGTTTACGACCATCAAATATTAAGTGGCAGATTTTGAACGAGGTTGTACGAGCTGCCAAGACGAACGCTGTAGTGGTCGACCAAATGAGGTGTCCACGTCAGAAACGATCAAGAAAATAAAAAAAATTGTATTTTGATAGGCATTTCAAAAGGTGCATCGCATATTAGCCAAAAAACTGCGGGCAAGATAAATGCCGCTTTTACTTACGATGTAACAAAAACAGCGTCCTGAAGATGTTTCAATAGAATGTTTGGCGAATCTTTGTTTCTATTCGTAAACATGGATGACACATGGGTCCACCTGAGACAAAGGGACAGCCAAAGCAGTAGATTGAAATGAGAGAATCGTGCCACTTTCATCTGCAGGCAAGAATATATCGATTATCTTCAAAAAGGAAATACATCCAACCGCGAGTATTATTCCAGCATATAAGCGATGAAATTAAGGATAAAAAACCGCATTTGAGGACAAAGAAAGTGTTGTTACATCAAGACAATGCACCAGTTTACACTTCCACTTACCATGACGCTGGCTTAAATTAATTAATTAAAGTTTGAATGCTTCAGCACGCACCTTATTCATCATATTTAGCTCCCTCGGACTATTTTTGATTTTCAAACTCGTAAAAAAGTGGCTCGAAGGCAAAAGATTTGTCAACATTGAAAAGATGGAGTGGAGTCGGCATTGGAGGGCTATTTTAATGAACTAAATAGTTCTTACTATCATCAGGCTATTGAAGCTTTTGAATATCTCTGCAAAAAAATTTATGCAACTAAAAAGAGATTTTATTGAGAAAGAAATAATTTTTTTTGCTAGGGCAGCTAACTTTTGGACCCACCCTCGTACTTCATAACGAGTCTCCCCTTAGTGATGTTTATATATTAATACAAAGAGAATTCAAAAATAAAACACAAATGTGTTAATAAATAACTATTATTTATTAATTAATTATATTGTTTATGGCACCTACAGAAGAAGACCAAATTTATCTTTTATTTAATTTAATTTTTTTTTTAATTTTCAACAATACGAGTCACATTCTAACGGCGGTTAGTTATTAATTATTCCATCAACTGGTTAACAAAGAAGACAACTTAGAAAACAAACAAAAAATAGAAAAATACTACTAACAATTTCTTTGGGGTTTTTAGGTTTGTTTAGCTCGAGAGTTTCGGCCAAGGTTGTCAAAACAACAGTTAAGATGCTTTAAGATAGAATTCAATAGAAAAATTTTAATAAACATATCCAACAGATATAACAACAGCAACAAAAAAAAAAAAACAAACAAAACTAAAAACTGACAGTTGGTGGTAAGAATTATGAAGCAAAAACAACAAAACAAAATATACAAAACAGTTTAAAAATAATACGACAGCAGCCAAATGACTGACTGACTGCCCATGGCAAGAGGCCATCCCACACGATTTAATTAAATCCTATCAAAACGTATAAACAGACAGACAATATGAAAAATGTGGTCAAAATCCAAACAGCCGACAAGGTTTTTGTATTTAAAATTAAGCCACATGGACCACATGGTTATGAAAAAACAAAAATGCTAAAATCATGACCTGGAGAATTGCTGTTAAGAAAACACTAAAACAAGTACATACTTTTTGTTTAATTGTTAAACATTTGACTTTTTTCGTTTGTTTGTTTGCTTTTGTTGTTGAATGTAACATTTTGTTAGTTTGAGCTTTAAGCTTTTCTAAACAAGAATTTCAAATTATTTAAATATCACACTCAACAACTTACAATTTTATCTTTGTAAAAAAAAGAATCCGTGAATTGTTGGAATTAAAATAAAATACCAAACGATTGAACGAACAACCAACCAACCAACCAACCAACAACTGTTTTAAAATGTTTGCAGCTGCTTGTTTTTTTTTTGTTCTTTATAAAACAGAAATTAAACACATTTTGACTCAAGTCAAAATATCTAATATATTTTGTGTTTTTGTTTCTCTACTGTTTTTCTATTATTTACTATTTGGGCGTCTTGTCACGTTGCCAGAGCTTCAATGAAACTCCAACCAACAGAGTTTCAATGAATATCAACAAAATTACAAAGAAGCTCTTGAATGTTAAAGATTGATGTATTTAGATACTTGTACACTGAAAGTAATTCACACAACTCAAAGTAATATTTAGGTAAAGTCAACTGAAAATTATATGTATGTAAAAACACGGAATAAATTTTAGCCGGCTAATAAGAAGGCACATTTTGAATCACCCTGTTCGCAGGGATATAATCAAATTTGAAACTTACATTTTTGCCTTTTAAGCTTTTCCATTGTTTACTTTCATATGATTCAGCTACATCTGAAAAAAAATTAAATTTTTTCCCCACCTTCTCGAGAAATGTGCCACAACGCACTGTAACTTGAAATTTTTATAACAGTAGAGTTATAATCATCATTAAACTATAATTTTCCACAATACTTAATTGGGTTGAGTAAACCAATTTGGGTGTTTTTCAAACTCATTAAAAAACAAAAAATTTTTAAATCACCAATTAAATTTTTTTGTTTATTTATTAAAAATTCAAAGTCAAATATTGACGCGACCTGTAATGATAAATTGACAAAAAAAAAAGATTTTGAAATTATGTTGGCTTCAAACAAAAAATTAAAAACACTCTTATTCAGATTTCACAACCGAAAATGTCGCCTGACAGTTTTAAAATAAATTACTAATTAGAGCAAAAATAATTTGGAATTATATTATTTATGTGAAATTTTGTGGAGGGATTAACAACACAATGATGAATGCTATTGAAACTTAATCGGTATGTGTCTTTATACAGGGTGTCCGCCGGAAATGTATACTACTTTGTTTTGCCGCCATTTTGGCAAACATGAGTCTTGACTGTTCATATTTGGCAGTCGTGAAGTAGACACGTGGCAAAATTTTATGGAAAAATATTCAATAAACCAACGTGTTTTAAACGTTAAAATATTTTATTAAAATCAATCATCGATTACTGCGACGATGAGAAAATTACGTGAAATTTTTTGGAGAAACAACGTGCCAACAAAACGCACTATTTATCGTGTAGTGAATGATTTCGAAGAAAGAGAGTCTGTAGGTGATAGCCCCAAGCATGGACCACAACGTACTGCAAGATCGGCTGAAAACATTACTGCTGCTCAAGAAAGTATTCAAAACAATCCATCAACCTCAATTCGACGCCGTGCTCAGGAGCTTGGACTTCAAAGAACAACTTTGGTTATAATTTTGCACAAGGATTTACATTTATTTCCATTTAAGATTCACTTGACACAAGAGCTTCTTCCACAAGACCATTTACGCCGCCGTACGAGTACATATGCCAATAGGATGTTACAGCTCGCCCATGACAACCCCGATTTTCATGAACAAATCATAATGAGTGACGACGAGGCACATTTTCATTTGAATGGATATGTGAATAAACAGAATAGTCAGTCGGTTCCGGGTAATGGAAAACCCTCAAATTATTCATCAGTCACCTTTCTTTGCATCCATTAAAAATGACAGTCTGGTGTGCAATTTGGTCAGGAGGAATCATTGGACCTTATTTCTGTGAATGGGGAGCGATATCGTGATATGATTGAAAACTTTTTAACGCCACAACTGCATGCTTGATTAACATGTGGTATCAACAAGACGGCGCCACATCGCATACAGCCAGGATTACAATGGAATTACTGCGAGATGTTGATTGGCCTCCACGGTCGCCTGATTTGTCTGCTCCGGACTTCTTTTTATGGGGATATCTGAAAAGCAAGGTTTATGCAAACAAACCAGAAACGCTTGAGCAACTCAAAAAAAATATTCGTGTTGAAATTATTGAAACACCGCGTGAAATATGTGAGAATATAATGAAAAATATGCTCAAAGGGGCTCGCAATTTGTGAGGCTAACAGAGGCGGACATTTATCTGATATTGTATTCCATACATAATTGCCGACATTATATAAAACATTTATCAATATAAGATCCATTCTCTTTCATTTAATCAAAAATTATAAACAAACAAAGTAATATACCTTCCCGGCGGGCACCCTTTATTTGCTGCAATCTGTTGCTTATTGAGCAGCAATATTCTAAATATTAGATTGATACAGCGTTAAGAAGACTCTCGGATCCTTTGTAAAAATGGTTGTCCTGTGTGGAAAGGTCACAGATACCATAAGTGGCATCTAGAATTTGTTCAATGATTAAAAAATCTGCCAAAATTAAATCTGTGCTCAATAACAACAATACAATAGCAAACGATAATATAGATACAATATGCAGGGATGGATCTTCATGCAATAAATAAACGTATTCGAAATCATATTTCATTATGTTGTATATGGCAGCATCTTCGTCTTAATCTCCAGACAAAACACACAAAGACTTAATAGTCTTTGTGATATAACAAGCATTTAATGGCATAACAAGAAAAAAACACTATAGTTAAATAATTAATTTTGTTAATAACACACTAGACTGCAAAACATTTAAAAGTCCATTTACTAAATTTAGATAATTAAATAAACCTTAAGGAAACATAAGCTTTAGATATTTTGCAAAAGGTAATAGAATAAAAACCATTAGAAAGAAAGATAATAAATAGCTAAATAACATTTACGTTAATCTTCTTAGTTTTTGAAACGTATTTAGTATTGAAATTTTCAAAGTTTTCTTATGTAAATACGAGCATTAGGAAGTTAAATTAATTTCATTTTGCTAATTTTTTATTTTAAATTTGCAAAAATACCAAAAAAAAAATAAAAATAAAATGTTACAACATCAATGAACAACTGCTGGTTGGCTTTAAAGTTGGCTTTTGGCTGACCTTTTTATGTGAAATTTAAACTTTTGGCAAGAAATATTAAAAAATTACAACAATCCTCACAAATGTATTTCTTCATTTGGCTTTTTATTTTGGTTTGTTTAGTTGTTTGTTTGTTTTTTAACTTTATTTTGAAATAACTTTCGCTTTTTGTGGTTTTTTTTGGGGTTCAACAGATCACACAAATGACGAAGAAATTTTAATTTTTTTGTTTTCTTTTTAAGACCACGAAAAAAGTAAATTTAAGTTTTTATCTAGAAAAAGCAAAAAAAAAACAGTTTTACAATTTTACAATTTCAGTCACGTGAATGTGTGTGAGAATTTCACAAACATGTTTTAGCTGCAAACAAAAGCAGTGCTACGAGGGTGGTTACAGGTTTGGGTAAACATTTTATAAATTTAATGAAAAGAAATAAAAATTTGTAAAATATGGGAAAAATTGTTTAAGAAAACTCTCAAAAAAATCTATTATATGTAAACTCACGCACTAATAAAATAAATAATTAACAATTAATAAATGAAATTATGTTCGTTGAATTTCTCAAAACACTTTACAGCCCACCCTCGTGGGCAAACAAACATCACATCATGTTTAAATATTTTCTATAAAAAGCACTTTCTTTAATTTTATTTTTTTTTTATTTTAATTGCGCCTTAAGTTTCCCCATTGTGTGTTCCAATTTATGTATTTACAATGATCAGCTAAAGAAGAAACTTTAGTGAATTCAAATGTTATTAGTTCGTGTTTTTTTTTATTTTTCAATGATTTTGTTTTACTATTTTCCAATTTTCAGAGACAGGCAATCTGCCAAAAACTCGTACATTTATGTTTACATGTATTATAATTTATTTCATAACGATAAGAGAAAAACTTAAGCATATTTATAAGAAATTTGTTCAAACAGTAAGGCTATTCAATGTCTAATGCAGGCCGCGCTTGTACAAAAGATTATTTGTTAAAAAGTCAAATTTTTTAAAATTGTATTTTTTTTAAATAAAAAAAAATAAATAAAATAAAAAAAATTAGAATAAATAAATGGGTAAACTCGGGTTTGAACTTGAGCCAAATTAATCGTTTCAATATATAAAATAATTTTGTTTAAATAGGTACTACTAAAAGTGTACTTTTTTAAACAGGTGATAGTACTCTTAAATGACCATACAATTTTCGATATGATGATCCGCCGAAACGGGAACTTACAACAAGTAATTGCTGGGATTTGAAATACAACTATTTGAAATTTATGAAAAACTATTGAGACATTTTGTAATTTTATGTAATTAATTTCTCTTGCATTTCTTATTTCGAAGTGCTGAAAGTGAATACCATTACTAATTTGGCATTTTGTTGGCATTTCGCTTAATTTTATAGCAATTTCGTGTAATGTTAATAATTGAAAAAAACACTATATCTCGTTTGCTTGCAAGAGTTTCATCAGCTAACTGCATTAAACATGAATTGCAGTCATGTTTTCTTTTTGGCATTTATTTGTGCTGATTTTAAACATTTTTACAAGTTCGTAGACAAAAAAATGTTTTAGTTTTATTCTTTTGAATTGAAAATAAATTTATTTTTCAATAAAAAACAAAATCTACTAAATCCAGTAGCTCTGAGTTCTATAAGAATATAAATGCTGAATTTATTGCTTTTCTTTCAATTGATCTTACTACCATTTTCAAAATACATATAATTTTCAAAACTTTTTGTTTTTTTCAGTTTTTCTTAACCAAGTGACCCACAAAAAAATGATTACAACTTTTAATCAACCAACCAACAAAAATATCAAGGTAAATAATTGTTAAAAAGAACTATTTTCGTTGTGTAACAAACAGTTAATTACAAAACTTAATTCACCGTTAATACGAAAACTGTCATAAAACAAAAAATATTTTGTCATTATTACTTTTTTTTATTCAAATTATGTCGTAATCACTATTAAAGTTCTAGCGACAAAAAAAGGAAACAAAAAAGAAACAAAAACGGCAAGAAGGTGACAGACAAAATCATGAAACCATGATGGGACTTCCAAAAAAAAAACAACAGTACAATTATGGAAAAATGTTAAATAAGAAATTATAAATTTAACAATGTCATTTGTTGCTACAAAGAAACTTAATTGCACAACAACAATTGACAAACAAAAAATAATAATAAAAAAAAAATATTTATAAAAAAATACAATTAATTTTTTTGGAATATTTGAAAAAATTACACAATCACTGAACTGGCATGCATTTGATTAAAAATGGTTTAATAACAAAAAACATACTATTTTTCATATACATAAAATAAAAAAGTTGCCTTATTTTCTAAAAACTACTTTCTTCTAAAGAGTGGCTTTTCTTCTTTCTGTTTTTCTAAAATGTAGCTTTTTTCTGAGAAGTACCTTTTTTTCTAATAAGTAGCTTTTTTTCTAACATGTTACCTTTGCCCTAAAAAGTATCTTTTTTGTAAAATATACCATATATTCAAAAACGTACTTTTATTCCAAGAAGTACCTTTTCTCTAATAAGTACCTTTTCTCTAATAAGTACCTTTTATTCTAACAATTACGTTTTTTTCAAAAAGGTCCATTTTTTCTAAAAAGATCCTATTTGTCTAAGAAGTACCTTTTTTCCAAGAAGAACCCTTTTTTTGCAAATTACCTTATTTTTTAAAATGTGCCTTTTTCTAAAAAGTACTTTTTTAAGTACCTTTTTCTCAAACAAATCCCTTTTAATCAAAATTAAGTTAAAGATATCTCTATTAAATAAAAACTAAATTTTTAATAAAATTTACGTTTTTAATAAAAAAAAAAACCCTTTTTAACAAAAGGAACTTTTAGTAAAAAATTCTTTATTAATATAAAAATAATTTTCTTTATTAAAAGTGTTTTGTATAAAAAATACCTTTTTTGAAAAATGCCTTCCTTGTTATAAAAATTGTTTTTTCAAGAACAGATTTATTTTTTTTTAATTTATTTGCAAGAAACTTTTTATAAAAAATTGTTTGTCTCTTATGAAAAGTGCGTGTTTAGAGAATGTTTGGCTTTTAAAACGAACTTGTTTGTAAAAAAGAAATTATATAATAAATAAATAAACACTGACTTTGTTTAGTACCTCTTTGCAAATTATACTTTTTACTAAAAATAGCTTTTGCAAAAAATAAAAATTACAAGTACTTAAATTTTTAAGTTGTGCATTTATTTCCTAAAGTAATTCATACTTTAAATGAAAAGTATCGCATAGTGCTCGTTTAGTGAATGACCCAACTATCTCACAAATTGTCAGTTTTGTGACAATCAAGGATTTTTTTTCATATTATCTTTAGTTAGAACTCTGACAAAGAGAATATATTTTTTTCTTAATTTATTGAAATTTTCAAATGTGATTTCTGTTAAAATATATGTACATATACTATTTATATATGCATGTATATTTTGAGATACAACGTTCTTCTATTAAAACGGAGGAGCCGGTGATTATAAAACCAAAAATCATATATTTAAAGCTTATAAACAACAACGCAAATACACATTAAAGTTTATTTCTGGGAGTGTTTCGTGTTCTGACCATTAAACAATTGTAGTATTTTTGTTGGTTTGTTTTCATTATTTAACTAAAATAAATTACAGTGTAATTAAATGAAATTAAAAGAATACAATAAGTAAGTTTATTTTTTAATTTTTTTAAACAAAAGAGGAAAAAATTCACATTAAAAATTGCATCACGATATTTTATATTTTTGTTGTTCTTAATTCTCGCCAGATGCAAATTAATGTGCTGTTCATAGAATCCAAACAATCGACTTGAGTTAGAAAATATGTATGGAAACCACTCGAATAACTGAGTGGGTTCCATACAAATTGTTCACTCAATTCGATTGCTTGGGTTCTATGAACAGCATATTAACTTTTATTGCAAAAGGCAAAAAATTTCAACAAATATAAGAACTTTATAAGGGTTTTTGTAAATATAGAAAAGTAGTTAAATTAGCATAAAATGTTTTATGAAGAGTGAGTAATTTTGCACTTTTAAGAGGGCTGTGTAAAAAGCTTTTAATAATTGGGAGTGGCAGGATAATTAATGAATCGTTATATTTTCTTGTGGTTGTTGTTCTCATTGTTTTTAACCATCTATGTGATATGTTCTCTTAATCTTCAGTCAGCTAACTAGGACTCAGATTGGTATTATAGTAATAGGTACTAAAACAGTTCGATAGGGTCAGATCCTAGATCTAACATAATGACAGTCAGTACCTGCTAAATTAACAAAGTCTTGTTGAAGAGTGAATATGAGTGAACTTCTAGGCGAGCTGTTAGTGTAATATCTTGTTATTACGAAAGTTGGCGGTACAATATATCTTTAATATTTGTGTTTCAATCATGGTCTAATAATACAGGTCTATGCATTTCTACTACAATAAAAACACAACAGGCATTTTGTTTGTGTATAACATCGTAAAGAAGTCAAAACCAGCTGACGACAACATGTGTTCTGTATGTATTTTGTAAGTATATTTTTTTTAGTAAATATTTCAACAAAATTAAGTGAGTACATATAAACGCAATAACGCTAAGAAAGGTAAAAAATTGACAATGTTTGACGATTAAAAAATACAACGCTGCGAAAAATCTGCAGTATTATTGCATAGACCTGTTATTATTGGTCCATGCTTTCAATTTGAAAAATATATTTTATATAATTTTTTTGATTTTTATTCCAGAGTTTTTTTTAATAGTTACTGCCAGTTTGCAGCGTTACGGCAGCTGATTTTTTTGGCTTGCTTCCGCTTTATATTTTGAATGTCAAAAAGAGTGTCTTTTAATTGATCTGTATCTGTTATCTGTAGATGTTTTTGACAGAAACAATGTAAAAAATTCATGTTGTTCTTGTGCTGTTGTAATCATTGTACTAATAATTTCATCTAGTTAATACGCCGTAGTTACTGCTTTAAAATTATTATTCATTCATAAACATCATTTTCTAGTAAAATTTCTTATAACAGTTTTTA
Source organism: Gymnocheta viridis (assembly GCA_956483585.1). Classification (NCBI taxonomy): domain Eukaryota; kingdom Metazoa; phylum Arthropoda; class Insecta; order Diptera; family Tachinidae; genus Gymnocheta; species Gymnocheta viridis. Next base: position 111,424,132 of record OY101442.1, read on the forward strand.
TTAATGAATAAATTTCATTAATTCAAAAATATAGTTGCTTCTTTTTATTATTTTTGAGTATGAGAGTGGTTTCTCACAGGGGCGTCTGGGAAACAAATTTATTTCATTTAATCTTCGCCTGGCAATGTAAACGCTAATTGAGTTACACATTTGCATATTTGCATAATTAGCATCACCTACTACCGTCTTATGTGGATGAATTTCTGTTAACTTAATCATTTCGCGGTCTTGACACACGGCAGTAAGTCGTTGGCGTCCTCTTCTTGGTTTTCTATTCACTTTGTCAAATGAATAAAATCGAATGGCAATTCGGTTGACAGTCGATTTATTATTAACTGCAAATATGACTTCAACTTCACTCATCGGCCGTTCTTCTTTCACAGCTTTTTTTTTAAATGTCAATTTGCTATCGTTTGACAAAGAAAGTTGAAGATGAAATATAAAATTTTTAATATTTATTAATATATTATTTACTTACACTGCACGTTGCATTTTTTTCTCGCAGAAAATTTACACTTATTTTATTCGACTAAGAAAAATTCAATTGTATGCCGTTATTGGTAATTGAATGCAATCGAAGTGTTGGATTTTCAATGCTTGCATAGGCCACATTTACAATATTGTCCAAATGGTCTTGCATCATAGCATTTGCAAAATGTTAAGAGTATATTTTTACTCAACGCTAAAAAAATATTCGGAGAATCATTTGCTACTCTTTGGCAAATGTGCATAACACAACTTTTAGTTTATATTTACTTGACGCATGCAACGCTTTTTTGCAAACGGACGGCGAACTGCTCGAAGATGACGACGCGTTGCCGCATCGAACGGAAAAAGACGCCACGTTTAACGGCTATTAGTGGATTTATTTGGTTCACAATAATGCTAAAAATTAGTAGCGGTGTTCAATGTTTAGTGCGTTTTGCATTACAACTTCTTACAAGTGCTTGTATTTTGTCATTGATAGTGAGCGGTATTTTTAAACAACATTGCAAAGTTTACTTGGACAAAGTCTTTGCAATTTTATTTGAAACTTTGTTTCACTTCTACACACGCAAAGTTTATTGTGAAAAAAAACTTTTTTGTTCGTTTGTTGGATGAACATGCAAACCAATGCAAACATGCAACCAAATACAAGTATGTGTTAACGACGAACGAAGAAGAAAGCAACTTTGCGAGTACAGTAAAGTGTATACTCACCCCCTTTTTTCTTCACCCTTATGGCCAACAAACACAAGACTTTGCAAAGTAAGCAGTCACAGCTTCATAATTTTCGACCATTAAAAAACACAACGTTAGGAAAAATCAGATGGATTATTGAACAGACCTGTGTTATTGGATGATGTTCACCATCAACAAATAAAAATTTCTTAAATTTACTGTGCAGTCTTCAAAATAATTTGAAATTAAAGGTATTTCATTTGTGGTCCATTTTTTATTTGATTTTTCAGTTTTTGTTTGTTTTATTGCATCAGTCGATTCCATTGGTTTTAAATTTTTTTTTGTTTAATAAATTTTGTTCTTTACAAATGACAATTTTAAAAGTGAGTGATAACAACGCAATGCACATAGCAAAAAAAACTATTCAATTTTCAGTGTTGCTAAATTACAAGAACATGGCAAATGTAAATTCTATTATTTTGTTGTTGAATTGCAAAGTAAAGATACGATATTTTGCATTTGCAGTTATGCAAAACCATTCGCATCAAACACTGAATACCGCTAGTGTACTTCTTTTAGTACTACTGCTTGCTACACTTTGTTGCTACATAAAAAAATATAAGCATATAAAACGTTAAGCTGCCGAAAGCTAATAAAAGCTAAGCCTTTCTCGCTTTACAATAAGTATTGCAAAGTGCTAGAACAAGATCGTTCACAATTGACGGAAAATTTTGACAACTGCAAATATATGCAATCTCAATGCCAACCCCTTCCAACAAGAGATTTCATTTCATTCGATCGGACACTATTAACGATTTTGTACACCTCTTTAGTTTTGTTTTCAACCCAATGTGCAGTAAAAAAATTATCAATGTTGCATTGCCACAGTATCTTACTTTTTTAATCTTTCCAACTAACTTGAAAAGTTTCTTTATGAAATAAAGAAGAAAAAATTAGCAAAATAGAATCAATTTACCGAAATTAAGTCAGCAAAAGAAAAAAAAACGAAAAATGTCAATCTTATCAAACGTTTTAGATTTATATCTCTTCGAGCAGAAACGTGACTTTAATTAAAATTTCTGTTTATAAACAAAATAAGTGTCAAGATTTATTTTTGGCAAAAAACAAAATAGCTTTTAATTTATTGACAGCTCAACTAATGAAAAGAATGCAAATTTATTTTATTTTTATTTTTCAACTCAAAATATATGTACATATGTAAATATAAAAACAAATAATTCATCCATCTAAACTTCTTTTTTATAATTTTTTTTCTTTTTAAAAATCATTTATTCACTCTCCCTGTTGAAATAATATTTTCTCTGTTGAATGCAATAATCATAAATTTGTTTTGTAAAGTAACAAAAGTTTTGAAAATTTTAATAATAATGAAAATAAATATAAACATAAAAAATTACCCATTAAGTAAATGTTATTTATAAAGTTTTTGTTGTTTCCATTTCAAGCGTCTTTGGTGTTAAATGTACAACAAAAACTTTCTCCAATAATTTTTAGCGTTTCGCTTTATTTCTTTTGTTTCAAGCATTTGCTGTTACCAAAGTTGCCGCTTTTGTTTTGCCGCAGTGTCTGCCTTAACGCAATCGTTTGTAGTAATGAAGTACGATTTAAATGTAACTACTCTACACTTCGGTTTTTGAGCAGAACTGGAGTTGTTTTTAATCAATTCGTTCATTAATTTAAGGAATGAATTTCACTCCACCCTAAAGGGCACTATACATTTGTCAAAATGCTTGACATTGAACTCATGTGCGTGTGCTTTACGTAAAGTCATACACTTGTCAAGCATGTTTGCTGACAAAACACCTGTTCTGTTTGCAATCTTGTTAAAAATGTATACGTGCTTGAAGAGTAAAACCAATACATTCATCAAAATCTTTCGTCAAGCATGCCAAAAATCTAAATTTTTTGATTTTACATCCAGCATCGTCGGTGTTAAGCTAAGTTTAGACGATATGTTGAAACAGCATATGTATGCTAACAATCAATATGTTTGGCGTCTACATGATATGTTGAAAGTAGCAAATTTTTTGATGTCAGCATATGTAAGAAACTGAAATGTCAACATAAGAGCTAGCATACGATTTTTGTGTTTATACGATATGTTGAATTTTATGTCGTCCTACATATGCTGACTCGTATAAACATTTGTTTATGAAATTAGTGAGTTTAACAACAATTTTTAATTATTATTCAACGTATGTACTTATACGTATAATTTTTGCAATAAAATTTATTAATATAAATAAAAATAAACATAAATGATGTCGTCGGAGGAAATATCACTTGCTATTGCAAAACTTACCAAGTACAAAATTGAGATTAATTAAGATATAAACACTTTCACGATAGCAGGCTACACGGGTACATGTCTACAAATGTCGCTGGCTCTTTTTAAAAATTTGCAACTTTTTGCGGGATTTCGCTTTTTTTGCAATGTGGGTGACTTTTTCTATTTTTTATTGTATCATCGACTTTTAAATGATATTATACATTTTAATCTTCCCAATGATTAGAAGTTATTGCGAATTTTTGCCATTTTTGTAGTTATTTGCGAGTTTTTCACATTCCTCGTTTTAGAAGTCTTTACGACTTCTTCTAAATTTTGCAATTTTTGGCGGAATTTCGCGTTTTTCTATTTTTTATTGTTTCATCGAATTTTAAATTATATTAAACCTTACAATTTTCCCAATGACTGGGCCTAGGCATGAGGCGCATATGCATACGAATTTGACATATGCTGAAAAGCTTGCATACGCCTTTCAACAAATAACATATACATACATATATCAGCATACGCAGGAAATTTGTTAAGCACTAATAATATGCTGTTTACACGATATGCTGACACCATCAACATACTTTTGTTGGTATTGTTAACAAAGTGTTAGCAAATGCTGTTAAACATACGTATGCTAAAAAAATTTTACGTTTACACGATATGCAAGCACTTGTAACAAATTTTTGAGCATAAATATGCTGATTCAACATATCTTTTAAACTTAGCTTTACACACACAACAAATTTTCAATAATACTACCATAATACCCTTTACACTGATTTGAATTCACTATGAAGCGGGTCTCAATATGCTCTCACTCCCACTCATTCTCTTCACAGATGTGGCAAAAAAAATTAATCCTGCCTAGAAAAGAAAACACCGCAAGAGTTCTAGAGGATATTCTATAAGACCCAAACGCGAGCCAATTGAAGCCCTGACTAATTTCTTACTAAAGATCAGCGAACTAAATTGGCAGACAAAAATTCAAGAAATTTGTATAAACCCCTGTAGGGTTCCTCTAAGTCTACAAGAATTATATATATAAATTATATATTTCTTAACACATAAATATGATAAATACGTTAACAACTAAACTATTAATTAAGTTAAATAATAGAACTCGTTGCTTAAAGGAGCACAAAGCCTGATAAATTGAAGACTTTTTTCCACAAAGACCGGCAATTTGAAATTAAGAAAAAATGTATTAATTGATATTAGAAAAATCAAGTTGTAGCATTAGTTGCACTTCTTTATATCTATATTTTGTTTCAGTTATGGTGTAGTTTGGAATTATAAAGTAAATTGTATTACTCTGCCGACATAACTCTCAAATGTCCTGGCGACGTTGAGGCAAAATATATTTTTATATATATACCAAACCCTATTGATAAGGTCTATAACGAGGAATTTTATTTTATTAAACTTTCGCATTAATAGATCATGGTTCTTAAATTTTTTGTTTCAATCTATTTAACAGCAAAACGTGCAAGACAACGATAACGTTGATGACACCTCAAGTCAAGTATGCAATACTTTTTCGAACAAAGGGCACAAAAATCGTGCAGTGCACTATGAGTAAGCGACATTGTCATACACAATCTCGTTGACGATCATATAAGCAACATTATTGTTAACGTTGTCGTCGATGAATATAATGATATACTTTTAGCAATTTTTTTTTCTGCTATAAAATACTTAACAACGGAAAAACTTAATAGACTTATGGCGTTTTCTTTTCTGCAAATAAGTGCAACATTTTTTTACCCTTTGATTGAAAATTTGTGATATGATTTTTTGAAATAGAGAGTTTATCTATCTATATTATTAATAGGCAAACACATTTTTATAGATCCCTTTTACGACCGTAATACTGAACCGATTTTGGAAAGATTTATATAATTGCAAGAGTTTTTTTTTACATAAATGTGCACAATGATAATTTTATTTAAATCGGTTCGATATTTAGCAAGCTATAAGCGTTTAAAGTTGCTACTAACACATTCACACTTATTACACATGCATGTATCAGCTACAACTTGAAAAAATAAACAATGTGTGCATGTGTGTTTGTCCAATTTGCTTTTGCTTTTTGAGAGCTTTTTTTTGCTTTTTTTTAAGTGGTTTATTTATAATGATTTTTGTTTTTGTATTTTATTCTATGTAATATATGACTTTATTTTGCTCGATTGTTCTGATTAATGCCTTATTTTCTAAAAAAGGAAGTTGAATATGTCGCCCAAGTTTATTTGCTAAGTTGGCTGCAGTTCACAAATGTCAACCGATGTAACTCTGTTGGCTTAGTGCAGCCAACCCTCAGAACACTACAGTAAATTATTTAATATTAATTTCTAGAATGTGGTCGATTGAGTAGATCGCTGGATACACTAATTAGAAATTATAGTATCCTCACTTACGACTCAAAATTTTTGTCTTAACAAAACTTTGAATAGCAATTTTTTTATAAAAGTAAAGGAACCGTTAATTTTTTTTTAGAACGACAAAATCAATACAATTGTTATTCAAATTGTCTTTAATAATATCTTACTGCAGAGAAGTCAACGGCAATGTGGATTAGAGCACGATAAAATGCATGTAATTGTGTCCCACTTTGTCCTTGAACAATATTTACTGTCAACAAGTTGAGGACATTGTCTGTTATAATATCGGGAACACGATAGAAACCACGACCAACCATTTGCCATCCATCACCTTATCTTCAATAGGGCTTTATTCAAAGAAAAAAACTTTTTAAAAAAGTACCTTCAAAAAAAACTTTTTGCAGAAGTACCTTTAAAAAACTTATTAAAAAAGAACCTTTAAATATATGAGATTTAAAAAATACCTTCTAAAGAGTACTTTTTAAAAATTACCTCTAAAAAAAGTACCTTTTAGAAAATCACTCTTTACAAAGAGTACCTGTTAAAAAAAGAGCTTTTCCAATAAGTACTTTTCAAATTAGAAACTTTTGAAAAGGTGCCTTAAAATGGTACAATTTAAAAATTGAATTTCAAAAATACGAGTAGTATCATAAAAAAATTGCATTTGGAAATAAGTTCTTCTTGAAAAATTATACTTTTAAAAAAGTTGCGTGGTAAAAATGCTCATTTTAACAAGAGCTCCCTTTAAAAAAAGTAGTTATTAAAAAAGTGCCTGTTAAAAAGAACCCTTTAAAAAGTTGCTTGTTTACAAAATTTCATGTTAAAACTCCGCCTTGAACAAAAAGATACGTTTTAACCTACTTTTTGATAGACTTAAGCGCAACCATCCTTTATAAGCACATCAACTAATCGTAGTCATTAAGCAAATAATTTTACAAAATGTACTGAAATTATTTGTTGCGAAAATTAAATATAGTTTTATTTTTACCAAAACAATAATAGACAAACACTCACACTCACACAGACACTCACACACACACACATGTCATTTGACTTTGTCTTTGTTGATTATTTGGTTCGTTGGTTTTTGTTTTGATTTCTATACGTTTTTTTTTTCGGTTTGGTTTTTTTATTGCTTTCAGTACTAATAATTACAGACTGACACTAAATGTTATTTTAAATACAATAAAACAAAACAACAATTATTGATAAACAAAAAAAAGAAGAAAAATAAACTTCCGTTGTAGTCGCAGTCATGGGATTAAGTCTCATTCATTTCAATGCCTGCTTAAATAATGACGGTTTGCATTTATTTCATTTTCTTCCCCGATTCGGTTTTCATTACAATTATGCGATCGAATGTCTGAATAAGCATTGAAGCATTAAACAATGGGCGTTAACTTTGTGTCATATTAAATAATTATTAGTTGTTCTGATTTGACATCAAAACTTATTGACAAAATTTGTGATTAAAGTTGAAAAAAAATCAATAAAGCGCAGTGCAGGCTCCGTCGTTCTAAATTTTTTCTTCCAAACAGCGATCTTTCATTACAGCAAATTGCTTGAAATTCTTATGGGAAGTGAGAAAAAAACACCTGAATCAACTTTATTGTAAATTGTTTTGGAAAGATAGACTTTTCAAAAGTTTTTCAGTACACGAGAATCTCTTCAAGTTGAATGAACTTTTTTTTTAATATTTTAAATTTGTTTTAACCTGCCATCTAGTGAGTTTGGCTATTTACATATTATTAATTTGTTTCTTTTTTTACATAAACTTTTAACTTTTTTAAACCAAGATTAAGAGTTTAAAGGTGTGGAGAGCGTAAATATTCAAAACGCGTGGAAATTATAAATTCATATCAAATATTTCTTTATAATTATTTTGAGGTAATTTTTGCTAGTGGCGTGAATGCAAGAGGAGGGGAAAAAGGTTCATTGGCCCCCTTAAAACGATCAAAATATTTGTTCCACCGAGTACAATTTCGGCCAACGCTCCTAAAAATCGCTATTTTAATTGCTTGCAAAATTAAAAATGGCTTAGATTTATTTTTTCTTGGCAAGAACAACTGAATTTTCAACAGTTTGTGTAAATTTTATATGAGGACTCGCTATTATTTTATTAGCGATTATAAAAAGTCATCTTTTAATTTTCGAAAACTAACACATTGCATATCAGGAACATTCTTATGTATTCTTATCGAATACTTTTTGCCAATCAGGGCCCTCTGAGATTTGCCAATTTATATATTGTGCAGTTACGAGCGTACAATCTAAAAAAACAGCAACAGAAATGCTCACTGATGTATTCTATATCGACGAATACTTAAACTTAGAAGATCTGTTTGTCGAATAATTCGAATACCGTCCTTTTTCTTAAACCAGTTTGAAAATTCGGAAAATTTTAAAAGTCCACGTTTTCGAATAATTTGACATATGAGACGCAGAAAAAACAATTTTAGCAACAATAAATAAAAATAAATTTTTCTGTGATATTACTGTAAAGTCCCTGGAGAATACTTCAAATCAATTTTCACAAAAATACTCTTTTTCCTGGTCGCAGAAGGCCACTAGGAGCTTCAAGTGCTGATCGCCTTCAGACCTTTAGTTGAGCAATTACAATTGCGCAAACTTAAATAACTACTTCCAAAAGAAAATAAACGAATCTTATCATCAATATATTTATGCAACGGTATAAGCCATGACATTCACATTTACGGAAGTAAGCCATATTCAAGTCATATTAAAAACGTTTTTTTTTTCATCATTCTAAGAAAGTGAAAATTATAATGAAAATCTTAACCGTTTATCGCCCCATGTTACAGATGTGCCACAAACCATTTAAGCAAATAATCTACACTCAAATTGTAAACTGATAGTTTAGCAACAAATTATATCTGCTACGTCATAATGGATTTCCATGAAGCATTAAAACAATATTGCCGTAGTGCGGTTTTCAAAAAAAAAATTTTTCCAACGTTCAAATTCACTAAGCTTTTTTAAGCACGCAAGCCAATTAAATACTATAATATTATGAATAAGACAATGTTGAATTTAATGTTTTTATTTTTAAGATATTTGATATTCCTCCTATCGGTTTCTTTCTAAATTTTCTATTCATAAAATCCAATTTTTAAAAATACTAGAACTGAAGTTTTTCCTCAAGTTACAAGCTTCTAGGATATAGAAAAAAACTATTTGCAAGATGCTGAGCCATAAAGGGTTAAAAATTATCCCTTTTTAGTTCTTCAATAAAGTAACATTTCAAAATGTAACAAAATAGCAATTTAAAGTATTCTTAAGATAAAAATTTTGCCTCGTAAGTGATGATACAATAATTTCTAGTAAACTCACTTTTTAAAGAAATCATTATATTGCAAATTTTTTATAAGAAAGAGGCAAAAATGTTGCACTTTTTTTAGAAAATAAAATTCCATAAGAAATCGAAAAGGATATTTTCAAATATTTAAATAAAAGAAGCATGAAAGCAGTTTTTATGCGCGTCAAATAAATATTTGCTCCATAAGTTTTATAGGCTAAAAAGTTTGAAGTGACGCCTAAAAGTATTAAAAGCTGTTATGTGAGAATTTTTTTTTATGTGAAATATGAATTTAAAAATATTAATAATATCTTCACTCTCAGGCACGTTCTGCCACAGACCTGCATGGATTTTAAGGGCGCTGCTTTTCACTTGTGGGTGAAACTAATTTGAATGGAAAATCTTCGTTAAAATTATTAAATATTTGTTCTATTCACAAGCTCGTATTCGTGTAATCGTGTAATTATAGAGTACTATATTTTTATTGTTGGTAATTTTCATACAAAAGTGTGTTATAATTATACGTTAGAATTTTATATGTTTTATGCTATAAATGGTACGGAAAAATTCTATTTGATAGATTAATTTGACAAAAATCGTTTAAATATGTGACAATTAAGCCGAGAAAATACATTCTTCTTAATGATAATTATATAATTGATTAATTTCAATTTCATTTGGAAACCATTTTAATCAAAAGTGTTTGTCACGAAAAAGTTATTAAATATTTCGCGTAAAATTAGAATTCCCATATCTGGTTTAATTTTATGATATCAAACAAATTGAGTGTCGACTATTGTGGAAGAAGAAGATTTTAAGGAAAACAAAATTTAAGAAGAAGTAAAAAATTTCCCGTAAATAAATAAAAATTTAATAATACAAATGGAAGCAAATTCTTCAATTATGATAAGATTCCAAAGTTATATACATGTATACGTATGTATGCAATTTCATTAAATTTGCTGTTCGATATAAATTATTTACTCACAAATAATTGACTACATTGAATTGACATTTAAAATGCGACAAAATGACGATACAACCAAATTTGTTTGTTCACAAGCACATAAACAAATATCGTCTTTTTTAAAACGATAAGCCAGCCATACGACTGAGCTTGTGGAAGAATAATACTAATCCTTTAATTTATTGAACGTCCATCATAGATGTTACATATTTTTTTCAATTAATTATTTGTTACAAGTATTTCCTTATGTTTATTTATGTGGTACATTATTAAAAATAAAAAACTAAACCTTCCTCCACCCACAGCAAAAAACATGATGTCCATTGTGATTATTAGTTTCAATTATAATGGAAAAACATTGAAAATAATATTTCATTACTGGTACTTTTCCAAACGAAAAAAAACACACTTTAAAGTTATTTTAACTTCAATTTTCCTTATAGATCGTTGTTTAAGAAACCATCGGTGAACCAATACATCCCACTCAGCTATTAGTAGGAATAAATTACGTTATATTTATTTCCGCATTAAAAGCCAAAAACAAAAAAACGTAAAAAATTTTAAGCTTGTAAAAACAAAAACAATACAACATGCTGACCAACAATTTGTTGTGTAAAGAAATCGACAGAAATAATAAGGGAACCGGAAAACAGTTTTTGTTGCTAATTTGATTTATTGATTTGAAATGTAATTCCTTGATAACTGCTGGATGAATAATTAATGTTTAAAATTTAAAAAAATAAATTACTTGAGGGGGTAGGCGGTAAGTATTTATGTTAAGTGTTAAAAATGGCCACGCATTAAGCAATTTTGAATTGTTTGATTAATGGGAAAATTAAAAAATAAGGAAAACATGGAATTTATTTCATTGAATAAATAATGTGGTGACAATAGCGATTTCAATGCGCTTTGCTACATGGTTGGCTACCCACTTGGTAACCCAAAAAAACCCATTGGGTTTTATTGGGTATTTTATTTAAAAACCCCCAACTATGTGCAAATTTGCTAGGACAACGTAGTCGAATTTTCACTTTTTATTAACAAGAAAAACATTAAATGTAAATGTGTGCATTAAAACCGGTTTTCCCATAAAAAAAATCCAACATTAAACCTACTATAACTTTATTAATCGTTTGTGAATAAGGCAGTAAAGATATACACACACTTTGGAGTTTGACAACAGAGCGGAATAATGTTTTGTAATTAAATTAGTTATGCTTTCAGCTGTTTCAATCGACTGTACAAAATGACATCAAAAATGATCAGCTGTGCTAAATGTGTAAGTGTACAGAAAAATTCTCACATTCGATATGGAAATGGTTTATACGATTGTTCGATCAACGAATTTTCGACAATGAGCAGTGCTTGTTGTAATTTAAACAAATTATTGATTTCATTCTGTCTCTATACAATTTTAAATAAGTGAGGTATATTTCGATCCACCGAAAATCGTTCCAAATTAAAACAAATTTTAAATATTTATATTCACCCTTATTCCACTTGTCAACACCGGCGTCACGTCAATACAATACCAAAACAAAAATTGGGGCTTGTCTACTCGCTCGCGAGAACAATTTTGTGCTACTGACAGTATATTTCTGTTCTCTAAGGTCTAGAAAATAGCATGAGCCTTTCAATAGCAGTCAGTTGTTTTCGACAACGGGTAGACAAGCCCCATTTTTTTTGGTATTGTGTTGACATGAAGTCGATGTTTACAACTGGAATAAGGGGATTTATTTTGACTATAAATGCAAACTTATGCAAAAGCTTATCGCAATGAAAAAATATACTTAGGTTAATTTAAACCCAATAAAACCCTATAAAAAACGCCACTAAGCGGATTTTTTATTAAAAAACCCGAGTTTTCGCCAACACTGCTTTGAAAATATGGTCGACCTGTATTGATCAATTCTATGATTGTTTTTAGTTACTTGACTTGAAAACAAAGCAAAAAGTTTTAATTTTTCGATGAATTCGAACTTGAATCCACTAAAAATTTTCATTAAAAAAAATACAGCATCATTTTTTTCATATGTAATGTTTGACAGTTTGACGTTGCGAACCGAAGGAGCAAAACAAATTCAGCTGGCGTAGTAACGACATCTGACTGTCAATTCGCTTTAGTGGCCAGATCAGGCCAGGACGGTCAGTATTGGGGATTTGTTTCTAAATTTGGGGATTTTAAAATTTTTATTTTAATCGTAAAATGTAGAGAGGGTTTCTTATCCCCAATTGTTTCATATATTTAGGGGTTTTTTTCAAAAATGTATGCAGACAGCATAAAAAATTCCTGGCAGTTGCAGATTAGGCAAAAAAAAACATAAAACGGCTGATCCTGAACGAGTTTGTCAACGTTTAAGAAATGAATATGGATAACTATCAATTAAGGTATTCTCATCAGTTTTCATGGAAATCGTAATTTTTCGTCTTTAAGGTTCCGTCACTTAATTGTGAATAAAATCAAAACTTGTAGATAAATTTTAAAAAATCTCAGCTTGACTTATTTTTTAAAGTATTCACTTTTTTCGATTTATTATAAGTTTTTGAACCTAAAAAATCACTGTTAAAAATTTCTTTAGCTTTTGCCTTAAATTCCTAACTTGGGGATTACACGATCAAATTTTGTCTATCAAGTTTCAATATACTCACACTTTTTTACTAATACACTCATACTTTTAAAACTTGATACAAACTTGCTTTTGAAATTCTCTTTCCATCGAGTATTTAAATTTACTGCCAAGAAAACATTTTGTGGTTTGTTTTTTACAAATATTCTGCCGCAATTTAAAACTAATAAAATCAAATAATCAAATATTTTTGTGAATAAAATTAATAATTCTAATAATATTGTGAGATGTATGACATGAAGCTGTTTTCGTGATGATGACATCTAGAAAAATTAAATTGCTTTAAAATTGCGTGCAGCCTACGTACATATGTCAGAGCTATCAATTTAAAAGAATTTTGATAAACAGTACGTGTGAAAAACTGGAAAGAAAATATTGAGCGTGTGGCTCAATTTTTTTAATTCTCATTCAAAATTTTTACACATACAGCTTGTCAAAATTCACAAAAATTGAAAGCTGTGACGTAAAGCAAATTTTTTTAGCAAGATGCCATCAAGAAAACAACTTGAAATAATTTTTTCCCTACAATTATTAAAGGAAATAAACAAAATCATAGAAACAGAAAAAAACAAACAACAAATAGTTTACTTAATATTTGACTGTAATTTGAAACACTTTATGGAATGAAAATTTGTAAGCAAATTCTCGTCAAATTTTAAAAGTTAAGTGTATTTGGTAAGAAAAATGAGAGAGAATTTAAAATTTGTTCGTGTGACTGACTACCAAGTAAGTCAAACAAATACTGTAAATTAAATAAAAAAAACATGTTTATACAATTTGGAGGTAATCAGGATAAGGAAAACCAGCTCTCAAGTTGTGGTAGAATAGGCCGTGTAGCCTCTCTAATTTCGTTTATAATTTTTTTATCTCGAGCGGCAAGCCACTTCAGAAATTGTATTCTAACTACGACTAGAAGTGAAGTGGTTATATCTGTCTCTCCAGATAAAAAAAAATATTTAACAAAATTTATAGGCTTGTTAATAATAAAAATATTTCGGGGATTTTGGAGATTATTCAAATTCTTTCGAGAACGCCGACAAAAGGTACCTGGCATCCCTAGCCTTAAGCAAAGCAGACAAAACAAGGTCAAGACTGTCTGTATTTACAACTTTTGACCGGGCTTAATGTTTCTTACCCCGGGGTGCATACGAAGCCAGCCAAGCGAACTGAAGGCTTTAAGCATTCGACAGGGCATAATTATTTTGTTTTCCAGAGTACGTTCATGTTTTTCATTTTGTCTTAGTATTTGTACTAAAGATAACTTCTTTCCTTTTCCGTATATATGCAGAAGACATAAATGGGAACGGGCTTGAAAAGTGTTTTGGCATTTTCAAGTTGTTACTAAAAGAATAATCATAATTTAGCAATACACCCCTTAATCACGACTCTTTGGTCAATAAATATGCCTATAAAATACTTTTTTGTTTATTATTTCAACATTTGAAGTCTAATGTTGTATGAATATGTACTCGTTGTTGGTTTTTGTTTTATGTCAGAAGCTCTTCAGCCAATTAACGTCATTGAAATAACTCAGCAGTAGCGCAGGCCACAAAAACTTAAGCAAAAATATTAAATGAAATCGTAAACCTCAGATTGAAGCAAACACACATGCACATCGATACACACTAAAACACATTTATTACTCGTTTCACTAACCAAAAAGTATGTAATACGTCTTAGTTTCTAGCTATTAGTTGGTCCGTCTGTCTGTCTGTCTGTTGGATTTTTTCGACATGTATTTTATTTTTCATTTAATAGCAACAAGGTGACGAGTGTAATGTTGCATTACATTCATTACGAACTTTTGTTTGGTTTTGGTTTCAGTTTCAGCAACTGTTAAATGCTGCCTTTTAGCATTGCAATAGAAATTCAAAGCTTTTTTTCCAACGATTAAGTCTTCAGTCATAACGTTTGTCTAACAAAAATGTTTCGAACAAAACAAAAATCACAAAAACACACACTTGTAATTTTGAACATCTAAATAAATCAAAATATGTAATTGTTAAATACTCGTATTAATGTTGCTGCATCGTCAGCCACTGAGACTATTTTTTTTCTTTTTTTTTATTACTGCTAATATTTCAGCAATTGTTGGTTTATTTTTTTTTTTAATTTAAATTTTGTTTTTCTACGATTGCCAACTTTGTACGCTTAAAACCAAAATTTTGTTGTAACACAATTCGAAATGAAACAACAACAACAACAACAGCACAAGCAAAAAGATGAAACACTGCTATGAAAATTGGTCAATAGTGCAAATAACGAAAACTAATGGCAACAGCAACAGCAGTAGTGGTAGCAACCAAATGCAGCAACAAAATTGACGAGATAAATTGAATGAATTTATTTGTTAACGTTGGACTGGCTTATTTTTCATTTTAGAAAGATTTTTTTATGTCTCATCATCTCGTTAGTTTTAAAATGTTGGTCAGTAGCAAATAAATGTTGAAAATAAACAAACAAAAAAAAAATACTTGTGTTTTTGAAAGCACAAAAAAATTAAATAAATAATTCAACTACAAAGTGAGATGATGCATTAAATATTTATGAGATTTTGTTTGATTGAAAGCCTATTAATAGCCCACAGGTATGAATTTTTAAAATAATTGTTGTAATTTAAATAAAAAGAACAGCTTCATTAATTGATAAATTAATAAAAAGTATGCATAAAAAATTGTTTGTAGAAAAATCATATTTTTTGAAGGAAAAACTCAAAGGTTTACCAAACAAAAGAAACTTACCGCAATCTCATAAATTCAATAAAACTATCTTAAATACATTTAAATGTCATTATTGCAACGAAGAATACGGCAAAAGCCAGATTTCAAGAAAACAGCGAGTATATTAGAGGAAGTCGAAATACAACGAAAAATTATTATGTATATGCTTTTCGATGAAGCTATAATTCACCACGTTACCAAAAATTCAATGAAATTATTTTAAATACATCAAAAACGCTTGGTTGCAACGAAGTACATCGATAAGTTAGGATTTCAAGAAAAAATTTATTATTTTCGAAAAAGCCGAAATTCACTACACTCACAAAATTTCCATGAAATATTCTTAAATACATCACAAAATCATAATTGCAAGAACAAGCAACGTTCTCAGTTTTGGGGATTTGTCCCCAAATAGGGGATTTTTGTTGCGATTGGGGATAAAAATTTTGGAAAAATATCCAGGGGATTTTTTTGGGGAAAAAGCTCTTTTTTTGCTGGGGATTTTTGGAAATAATATGGTATTATAAATCTTATTTAGTTTTCCTTTTTTGTATTCAAATTTATGTACATATTGAGAAATCATATTTTTCTGCTTGATGATGGTAACATTGAAAAAATTCACAACAGAATACAGTGTGAACTATTAGAAGCTCTTCTTCTCAGTTTGCTGTGCCGAATTTATTCCATCATCTCAAATGATACCACTTTTTAATACAACTAACATGTGCAACAAAGTTGCATTGGCTGATGAATCAGAAGATTTTGATTCTGAAGTTTTTGAAATGATATACATTTTAATGTAAACTAGTCCATCCAACGGTCGGTGGCGATTCGATGGCATTCTAGTAATTAAATATTAAGCATTTACATAAATATATACGACAAAATACAAAATCTGAAAACAGTGTAAATAAACAACTTAAAGCTCTCTCAATACAATAAACACATAGAAAAAAACTCTGCCTCGTTTCTATGCAAAAGCAAATTGAACAAACACACATATACAATTTGTTTATTTTACAACTTGAAGCTGATACATGCATGTGTAATAAGTGTGCATGGGTTAGTAGCAACTTTGAACGCTTATGGATCCCAAAACTCTAAACCGATTCAAATATAATTAAAATTGTGCACATCTATGTAAAATCCCCATTAAAAACATATAAATCTTTTCAAAATCGGTTCAGTATTACGGACGTAAAAGAGATCTAAAAAAACGTGTTTGCCTATTTATAATATAGATAGAAGATATATAGAGTTCAAAATATAAATTAATTCTAATAATATTACACAAATGGATGCAAGTGTTTCCTTTGACATAATATTATTTCATTTTTAAGGATATGTGGGATAAGATTAATAATTATTTCGAACTTTTGATTAAGTTCCAATTTATAAAATAACAAATAACAAAAATCTTGATTATTTTCAGTATTTTGCAAATTTTATTAAGAAAAAAAGTTTTATATTGTTTAAAGAATTTTTGCAAATATTCCAGAAGAATCTATCTATTGTGCCTGAGAAATATTGAATTTGACAAAGCTTTCTGTTATTTGTTAGTTTATAAGATTGAAAATTGTTATGGGGATTTTGGAGATAAGAAATTAGCTATATTGGGGAATTTGAGAATTGAAAAATTGCAAGTTGGGGCTAAAGTATAAAATAAAAATGGGAGCCCTGAGAACAAGTCGAACATTTTGACAAAGTCAAAATTCACCACCCTCACAAAAGTTCCATGAAATATTCTTCACAAAGTCACAATTGCAAGAACAAGTCGAACATTTCGAAAAAAAATCGAAATTCCCCACACTCTCAAATTAAGTTTATATAATGGCGTTTTGGTGTGTGATTTCAAAAGTTGCAATTTTACTTACAGTGCTATTGAATCTTGTGTTCATTTGAATATTATGAAAGCTTCCTTCTCATTTACTTTGTTATTAAATGAAAGCTTGATGTAATATCTTTAGTTTTTCCACGAATAATTTTGTGTAGAAATTCCCTGATGAGCTGCTTTAGCTGCAGTGGAATGCGCAATTAAATATTTGATTGCGAAAAGGTACGTCACTAATTAATATTAATTAGAATTAAAAAATTCCCAAGAACGAACTTTTATTTCAAAGAAAATATTTCTTTCAATTCCAAAAAAAAAATATTGATTTCATAGTAAAAATAGAATTCAAACAAAATTAATGAATCAAATAAAAAAAATATATATATATGTAATTTATAATCGCGCTTATTACCAAAATTGATATTTTACAAATTGAGTAAATTATTAATTTTATTAAAAAATAGGGACCGGAAAAATAATTATTTTCGAGTTTTGAAATGACAAGAGCAACCGCAAGAAAATATCGACCATTTTTATTGTTTTCAACTAAATTTTCATAAGTCATATGATTCTTAAACTCTTAATTTTTATTATTTTTCGACAGAAACATTTGTTATTTTTTCAGAAATAATTTTTTCTAATTTTTTGGCAGATGTAATTGTAATATTTGGGTTTTTCTATCTTAATAGAAATCGCCCAAAAATGCTGAGCAACTGCTGATTTGCATTGTGACAATATTTCAGTGTAGTATCAAAAACATTTTCGTTTACCCTAAAAATAATAAATGCCAATAAAAATAAAAAAATTATAATTATTTCTGCCAAAAAAAATGTAATTAAAAAATTTTTCTGCAAAATAAAAATTCAAAATAAAAATATAACAATTATTTTTTATTTCTGTCCAACAAATTAAAATCTGGAAATAACAATTCTTTCTGCAAAAAAAAAAAAAAATAAAAAATAACAATTATATTCTGTCATGATTGCTATGGACCCTGTTAAAAACAAATTGCAATTGATTATTGAGGGGTATTAGCTTGTTCCTTATTTCTAATGCAGATCATCACTGAACCTTTATCAAAATATTTATAATAAAAACTAGAGATATTATAGCAAACTTCCAGTGGAACAAATGCAAAGTTTGAAACAAGAACTCAACCAAGTGCTTTAATTTTCAATTCAAATAACTTATTTAATGTTTTTTGTTTTGTTTTTGTAGATACTGAATCAAATCAGATATAAATAAACAAAATTTAAAAATTACTTGCAAACCATAAAGTATGTATGACTGAAAAAAATTATCTATGAATTGCATAAATATGTAAATACATCTGTACGTATGTAAATATTTCATATTATTTACAATAAAACCTCAAACTTTTCAAAGAACTGGTCACAAATACAAATTTATTGAGCAAGTTAGTTATTACATCTATTGTCTATAATATTTGTTAAAAATTAAACAAGTTTCTCAAAATGCCCTTAAAAATTAAACGACACAAAATCATCGTTTTGAATAAACATTTATAAGCATATTTATGAATTTTTTTACATATTTTTCCATAAAAAAAGACTACATTTTTACAAAATTAACATAATGGAAATAATTTGTAAATATATTCAAATTATAATACTTATGTATATGAATTTACTTTATTATTTGTACGAGGTGCTCCAATAAGAAGTTTAATTTTCAATAGCCCGCCATTTTAGAAGTTGTCATGATGACTCAATCTGTAACTACTTGGCAGATGACAAGTAACAAAAATGGAAATTATTGAATAAAAATTATAGAAACTTGCTACAAAAATGGTGAAAATTTTGTGATCACACTTCGCTGAAGCATTTGTGTGTCATCGTGAAGCCTGCCTTCTGGGCCAGCAATTGCGAAACTGGTGGAAAAATTTGAGCTGTTGTGATAAATTGGTGATGTCAAGAATCGAACTCGTGCACGTCGCTCAAGAATAGCTGAGAATTTGCTGTTGCAGCCCATAGTGTTGAGAAACCCCCAGGTTTGTCTACATTTAGCGGTCAGCTTGGGAATCGGGAGTTCCATAAACGATATTAGATCGACTTTTAAAGTTCAGTCAATAGAAAAACTCAGGCCTACCGACCATCAACATCGTCGTGTCTTTGCTTTTTGGGTCCTCGAAATGCATCAAACTGTTTCAGAATTTCAACAAAGAACAATGTTGAGTGGTGAGGCCGGAGGCTGCGTTAACAAGCGGAATTGTCGCATTTGAGGCTCCGAAAAATTAAGAATTGTTGTTGAAAACCACTTAATCCTCAACTTGTGACTGTTTGGTGCTGTTTTTGGTCTGCCGGAGTCATTGGACCTTTCTGTTTCGAAAATGAGGCTGGATGGAGGGAGCACCTGTTACGCTGAATGGATTGTGCAATCAAACGATGATTATTGACTTTGTGTAGGCGGTCTTGGAAAATATTGTTGTCATCGACATTTATTTCCAACAAGACGGTGCTATGTGCCACACAAGTAACGACACCATCTTTCTTTTGCGTGATAAGTTTCCTGACAAAGTGATTTAAAGATAAGTTGTATGCCAATAGGCAATAATTGATTCAAGACCTCAAACGTGGAACTCGTGAAGCTATCGAGGACATACACCCGCAAATGTGCGAATTAGTGATGGAATATATTCCTGTCAGCGTAGCCGTGGCGTTCATTTGGCTGATATTGTTTGCCAATATTAATGGCATATCAGCCTCTTTATAATTAAATTAACATTCGAGGATTTCACTTAAAAATACTCGTTTTTTACATATCAAAATGAAACGTCTTATTGGAAGACCCTATACATACGTATGAACGTAATTTGTTTTTAAATATATTTGTACGTTAAATGTTTATGTATTTCGGTATTTATTTATCTACAGTTGTGGTAAAAAAAAATAGCACTACAGAGGAAATTTTGTTTTTATAATCGTTTTGGAGTTCGATTTAGTGTCAAGAAATTGTGCTTGTGGCACATAACACGAATGAAACAATAATTTCCGTTAAGAAAAAAGTAGTTTCTGCTACATATGCTGACCTTTAAGGAAATTATTCGCAAAAAACTGTTGAAACTTTAAAATTTGTCGTTAAAAAACAGCACTTTCATTTTCAGATAACACAAAATGAAAAGAACTCAATAAATAAACATAAAATATAATTTATTAATATTTTGTAACATGACCTTTGCTGTCAATAATCGCAATGACAGCGGATCGTTTTGGAACAGAGATTACCAAGTCTTCATATCTTTTCTTAGAAATTCTCTCTCACGATTCATAAACGGTGGCCGAGTAAGTTGCTCATTGTTAGGAGATTTCCACACAGCCGCGTGTTTTTAGACATCGTCCGAACGATTCTCGATCAAATGTAGCTCTGGCGATTAGCTAAGCCAATCCATTATAATATTTGAACTGGAGATGGGATTGTGAGTAACTTTTCGCTCACGCTCACGAAAAAAATGTTTGACTCACGTGAGTAAAAAAAAATTAGTTATAATAACGAAAACTCATGCTCACGAAATACTTACGAAAAAAAACTATAGAATACTCAAAAATATATACATATATAAAATTAAATTAAAAATAATTACAATAAAGCAAAAAAATCACGCTAAAAATCTACTCAAGCACGCGCTCTAATTTGAACGTAAATATCTTTATCCATCATTGTTATTATACAGGAAATTGAACACTTGGTATTATGGGAAATATGTTCACTAGGGTTGTCAATTATTCGTGTTTTTTATTTGTTCCAATACAATTTCATGATATTTTTTTTTGTTCGAATAATTCGAACAAGCAAAGAATAAAAAATTTGCGGTTAAAACAGCATTAAAGAGCATATCAGGTATGTTTGCCCTTTTCTTTGATTTTTCTAAGTAGTTCAGATCATCAGCAGTACTGTTACAATTTCTTACTTTATTTATAGACTTTTTTAGATCAGTTGATAAAACCTTATGAGTTATCTCAAAAACGTCATCTTCGTCTTCATCGTAGTTGAAGTCATTCGCAATACATAATCGCATTCTTATCACCAAATAATATTGAAAACAAAGTATTTGCGTACTTCTTTAAAATTCAGGAAAAACATGAAAGTACATACGTATTTAATTATTTTATACGACGTTTATTAATTATTCGAAAAAAATTATTCGAATAATTCTTTATCGAAATTGAAAAATGTTTGTTCGTTCGACCAAAAATGAAAAACATTGTTCGAATAATTTTGATTCGAACGACAACCCCAATGTTCACCCCATAATGCTTGAACTTCGGTTATCACAAAGCATATGCAAAAGTACTGTTTCCGCCAATTACATAAATTTTGCTAACATCCGTTCATAAAAAATTACACCATTTTCCGACGGATCAGTTTAGCTTCTATTGTGTGAGTGAACATTGTTTTTTTACTCTTACAGTCTCTTATTAATTGTAATAAGTGAAACTAGTCGTGGGCTAGACAATTTTAGCTTGTGTTTTCACAATTGATTCTGAACTTTATTAACGCGAGTTTGTATCCGCAAATAATTCTTCAGCTCCGTGGGAGTCTTAAATGCAGTCCTTTTGATTTTGCGATTCATTCGCTTGATCAATAAATTAGATTTTCGATTGGATTGGATTGGATTGTGGATGATCTTTCACTCGTTTCAACTTGTTTGATAAAAATTTTGGCAATGAGCGTAATAAAAGTACTAAAAGACGAATAGTCAAAATATTCAATAAATAAAATCATTCATATTGACCATAGTGCTATTATTGTTACCGTCACTGTGTGTGTTTGTCTGTAAATGCTTAAGTATTTAGCCTTTTGAATATGCATTACCTTTTACAGGTTTTCACCATTTTTATTTCGACAGTTTTCTGTAATTTTTATTAATTTTTTTTTTTGTTTTTTTGTTTTTACTTTTGGTAATAGTAAGTATGTACTCGTATGTCGTTATACAAGTGTATAAAAGTAGTTTTGATTTTAAGCCACCTTCAGTCGTAACAACCCAGTGCGAGTATTTTAAAGTTTATTTATTTTTCTTAAGCAAAACTTTAACTGTCCCTGGTATTTTTTTTTTCTTTTTTTTCAATAAGCAGTACTTTTAGCCAGTTTGTTCAAGTGCGAGTAGAAAATATTGTATGCGAGCGCTTTTTATGTGTTCATTCACATTACGATTACGCAATTGGTAACGCATTTATTTAACATAGAAAACTGTTATTTTAGTATTAGATACATATTATTTTTGTTTAGCTTGCTGTGTTATCTTAATGTTTTTGTTTCTTTTTTAGCTTTTTTTGTGTTTTTTTTTATTATTTAATTAAAGTAGAGAAATCAACAGTAAGTTTTTAGAGTTGTTTTTTTTTATTTATAAGACAGATGCAGGAAAAAGAGTGGCAAATCGTTTTAATAACAATTTTAATAAATCAAAATATTATTTATTTTACAATACGATATTGTTTTATAAAAAGTGTGAGTATCAGGTTTTTAGTAAACAATTTTTTAGAGTTTATAAACATCTCTCTGGAATTTTAAAATTTCTAAACAAAAGTTTCCCGAAATGGGGGGAAAAAACTGAAAAGCTTTGCGTGACGTTCTCTCCGTTGAGGGGATTGGTAATACAAATCTATAGTCAATAGTAATCTACCAATCTGCAGTTAAAAATTATACATTAGACTCTTCTAAAGTTTTCCTATTACGATGTTTTTTCCTTTTGAATTTTTTTTAAGATGTACATCAAATCGCATTTTCGAGTTGGTTCACTTTATCGAGTACCCAAATTTGATACAAAAATTGCCCTATTTAATATATAAAATTATATTTTAATAAGTAGAAATACTACACAGTATTTTAAATTAATTATTTTATTAAGTTTTAATAACAAAAAATAAAATGCAATATATTCAGTTCACTTTGCATTCGATAAATAACCAAAAAAAAAATAATATAAAATAAAAGATACAAGAAGCTCATATTTAATTAACAAAAACAACAAAAAATAAACTAAAACTAATAGGAAAATTTTTTTGGTTGAGTTTTTTTTTAATTTTTGCTTTTAACTTTTCCTTAAAAGGGTCAACAAGTTGTGGATGAGCAGAAAGCTTTTCTCCGGAAATTTTAAGAAGTCGAACACCGTACCTTTGTTTAGATTTTTGGAGCCATCCATTACTGGCAGTAAAACCGCGATCATTTTCTTTAATTTGATCGTGAATTTCTAAAGCTTTGGCTTTTAACATCAGTCTTATTACCGGCATTTTTTTTATTTCGCATGTGAAGGAACCGTTTATAACGACTTTTCTCTATTCTCGGAAGTTCAGAAGCACGTAATGTTTTACGCTTTCCAGTGCCATAAAGTGTATTATTTACACGATTAGTAATTTTCGGTTTTTTCTTTTTAATGGAAGAAACTGTTGCTTTTGCAACTACATATTTTCTTGTCAGGCCACTAACACTAAACCCCTTTTGCAATAATTCAAGAATATCAGCTTTATCTTTTAAAGTTAACACTAATGACATTTTTCACTTTCACAAATTAACATTTTTTTAATCACTTGTAACATCGGCTTAGCAACACATACATAAATGAAAAAAAAAAAACGTTTAAACATAACTAAACAAACAAATAACCTTTAATTCGGAGATTCCCCAATTTAAAAACGGATTAAAAAATAATAAATAAAATAAAAAAGTGTTCATGTTATAGAGCTTTCAGATTTTGTTCTCGTTTTAGAATACTCTATGGAAAAATAAATTTGTTGACGTTTCTGAGACGTCCACGCCTCCGAGTGTTCACGTTTTCGCGAGTTCACTGTGTTTGCTCTACTCCTACTTTGGCGTTTTAACTCATTATTTTATGATCTTCGGATTATAAATAACGATTTCGACGCATCAACACTTGGAAGTCATTGAATACTCAAGGCACATTAAAGATTAAATATCTCCTGTCATTATTGATCTCGTGCTTTTGAAGCAATTGTTGTGTTAGATTGTTGTATGCGATAGAACACAATTACCTTTTTAGGCGCTACAAACTTGTTTTCGCCAACACACACACTATGAAAAAACATGCCTTCGAAATGACCAATCAACCATTTGCGTAATAAGCGCATTCTCCACTACTGCGCCTCTCACAGAATAATTTACTTGTTCTTGTAATAGTAAGCAGTTATATAGCTGCTGTAAGGCAATGCACACGGTAAGTATTTTGTGTGGAAAAGTATGTTTCTCTTAATGGAAGTTACTACCAAGTTTCTGCTGGGATGTTTGTTTGATTATAACATTTTTAAACTTATTGCTTTTCTCAAATGATTTGTTTTGCTTGATTTGTTTGCCTCCGCTTAATTATTAAAAGCAGATATCACTTTTTATCTGAGATTTTTTTTAGCTATTTCTTTAGACTGCAATTTCGCGTATTTAAAGTTTTAACAATACATTAAATTTAATGATCTTGTAGTTGTAGTATTTTATAATGAATAAGTTTTGTTAAGCTTTAAATTGTTGTTGCTGTTATTGTTGTTTAAAAAATATAACTATCAAGTCAATTGATTTGCAACTAATTGATCTTTCTGCTTGTATTGTATATTGTCGCTGTTTATTATTGAAAACAGCAAATTGCTTTTTAAAATAAATAAAAGAAAATTATTGCTATTTAAAACTGACTGCACGCCAAAAACCACAAAAGTTTTATAAATTAAAAAAAGGTTTGTAAGAAGATTTGCTGACATTTAAAATTTGATAATTTCAAATTTATAGTTTTTGAAAAATATCTAAAACGTATTAAACTCCATATGAAATAGTGCATTGCAGCTACACGAAATCTAGTAGATTTCAATTGACGTCTCTATCAAAATCTATACCGTTTACACTGGGGTATTTGTGACATTTTTCAAGATTTCGTTTCAATACCATAAGCACTTGAATGGAATTTCCGTTTTGAAGTGTCAAACTCTGTAGGAAAAATTATCATTCAAATGCATAACAGTTGACGAACACACCTTTCAAAGAATTATTATTGAGCAGCGTAGTACTTTTCTAGTCGCGAAGTAGATTTTGTTTTATATGGGAAATCTAGTCAAAATCAAGAAGAAATCTTAAGATCTCGTATGTACTAGATTTTGGTATTGTGCATGGTAGAATAATACAGGTAGTATCGAAACGCTAACGGACTTTTTTATTTTGGGTTTGGGTCTGTCAAAATTTGTTTATGTATTACTAACACACACCCTTACTACTAAAAAAGCACACTTTAGCATTTGTTTCAAATGCAAATAAGAAAAGGAAAAGAAACACAATTCTTTATAGAACTGAAAATGCAACCGTTTTGCCATTTTTTGAGCTTTTCGACAGCTTGAAACCTCAAAGCAGTGTTGTTGTAGCTTCGACGCCACCTGTATTGTTCCACCATGGTAGGAGGGCGAAAATTCTTTTTATTCTCATTATAAAGGAGAATTTCCTCTTACTAGTAGTATTAAAACTATTTTTTAATAACGAACCCAGCTGGCATTTGGAAGATTACTTGTGTTGCTGATTCTTGGACAGTTGTTTTTTATGTTATTCCACAATCGGTGTTTTAGTATTCAGACGACCATTGAACAATTGTTATTTCATCGTAATCGTATATTTATATTACTCGTTTGAAGTAAGAATGAAAAAGTCTCATATGATCCTTTTCCGCGCATCGTAGAAGACTCTTTACGTACTTTATTCAAGGCTCGTTTAAAGTTCGAATAAAAGAGTCTTATACGATTTTAGTAGGTGCATCCTAGACGACTCATAGGGAAAAGTCGCCGTCTTGCCACAGTTTCTCTCGTTGTACTGAACTTGCACGATCGGAATGTGACATCGCGGGCGATTAAATTAATCGATTATATTAATCGTCTGCGATTGGAGCGGCCGAAACATTCTTCTACAACCGAAAATGCTAGCTGGGGAAATTAAATTAGTTACATATTTTCAAATGTATTTGTTGAAAATAAACATCGAATAACAATAATAATATTGTAAAAATTCTAACTAAAAAAAAACAAACATCAACCAAATTTGTTTAAAAATAACGCTCACCTTCTGATTCATTTAAAATTTCAGCTGAATTTAATACATCTTCGCTACCGCTATTATTATCGTTATTTTTGCTGTTGTTCTTGTTGCTGTTAGCAGCAATAATACTTTCGCCATCATTTAATAATGATTTGTTACCATTTGATTTTAATTGAGAGGTGGTGTTAGTGTTGGTATATTTGCTTTTATTTTGGTTAATGCCAAATGTTGAGGCGTTTTTTAAGGCAGTTGCTGATGCAGACGATGAAGAAGAAGACGAGGATGATGAAGATGACGAAGAAGATGATGATGACGATGATGATGTTGATGTAGTAGTTTTTGTTGTTACATTAGACTTTGCTTGCAAATGGTGCTGACTTTGCAATGTATTATCAAATTGTTGTTGTTGTTGTTGCTGCTGTTTCTGTACTTCATTCGCCACTATGATGCCAACACTGCCGCCGAAACCACCTGCACTTCCAATGCGCTTAATATCATCTCTATTATTGCCATTTGTATAAGATAAAGACATTGGTGGTGGTGACGGTGATGGTATTGGTGTTGGTGTGGAAATTTGCAACAATATGTTGTCATTGTTGTTGTTGTTGTTGCTGGGGCTGTTGTTACTAAAATTGTCTTGTTTTACATTATTGTTAATGTTAATGTTTCGTTGCTGAGAGATTGCGGTATTGCCACATATCAACATACTAGATACCACCAACACAAGCCACAAATACAAACTGCCTGCAACAACACCACCTCCCCTACCCCCATGCCTATAAAAATGATTATATATTTTTTTTGTAACACAACTACAACAACTATTTACAATTGATGTTGGTAGTGTATTTGTGTGAGTACTCCTTGTACTTGTAATTAAAGTGTTATAGAAATCTTCCTCTTTCTTCTCTTGTATTTGATCATGCTTACGGGACTTAATTTTACATTTAAATTGTTGTTGGTTTTGTAGTAAATTTTGTTGCTGCTTTTCTTGTTGGTGTTTTTGATGTTTTTTCTTATGCATCATCACGATAACCACCATGATAAGCACCGTCAGCGTAAAAATTATTTTGCAAACACAAAAAGTTATTTTTGTATAGAAATGGAAATATTTTCTTTTTTATTTTTATTTTTTATTTCTTTTTTAGTGCAACCATTCACAGCACTAGTGAGTGAGTGAGCTTTAATTTTATTGTAAAAAATATATTGTTTTTTTTTCTTAATATTTTTTATTATTATTATTATTTTTGCTCCCCTTGTTTTTATTTCATTCGTTGAAAGGTTTATCTTTATCTTGTTACTTTTTTATATACTTCTGTATGTATGTAGTATGTTTAATGTCTTCTCTTTTCGTTATTAAAATTGTGAAAAATTTTATAGGTTTTTTTTAAGGCCACATTTAAGGCAATTGTTTTTAAACAACCACAAATGTCGCTTACAAAATCTGGTTGTTGTTTTCGATAATTCAAGTCTTGCTGCAGACTTATTTTCACTCGTTGTTGGGCGTCTGGTTGCAACATTTGTATCTAAAAGCAAAAATAAAGAGAAAATAATATATTAAAAGTAATTTACTTTTTATGGATTCTGAAAGTGTTTTAAGTTAGATAGATTTATATAATTAAAGTTAAGGCCTAAAAGCTGAACTTAACAAGCGAATGGCATAAACCCCCTTTATTTACCTATTTGTCTTACATAATTTTAAAGAACAAGTTCTGTGGATACAACTACGTATGTACATATATACAATTTAAAAGGCCATTTAATTAGAGTTACTTAAGAGAGAAGTTTAAGCTAGACTTGAAACCTTTAAAATAATGAATTTTATGAAAATAAAAAATAATTACAAAACTATTTCAGCTTTAACGCTACATTAGCCTCACTGCTGGTGGAGCTAAGTTTTTTTTAAATTTTTACACTGTGTATTTACAAATTCTATGTAAACTTTCTGGATACTTTTTGCTATTAATTATCAATTTATTTATAAAGACAAAGTACAAATAATTGCTTTAAGAAAGAAATAATAATCAAAATTTATAATAATTTTTAACACGCAATTTTAATTACCAACAAAATACAACATTAACTATTCTTTGAAGAAACAAAAAATAGTTTTTGGAATTTTCCTTTGCATTATCAAATTCGTTTTCAATATACAAATGTAAGTATGTATACTTGAAAAAAAAATTTTATTCTCACGAAAAATTTTCGTAATCTACTGCTCTAAGCTGATTTTATATAAAAATAGAAATTAAATAATTAACTATAATGCCTGTAAATGTCTCTCAAACAATTACAAAATTACAAGCAATGTAAAAAAAATGTTTTATCATCAAAAACACAACAAACACAAAAACATGACTGCTAAGTGGAAGTCAACTTGAATGAAAAAATATATAAAAGATACAAATGAAGCATGGAGCCAACAAAATTAAAAGATCTGACTTACAATCTGTGTATTTTAAACATAAATTCGACACTGCTCAAGTCTGGTTTGACCTGATTGTTTATTTACGCCATCGCTTTTTTTTAATAAAAGTATTTTAACAGAGATTTTTGTTAAGAGTACATTGTTAATGAATTAACATTTAAACAAGTTTTTTCTTTACAATATTGTTGTAATTTATGTTATTTATTTATGTTATTTATGCTTACATCTTCTACAAAAGCCCATGAAAAGATAGTAGTTGTAGTAAGTTTTATTTAAGTCTCTTAGATTGGGTTCATTTTTGAAGAAAGCATGGAGGAAGCTAAATTTTTATATGCTACTGTCTGAATTTTGACTATCACTTTTTTTAATTATTAGTTATATATGATCACATATTGTGAGTTCATCTAATATAAAAAAATAAATTAAAAACAAACAACTTAAGACACGAACCTGGACTTCACCAATTCGATGTACTATAAATTAGTTTCCAATTTCTGTTCTGACCAAGTAAATGAAAATAAAAATTAAAGCATTAACAAAATCAATAGCTTTACAAATATCTTTACAATCCGCAAAAAAAATTTCATTGTTAGAAATCTAAGCAAAAAATCTAACACCATTCTCTTCAGTGCAGCTAAAACAACAAAAAATATTAATAAATGAATAAACTCATGAAAACAAGTGTTCAAAGATCATGATTTTATGCCAAGTAAGTTGGTATTGTACACAAACCGTTGGTCTGTCAGAATTGATAAAAACTCACTTAAAGTTTTAAGTCGTTTCAAATGCAAATTCAATTTTCACACACTTTTGTTCTGAGAATTTTTTTTTGGTAAAAAAAAAATATTTAAATTTTTATTAAACAAATAAAGCAGACTGCTTTTATAAGTCTGTAAATATAAATATTTCTTATGCTTATTAATATTTATTTTTATCATGCCACGTTTATAGTTTTAAATTTTATTATTTGTACATTCACTTTTTTGCAGCAATTTTTATATTTCATTCTAATGGAAATTAATTAATTATTTAATGAAAAAAACACTTTTAAAAGCTTTATAGATGGAGTTTAGGATGAGGTATTTATTATGATGAGCTCAGATAAGAAAATACTTTGTCTTGGGAGATTGTTTATTTTAAGATTTATCTTGAAAACGAAAGACTTAAGACCAAAACTTGCAAATTAACAGCAAAAATTTGGGATCTATCTTCGCTTTCGATCACGTACTTTCAGTTTAAAATTATGGTATTCGCTAGCGAACAATGTGCTTACATTTAAAATATGTGATCGAGAGCAACGATCAGATCCCTGCATGTTGGACCAATCACTTTCATTTTAATAAATCAGTTTAAAACTTCTTAAATTATAGCTTAATTTATCAGATACCTTCAAGCAAAATAAAAAACAAGTGTTTCCCTACAGATGTTTACATTTTAGCAACAATTTAACCAGCAACAAATTTAAACTTACAGATTTTACAAACTTTGAAATATCAAATTTTAACACGAATATCCTATTTTTGTTCCAAAAAATATTTAATACTAGCTGCATCCCGCGGTGTAACTCGAGATTAAAAAGTATGTCCTTCTCATCTATATCGTTTTCTGTAGCCCTCGTATTTTTAAAAGTTTTATAACTTAGTAAATACACTTGGATGATAATAATTAGTCTGACCCCTAAACTTCCACTACCTGTGCAAAAAATCATGTCGATCATTTGCTGTATGAATATTTAAAAAAAAACAAATCTATCCCACAAGAGAATCATACATTTCACCGGTATAAAAAGTAGCCTATGTGCTATTCCAGACAATAAACTATCTCTGTGCCAAATTTCATGCAGATCCGTTTAGCTGCTCTGGCGTGATTGAGTAACAAACATCCATCCATCCAAACGTTTACATTTATAATATTAGTTAAATTTCAGCTTCATCCAATAAATATGAATAATTATATTTAAAGTGTCTGATATAACTTATTAGCGCATGCAAATCTTCAAATACAGGAAGCTCTTTTTGTATATTTGTTTTGCTCAATTGCTTTTTATATACATATTTTGTTTTTTTTTTATTTTTTTAATTAAAATGTTAGATACAAGGCTAAAACACTATTAACATTAAATATTCATAAAGTTTAGTATATGGCCAACGAGTTTTATATTTTGGAGTCAATATATTTAAATATATTTTTTTTATTGTATTGTTGCACCTACAATTACAATAAACAATGAACATGCCAAGATGTTAATTTACCATTGTGTACAATTAAAATATTAATTTTACACATAATAAGTACTCGTCTGCATGAATGTATGCATATGCAAATACATATCTATGGATATATGTATGTATATATGTATGTATGTGCAGTATGTATGTTAAGAAATTTAAATTCCCAACAAGTAAACATTTTTTTTTGGCCGTTGGGTTTCTTTACAAAATGTCTTTAACAACTGCTCAAATAAAGTGACAGACGGACAAACATTAGGGCTGCAAAATGAATAATGGACGTGTTTGTTATCGAAAAAAAAAGAATCTTTAAGCAAATATTTTTTAATTAAAAACTAAAAAAATAACACTAAAATAAAATAATACAAAAAAACCTCTAATAGATACCACAACAGGGTGATATGTATTGAAAGGTACAACTTAAGAAAGCGTTTAATCGCAATGGCGCATATTCAGAAATCATAACCAAAGTCGAAACTAGTAAAACAGAAACTAAAAAATAGTTCACAGATAGTTATAGATCTTATTCAGAAATCATAACTAGTGCAGCAACAGCTGATGTAAGAAATGCAACCCTGCATATTGGCATGTAGAGATAACAAAATGTCGATAATATTTTGAACGATACTTACTGTAATTAATTAAAAAGCTTATGAAGCTATTAAAAACAATTTTTATTCTTTGAAACATTCATACGAATTTTAAAAAAAGTTTTTTTTTGTTTATAGTTTGTACATAAATCAATTAAAATAAGCGGCTGTAAAAGTAAAGTTATTAAATAGAACTTTGTTGACCAAAAACCCATCTCTAGCGTATTTTTTTGTACGGATGTTTTTTGGACGCAATAGAAATCAACCAGCTGCTTGAATGTATTAGTTAGTTATCATTTAGTTACAGCTTCACCCATAACTAAATGCAAACTGTTCGTGCTGAAAGTTACCAACTGTGAATAAATTAAATAGACACTTAAAAAAGTTAACACTTAGTGACGATTTCTGAATATATAACGAAATTACGGATTTCTACTGTAGAATTTTTTTCTCTACTTAATATAAATGCGCAATGTTATTATTATTATGTATTAGTAAAAGTGATTTTTGTGAAAGTAATAAAAAAGTGGCCTTTTTAGCCATTTTTAATGAAAACATGCATAATAAGTTTTATTCTACAAATTGTTTATAGGATAAATTCATTATTTTATACTATTTTTGAAATAATTTATTCATCAGACAAGCAGAACGGATCATTACTGATTTCAAGGTCGCTACATCATCTCATCAGTGTTCTTTGTTCGATTTTATCACTTTGGACGGTGGATACTAGTGATTAGGAATGTCAACTATTGAAATAAAGGAACATATTTGCCGTCACACAGGCTTTCAGAGAAAAATGTAAATAAACCAAAGAGTGCTGAGCAAGTATGTAGAAATACGTATAAATGAGTCTTGCACAGTTTTTTTATTGTAGCTTTTCACGTCAGTCACTCTGTATCTGTTGGCTCATAGTGTCGAATACAAAATTGTACATCCATACATACGTAAACACGCACACATCCATACTTACATACTATGTATGTATGTATAAAAACAATAAAAATTATTATTGCTAAAATCTTTTGAAGCATGAAGGTTTTTTTTCTAAACTCAGTAAAAACCAACAAACAGCCCACAGTACATTGAACATTATGAATAATATGAAGTTTTTTGTTTCACGGATTTGGACTTAAAGCCGAAGAATTGCAGGCTATTTCAATAGTTTGTCGGTTTATTTTACTCAAATATATATACATATGTACATATTTGACTCAGTTGAATTGTCAACTATGAAGTTTATTAATAAAATAAATAAGCATAAGAAGAAAAAAATACTAAATTAACAAACAAAAAAAAGTACCCAAAAATAACTGAAGGTTATTGAGAATTACCAAACGGTAATTTTGCAATAAACTTTTAGGGAATATTGATTTTATTTTATTTTTATTTACATAAATTTAGTACGTTTTAGGTGTCAGTACAAAATATCAAGACAAAATAATTCATGGAAAAGATTCACAGGTTTTTCTACACCGCACTGTACACAGTGGGCTTAGTTAAAAAATAAATGTTTATAAATGCATATAAATATTAAGCTATCGATCAGATTTATCTAAAACTTTAAACATTAATAGGTAGAAAGTTAGCCGTTCGGGTAGCACTGCAGCTGCCCCCTTCGTTCATTGTAACTTTTGTAAATCTTAACTGATTTTGTAAAAATTTCAGATATTCAAGAGTAACTGTTTAGGATTTTACGAAACTCAATTAAAAAAATTTACGAGAGGTGTCTCTGATTACACAAGGGACCAAAATTGAACTTTTTTATGTAGACTGGAACTTTATAGCAATTTTTTGCTAATTTGAGTCTCCATTTTTCTCCATCAGCTCGCATTTTTAAGTTACTGGTACTAAGCAAATTTTTTACTATTTTCCAAAAATTAAACGTTTAAAAAATCACGGCTTTACTCTTCCTTAAGCGATTCGTTCTGCTAGTCTGATGAATAATAAAATTGTTCTATATATGGTACTCTCTTAATAAAAAAAAATAATGAACTAATCCAAAAAATATTCTAATAAAAATGAAATAAAAAAATTAGAATAAATAATAAAAATGTTTAAACTCTGGTTTGAACTTGAGCCAAATAATTTTAATATAAATATATACAATATATAAGTTCGACTAATTACTTACAAACATTAATTTTAAGCGGTTAATTTTTTTTAAGATGGAATTGTTGCCTTTGAAAAACAAAATGGTTGTTTAATTTAAAAAAAATAGAAATTAGTATTTTCCTTATGCTGGAAACCATATATACATATACACACATATATATTAGGGTGTTTCAAAAAAAAATTATTTTTCTTGCAAACAAGCTTAAAAGTTTCAATTTAATGTAAAAAGATGCCAGTTAAAATTTGAGCCCTTAATATTAATATTAAGAGTCCGCATCGCGTTTTTCTATTTCCCGTAAGAATAATATGGAAAAATTATTCTCTGCACTTTTTGAATTTTATTGCTAGTCTGTCATGTATTATAAAAAATAGACTTTTAATTATTTTTGTAGGGAATCGAACGCTCTACAAAAAAGGTCTCTTATAATTTTTTGAGAAACAGAAAAACAATTTAACATGATTTTTATTTTCATAAAAAAAAATTATAATAAATCTTTAGACTATTCGATTTTTCTTTGGATAACTACCGAGAATTATTATATCCTTTATTTTAACAAATATTTAAATAAAATGTTCACGTAGAACATAGGGCGTCAAATTTAAATTTGTTGACGTTTCTATAATCGTTTGAATTTAGGAAGATTGACTGATTAGGCCAAAGCTTCCAAACCTAGAGTTGGGGCTGCCAACGTACCGCTAGGCCGGCTAAATACGGATGAGTTTCAGCGAATAATTGTTATCCGGTTGACACATACTTTCCAGAGACGCGTCGGTGTTAGTATGCACTCTAGATACTCAGCACTGTACGCCTTCTCACATTAGCTGCCATCAGACGGGCAGAATGACAGACAGATGGCTTTCAACCTCTGAGAAAAATCCCACGCCACCAAAGCTCTCTTTAGCTTTATGAAAAATCATATTAAAGTAGCTTTCTAAAACATGTATGTGCATGAAAATCGTGTGAAAATTTAATAAGTCATGCTAAGTTCTATGATAACATATTTTTCGCCTTTTTTTTGATTTTATCTAAAAAATAATTAAAATTTTGTATTTTAAAAAATCACAAAAAATCCAAAACGGGAAAAAGTGTAAAATCTTATTACTTTCACGTAATGTCACGTAACCTATGAACAAAATAAGACACAGATCATAAAAATTGATCAACGCGTCTCGCTTTTATTCAAAAACAATTACTATAACACAGTTATTACTATAACACGAAATATTTTTAACCAAATGTTTTTGGACCAAAACTGTGATATTTGTTGCATTTTTTAAAGAACAAAAATTTGTTTAATATTTAAAATTTTTTTTCAAAACTTCTATGCGAATTTTAAGCCAATGTGATTGATCATGGCTTAAAGATAATATTGTTGACGAGTTTTGAATTTTCTTTTTAACTGAATATGATGAACCGTTTTCAAGTTATTCCAATATTATGTACTGGAAGTGCCTTAACGATATATCGCGAAAAGTCGATCTGATAGAAAAAAAACCAAGTGCAGATTTGAATGCAGCGCTCCAAACTGTCTTAAAGGCAACATTCAGTTCTTAATCAACACAAACTTTGTTTCCTTGATATTTCTATATGAAATTCCTCCATGTTTAGTTTCAGAAAACTCGCGAAAACGTGAATACTCGAAAGTGTGAACGTCTCAGAAACGTGAACAAATTTATTTTTCCATAGAGTATTCTAAAACGTGAACAAAATCTGAAAGCTGTAAAACGTGAAAACTGTTTTTCAATTTGGGAAATACCTGAATTACAGGTTATTTTAAAAATTTTAATTCGTGAAAGTGAAAAATGTTTTTTTAAAAAAGAAGATAAATATCTTTTCTAGAAATAAGACAGCTAGAAAATAGTGCGGTACTACTTCTTCAGGCGCTGAATTCTCAGGTTTGTTTTATTGTAGGTTTTAGTGTTTTTAGATAATTTAACTAAAATTTAATTAATCAAAGAGTGGAACAACAATCCTGATGAAAATTGCACAGAAGTAGGAAGTATTGAAATTCAGGATTATACCGGCGATAATGATGATTCGATTATATTCCAGCCAGAAGTTACAATTAAATCCAAGAAAGCTGTAGATAGATAAACCTTTAATATGGACTGAAAACGAGATGGTAGATCAAAGTGACATTAAAAAGCTGAGAAACCTTAAAGAAAAAGCCCTTTTAAAGATGGCAAACCAAAAAACTTACCAAAAAAATTACTGATTTTTTTCCTTTAAACTTTGGTTAACCGATTCTGAAATTATCCAACCAAAAAAATGTTCCTATTAGTTTTAGTTTATTTTTTTTGCTGTTTTTGTTAATTAAATATCAATTTCTTGTATCCTTTATTTTATATATATGTATATATTTTTTTTGGTTATTTATCGAATGCAAAGTGAACTGAATATATGGCATTTAATTTTTTGTTATTAAGAATCAATAAAATAATTAATTTCAAATAGCGTTTAACATTTTTACATATTAAACTATAATTTTTTATATTAAGAAGGGCCATTTTATGTTTTAAATTTGGGTACTCGATAACGTGAACAAACTCGGAAATGTGAAGTGCCTTGGTAAAAATTAGTTCACGTTATCGCTAGTTCACTGTCGTATGTTTAAATATTTTAAACTAAAATTGTAAAGGGAAAATAAATAATTTCAACGTTATCTTTGCACAAAACATTTTGTAATATATCAGCGGAATATAACCCAATGAAAACTTTGATGACAAAGTAATGAATTGAAATACCAACAAACATGTGTAGTGCATACTTTTCATTATTTCTACTTTGGCGTTTTAGCTCATTATTTTAACATGGAGATGTACAGTGGTGGACATGTAATTAAAACATATGTATGATCTCTCATTTGTTCGGTTTTTATATATTATCTCTTGCTATTTCAAAGGGACTTTTCTACTGGAAAGATAAATTTGATGTCTTTTACACTTGATTCCTTCTTTATTTGCCTTTTCCATTCAGTTTTCTTTCAAAGGAAGTCATTATTTAGTGCAAGTGTTGTTTTTAAAGTGGACACATAATTAAAACATTTTTAGTTTTGCTATTTTAATAACGTATTTGTTATATTTAATTTTGTTTGATTTTTGAAAATTTATTGGTAAGTATGTTTTAAATGATATCAGCAAAAATGTATACAAAAATTAATCATCAAGTATGGGAAAAGGACCTAGTTGTTCCGGGAAAGAAACGAATGCAATACTTAATCTCAGAGGGTCCGGGAATACAGTAAATGAAATTTCCCAGTTACTTGATTGCTCTAGAGGAAAAATGTATAATGCAATGAAACATTTTGATACATTTGAAACCTCAAATAATGTACCAGAGCCCTCAAACCCCATAAAACCATAGCCAACGAAGACGAAATAGTCGCAAGAGTCTCTGAAGCTGACCCATTTAACAGTTCTAAAAAGCTTAAAGTTGAATTAGAGTTATCATATGGTATTGGTATTTCATCTAGAACTATTAGACGGCGGCTCAATGAAGCTTCCTTACGAGGATGCATCGCACAACGAAAACTTTTCGTCTCCAAAAAAAAATTTGAAATCCAGATTGAATTTTTCCAAAGAAAATATTAAGAAACCAGTGAGATTTTGAACAAATATTTTATGAAGCGACTAATCCAAATTTGGTCGATGGGGATCAGATATAAAATGATATGTATGGGATCCAGTTAACCAACAACACAATCCTAGGTATACCATCAAGACAATTAAGCATAGGGGCGGCAACATTATGGTGTGGGGTGCATTTTCTTGGCATGGTATTGGACCAATTTTGATGACCAGTTCAAGAATGGATCTACATGTTTACATAAACATTATGGAAAATACAATGTATGGAGGAAAATTTACCGTTAATGTGGCACTTCATGCGCGACAGTGACCCCAAGCACATTCATGGCTTGTGAAGAGCTGCTTATACAAACAAACCATACACGTTTTAAAATGGCCAGCTCAATCGCCTGATCTCAATCCAATTGCGAACTTGTGGAGTGAAGTTGAAAAGAGGATGGAAAACAAAAATACCAAAAATGCTGATGAATTGTGGCAAAACATCGAAGTGTGTTGGTAGGCTATTCCTCAACCTCTCCGCAGGCACTTAGCTGAGAGTTTGCCATACAGATGTGTAAATGTTATAAAAAACAAAGGTTTCCTCACGAAATATTGATGGTAAGTACAAAAAATATTGTGGTTAAAATAAAATAGTAAATGTAAATGGCCAACCCAATTAAACACTTTTTTAATATTTTTTCTTTACAGAATTTAAAATTATCTATTTAACAAGTGTACTGGAAACTGTTTAAGTTATAGATTTAAGAACTGCAAAATAAAATTTGTTGTCTTTTTTAATTTTGAAAATAAAACGAATAATTTACTATCATTACGAATGTTTTAATTATATGGCCACCACTGTAAATACCGATAACGACTTTAGAATGTGACTACTAGAATACACAAAACACAGTATAAAACTCGTGCTTTTGAAGCAATTGTTGTGTTTGAAGTAGAAATGGAAGCGTTCATGCATGGCTACGATGAAAAAAATTTCCTCATGCACGACCTTATATTTTTGGCTCACGTTCATGCACGCTCACGTGATTGGAAAAAATTGTAGTCACGATCACAAAAACTCACGCTGATCAAATACTCACGAATAAAATAAATGCGTGATTACGCATGATTCACGCTAATCACGTGAGCGGTGCCCATCTCTAGTTTGAAGTCAAGTGTTTTACTCAAGTGTGGTGCTCCTCTATTGCACAATTATTTATTTGAGGCGCTAAAAATTTGTTTTCACGAGCACAAATACAATTGAAAAAAAAACACATGCTTTCGCCAGCTGTTAAAACAGGCGATAAGTATGCGCTTGACTACTGCGACACTCAGATATTAATTTACTTGTTTATTTAAGTAAGTTAAGTAAGTAGTTATTTAACTTCTGTAAAGTAACGCAGACGGTATGTAATTTGTGTGGAAAATTCAGTTGTTCATGAGGAAAGTCATTACCAAGTTTTTAATGGGTATTTTATTACGCGCTAAAAACACATTTCTTTGCCAGGATTTGAATTGCTAATCCAGTGTATGATAATCAAAATCTCTAGTATAGAGCCACTACTGACAGAATAATTTACTTGTTTATTTACTAATAAATAATTGTAGAACTAATGCAAAGTAATGCAGAGCGTATGTAGTTTGTGTTGGGAGGCCTAAAATTTATTTTAAGTTAATTGAATTAATTTCAATTTAAACGCTATTTTAACTTTGAATGAATTCGCAATTGCAGTAAGTTTGTGCAACATGTCTGCCAACTATTACAAAAGTAAATAAAATGTCGCCGTAGCTGCAGAAGTGTGTATCACAGCACTTTCAAAACGCTAAACTTCCTTTGTTACTGCATTTACGAATGTATCCGTAATTAATTTTTGTTGGTAGTGCTTTTGTTTTCATGACTTTAATCAACCCCCAACCTCCACACACTTTACGAGTAAACAAAACAAACAAACAATCAAACACAAGCAACACAAGATCTAATTATTTCATCTATAAAATCTCTTTAACAGCTTAACAACGTTTTGTAGGTGTTCATTTTATGCTAGATTTTTCTATATTTTTCCTTTATTTATTTAATGACATTTTAAGTTTAAAATAAATAATAAATAAATAATATTCTCACGCTTTAAATAAATACTTTTTACCGTGTTTGAAAATGGCAGATATAAAATCTAAAACCTTTGAACTTTAACAAAATAAAAAAAAAGCTTGAAAGAAAATGAAAAAGCAACAACTTGAAAAAAAATCTACAAAATCAAAAAAAAAAAACAATTGTTTTTGCTATTTCTAAATGAAAATTGTTCAATTGTCTTAAAGTTTGTTTTTTATTTTATTTTTTATTTGTCTTCTCTCAGTTATAAAATATTACCTGCTCGACTGGGTCTTTATATTGAGTTTCTAACGTCTGAAGTTTGAACAAACGACAAGTATTGGTTACCACAACTTCTGCTTCATTTTTTATGGTCATTTAGTTTTATTTTTCTTTTAGTTTAATTTTCCATTATTTTTTTTTTTTTTTTTTTGAAACCAGTTTTTCTGTTTCATTATTGCTTTGCATTCAAACATTCATTCGTTAACTATGATTTCAATTTTCTTCTAGCAAAAGTACTTGCATGAGTACCGACCGCTACTTTGAATCGCAATTCAGCCTGTTGCCCTGCGCACCTCCATCCCCCCCACACAACACTTTTCCGCATTATGTGTGTGTAGGAAAAAAAACCCCCCACTTACATAAAGTTAAAATGTTTTTTTATGAAAAATCATGATTTGTAGTTTACAATTTGCGTTTAAATATTTTGTTTTGGTTTAATATTAATTTTTCAACTTTTACTTAATGCAAAAATGGGGGAAAAAATAAATAAAAATGAAATTTTAGTGTTTTTTTGTTTGTTTGTTTGTTTGTTTGGCTTGGAACTTTAAAGTTAAAAGTGATTGAGGATTTTCTCTATTCAATTCACTTCCGGTTTAAGACTTAAATGTTTTAAGCCGCAAAAAGACTGGAAACTAACTAGCAATGATGAGGGTTCCTACTTAATTGATTATAATTTTTATTTATTCGATAACATCGATCAGAACCGGTACTAATGTGCCCTATAGAAACACTATAAATTATAGCACTCCTAATGAAAATTAGTTCTGAAATCCGGGGAGCCCGAATAATATTGTGTGAATTTCAAGATTGTAATAACTTTTTGTTTAAGAAACACAGTGCATTCCAAAGGAATATGTGTGAACGTTTCAGGCTTCTTCAGGCACAAATCAGAAAGAAATTTAAGATCCACAAAGGACAATTCAAAAAATTTTCGTATTTTGCTTTTGTTTACAATATAAATTCTCAGATGAAAATTTTCTTTTCACTTCATACATTGTATAAACATCCAGTAACACACACTGCTTCTTTAATACTTGACAGTTTATAATTTCTAGATTATACAGAGAGAAAAAAGCTGCCTGTAAGTCAACAAAGTTTGTGCTGCAAAAAAAATA
This sequence comes from Gymnocheta viridis, assembly GCA_956483585.1. NCBI lineage: Eukaryota > Metazoa > Arthropoda > Insecta > Diptera > Tachinidae > Gymnocheta > Gymnocheta viridis. The sequence goes on from OY101442.1 coordinate 111,464,875, forward strand.
TGTATTTTTTTATCTCAATAAAAAATAACTTTTTATTTTATACACGCTTTAGGTGAAACTCACTCAATTGGAACTAAATACAATACAAAAAACAATAATTTATTTACAAAAAATCAAAGTTAAATAAACAAATACTTAAAGCATTTCAAAAGTACTTTTATTGTTAATCGTATTTCGGTCGGCAAATTTTTCAAAGCGACAAGAAAAGATTGTTTTAAGCCATCTTTTGTTAAGAAGTACTAGTGAGTGAAGCGTAAATTGGCTAAATGATAAAAATATACAAACCATTTTTTATTACTTAAGAATACTCGAATATAATTATACAAAAGGTGGTGACAGATTTTTATTGATGACAAACGAATTTTTCAAGTATTTCCAGTTTGTTAGATAAACAAAATTAAATTTGTTAAAAAATTTTCAACTTCTACAACAACTACTTGACAATTAAAAGAACTACCGAGGTGAATTGACAACAAGTGATTATGTTCTTGCAATAAGAGGTTTCTTTTCAATATGTAAAAAATGAAATTGTCGGATGTTAATTTCATTGTAAAGAGGCTGATATGGCATTAATATTGGAAAACAATTGCAGGAGCATATTCCTTTCATGAAATTTTCCATCACCAATTCGCACATTTGCGGCAGTATATCTTCGATAAGTTCACGAATTCCATCTTTGAGGTTTTGAATCGATTGTGTACCATTTGCGCGGGCTTTATCTCTCACGTGGCCACAAAGAAAAAAGGCTAAAGGTGTTCAATCACAAGATCTCGGTGGCCAATTGTGATAACTTCTTCGAGTAACCACAGGGTCAGGAAACTTTTCATGCAAAAGGGAGATGATATCGTTATTTGTGTGGCTCATAGCTCCAAAGAATATCTTCCAACTAGCCTCAATTCCGAAAAATTTACGTCCAAATACCACGCCAGACCAAAAACCGAACCAAACAGTCACGTTGAGGATGAAGCGGTTTTTCAACAATAATTCTTGGAGTGAAAACAGACCTCAACGCCCAACAGGATTTTTCAATGATATTCCCGATCAGTTTTATGCAAAACCCCAATCAGCAAAGGACACACCATTGCTGATGGTCGATAGGCGTGAACTTTTGTATTAACTGAACATTAAAAGTCTTAAGACCAAAGTCTTTATGTTAAATACGATCTAATACCGATTATAAAGCTGAACGATAAATGGAGACAAACCTGGTTTTTCCTCAACACTTTGGGCTGCGACAGCAATATTCTCAGCTATTCTGGAGTGACATGCACGAGTTCGATTCTTCATATTAGTAACTTGTAACAACAGCTCAAATTTATCCAACAGTTTCACAACTGCTGACTGAAAAAGTGCTTCAAGACAACCAAAAAATAATTTAGTTTTGCAAACTGTGACCGCGAAATTTTCAAAATTTTTTTTAGTAAATTTTAGTAATTTCAAAGCGCTGTCGTTGCAGTTTTATTGATGGCGTAGTTTTTTTCCTTATCAGCTGTCCAATAGTTACAGGTTGAGTCTTAGCAACCGTTGAAATGGTGGGCTGTTGAAAAGGCAACGTCTTATTGAAACACGAGCGTAGTCACGTGCTCTCATTTTTGTTTTAATAAACGCACGAGGAGGCATCATTTAAAGGTTGGAAAAAGTTTAAATGAAAAGTAAAGAAAACGATTTATACAAAACTGTTTGTGTTTGTGAACTTCTATTGTCTGTTTAAATAACTGCATCATTTGTTTGCTGTTTCATTCAAGGCATTCAAAGTGTGTGAATTTGCGTTGCTGTTCAAGACGAATTCTCTGGCGACCACCTGGTGTGAATTTGCCTTAGGAACAGCCACTATTAATCAATCAACGACTGCTGCTACTGTTTTCCTACGAACCATCATTCCCATTGTGCAATTAAAAATCTTGTTTTTAAAAAGAATACATAAAAAAATAAACCAATCACATCAGAAACTTTCATTAAATGTTCGCGAGAAACTTAACGAAAAAAGTTATTAAAAGTCAATGATCTTTTAAATAACTTCTTCCTCTTCGAATCAAATTAGTTTTAATGTTTTCTGAATATACAAAAGAAATCTTTTTCTCTATTATTATAGTTTTTTTTTTCATAAAATTTTTTTAAAATAATTAAAATTTTTTTGTATTTTATTTGACTATTATGTTTACTTTTCCTATTGGAAATGTTTCAAGACTTTTAGTTTAATTTTAAACATTTTGTGTAAAAAAATATTATTTAAAAACATAGAAAATGGTGCGTGCGTTCTTTAAAGGAATTGATTTTTGCTGTTGCCGCTTCGAAAATCTCAATAAATAAATTGATTAATAAAATTTATTGTACAATCGCATAGTTTTTCTTTTTATAGTATTTATTTATTATTATAATTTTTTTTGGCATTGCGATGTCAATGCCGCAATTTTTTAAAAAATAAAAATTTTTTACCACTTTCAGGTATAAAGATTTATTTGTATGTGTGTATGTGTGTATCTGTCAATTTTCCACAATTGAACAAGCTAAAGGAATAACACTTCCATAACTAAATGTTTGTAATGTATTTAGAGTTTTAAAAATAACTGATTACTTCATTGTTTACATCAGGTTTTTAAAAATAATAATTACATACATGCATAGATTTTTAAACTTAAACTGACTGAAATAAATGCCGCTCAAGAATTTAATGTACTTTTCTTCTAATGATTTTGTAAAATACCATTTGTTTTTTTTTTGTATATTTTTTATTCTGCTTAAATAATGCCCACCTCTAACTACCTGTTCCAAACGACAACTTGAAACCAACACCTAGAATTTTTTTTATAATTTTTTATTTTTTTTTTACAGAAATCATTGTTTTTTGAACAAAAATGCTGGCAAAAGAGTTGTTATAAACAACACTAAAGTACAAGCCATTCTAAATAAGTCAAGAATACAATTAACAATGAAATGCCACGAGTTGAGGGGAAAGAGTAAAAGCAAGAACTCACAGCTTAAAAAAATAAATCAAATAACATTTACTAAGATTTTTTTATAAAACGTGACAAATTGTTAATGATATTTTGCAACAAAAAGAAAAGCAAATGTTTTTAAATTAACTTCTGCAAATTTCTAAATTTATACCTTTCGGGGTAAATCAGGCAATAGAGCAACTTCTGTGAAATTGTCCGTCTCTCAGACGCCAAAGATGGAACAGTCTTAGAGCTGATAGTTTTCAGAGTATCGAATTTGTATCGAAAGTAGAAGTGTGTAGACTACTGAGCTTGGTTACACCTTTGTGGAATTCATTCGAAATAGGTACCACGAGTATACTTTCTGTCGTCAAATGGCATTGCTAAGGACCACTTATGGTCTATGCGAAGTCCATGAACAGCCAGAATAACCTAACCTATCACTTTTTTTATTTTTTATTAAAATAAAATATGCGTTAAGTTTTCGAGCTTGATTCTATAATTTGGCTACTAAACATTAAATAGCCTTAAAAGATTTCTGTGTGATTAGTCTCGAGTTATTCGACAAATACAAATATATATATATATATATGTATATATATTATTTAGATTTTATGCAATTACATACTTTTAATAAACGGGGCGAGGAGCAACACTGTGTTATCATTTCATGTTGAATTTCATTAACCCACTAGTGCAGAAAGTTGGTTTTATCAATAAATGTAATTTTTACTGTAAACAATGGATATTTGCTATAATATAAAACGAGTAGTTATTAAAACTTTAGATCTGATGGCTTGTTTAATATTAAACTTTTCTTTAAGAGTTAAAATTTATTTTTAATTTAATTTATTCTACCTATTTAATGTTATTATACATACATACAGAGATTTTTTTTCTAATTTGTTAACTTAATGCCCCTCTGACCTTTTTCACTAGCACTATAATTTATAAGATATTTTTCTTGTTGTGCTAGATTATAAACTATAATAGACTATAAACTATAACATATAAAAATTCGTTTAAAACCAATAACGTGTACCTCATTTTATTTTTTCTACAAAAACTATATAATTTAATAGTGTTCGATTTCTCGGATTAATAAGGCAATTTAATAAGTACATGCTGCGGCGAATTCGAGCCAAGTTGCTGTCTCTATGATTATCGAACAGCAAACATACATTATTTGACAATCAGATAACACGGCGAATTTGATCAGCTGAGCTCCTGCATGTTCGTAGTTGATATAAACAAAATATACATATGTATTATAATATACTTTCCCTTGATTGGAAATTCTGTGTAATTTTTATTTAACATGATATGGGACCTTGTCAGTCATCGGAGGGTTAATGTCATGAATCCAATTAGATTTTAAAAGACTGGAGTGTAGGTACCTTTTCAAATATTTTATTTTTTTAGATTAAAAACAAAATCATTTGTACTTTTATTTTTAAATTAACATGAAAGACTAAAACCGGGGTTTTAATAGATAAAACCGAAAATCGGTTTTTAAAAATTACGCTTTTTCGAATTATTTGAAAACTGTTTTTTTTTAATGTATAAAATATTTGATAACTATTATTCTATTATTCTCTAAAGATCCACAGAATGGCGCAATTTTTTTCTGTTTGGTGTCAACTTGTCGTGTTATAGAATTTCTTATGGGATTATTTTTATTCAATCTACTACTTACCTTAACTGCCATTTGAATTGTAATCCAACGAAATATAAACAGATTCTATACAATGCATTCAAAAGCCATGAGTTTTCATTGTACACTCTCCCATACGCAAATATAATTTAACACTCGTTCTCACTTCCACTCTATATTATTTGTAATGAAGCAAAAATATAGTTTATAATTTCATCAGTGTTGCCGACTTGTGTGTAATTGTACTTAACGTTTGTAACATTTATTTGCGTGTCAAAATTAACTTTTCTTAAATATGGATTTGAAAGTTTTTGATTACATTAAGGTATTATGTACTTTCAAATTATTGTTTAATATGTATGACTTTCTCGTGTCAAAAAAAACCATTGGTGTTATATTGCAGAATTAACTCTATCGTAATGTGTCTGAGGTGAAATTATCGTACGCGTTATATAAAATCATTTAGTATGCGGTATTTTCAGGATTTTAGTTGCGATTTTTGAGACTTTTGGTATGTAATGTGTAATTTATACTTACAAAGTTTTTGCATTTAATATTTTTGAGTTTTATTTTTTTTCTCTGAGATTTGGGATTCTTCGAAGCTTAATTGCCGTGCTAATAAAAAATATTATTATTTGGATAAAAGGTATACATATATATTTATGTATACATGCACTTATAGTTTTTATATAAGATCTCGAGAATTGAAACTTTTGAAAAATATGGTTGAAGTTCCATCTGCTAAAAGCAAGCACAAAAACAACTTGTAAGCCACAAGAATTTGTATGGAATTTTAACTGTTTAACAATAATCGTATGCACTAAATTCATCGAATAGGGGAGCAAAACTGTGGATGCAAAATAATTGTATGATACGAAAATAAAATTAATGTTTTCCGAAACATGCATACATATCAACTTTTCCGCAAAAATTTTGTTGATGGTAGATGACATTTTATAAATTAATTATACTTTTCTATCCTAATTTTACTAAATATTTTTTTAAATATAGTATTTCTTACTATTATGGCAAAAAAATTTGATTAAAAAATTTTCTTCATAATAATAAGATATTCTAAAACCCCTTATTTTCAGTAATTTTGTACATCACTAGATGCGGCTTTAAATGCCATTTCAAATGAAATACTATGCACAGCATTTGTTTGTTGGGAGATAGAAGAAAAATATATGTAAAAAAAATAAAAGAAAACTAATTTTTTTAGACACGGTCCAGCTCATCGTTAGACCCAAGATATTTTGAGAAACATATCAAGCTATTATTTAAGAGGGACCAAACTACACTTTTTAGACAAGGTCCAGTTCACTAGACCCAAAAAACCGTTCGGTAATTCTCATGAAGCAGACCGATCTCTAATTTGAGAGGGAATTAATAGGTGTAGTAAAAACGCAAACAAAATCATTTTTTACAATTTTTATAATTTTTTGCAAACTTTTGCATAAGGCGTTTTTAATTTAAAATTATAGCAACGAAATGTTGTAGGCTTGAGTAAATCTTTTAACCGAATAAATCTTGATACCGCATTAACAATGTCGTTTCAGTAATATAAGTAAAGCTTTGTCTTTTTTCTATTCTGCGCTTGCAAAAAACCGTTCCACAATTGTCCGATGTGAAATAAAAAATTTGTATTTTTCAAAAACAATAAATACGAGTTAGAACATTGAATTGAAAAAGTTTAAAATTGCAATAACTATTGTCCCTGTAAGATACCTATAAGTAGTCTCATTATTATAGCTCTTTTGAAATTAGGTCCGACGTTTTCACGCAAAGCAAAGGCAAAAGTGAAAAACCACACTCTTATGAAATTTATTTTTTCGTCATATACGATAATTTCACGCAAAAGACACCATATTGCAAGAATTTTATTGAAATGCGATACATATGTATGTATTCAAAAATATATGTATGTATGTATATTCAATTTTAAATACAATGCATATAGATAAATCAAAGAAAAATCGGCATGTGTAATTTGAGTTGCCGATGTGTAATTTAAAAATTTTTTGCTGGCAACACTGAATTTCATATCTGTGTTTTGTATGCACAGGTGTGGGCAAATTAATTGAATTACATGCACACATACAGGCACAAGGGTATCTTTACATTGACTGAGAAAACGAGAAACGAGAAGCTTAAAAATCAAAACAATTTTATATCTTGAACAAAAACACTTGAAATACTTCGTAATTCTATATGAAAAAGAAAAATAAACAAAATCAAACGCGTTTAACAAGTGTTAATTTAAATAAAAATAAAAAATACAAAACTGAAACTGAAACTGGTAGCGTTAATAAATAAATCACAAATTTAACACAATTTGTTTTCATACATTTTATAGATATGTAAATTTTTGTTGGTAGTGGTTTCTCTTCTTAGATTATGAACATGTAGGTATTTCATTTGTTTATTAATTTTTTTTTTTGTAAATTTTATAACTTCTAATTGCTTTCATTTCGTTATGAAAATCATATTGTACCTATTTTCTTCGATTTATTTTAAGTATGTAGGTACTCGTATTTATGCAGGTACATAGTACATAATTTCTTTCAGGTTAATAATTTTTTTGTCTGTTATTGCATTATTACATATTTAGAAGTAGGTATGTACATCATAATTTTTCTTCGTTGTTATTATTTATAACTTTCTGTGTTTTTTTTTATTTCTTTCTTGCCGTTTATTGAGGAACCAACCTACATTATGGTTCGTTTAAAAACTGACACTACATCATCACTTGTATACACGTTTTAACATCTCTTCACACCCGTTTGTTTCGTTTTAACGGTCGTCATACAATCGAATGGAAAGAAAATGAATTCAACACAAAATTTAAAAAATCAAAAACACAGCAAAAACAATAATAACCAACAACCAACATTTATCCGCTAAATGTGGCTCTAAACTTACAGACTTATGTTCGAACTGAGCTTGAATCTCAAATATATTGTTAACAAAAGCTCATGTGGGTTGTTTGTATTTGAGTAAAGTTGACAGGGATGGAAAATGCAGATGTTTTTCTTAGATTTTTTAGTGTATATACTTTAGGGTGTTCGGTTATTCGACATTTTCCAGAAACCCGTTTTCGAATAGTTCGAAAAAACTTAGAAAAAAAAAACGGTTGGTTACAAGGTGTATTCAACTAGGTGACATCATTAGGAAAATAATTACAACAATACAAGAACAACAGGCATTTTTGTTTGAGTAGTTTCATTGCGTATGTCAAAAACCTAACCCATAAAACAAAGAAAACAGATATAGAAAAAAAAAACACAAAAGTATTTTGTATGTATTTTGACATTCGCAACGAAGGCAATAGGAACGACTTTGACTAAATTTTTAAACCTTTTGCTTCAACGCGGTGGCTAAAACCTCAATTGTGATCATAGTCAAAAGTCATTTGGAAAAATTTTTACAATTTCTACAATTGGTACCAGCTGTCTTCTTCGAAATTAGAGAATAAATATAGTTCTGTTGTATTATAGTGTCAACTAAATATAAATACATATTGTACTTGTTTAACAAAATGTATTAATTGAAAATTTTCAAATTTTCAATAGCAAAAAAAACTTTAAATTTAATTTGAAGATATATGAAAAATAATCTTTAATTCTTCCACTTTGCTACCAAAATGCATACAAAACAATACAAATTTTTAAAGCGGTAGATATAAATATTATCTGTCAACTTTTCATGGAAAAAGAAAAACGATCAGTTTCCAGTCAATACACTATTGTTAAACAAATGCGATATATTGCTTTTGAAAAAATTGTATTATGTGTTTGAAAAATATATTAATATATAATAAAGAAAGTAAAATAAAAAAGACGTGTGGCACTCTGGGAGTGCTACGGCAAAGCCATTGCATAGCATTCTTTATTAACTTATGCAATTATAATTATTAATTTATTTTTTATTTATGCAGTATTTTTTTTCTTTGATATTAATTCAAGTTTTTTGTTTGATATTAATTCAAGTTTTTTGTTTGATATTAATTCAAGTTACACTTTTTGAGCGTGGTGACTGATAAGAAAACAAATTTGTTTCTTTTATTGAATAAATGAGAAGTTAATATCGTTTAAAATATATTTATTATCTTACAATACATGTAGGTTATTCAGGAATTTTTATCATTGAAACTATAGTTTTATGGTAACTGATATAAGAAACATAAGTTTGAGATTTTATATCCTCTAAATATCTGAAAAATACCGCGTCAATGGTTTTCCCATATTTTGTTGTGGATTCTTCTGGATCATTATTCATTTTCATTTTGTGTTTTCCTACATGTAAAAATCTGTTCTGGCAATACTGTATGTTAAATAAATCAATAGCAGACTTTAGGGGTTAACATACGCTAGGCGATTCAAATACTTAAAAAACAAAAGACTTAAGAAACAAACTTAGTGTTAGTTTTTATTTTCATAATATGCATAGCTTTTATCGCGGGCTTAAAAATTAAACAAATAAAAGAATATCCATACATACTTATATGTATGTATATGTATGGATATATTTATAAGTTTGTACTTAAAAATATTTTTTTTTGTTTGAAATAAAGAAACAACATCAAAGCGGAAAACCGGAAAATATCAGTGCATCAAAGAAAACAATTTCGAATGCGTTTTATCAAACATATAATGTTGTTGCTTCCTACAAGGTTTAGAAATCAAGCTCCGAAACTAAAGCTACAATCAATATCTCAAATCTAATATCTCCTATTTGTTTTTCGTATTGTCAAATTTCCTATTGCAAAAATAATTAAAAATTTAAATAAAATTATATAAAATAATAAAATAGCTACTACTTATTTGCATTTGAAGTGCAATTTGTATAGGATTTATTTAAAAAAAAAACACATAAAAAATATTGTTAGCTTACGTAAAATAGAAGTTAATGTACCATGGATTGTATTGATAACTTATTATCAACACCAAAGTAAATTTACTTTCCCTTCATGTATAACTTCCACAAGTTTAGAAGTAAATCTAACAAAATTTTTATTTGATTTTTCGAACACCAACTAAAATGTTAGTTTTATTACCTAATAAGCTTACTGACCCAGGCCCTTAGTTAAAATGATATTCTATTCTAAATAAATATTACCCACGTGTTTTTTGATTTTTGAATCAAACAATTTTTGAATATTCCTATATATTTTTGCATTTTTTACTGTCTGTTACAACTTAAAAGTTATCTGTTGTTTTTAACGGCCAATTCTTTACAAATTACCAAATAACTAAATCATGTAATATGTATCAAAATTTCAGTGTACCTTTTTTAAGTTTAGACACTTTTTAAATCATGAATACAATATTCTAAAAGTTTATGTGTATCGGAAAACGTAAAAACAATTCAGTCTCTGTTTTACTTTAGAATTTGTAGAACTTTGTTTATTTTTTTGTTAAAGTTTGGTTAACTTTTTTTTATATTCGGTCTTCAGTAAAATACAATTTTTCCCGAAATTTCAAGAAATATTACATTATACAAAAAAATAAAAGAAATTTAGATTTTTGTACCATTATGTAGACCATGCTGCTTGCGCAGACTGTCGGACACTCGAACATTACTAAATCAACTACCATCAATAGAAAATTTATTTGATTTTCGAATATAACGTTAAAAGTTTTCTTATGTATAATAATATTTGATATGGCAGCTCTACGTAATGTTCAATCACAGTTGATTAAATCTGTAGTTTATTAAGGGCTCGACGAATAACCATAAAATAAAAAAACGACTACTCAATCAAAGACAAAAGAAATAAATTTTTCACCAGCAAGGATGAATATTTTTTGGATACAAAAGTGAAATATTTTTCTTATTGAAATGAAAACGCAAGATAAATTAGATAAATATGAAAAATTTCATTAATACTAGATAAAACAATTATATGTTGTTACGGTTGTCAACTCTATTTTCAATAAGGTTTTTACTGGGAGCTACTTTTTGTGAAAATTATTTTTGCCCGTTTTATGTGTTTGTGTGTTTGTGCTTTGCGGTAACAAGTCAATGAATTTGATTTGAAAAGTTTCTGGGCTTTATTTTTATTTTCTTGGTGTGACTGAGTGGTGCTGGGTGGCTGCTTGGGATTGTGTATTTCATTTTCTGCTAGACAAAAAGAGTACATTGAAAAGAATTCATCAGCAAAAAACAGACTACATTATAAAGTGTAACAAGAACTATTATAATGTTTATTTAGTGAAGTTCTTTTTAGAAAACTACATTCATGTAGGTGGATAAAAAAAAATCCAATAAAAACGATGAAAAATAAACAAGACATAAAAGATTGTGTGAATAAAATAAACAAAAATATTTTATAAATAAGGTAAAAAATATTCAACTTGATGCACAAAAAAGAAAAGTACATTTAAAAAATAAGTAAATATGAATTGAAAATAATTGTGCGTGTGTTTTTCTTTCATATATGTAGAAAAATATTTCTCCAAAAACGGGAACAAACGGAAGTTTGATTTGTAATCTATGGGGTAATTTCAGTAAGATAATATAAAAAAGGCGGATCTCGATATTTTGAAAATGCTTTTTTTCTGGCAGTTCACTTTCAAATACGCCTGAAAAGCTTTAAATCGCGGATTCAAAAAACCGAGATTCTCCTTTTCTACATTAAGGCAACGATATATGTATATAAAAAATATACACCTATTCTAAAATTAAACTTCGCAGTTTTTCCTACTTTTCGGTAATATATGTAGATATTTTTTTAAATTAAATAATGGAAAACTAAGCAATAAAAGATAGTGAGCTCTTTAAGATTTTATATATTTGTAAGTACCTACGCATATGTAGGTACATATGGATGTATTTTGAACATTTCTATAAAATTGATACTATCTTCCAAAAATATGATTAATAAACTCAAGACAAAATGTAAAAAATAGGTGCGTATATCATAAAAAGTTGAGTTAAGCTAAGGTCTGGCACAGGTCAATTAAGAGATCCTTTATAATGTTTGCTTTCAAACATACATGTGTAATTAAATCATAAATAACTTCAAAATTTTCACAACAGCTGATTTTTTACGCAACTTAATACATATAAAAATTTTTTTAATAATGTATAGGAACCGGGAACTCCCGATTCCTCAGAAATATAGACATATTAAAAAAAGGAATTGCAATTTTTTACTGTTATTTTTATATTGGTAATAAATTTTTATATATAAATAAGTCTTTTCGTGCCAAAAATACCTTGGTTTTTGTTAACTTTAACAAATTTTTATTAAAAATAAAATATTTTATTGCCTTGTCAGAAGACATCCTTTAAATTAAATACATATTTTTTGAAGAAGTGGCGGATACATGGAAACACTCATGAACACTGACGATGGGAGTGTAGCGGCTCCCGGAAGACAACGTTGTTTCTGTTCTGCCGTGTAAGTTGAAATTAATTAGTATTAAAATGTTCCCTTGTTTTTTTGGAATATTGTCTCATGTTCAATTCTTTCTGACTAAAAAATGTTACGAACGTTATCGAAAATAATAATCACTTCGGATTAAAAAGCCACGAAATATGATTTGTTAGTAATTTGAAAAACAAATTTGGCTTGATTGATTACAGTTTATTAAAATTGAAAATTTATATTTTTATTTTTGAAACTAATGTGACAAAATGTAAATGAATGTTGTGGCAGGGGTTCTCAGAAATACCTGGTGGCATCACTGACAAGAGTTTTAAGTCGCTCAGAAAACTATATTTTCCGATACTGGCAACTCTATTAGAAAGAAACGAATATATACATATGCTCCAATATTTGTAGATATACTAGATACCAAGAAATTGAAAACAAGAAGTTCTTTTTTTTTAGTATAATTTTTTGCAAATAATTCAAAATGATTTAATCCCAAAAAAAAGTAATTTTTGTGCAAAATAATTTGAAAATAAATGCAATTGCACCAAGAACATTAAGCATCTGCAAGGAAAGCAAAATTAGTGGTTAATGAATATTTATGTGTGTGCGAGTGTGATAGATTGAAAAACAAAACGAAAAATATGTCGGCTGCCGGCATTAAAATAGCAACAATAACACCAAATGCACTCACTGCAGCTGCTCTCGACGAAAGTGGTGTGAGCAATAACAGAATAGCTAATGCAAATGGAACCGACTGCGCCCAACGTTCAATTAACGAAAAGGAAAATTCTTCATTTTGTAATTTGCCTTCATTGAAAGAAGTACAATCATCTCTGTTCAATGAGATACAAAACAAAAAAGTTCCTTTAGAAAATTCAAAGAAAAGTTTTGAACGTCGACCTGACAATGAAGCTGAAAATATTATTACGTCAGCATCCAGCGGAGATTTCAATGAAATTGCTAGTGAGTACATACGACAGGAAGATATTGAAAATGTTTCAGTATCGCAATTAAGTCCTGGGCTAAGTTTGTTACAACAAACTGCAACGTCATCACCGCCACCGCACAGTTATAGACATTCGCGAGCTTATCGTCATTTCAAAAATCCCCCACAGCCTCATATGTGCATACGTACAACGACAGAAGCTGGCGAAGAGTTATTTATAAATGTCTTAAGTTGGACACGTATCGTGATACCTCAGGAACCAAGTGATCCGATACCGCTGTATGGTGGTATGAGGGTAAGTTTCATTACATATTATGTAAGACATATATGCATAAATACATACATACATATGTATATGATTTTTTATTACTTTGATTTTAAAAATTTAGGTTATGTACAGTTTTACCTCGTTTTTTAATTTGGCTCTTTAAGGTTCCTCCTGGAAGCCCTCGCAGTCCTCCTATAGTTTTTGCTGTTATGGCAAATCCTGAAGTATTAAAAGATTCTGGACGTCACAGCAAAGATCATGAAGAGCGCCGTGCAATGATTGAATTAATGTGTGATTTCGTAGAGGCCATGAATCCGGGTGTAAAACTTGTCAGGTAAGTTATATATGTATATTTGAAAAAATGTAGTATGATCACATATGGCTCATTCCGCCACATTCAAACTGTATTTATCACATGGAATGTCATTTTGTAATGTAAAATATTTTGAAGATTTTCTACCCGTAAAATATACATACATATAATGTGGAAACAAAGTAGGTAGTATGTAGTATATTTTAAAGCTAGCTCTTCTGATAAGGAGTAATTAGTTTATTTTGTTCCAAAACAGAATAAATGAGTATATTCCCTAATTATCTTACATTTGAAAATATGTACACTCTGGAAATAAATGTTCTGGAAGTATTTATGTATATATGTATATCATTTGAGTTTATGATGAGAAAACTTCATATATACATACTACTTATGTATGTATCTTATTTGATACTCATTTTTGTAAGGTGCCATTGTGTCCAAATATAAGTATCTTTAAAATCCTTTAGTATATACATTTTTATTAGAAATAACACATTTCGCAGTAGCATGCCTTGTCGCCTGTATCTGGTTCTAAAGGGTGTCGCAAAATTAACACAAGATTTGAATTAAATAGAAAACTAAGTTTTATTTTTTTTATTATTTTTGAGATATTTTCATTGAAATAAAGCATGTTGCGCCGTGTAACGCTGTACATATGTATGTCTGTATGTACGCATTAACCTAATACACAAATTCCCGTACAGAACACTAAAGAACATATAAGGTAAATTTTCGAACACTCGCACAATTATTAATTATAAACCAATAAAATTGTCTAAAGTTATCCCGAAGAAAATATAAAAAAATTGAGCTTTATACTTTAACGAATTTGGGAGCTATTTTATACACCTTTACTATCTTTTACCTGTCCAAGTAACCACAACCCAAACTCTATAGTCGTTGGTCGTTCTTATCTGTATAGGGGACATGCACAGAACAACTTTCAGCTCTTGCTCTATATGTACAATATCACGGCAATACTATATTTGCATATGACAAATACAAACCGTGTGAACATAACTTTAACAATTATTACATGTATGAATTCTAGTACTATTATTACTTGTGTATTTTGAATAGGAATGCGATTATTTTAAAAGACCGTGATATATCGGGCGAACTAAAAGATGTTTGGAATGCAGTTCAAGCTCAAAGAGATCGAGAACGTGAAGAACAAATGTTACTACAACGTCAACAGCATCAGCAACATTTTCATAATATATCAAACGGAAGCGCAGTATCAAATTCTTTGTCTTCTGGTAATAACTCAGTTAATATTGCTGTGTCTAGCAGAGAACAAGTTTTTTCCACATCTATGGCTAGTGGCAGTGGTGAAGAAGCCTTGATAACGACTGTCGATGACGGTACTCCGCTTAGGAGTAGAAAAAATATCCAACAAGTACAAAATGATAATAATTCAAGCAATGTAAATGTAGAAAGACATGTGGAGATGATAAGAACAAATAATTACCAAGAGTCATTAGCCTTATTGGCCGAACATTTAGACAATAAAACTCCAATAGTATGTGGGGAAAAAAGTGATGAGTTTAGCACGAAACATCAAAACAGCCAAAAAACATTAACAAATGATGCCTTAAGCAATGGGAACAATAGTAGGGATACCTTAGAAACAGAAAGAAGTGGAAAAACGATAATTACTAATCAATTAAATGCTATAAATTGCAATAATGATGTTAAGAAGGAACAGCTAACTTTAATTAATGGCACTGTTGCCAATTCTAATAATATAGAATTAACGAATATTCCAAAATCTATTGATGCTTCTGTAACTCCAAATGCTGCCATGTCCATTCCCGCCCAAAACCTGCCAACGAGTATTGCTCCTTTGCCTACTGTTCAACAGGCTCCAATTAAAAAGGAAAAACTAGGAGGATTTCTACCAAATGGTTGTATATTTCCACGTTTTACTAAAAACAATAAACACAAAGATAAAGACAAAGAACCCAAAACAAAAGAAAAGGAGAAAAATGCACTGTTGAGTGCATTAAAAAAATCCAAGGATAAAAAATCAAATGCTGCCGTAACTAGTGCCGCTAATTCGAATGAAAAAATTACCTCTTCAAACAGTAAAATTACTGCCAACAATTCAAATATTAAACAACAAAAGAACTGCCTTCAACAATTGGAAACTGGAGTACAAAAATTGGACTTGAGTCATCATCATACTAACGTAGCAGAAAACAATATCAACAATAGCGACGCCAACAACATCATTGAAACAAACAAAAATACTTCAAGTACAATAAGTAACAGCGATAGAGTCGGTGTTCATTAGTACGATAAATGGATAAAATATGACTCAAAGCAAACTGCAACATCAAAGGCGCCTTAAAAGGTAACATTTATTATACTATTTTTATACAACAGCCCCGGGCAGCATTTAATTAAAAGGTCTGTGAAAGAAAATCTTGAAGAATTTATGTATGTACAATTTTTATGGAAATGAAAATCATTTTTCAATTAACATTTTTAATTTATAAATTCTTTGAGATTAAAAAAAGTATTGCAAGATCAAGTATGTAATTTTGTACTATAGTGAATGGTATGCAAAGCCAAAAATATAAATTTTCAATTCTTCATTTTTATTTCGATTATTTATTGATTAAATTATGCCGTAAACTAAATTAGATTGAAGCCACCGATTTAAATAAAACAAAATTAGTGAACACAATGGATCCGTTTCGTATATATTCGAAATAATATGATTGGAATTTCATTGGCTTCAATTATTCGTGAATGGTGGCACGTTATTTTGGCAGTGCATAATCGATCACAAAATAATCATTCTTTAACGATGAAAATCAATTATCAAACAAAATCGAGTTCGATTTACCATTCATAATTGTACTACATATAATTTAAATCAACAAATCCACATTAAAACGTAAAAACACTCACATTAACATTTAAAATTAGATATTTATTTATATATGTATATAACTAGAGAAGAAATATAACTAAATATTATTTTAAGGTACAAAACTCAGTCACTTTTTTTACATCCTCATATGATATACTAAGTAAAAAAAGGCAATTTAAAAATATTTGAGATACAAATATCATACATATAAATTAATTTTTTTTATTAGATATGCTCACTACAAAAAATAAATTATAATAATACAAAACACTCTTCCTTCATAAAAAAAGTATCACCACACAAATTACTTTACATAAAACAAAAATCGAAAATAGAAAAATAAAAACTAGGTGCCATTACAAAAATATTTATAAGACTATAAAAACTGTTCTCGAATAGCAAAACTGCATACGTTAAAAAAATGGTCGTCTTCCTAAACGCAAATTGGAATGCATATTTACAAATCATAGACTTCGAAAACGCATAAATGAAATCTCTGGTAACACCTAATGCTGCTAATCGGTTGGCAGTTTATTTTAATGAGTCCATATTTGCACAAAATTTCTTTCGATTTAATAACATATCGCTCCTTTATTGCAATTAAAGAAAAATCGTTCATAAGAAAACGAGTTTAAAGTTTTTAATTTACACACACATCAATAAAAAAAAATAAGGTGTTCTCCCCTCAAGAGGTGGGTAAACAAGATATTTTAATGAATTTTTCACACAAAATGAAGAACGATACGACGAATTATTCTGCATTCTTAACTCAAAAAATCACGTTTTTTTTAGATATGATTATGTTGCAATAAGGGAATGATATTTTTATAGCACATGTTTTATGTATGAGTTGCTTTGCGGCGTTCCAGAATGCCGCTTATATGCAAAACATTTCTCTGTAAAGCATATTTGCACCAGACATGTTTTGCATTGCATACGCAGTTTTTCGAATTATGCTTTGCAACATGCATTTAGGAAGTTGACTAAATTTTTTCATTTACTTTATTATTCTTTTTTATATTACTTATAGGGATGTTACACGACATCTTTTATTTTTGTTCGAAACTTTACTAATAATTATCGGTCATATTTTTTTATATGGTGATTGGTGAAGTTTTCAGCGCAATTGTATTATAATTTCTTTATACGAAACGTAGTAAAAATTATTTTATGTTGTTAATATATGACAATCGATAATGGTTACATATATTTAGATATGTGTGTATATCGATCACAAACGATGTCACCAACGCGATCAGGTAGTTTTATTGTTTTATTTGATCACATGTCGTGTAATATCTCTACAGTAATGCATTGCTAAAAAACTTATATTTTTTTATGTAGGTATAAAACCGAAATTCAATTGTCGCTTTCAATAACGAGCTAAAACTAAAAAAAATATTTGCTCAAATCAACTCGTTATAGAATGCGACCATTAGGGGACCCCTATTTAGAGTTGAGTGCCGTAATTGTAACAAAACATTTCAGTTTGTATGTATGAATCCAGCCCATTTTTAATACTTTGCTCAGGAAACATATTCCAGCTATACGACATTCCAAACTGATCAAGCTATAAGAGTTTTAGTCAAGTTTTATAATTATGCCTGTTTTTTTTTATAAAGAAGGAACATTAATGTAACACTAGTTCACATTTTCATTCGGAAATCAATTGGTGGTAATCGTACATTCAATTGGTAAGACTTTTTTGGAAAGTTTTTAACATTACGGCCAATACCTGTGTACCCGGATCACTTTATTAATTTAAAATTGCTCGAGATTCTGTAATAATGATGATATGGCGATGATGCAGATCATCGCGATTAAGGTGTTTATAAATATTAAAAATATAAATAAAGTGAATAATATTAAGTTCGTGTATGTTTAAAATGATTTCAAAGTTGATGCGTAGATGTCAATGATTCTCACAGCAGAGAATCAATGCTTTGTCTTTCAGATTCCAGCCAATAAAAGCGTTCCATACTACTTCAGCCTGTTCTATTCCTGAAAAGTTCTCAAACCCTTAAATACCTGAAATTAAAATACGTATTAAATTTCTGTTGAATAATAAAATGGCCGAGAAAACACGTTGTTTAAATTCAATAGTTCATTTATTAGTAAGTATAATAAAACATAAAAAGGAAAAGTTGTACAAAATTATCAGTTGCAATAAAGGTGTTATTATAAGTTACAAGATTAGGTTAGCAGGGTTTATACGAACAGAATTCCTAAAAATTTAATGTAAGTGAATGTTTATGTTTAATATGTTATTGATTGATTGATTGGTTTATTTAGTAGTATGTAACATACTTTATAAATACAGATACATTTCATATTTTGAACATTGATCTTTAAGTGTTATTTATAAATTGTACAATTTGTCTTCTAAATACATTAATATTTCTTTCATTTTTTTATGCATTGGTAATTGATTATATATATTTCGACCTTTATAAAAAAGTGATCTTTGCATAGAATTGTTTGTTACGCGTTGAAGTCTGAAATCTTGGCAGTTTCTTAGATTATACGGTTGAACCTCCCCCACATACATCAGTTGTTCACACAGATATTGCGGGGCACATCCCATCTTCATTTTATGGATAAATACCAGAGTGTTTAATTCGAGCCTTTGCCGGATTTTAAGCCACTTAAGGCTATATAGCATATGGTCTATTGGTGTATAACGGTTACATTTTAATATACATCGCATTGCTTTGTTTTGAAGTTTTTGAAGTCTAATTATTTGTTGATCCGTGCAACATGTATAAATTATTGTTGATCCAAATTCAAAGTGTGGTTTAATTATTGTATTATATATATTTATTGCAGTTATTACTGATACTTTGTTTCTCAGTCTTTTAAAAAAACCTATTTTCTTTCCAATCTTTTTACAAATATATTCGATGTGTTCTTTAAATTTTAAGTTTTGGTCTAGTATGAAACCGTGGTATTTAATACTTTTCACTTTTTCAATTTGTTCATCATTTATTTTAACTTGTATATTACTGTTCATATTTATTTCCATAACTTTTGTTTTACTTTCATTTAGTTTTCATTTGTTCATTTTTAACCATTTGTTAACGTTTTTTAAATCGTTTTGTAAGTTGTTGTGACATATTTGATCAGTTGCAGCTTCCGTAAATATTAACGTGTCATCGGCATATAGCACAGCTTCACTATTTTCTAAAATTTCTGGTAGTTCGTTTATGTATATGATGAATAGTAATGCGCCCAAAATCGAACCCTGTGGAACACCATATTCGTTACCAATACTCAATGATTTTATATTGTTAACTTTCGTTGTCTGTACTCTCGCGTTTAGATATGACTCAAACCATTTTATTTCCTTGCCTTTTATGCCATATTTTTGTAGTTTAGTCAATAATATTTCTCTGTCTATAGTTTCAAATGCACGTTTAAAATCCAGGAAGATTGCTAATATTTTATTATTTTTCTCTATTTTTTTCCATCTGCTTATGACGTAGTTTACAGCAGTTTCACACGAGTATGTTTTCCGGAAACCGGATTGATATTTATTGAATAATTTATTTTTTTCCATATATTCTTCCAATTGTTCTTTCACAACTCTTTCAATTATTTTTTCACAGGTTTTTAATGTGTTGATTGGTCTAAATTCCTCGCACTTATTTGTTTTAAATATTTTTTCAATAGGCGTTATCATAGTTTCTTTCCAACTGTCCGGAAAAATACCAGTTTCAAGTGATTTGTTAATTACATATATGTAGTATTATTTTGCCTATAATATCCCAATTGTCCAGTATAATATTAATTGATACTTTATTAAAATCAGGTTTATTCTTTAAATTTTTACAAATATTCTTAGTTCTTGTATATATATTTGTTTCCCGAAAATTGAATGTTTTATTTATCACAGGAATTATATTTATATATTGCACATTTTCTATATTATCTCTTATGTTTTTAATACTATCTACAAAATAATTATTAAACTGATTTGCTATTCGGTAATTATTATTGTACTCAATTTGATTAAATATCACAGATTTTATCACACGTTGTTCTTTTTTTAGTACTAGTTCTTTAATTTATTTCCACATTTGTTTTTGGTCTTTGGAATTACTTATTTTTCTGTTGATGTATTTATCTTTCTCTTCGACTATTTTTTTCTTGTAAATATTTCTGATAATTTTGTAATTGTTCCATGCATGGTAAGTATTATATATTTTGGCTATTCTATATTTTTGAATTTTTTCATGCTTCATACATCTCAGCTCATTATTGAACCATTTATTTTTACAGTTTTGATTTATAGACATTTTTATAGTAAATTTCTTTATTGCTCCTTCATTGCAATTATCTAGCAGATATGTGTTGTTATTCAAATCATTATTTTCATTTATATTAACTATTGGCATCAATTCACTTCTAAACAGTCTTTTATTATATTTAAAATATTCTATTTCTCTGTGTTCATTTTGTTTCTCATATTTGCACTTAATCGTGATATTAATTGTTTCATGATCCGATATTTTATTTATATTACTATTTCTAACATATATATTATCCATGTTAGTTATAACGTAATCGATTAATGTTTTTGATCTCTGTGTAATTCTGGTATAATTTTGAACGATTTGCCTAAGACAGTTATCATTTAGTATATGTTCAATTCTGTTTTTGTACGCTCCTTCTTTCGACCAATCTATGTTAAAATCTCCTGCAATTATAATGTTACAATTATATTCATTAATTTCTTCAATTGTTTCTTCAAATATTTCACAGAATTCTCCTTCACTGCTGTTAGGTGATCTGTACACCGCCATGATTATAAATTCGTAACGCTTTTAGTCAGAAAGAATTGGACATTAGCCAAAAAATAATAATCACTTTGGATTAAAAACTACTAAAACAACCAATTTGTTCGAAAAATAATCACTTTAAATAAAAACAATTAGCTACTGGCTTGAGCCTTACAATGTTTGCTGTCACATAACTAGTTAAAATTGATCAAATAAATCAAAAAACTCAACTAGTTGGCAAAAAACAAGAAACAAAAATACTTAAGTATTAATCAAACCATAAAAGTTTGTCTTAAGTAAAAACAAAAATTAGAAAGAAAAATGGTACATGAGATAAAAAACCAACGTGTAACAATGGGTTAATTTAACGTTAATTAGTGATGGTAAAATTTGAATATTGATAGTGGTAAAGCAGTGTTTGCTGTAATAACAACTGATAATACAAATAACTCTCGTATGCTTTTTCTAGACATTATTTGTATAAATACAAGTTTGAAATCACATTCAACCGAGCCACCTAAACAGTGGCGGATACATGGAAACACACATGAAGAACACTGATGATGGGAGTGTGGCGGCTCTCGAAAAACAGCGTTGTTTCTGTTCTGCCGTGTAAGTTGAAATTAGTGTTAAAATTTTTCCTTGTTCCTTTGGAATATTGTCTCATGTCCAATTCTTTCTGACTAAAAGCGTTACGAACATTAGCCAAAAAATAATAATCACTTTGGATTAAAAACTACTAAAATTTTTATATTTAACACTACTTGCGTTTATCCAATATTTAAAGTCATATACTTTTTCTAATATTTTTTCAATCTTCCAGTGATTTTTAAAATATACACTGACACCACCTGTTCTTTTTGAATTTGATAAAGTTGTTATTTGTTCATATCCTCTTAATAATGTTTCTGTTGGATTTATATTTTGCGTAATATGCGTTTCTGATAGTATTGTAAATTCAGGGTTTTCACTTGTTGTAATATCTTCGATTTGAGCGAAATTGTTTAATAGACCTTGTACATTTAAATATATGCCATGAATGCACTGTAATTGTTAGAACGTTAAAACTAACTGTTTCTTTTTAAAGTTCAGTTTGTTCTGGTAAACCGGACATTGTTTTACTACTTGTGTAGTGGTTTTCATCCAATCCAATATTCAATTTTTGGTTACTTCGAACACAATTAATACATTTCTTTAACATTTCATTATCGCACTCTTTACTTTTATTTGGTCCATGACATTTAAAATATATCTCTTTATTTTTGCACTCAAATGCTTTGTGATTAAATCCTTTACATTTGAAACATTGTATTAATTCTGTCCCGTCGAAAATTCTACATTTCTCCCATCCAATGTTTATTCTTTGCTGGTTCATTATTTTATGGTAAGTTTCATTATCAACTTTAATTTTCGCGTTATAAATTGTTCTATTATTCTTTTTATATTCAAACATTTTTGTGATGCTAAATTCATCTTCTTCCATTATCGGGTTTTGTTTTCTAATTTTATGTAATAAGTCAGTTTCATTATATTTAAAAGTCATATCTGTTACTATTTTTGTCTTTTTATTTGTATTTGGAGTCTGGATATCATATCCCTCACTTATTTCACTTTGAATTGCTGCTTTTATTTTTTCCCGTTCATCTTCATTATCTGTTTGAATTACCAAGGTTCCATTTTTTCTATTTTCTATCTTTAGTGGATTTCTTTTCGGCCACTCAGAATCAGGTTTTGTCAGCCATGGTGGCCCAAACCACCGTACTATTTCTTCCAGCATTTCGTCTTTCAAAAACAACTTCCATAAATCAAGCGGCTTTGTATTTTTATCTAAAATATTTCTAAAGGCAGATTTAAGTCCGGTTGGTTCTTGAACAATGTTCCGTTGTGCAGTTCTTGATCTGGAAACTTGAGGGTATGAGGACCAACGAAACCGGTTCTTACCAAAGTAATTTATATATTTTGCCAATGGTGCATCATCAAGAAACTATTCCTCATTTCAATATTTATAAAATTTCTTTATTGAGAACAAAAATTGATTGCTTTTACGAAGAAACTATTCATTTTAATATTTATAAAATTTTTTTATTGAGAACAAAAATTGATTGCTTTTACGAAGAAACTATTCCTCATTTAAATATTTATAAAATTTCTTTATTGAGAACAAAAATTGATTGCTTTTACAAAGAAACTATTCCTCATTTAAATATTTATAAAATTTCTTTATTGAGAACAAAAATTGATTGCTTTTACAAAGAAAATATTCCTCATTTAAATATTTATAAAATTTCTTTATTGAGAACAAAAATTGATTGCTTTTACGAAGAAACTATTCCTCATTGCAATATTTATAAAATTTCTTTATTGAGAACAAAAATTGATTGCTTTTACGAAGAAACTATTCCTCATTTACATATTTATAAAATTTCTTTATTGAGAACAAAAATTGATTGCTTTTACGAAGAAACTATTCCTCATTTAAATATTTATAAAATTTCTTTATTGAGAACAAAAATTGATTGCTTTTACGAAGAAACTATTCCTCATTTACATATTTATAAAATTTCTTTATTGAGAACAAAAATTGATTGCTTTTACAAAGAAAATATTCCTCATTTAAATATTTATAAAATTTCTTTATTGAGAACAAAAATTTATTGCTTTTACGAAGAAACTATTCCTCATTTAAATATTTATAAAATTTCTTTATTGAGAACAAAAATTGATTGCTTTTACGAAGAAAATATTCCTCATATAAATATTTATAAAATTTCTTTATTGAGAACAAAAATTGATTGCTTTTACGAAGAAAATATTCCTCATTTAAATATTTATAAAATTTCTTTGAGAACAAAAATTGATTGCTTTTACGAAGAAACTATTCCTCATTTAAATATTTATAAAATTTCTTTATTGAGAACAAAAATTGATTGCTTTTACGAAGAAACTATTCCTCATTTAAATATTTATAAAATTTCTTTATTGAGAACAAAAATTGATTGCTTTTACGAAGAAACTATTCCTCATTTAAATATTTATAAAATTTCTTTATTGAGAACAAAAATTGATTGCTTTTACGAAGAAACTATTCCTCATTTAAATATTTATAAAATTTCTTTATTGAGAACAAAAATTGATTGCTTTTACGAAGAAACTATTCCTCATTTCAATATTTATAAAATTTCTTTATTGAGAACAAAAATTGATTGCTTTTACAAAGAAAATATTCCTCATTTAAATATTTATAAAATTTCTTTATTGAGAACAAAAATTGATTGCTTTTACGAAGAAACTATTCCTCATTTAAATATTTATAAAATTTCTTTATTGAGAACAAAAATTGATTGCTTTTACGAAGAAACTATTCCTCATTTAAATATTTATAAAATTTCTTTATTGAGAACAAAAATTGATTGCTTTTACGAAGAAACTATTCCTCATTTAAATATTTATAAAATTTCTTTATTGAGAACAAAAATTGATTGCTTTTACGAAGAAACTATTCCTCATTTAAATATTTATAAAATTTCTTTATTGAGAACAAAAATTGATTGCTTTTACGAAGAAACTATTCCTCATTTAAATATTTATAAAATTTCTTTATTGAGAACAAAAATTGATTGCTTTTACAAAGAAAATATTCCTCATTTAAATATTTATAAAATTTCTTTATTGAGAACAAAAATTGATTGCTTTTACAAAGAAAATATTCCTCATTTAAATATTTATAAAATTTCTTTATTGAGAACAAAAATTGATTGCTTTTACAAAGAAAATATTCCTCATTTAAATATTTATAAAATTTCTTTATTGAGAACAAAAATTGATTGCTTTTACGAAGAAACTATTCCTCATTGCAATATTTATAAAATTTCTTTATTGAGAACAAAAATTGATTGCTTTTACGAAGAAACTATTCCTCATTTACATATTTATAAAATTTCTTTATTGAGAACAAAAATTGATTGCTTTTACAAAGAAAATATTCCTCATTTAAATATTTATAAAATTTCTTTATTGAGAACAAAAATTGATTGCTTTTACGAAGAAACTATTCCTCATTGCAATATTTATAAAATTTCTTTATTGAGAACAAAAATTGATTGCTTTTACGAAGAAACTATTCCTCATTTAAATATTTATAAAATTTCTTTATTGAGAACAAAAATTGATTGCTTTTACAAAGAAAATATTCCTCATTTAAATATTTATAAAATTTCTTTATTGAGAACAAAAATTGATTGCTTTTACGAAGAAACTATTCCTCATTTAAATATTTATAAAATTTCTTTATTGAGAACAAAACTTGATTGCTTTTACAAAGAAAATATTCCTCATTTAAATATTTATAAAATTTCTTTATTGAGAACAAAAATTGATTGCTTTTACAAAGAAAATATTCCTCATTTAAATATTTATAAAATTTCTTTATTGAGAACAAAAATTGATTGCTTTTACAAAGAAAATATTCCTCATTTAAATATTTATAAAATTTCTTTATTGAACACAAAAATTGATTGCTTTTACGAAGAAACTATTCCTCATTGCAATATTTATAAAATTTCTTTATTGAGAACAAAAATTGATTGCTTTTACGAAGAAACTATTCCTCATTTAAATATTTATAAAATTTCTTTATTGAGAACAAAAATTGATTGCTTTTACAAAGAAAATATTCCTCATTTAAATATTTATAAAATTTCTTTATTGAGAAC
Source organism: Gymnocheta viridis (assembly GCA_956483585.1). NCBI lineage: Eukaryota > Metazoa > Arthropoda > Insecta > Diptera > Tachinidae > Gymnocheta > Gymnocheta viridis. The sequence goes on from OY101442.1 coordinate 111,490,747, forward strand.
AAAAATTGATTGCTTTTACAAAGAAAATATTCCTCATTTAAATATTTATAAAATTTCTTTATTGAGAACAAAAATTGATTGCTTTTACGAAGAAACTATTCCTCATTGCAATATTTATAAAATTTCTTTATTGAGAACAAAAATTGATTGCTTTTACGAAGAAACTATTCCTCATTTAAATATTTATAAAATTTCTTTATTGAGAACAAAAATTGATTGCTTTTACAAAGAAAATATTCCTCATTTAAATATTTATAAAATTTCTTTATTGAGAACAAAAATTGATTGCTTTTACAAAGAAAATATTCCTCATTTAAATATTTATAAAATTTCTTTATTGAGAACAAAAATTGATTGCTTTTACAAAGAAAATATTCCTCATTTAAATATTTATAAAATTTCTTTATTGAGAACAAAAATTGATTGCTTTTACGAAGAAACTATTCCTCATTTACATATTTATAAAATTTCTTTATTGAGAACAAAAATTGATTGCTTTTACAAAGAAAATATTCCTCATTTAAATATTTATAAAATTTCTTTATTGAGAACAAAAATTGATTGCTTTTACGAAGAAACTATTCCTCATTGCAATATTTATAAAATTTCTTTATTGAGAACAAAAATTGATTGCTTTTACGAAGAAACTATTCCTCATTTACATATTTATAAAATTTCTTTATTGAGAACAAAAATTGATTGCTTTTACAAAGAAAATATTCCTCATTTAAATATTTATAAAATTTCTTTATTGAGAACAAAAATTGATTGCTTTTACAAAGAAAATATTCCTCATTTAAATATTTATAAAATTTCTTTATTGAGAACAAAAATTGATTGCTTTTTCGAAGAAACTATTCCTCATTGCAATATTTATAAAATTTCTTTATTGAGAACAAAAATTGATTGCTTTTACGAAGAAACTATTCCTCATTTACATATTTATAAAATTTCTTTATTGAGAACAAAAATTGATTGCTTTTACGAAGAAACTATTCCTCATTTACATATTTATAAAATTTCTTTATTGAGAACAAAAATTGATTGCTTTTACAAAGAAAATATTCCTCATTTAAATATTTATAAAATTTCTTTATTGAGAACAAAAATTGATTGCTTTTACGAAGAAACTATTCCTCATTTACATATTTATAAAATTTCTTTATTGAGAACAAAAATTGATTGCTTTTACAAAGAAAATATTCCTCATTTAAATATTTATAAAATTTTTTTATTGAGAACAAAAATTGATTGCTTTTACGAAGAAACTATTCCTCATTTACATATTTATAAAATTTCTTTATTGAGAACAAAAATTGATTGCTTTTACAAAGAAAATATTCCTCATTTAAATATTTATAAAATTTCTTTATTGAGAACAAAAATTGATTGCTTTTACGAAGAAACTATTCCTCATTGCAATATTTATAAAATTTCTTTATTGAGAACAAAAATTGATTGCTTTTACGAAGAAACTATTCCTCATTTACATATTTATAAAATTTCTTTATTGAGAACAAAAATTGATTGCTTTTACAAAGAAAATATTATTATTATTATTAGAAATTTATATTATCCCTATGAGAATAAATAAATATCTGCCATAACTCTATAACTAACGAAAAAACTTATTTCCAATATGTACAATTGAATAATATCCTAATATTAAAGATAATTATTTACAACCTAAAGTAAATAAAATAATTCAAAAATTATAGAAATAAGTACAAAACAATTTCTAGCCTAAGATTGAAACAAAATTAATTCGTCATATGACATCGCGTGTCCAATGACACATGCCACGCGACATCCAAAATTATCATAAACCGTTCGTGCAAACGCTAACAATGACAAAATAGCAGTAGAATTATAACACATTGCGTCGCTGCCTTCTAATTCTCTCACTGCGTCATCAAAAGCCTTGGTACTATACGTTTTAACGAGTTCAACATCAAAATCATGCCTCACATTTATAACATCCGTCGTTTTAAGCGTGGTAGTTTGTACATCCTGAGTATGTGTAGTTGTCGTATCTGAATGAGTGTCGTTTTGTCTCATCATGTGAAGTTTCAGCCTCATTCTGTAAATCATCATCAGATACCAAATTATCTTTTACTACATCATAAAAGCCCGAAAAACTAAGCGTTGATCCAAGCTGTCCCGACACCGTTTCTGGTTTATCTAAGAACGCTCTTATATTTTCAATCTTACGCCCAGCTAACTGGGATAAGCCTCCGCGCTCACTAGCATGAAGTTTTGAATCACCACCTTGTTGTTCTACATTCGAATGCTTTCCTCTTCCACGCTTTACTTTCGTACTTATATCCTGTTTCTTCACGTCATTAACCACACTTATTTCCTGCTTCTTCGCACTAATAGTCACATTTATACTTCGCTTTTCCATACCATTAACTACCTCATTGTTCATCTGTTTCATTTCATCGCTTCTAATAGCTATCTTCGGTCTGACCTGATCACTCCACCTACCTCGTTCATCTGATCCTTCGGCAATGCTCAGCTCATTTGCCCGTTTCACATAAACGAAATATTGCTTCTGCGTATCAAAAAGTACTACCTCATGCGCTCTGATCTCTTCATAACGTTGTAGACGATACTTTCTGCCCGATAGCTTCGAATAATAATCAGTAAATTTAATCGGACTCTGATATACTATTAACATGTGTAACTCAATCAAACTGTCAACCACTTCCTCGCTCGGATTCGAAAAATTCCCATCATTTCTAATATCAAACACACAGGACGACATGTCTATGTCGTAAGGGGTGGGCAGCCTACCTAGGGAATCAACATCATTCCCCTAGCCCTGAATCCGTCTCCACGGTCGCAGTCCAATGTCCGTCTGTCATATTAGGGATACTCTAAGCCTTCCCCCGTGTGTCCATAAAATTGTCCGTTGAGCTATATATATTTTTTTTTGTTTGTCACCCAATAAAGGCACGTGAATTTAAATGTGTTAACCAAGCGGAGGAAAGAACCCCCCATTCCGGCGAGCTACAGCCTAACCACCTACGTGCCACCTCTGCGGCTCAAGGTTTATCACATCAGTAATCAAATTTAAGGCTTTTAAAGTTTTCAAAGTTGTACCGCAAATGTAGGAAAAACCCGGCAAATATTGGGCAACAGAACTTTGAGACACGTTTTTTCACTTTCTATGTATTTATCTATCAAATTCCAAAATTACGTACCTCGATCGCTGCTATATACTTTCTCGGCGAAGGACCAAAATGTTACCTTGTAATCTGCTATCTGCGGTGGTCGATTGCGGCTGGCCCAAGTTTCTTCCCTTTATTTGAGTTTTTCTTAAGGATTTTTTATTGCTGCTGCTGGTGCTGTTGCTGTTCAGAGTCCAAGTGCCGAACCGCAGTTAAAAGTACTAGTGACCGCCTAACAAATGCCCGAGCCCACTAGTATCAGTTGACGGCGCCAAGTGTCTACACACGGGTACCCGGTGTGTCTACATAGGGGTTTCGTGTCGTGACATGAACAGATTCTGTTTTACTCATTTTGTTTAGTAAGTATAAAAAAGAAATTGTAGTTTATTTACTTAATTTTTTTTTTGTTATTAATTCTGACCATCTTATTGCTCTTATGGTTTCTTCCTCTATTCTAGGTTTAAAAATTATGTCCTCTTCAGTCGGTTTTCCTGGCATTCCTATTATTGTCCATAATTTCTGCAAACATTCTATTCTTTGTTGCATAGGTCTTACTTTGTCCTCATAAATTGCGTTTTTCGCGTTTCTATCCATTATAAAGGACCGTACAAAATATTATATTAAGTTTAGAAACTTTTTTTGATGACTGAATGGTCGGATTGTAAGTGCATCCAGTTGTTAAAATTGAGTTCTCGTTAGATAATCCAAACGTGCTGATGGGAGTGCTGTATAAGGTGTCGTTCGTTTTCCTTAGTGTTATGTTTGTAGTTCCAAGATGCACTTCATTAAACCTAGGTCTAAATGAATCGAACATGGCAAGATAAGAACCTAAAGTTCCTATTTTCTTTCTATTTTCTTGTGTTGTTGAGTACACAACTATATATACACACATTTATATGAAAATTCGAAAAAAAATATATATTTTTTTTTTTACTTGAAATTTTATAAAAATTTTGTGAACATATTTTTATTTAATTGTTGTTAACATAATTTTTCATTGTTTTATTAGTAATTTTCTTTAATTTATGTACACATAGTTGTTCTTACTAATTTTGTTTAATTTTTGAGAGAAAAAAAAATTTTGAACATGGGCGAAGTCGCCTCCGTTCCCTAAAGGTGCGTTATTAATTCGCACTCCATTTTATTATAAAATTTTATTTTTGATATATATATTTTTTGCAATTTGTTATACCTTTGCAAGCTTAAAAGCCTTAATGGCTTCTTCGGTCTGGTCAATCTTCTGCCAGATTTTTGTAGCGATTTCCCAGGGTGGTGGTGGAGTCGCAGCTAGTGCTCTGTGTAGCAGGGCTAGCTCTCGTCGCTTCTTGGCAAGGTATCCTCCTCGCCTTTAGTTTGTGAAATTTTTGTCCAACTCGTGTGTCGCTCCAGTTGTTATTTTCTTTCTGTGTCTTCTTCTTTTATACAAATTTTGAGAAGAACGATTAACCCCCTAATTCTATTGTGCTTACATTTGGTTTCTCATAATTACTTAAAATTAGTTCAGCGGGAAAACAAAATAAATGTAATTTGGAATGAATTTCCGTCATCCCACGTCAAATTTGGTTGATAAACAGACCGGTTTCGGCTATGTGCCATCTTCAGTGTTCTCCCAATCAACACTTAAAATAAATGTGTTTCCCACCGATGAAATGTGAGGCGGCATAGAACACACACAAACATGAAGTGTATTTCAAGTGCAGCGACAGAGTTAGACACATTGTGTGTGCAATGTCACAACACTGACCGTTTAGCATTTTCATACTCAAACGCATGTTTAAAGTGCAGCGGCACGAGGTGTCAAATAGTGTCTGCTGTCCATGTGAATTTTTAGTGACACTTGATATTCATTATATGCATGTCTTTTAAGGAATGAATTCATGTTGTATGATAACGAGTGTAATCATGCTACAGCACAGGTAAAACATTGTTGGTTATAGCGATAGTTTGTTCACGCTAAAATACGGTAATTTTCTGGACAGCTATTGGTCCTCTTGGTCCCGGGTTTCTACTACGATCTCTTATTAAAAATACGTGATCGATCCATTCAAAGTTTGATGGACTCTCACATGTATCTTGAGTCGTTGGTCGTAATAAACACCTTTTGTTGTATAAGCGTCATCAGGTGGGATAATAGGAATATACTGTGTGACGGCCAAAGTCACCAGCTCGTTTTGGGCCACAACGGTATGAATTTGTTTCCTTTCGACCCCAACTTTTTATCTGTATCCCTAAAAATTTTGTTTTACTTTTAATCATTTTTTAGTCATTTAAGGAGTGTCTGGCTAAAATTTCAAGTCGCCACGCCCATTCGTTTGGGCGGTAGAGAAAGTTGCTTGTGAGCAACGTTGGGCAATTGTGGTATATAAAAAAATTTAGTTTTGTAATTATAGCCGTATGAAGTTTTATTGAATTATTTTAAAAGTTAAGTATGAAAGGACAAAAAACAATTTTTGTTATTATTACAGCAAAGATGGACTTTACATTTAAGACATTTGGACATTGGAGTTCCTGTTTTGCACAATCTGCAACGGCCTTTTTCGCCAAATACCACCCAATGATCCACTTTATCATACCGCTTTGCATCTGGAGGGTTCGGTTGGAACCTATATTTTTTGGTGCTTTGCGAAGACACACTGCTCGAGGGAGAGATACCATCGGAAGATGTTGGATTATTTTTTTCCAAATTCGATGGTCGACCTCTTTTTCTTTGGATGGAATCTTCAGAAACGGAACTATATTGCAAAAGTGCATTACCAATTTGCAGTTGAAATTGTATTAACGGAACATGTTTCTGGTTGGGTTGATGTAGACGAAGATGTTTTCTATAAAGCAACCAGGCATTTGTAATGGATGTTCCTAGGCACCAATAGAATATTCTTATATACCATTTTCTTGAGCGGTGGTTAACCTTGTACAGCTCCATAAGCATATCAGCCAGATCCACCCCTCCCATGCCTTTATTATAGGAAGCAACAATTGCAGGTCTTGGAACATCAATGTAAGCTTTTTCCTTCGGGCTCCAACGCTTACAAACATCAACAGGTTGGTGGTCTATACACGAAGATGCTAGCAAAACTGATTTGTTGTCAAACCACTTTAGACATACTAGATTATAATTAGCTTCACATTTCACGTCAAAAGATCCTCTTCCCCTTTTTTTGAGTTCAGCATCTGAAAGCAACTGGCAACTGCTTACCCGATTTTTACGTATAGTACCTGTTGCAAATATGCCCATTTCCTTCAACGCAATAAGAAGACTTACTAATGTAAACCAGTTGTCGAAATAAATTTCTGACAAAGATTGTTTTCATAATTCTAGGTGAACTCGGGCTACTAATTTTCTTGTCACATGGTCCATAGATTTTGAACTAATCAAATGATCTTGCCAGTATAAGTCGTCTTCTATGTTGCAGTGTTGTGTGTACACAAATGAGTGTGTTTCATTATATTTAGATGTTAACTGTAAAGATTGGGATACATAGAAAGGAGTAGTTAAATTGACTCTCCCAATGTACTCTGTATGTATGGCATTATACTGATAGTTTGAATTATTATTGGAGCGACACTGAATATGTAGCACATTTTCTTCAACATGTCCAAGTGAAGATGAATTAATGCCGGATAACCAACAGAGCAAGATCATCGACATGGCTGAGAAAAGCCTTTTATTAGTTAAATGCCGAGTGCAATAGTGGTTCATTTTTTAAAAAATGGTTGTGTGCTGGTTTTGGTTGGATGTATTGTGTGTTGTAGTTTTTTTCATGTATGAAGAGGAACCATATTGGAAGTGTGGATGATGTAGTTACACAACTTCTAATGGAATAATGTAGTTTTTGAGCAGCTCAAGCAACTCTTTATCACATTGTATAATTTGGAAGATGAACGTCCGAAAATTGGGAGGAGGATCTATGGTTCGATAAAAGTTATAAATCAACTCTTCAGTCATTGCTAAAGTATTCAAATCGAGTATAAGGGGCCTTAAACCGTAGATCCGATGTTTAATGTTGAGTCCTTTGGACAATTGTTCAACATATTTCACTACTATAGGAGAATTTTCTTCCTTATTTGCAGGAGACACTGAAGGACCGGGGGTTTCTTCTGTAGACGAGGGGTTCTCTTGTGGTGGATATATAACTTTTATTGGTTTGTCACTCTTCTTTGGACATAATTTCCCTCCGGTTTTTGCCTTCTTTGACTGAGGTGACGATTCATCATCCAAGAACTGTAGAATCCACCCTCCTTCTAGAGGTTTGATGCGAAAATATTTTGATGCATCAGGACCCATTTTATGTTGCAATTCCTTGAATAGAGCTAAAACATCCGATGATGGAATCATGTCAGATTCTCGAAATGTGTTCTCCTTTAAATCAGAAGTTAGGATAGTTTTTTTGTCCTGGGTGGGTAAGATATTCTTCTGACGAGCCCGCTTCGATGTGCTTGGCTCATCAGCTAACATCATTTTAGCTGTTCCTACAGCCACATCCGCCATCGGGTCATCCATCGCTGATTCTAAAGAATTAGGATTCACGAATTCGAGTTCTTGAGGAATTCCTTCTTCGAGAGGAATTCCGTCTTTCCGAACCGTTTTCTCGCAATTTTTAAGAAATTCCCCAGCAACTGATTGACTCTGTTCAATGAAAGTTTTTAACATTCTGGTTGAATCACGAACTTGTGACTCAGTTTCCGTCTTCTTGTTTTTGCCAGGCGTCTTGGTAGATCTGCTCATCTCGATATTCTGTAAGTAGGATAACTGGTGTTGAGAAATATATACTGTAGTTCTGTGAATGTACTGTATATGAGTGTATGAATTTGTTTCCTTAATATTCTCAACAATGAATTTTTATTTACACATTTATACTTTATATAACAATGAATTATATTACCTAATATACAATATTATTACAATATTCACATTTATACTGCTACGGCATAGAATTGACCAATGAATGGTATCTATACTTTATATTGAATTATATTTCATAGTAAGAAACAATATGTTTAGTTGACCCTTTATCTGGCTACCCTTTTACTAATCTGGTACTATTAACGTATCACTATAACCGCCCAACACTGATGTGTACAATCATACACATAGAGAGAGAAAACAACACACTGTATGTTTTACACACACACTCGGGTTGTTATTCCGCGTTTGTGTGATTGTATACCAATGTGCGTTTTACAGATTGTGTATAAAGTTGCGTTTAGACTACTGCCGGCTACTGACAGGTTTGTCAGTTAATTGCCATTGCAATACTGCCAAGTGTTTACACGTTGTAGAAAATGACATCAAATTTAATTGTCAGTAGGTGGCAGTAATTTTATAGAACAGCTGTTTTTTTTTGCCAAGTGTACTGCCAACCCTGTTTACACAACTGACAGCAGCTATCACAAAAATTATTCACAAAGTTTATTTTGATTGTTATGGTAAATTGTTAAATCCTGTGCTTATTAATAAATTTAATAATTGCTTATGTAATGGATTGTGAAGACGATATTATCATTTGTGCTGGTGCCCTACTCCTCTTAGAAGAGGAAGAAGCTGCGAACCAGAAGCGATCGAGAAAACGGCGTTCAGAGTGGATGCGCCCACTGTTTTTAGAAGGAAGTGGTTTTTATCATTCATTTCGCAATAAGCTAGCGGCGCAAGATCCCGAATTATTTAAGTCATTTGTACGTATGACAGCAGATGACTTCGAATATTTATTGGAAAAGGTTTCGCCACTAATAACTAAAAAAGACACAGTGATGAGACAAGCAATTCCTGCCGGTGAAAGACTGGCTATAACACTGCGGTATTTAGCTACAGGAGACAGCTATAGCAGTCTAATGTTTCTTTTTAAAAAATCGAAAGCAGTTATTTGCCAAATCGTTGGTGATTGTTTCGATGCACTATTTGCAACATTGAAAAATGAATTTTTGAAAGTAAGTACATAATTACATGTTCTCATATTCCAATATTTAATATTAAGGTATAATATAAACGAATTATTTTTATCAGATGCCAAACACGCCTACTGAATGGGAAGAGATTGCCGATCGATTTTGGCAAAAGTGGAATTTCCCAAATTGTTTTGGAGCCATTGATGGTAAACATGTGGATGTGCAACAACCATCAAAATCTGGTAGCGCATATTTCAACTATAAGCTTAAAAATAGTATTGTTTTAATGGCCATGGTCGACGCGGACTATAACTTCTTATTCATAGACGTTGGGGCAAAAGGCAGGGAGAGTGATGGAGGTGTTTTTTCGAGATGCATGCTAGCAAAGGCTTTAGAAAATGGTTCTTTGAATTTACCACAACCCAAACCACTCCTTGGAAGAAATACTCCAGTTCCATATGTCATGGTTGCAGATGATGCTTTCCCATTGAAAACCTCCATAATGAAGCCATACAATTTTCGAAAGCAAACTACCCAGGAAAGAATTTTCAGTTACAGACTTTCGCGCGCTCGTCGTGTAGTTGAGAATGTATTTGGAATTATAACTGCTCGTTTTCGTATATTACGTAAGCCCATAGAAATGGAGCCTAAAAAAGTTGAGAAAGCGGTTCTTGCTATATGCGCTTTGCACAACTTTTTAAACAAACGTAGGTCTACATATGCTCATCCAGGAGATTACGATCAACCAAATACAGATGGGTCAATAACTGGTGGAAATTGGCATGGAGAGTTGAATGATAGAGATTTACTGCGCTCTTTACATCCGCTTACTAATGAGGGTCGTGGCAGTGATCGCGCAAAAGATGTTAGAGAAGAATTCAAAAATTTGTTTTTAAACGAAGGTGAAATACCATGGCAATACCGTTGTTTATATGAATAAGACATTCTTGAAATGAATACATACAGTTTTCTAAAATTAAGAAATATAAATTAAAACATAATTTTACAAAATTTTATATTTATTTTTCTTTATTATTTATTTTTTATCTTACTAGCTAAATAACAAAAAAATAGTCCAAAAATTCTTACAAGCTAAATAACAAAAAAAAAAATAGTCCATAAATTCTTACTAGCTAAATAACAAAAAAAATAGTCCAAAATTCTTACTAGCTAAATAACAAAAAAAAAAAAATAGTTCAAAAATTCTTACTAGCTAAATAACAAAAAAAAAAATATAACTCATTACACAAAAAACAATCACAGACATATAAATCACTTTTCTTCAATGTCACTTGGTTCAAAGTTGTCCAACAGGGAATTTATTTGTCTCTTTAATCTGGAAAAAGAATTTAATTTTAATCTATAATTAATTCAAAATTATTTGATTTACCTATGCGCGTCAGCTTCGCAATGGACATGTTCTGCAAAAACTCTCTTCCATGAGGGCTCCTGGGAACGTGTATCCAGATAGTTGGTAATTCTATTGAGCAGAGCCGTGCGTTCTGGTGTTGGTGCAACAACTTTTGCTCGCTTAGGAGTAGACAAACTCTCTGGTTCATCGCTATTTCCATCGGACACATACTCAATAGTGATGGGGCTGTCCAGCACCTCAATTTCTGCTGATATCTAATTTAAAATGACGACAATTAATAATAATCCTAAAATAACAATTATTTACACTGAACTTACCATATTGGTTTGTGTAGAACCAGCTGGTCGCTCACAAACACTATTCAAAAAAGATAGGGCATTGAAAAACTCATATCGTGATGAGTAGCGTTCTCCACTTTGACCACTCTTTGTCGAACACTCTTTGCGACGTTCAGTCTAATAAATATATAGAATTTATTTTAAGTCAAAAGTTTATGCTCTTTTTAAACAAAATACTTACGTTGTACCGACTTTTTACAGTGTTCCACTGAGCTTTACAGTCGGCAATGCTGCGAGTGGTTGCCTGGGATATTTCCAGCCACTTGGACTCTCTTAAGTCCCGATTACGGTACTCCTGCGTACCATAATTCCAAAGCACTTCGCGCTCCTCCATCATCGATATGAGGAGATTTACCTCCTCAGATAACCATTTTTTTTCAATTTTGCGTTGCCGCTTTTGTGTACTTGGTAAGCTGAAAATAAATAAGTTTATAATAATTATTAAATAAAATATTTTATTGTTTGTTTAAACAAATAAACTGCTACAGTAAATGTAACAGTTAATAATTATACATAATATAAATAAAGTAAAACTTACATTTCCATTTTGCAAAAAACGCCTTTTGTGCTGCCAAGCTTGTCAGTTTAAAATGAAAATTTTCATTTTTTCGCCAGGGTTGTCATTAACTGCAAACATGCAAATTTAGGGTGTTATACGATCAGCGTTGCCACAACGATAAAAAATATGTAATCAAACAATAAGAAAAAAGTAAACAAAATGAAAAAAAAGTAAACATTTTTTAAACAAAAAAGAATACATATTTATTTCATATTTTCAGTCATTTTTCTTACATATTTATGTACTTATGTAATAAAAAAAATAAAGGAACACATATAATTGTTATATAAAAAAATCAGGTTTGCGAATTTCCGCATTTACAAATAAGTTAAAATGTAATAAAAAATTAACAATTTACTTTTATAAAAAGTAATAAAATATAAGTAAAATTTAAAATTTTTCTTTTACTGCAGACCACACATACTTAGAATCCTGACTTATGCACAATTCTTTGGCAAGCATAATATTATTTATTATTTCCAAGCACAGCTTGTTTCTTAGCTTAGTTTTAATAAGGTTTAAAGTTGAAAATTTCCGCTCTGCAGCTGCTGAGCTATGCGGCAATGTCATTAAATTTTGTATGAACTTTGTCAGGTCTTTGAAACAATGCTCACCCATTCCATCTTTATGCAATGAAACTTTCTCCCAAAAATCTACAATATCCATTTCTTTTTTTAATTCAATTGAAGAAAATCGCAACTTATTCCACTGTCTAACTATTTCATCTTCATCAAAATCAAATAAGTTGGAAAATTGTGACAGTAAAGGCTCAATAGATATTTGGTTTTCCGATAAAACTTTGTAAGGTGTTATAATAGAAAGAAATTTTAAATCATCTCTCGCAAAATCGAATCTTTTTTGAAGTTGTTGTAAAAACTCCACATAAAAATTTAAAATATTTTTTTTTATTTCTATAGTCTTTGAAATAGGCAGCTTAAGTTTTTGCAAATGTTGTTCACCTTTAGATCCAATGTTCACTTTTTGTATTGGCAGATAATTTTGATTATTTTGTAAATCAACACATTGAAGTGACTGCAAACTATTTATATATTCTATTTTCATAAAGTTGCTCATTATTAATTTGAAATTCGTTTCGAGATGGGAGTATAAATATGGCAAACGCACTTTCTCGGATTGAAATTCCTTGTTAAGATCGTTTATTGTTTTTAAAATAAACGACAAAAAGAAAAAATAAATTTTAATTTCCGGATCATTCATTTGTGTTGCAATCTCCGTGGCTTTCACTCCATTCACTTCCAAGACAGAATCTATAAAATATAACTGCAAGGGATTCCACTGCTCAATTATTCTGTTGATCACTGATTCCAGTGAAAGCCATCTTGTCATTGAGACTCCAAGAATTTTATGGGGCTGCACTTCACAATATTCTTGAAACTCCTTAAATTCGTCGATTCTTTTTGGACTATGGGAAAAAAAGTTGTATATGTTTCTACAAATTTTTTCGATTTGCGCAGGCATTTTTTTAAACGCGTAAGCGGAGCATAAATGCAGTGAATGGCAAGAACATTTCAAATAAAATAAATTTTTGTCATTTTTAAACTTTCCAACTAACCCATTAAGTTCTGATGCCATTACATTTGCTCCGTCAGTTGCAAGGCCTATGATATTGTCTAGTGGAATTCCATGGTTATTAGTAAATTCTTTGATGGTTGAATATAAAGTGGTTGCATCGGTTTTTGTTACGCCAATCAAAGCCAAAAATTGGTCACTAATTCTTTTAGATAATTTATCAAAATATCTGACAACTAACACAAGGCATTTTTTGGTAGAAATGTCTGTGGTTTCATCCACAATGAGTGAAAACTTACAAGTTTTTAATTGTTCAATTATGTTATTTTTCGCCCTGTTGCCTAAAATTCCCGAAACATTCGTTGCCTTTGTTCTTGCTATGTGGAGAGCACCAGCAATTTTCGAATCTGGGCAGCATTCTTTGATGAGTTGTGGTAAGTAATCCATTAACAAAAATGGTAGATTATGGTGTATTAAAAACATGACCAATGTTAACTCAGCATGGTATACTTGCTGAGAAAGGTGCTTTTCCTCTAAATTAATACATGATTCGAGTTGCACTTGGTTCTTTTTACGTTTAACATTTTGTACATGGCATGATAATTTTTCATGTTTTTTCAAGTAAGTGACATTGTTGTAAAGTTTTTTATCACAGGCTACACAAAAGCTACAGCCATTATTGTCTTTCAGCCAATTATATTGGCTCAGCCAAACTGACCTAAACTTTCTTTTAGTTTGTTTTTTAGTTGATGCATCAATATCGCTGTAATATAGAAAATAAAGGGCTTTTAATAAAATGAATTAGTTTTTAATGCATCAGTGCAGCATCACTTACCTGTTTTCAGTGTCTGAATCTGAATCAATTATTTCCGTTGATTCGGATGATTTGGCCTTTTTAGTTAAAAACCTATTGAAAATTGTTTGTTGAATTAGTAGACAAAAATAATCGCAATTTAAACTTACCTATCCATTATATCAAATTGAGTGAGCACCAACAGAACACACAATTCACACAATTTGCGCGAAAATTTGCAAACGTCAAATCGAAATAGTGTTGTCAACACCATATTTTTATACGATTAACATAATGGTGCTTAACAGTGTTGTGAAGCTGTTTTGCAACAAAAAATCGAGAAAAAAATTGAAGTACTTCAAAAGAATAAAAAAAATCAAAAACAATTTAAGTATTTAAATTAATAAAAAAAAAATTTAATGAGACCGACTTCAAAAAAGTAAGCAAAATGTAGAAAAAATAAACAAGTAAACATGAGTATAAAAAATAAGCACTATTGCTTAGAAATAAGCAAAACGGCAACACTGTATACGATGACAGTTTTTGTGGCATTACCACCTGTCATTTCAAATGGCATTTTATAATGCAATAAAAATTGCATACTTTTACTGACGTTTACACGTAACTGCCAAGAACTGACAAAAAAATTGCCAACTTTGGCAGTAGTCTAAATGCTGCATAAAAGGCGAGTCATTACAAAGCAAAAATCAGTTTGCGGGCTCTGCACGCTGGGGTAAGAACACATATTAAGATTTAGGCTCCTGGTCTTAATATCTTACTACAGCCGTTGGGAGCAAGAATTGACATTGGGAACTGGCTCCTGTGCTCAATATCCCTTCTTTGACCGCAAACTCTCAGTAGATACGATTGGAGGCTGCCATTGAACATCGTTTCAAAGGCGAATCTCATCTGAGAGGAACGCTAGAGTAGTTAGTTGTTAGAGTGTGCGAAGGTTGTGGTTGGACCAGGCTCCTGTGTCAACAGCGCCGCCTATCACTAGTGAGCAGAATTCGACGCTTGTGAGAGGCTAGCAGATTCATTAGAGAGCGTAGTTCTTAGAGTGTGCGGAGGTTGTTGTTGGACCAGGCTCTTGTGCCAGCAGCACTTCCAAACACTAGCGGGCAGAGTTCCAACGAAAAGTAGTTTTGTCTTATGAGTATTCGTGTTGAAGAGATTATTAGCGAGAGCGTTCTAGAAACGATCTTTCCTTTTATGGTCGTATTAAAGGCGGGTACAGTCAGATAATAACTCTTTCAGCGGCAAAGATTCAAGAACAATTTTACCCCCTTATGTAGCAGAGAATTTTTTTTTTTTTTTTTAAATTAAATGTTTTTATTTTAATAAAAAATGATCAAAACTTAAAAAAAATTCAGAAAAAATTCTTATATGATTTATATATTTGTTAAAAATAATATTTTATAGTGGTTCAATTTATGGACCACAGCCACTTGAACTACTTTTATGGTAATCTTGGAAGCATGTTTTATTCTTTGATAAACACAACGGTACATTGCATGTTCCGCAAATCCAGTCTGTTCGTATTTGTTTTTTCATTGTGCTGCACAATGCACATCGTCTGCGTGTACTGCGTTGTGGTTGATGGGCAGCTTGGGCTGTTCTGATACTTTCTGAAACGAAAGGTTTGGATTTTTTTATTGAGGCTACTGGTATTTGTGTAGATATGCTCTGCCGTTTCTTGTTTTGGTTTACAATTGTTTCTGCAAGCAGCCCTTCAATTATTTCAAGCCGGAAGATTTTGTGTTCGACTGATGACTCCAATGCCAATTTATACAGTATATATGAATTTACCACACAAACATCTAAAAAATAAAAAAAAATGCGATGCCACCATTTTCGGCTTTTTCGGTCACATTTGTATGATGATAGCCTTTGATCAAATTTATCCACAAAATTCATGTTTCTGTTGTAGTCTTCGACTATTTGAGGAGCCGAAATATTAGACATTGCTCCATCTTTATTCTTTCTTTGCAAGAAAACTGTTTGTTCTGCATCATGATAATTTGATAATAAATGAACACATCTTTTGTCCTTCCATTTGATGGTGCATAGGTCTTTGTTACTGTACCAGTCATATTCTCCGCGTTGGAGTTTCTTGTCACTTTTGAACTTTGGCAAAAACTTACGACTTATATTGACAGTACCACAAGCATAGATTTGACTTTTTTTCAAGGTCTGCATCAAGGGTACACTGGTGAAAAAATTATCAAAGAAGCAAATATGATTTTTTCCCACAAGTTCAGCAGTAAGGTTTTTAACAATTTTCTCTCCAAGATTTGTGGTGATTACTCCATCATCTGTCTTACCAGTATATATATCAAATTTCCAACAGTACCCATTTTTATCTGCTAAAACCCATACTTTATATCCTCTTTTGATGGGTTTTTTTTGGCATATATTGCTTCAGAGTACTTCGCCCTTTGAATTTGATCATTGATTCATCGATAGCAATTTCCATTGATGGATTCAAGCACTTTTTAAAATTTTCAGCTAAGGCAGTCAAAAGGGGACGAATTTTATAAAGTTTATCAAACGATACGTCTCCTCTTTTTGGCATTATTGAATTATCGTTGATATGAATATTTGATAGTAAAAACCCGAACCGCTTCAAACTCATAATTCGAGGAATAAAAGTATCTTGTAACATTGGGTTACTTGACCAGTAATCCTTGTAGGATGGATATTTTTTGATTCCCATTAGTAAATTTATTGCCAGAAATGCACGCATTTCTTTAGCATCAGTAGCAATGTAATATCTACCACTTGATATACGTTGTTGCTCGCAGTAAAGATTTGTTTGGAATACTAAGTGATCTACAATGTCTTCTGTCAACAACAGATTAAAAAAATTCAAGGGTGTTTTGTCTGCAACTGACCGAACATGGTCAGTCAAACCTGTGTCACTGGTAAACTGTGAAGCTGGAACAGTTTTTGTAACTTTATCCCACTTAGGTGAACCTACGATCGCATTTTCACAATTATTCTCTCTATTCGAATATAATAATGTGGAAAGTGGCATGTCGTCATCAGCATCAAATCCATCATATACGATATTAGGTGAATGTAGACCATCTTCAATTTCACTTCCATTTGATTCCGAATCAGTGGGAATTTCTGCGCATTCAACAGTGAGATCATTCATGTCTTCCAGAATTTCACATATTTCTGCATCATTCAGGTGTTTATGTGGCTGATTCATATTTCCTTTACAAATAATAAGCAAAAAAATTTCCAATGAAAAAAATACCTTACGTGATGGTTCAATATAAGTACCACAAATAAATATGTTGTAATATTATTTCCAAAACATGAAATTACTTACCTTAGCAATATATCTGTCCAGAAAACATCAATTTTTATAATTATTTTACAGAAAACTATTTTTTCTTAACTTTTTTCAATAACCATCCACTGCGTTGCACAAAAGTTGCTTCACTGACCATAAAATGTACATAAAATACGCAATTTGCACAAAACGAAAATTTCTCTGAGAACATTATTGCTTTATTGTCCCGTTATGAAGAGCGGTTCAATTTTTAAACCTTTGAGACTTAAGTGATAACGTAAAACATATGTGGTACGAAAAATGTACCACCGTCGCGAAAAATATGGAAAATATATGGTACAAAAATTAAACCAATGCCGCCGAAAGAGATAAACCAAGAAAACGTTAAAATTAATATTGATTTGCTAAGGAAAAAATGTATACAACAGTTAGTTTTATTTATTTAGAGTTGGTACAGTTCTAAAACAAATACAAAGTATTGAAGAATTTGTAACATAGAATATATTTAGACTATTTTAAGAATTTTGTGAAATAAAGATTTATAACGCAGTATGAGGCGAGAGCTCAACTCAACTCATATACTAAGTTGATCTTTTCTTCCGAGTCCTATGCAAGCATTCCTTACTATGAATCCAAAATTTTTTGCGACACTGCTATCTGAGTTATACATATTCGTTGCTGAATATACATTCCTCTTTAAAAAACTGATCACATCTCCAATACCTGTATTTACCTCAGACAACATTTCGCATATAAAATTTTTGCTTCTACTTCGCCCGTCTTTCGTAAGTTCATTTGTGTTGCATATCCTAATTCCTTCAAGTCAGCTGACCGAAGATCTTTTATTTTTCGTCTCTTACTGCCTTCACTTAGTTCTGAGAACGTCTTTTGAGGCCTACCGGGACTTAATCCTGTAACAGTGGACACAAGGTCACTCATTACTATAGTTAGGGTCACAATATGCTTTAAGTAAATAAACAATAGCATTTGGGTTTTACATACCTGCTTTTGAAAGCAATATGGTTCCATAGAGCCACTCTCGATTGTTTTCTAGGAATCTGGGCTTTGTGTTCCGGGCATTTGACCATTTCTGCTTAAATTCGTGTCGTACAATCGACAATTTCTGTTTCACTATAGCAATGTTTGGACCATGTTCAGAATAATGATTGAGAACCTCTGACTCCATAAATTTCAATTTTTCGTTGAAATTTTTAGCATCTGAGCGTTCCATAATGGCCCATAAGCCGTTTCTGGTTAATACCCTCATTCCAGAAGAGCCTGTAATAGAAAATGGCATTTTATTGAAATTCTTAATTAACCTAGTTTTTAAAACCCATGTACTAAAAAATCGCTAAAAATGTAGGGGTGGATTGGGGTGGCTGTTTTTTGGTTTTTAAGTTTCTGGAGGATCTATTCTACAAAATACTATCAAACTTTAAGCTCAGAAATGATCAGAAATAGTATAAAACCTTTGTGATATGTTAAGATGTGTGTTTTTTTTTTCATTTCTAGAGCTTAACCATTAAGTGCAAAAAAAAACTAGTAAATAAATGGAATCAATGTAAAACTTAAGTTTTAGATAAAATACATACCTGCTTGTACACAATCCGTGATAGAAACTAGCACAAAATCCACTTTATCACCATAAAATTAATATTTGAAAAAAAGTAAAGTTTTTAACGTATCGAACAATCACACGACCACGTTTAGCGAACGGTAACTTCCGACTGACTTTATGCAGCTGGTGAAAGGTTCAAGGGCGCCATGTTAGTTCTATTGTTTGGAGGGTTTACCTGACTTTTGAAAAATAACAGTAAAAATGGTGTAGTGCTAATATAAAAAAAATGCATTTTGAGCGACTTTTAGGGCCAAATACCTGTCTGTGCGGCGCTGCTGCTCCCTCTTCTACTTGGGAGTCAGAATCATCCCCATTTTCAATATATGCAATGCATTGAAACATGGCGTACGTTGGAAGAGTTTTCTGCCAATTGCACGAGTAAAACAGCTCGCGTATACCATAACATGTGCCCAGTATCCCCTCATCGATATTAGGTGAGAAAAGTTGCCTGACTATCTCCGAGGCCCAGTTACTGCTATCGTTCATCATAAATCTTGAAACATCTATACCTACCAACCTTCTAACATTTATGTTTACTCCCAGCAACAAGTAGCCACGTCCAACCACATCTCCGCTTTGCGATTTTTTATATAGATCATGCAATAATTTGCTTACGTCATCGGAGATTTGTGTGGGTTCAATATCGTTGTTTGTACACCACACATAAGCCCCTACATATGTTTTCGTATGAGTGTACGATTTAACGGTCTGCAACATGAAGTCCATCGCCTTAAGGAAAGTCATAGCTTCTGCCGCATTTAATGAAAATCGTGCACTTGCGTCTGTGTTCGAATTGGTGGAAATCCAAATTACATTGTCACTCCCCTCGGAGCACAGTGCAGTCCGCGCTGAAAACATCGTAGAGAAGTCCAGCTCGGTAGCATTCGTTGCCCTCGCAAACTCCCCGGGAAGTGTGGATGATAATGGATCAGTCGCCTTTTTCTGTTCACATATACCATGATCACAGTTTGGTAACACTATCGGTACCAAGGGCAGCCCTCCAGAAAAGCTCTAGCTACTGGATGGGTAACCTGTTGGGTATACAATCAGATTATGGAGTTCAATATATTCGTTGCACCGTTTTTGATCAATCTAGAGGCGATACCAAGGATATATAAAGCTAGATTTATGGGCGGCATATCTCCTACTTTTCTGTATATGCGATCTATTATCGCTTATATAATCATATGTCCAAATGTAGCACTTTCCCTTTTTGCAAGTTCGGGCACGTTAATCATTCCAACCCTCAGGGTGCGTATGATCTCGAGAGAAAGACGCATGTTCAGTGCTGAGTTCACATACCCCAAGGATACAGACTGACCAAATATTCTAGATGATAGGAAATTGTGCTTAGAGTAAGCACATATTGTCCTTGCAGTCAACCGAAATATAGATAAGATCATCCTCATTTCGCTGGGTCCCACACTGTCAAACAAGCATCCGGGAAGACATGCGTACTCAGCATCGTTATTCAGTCTGACTTCCGAATCTATGATATCACTTATTTCGTATAACTTTATCTTTTTCTTTCCTATTCCTGCTGGGGATTCAATTTCAATATTTATAAAATTTACTTATTGAGAACAAAAATTGATTGCTTTTACAAAGAAACTATTCCTCTTCTAACCTCAGATATATATGATCCATATTTCAGATAAAACATAAGTAATGCAATAATGGTTGATAAAAGAGAGAAAAAAATGATATAAAAAGTTGATAAAAATAGTAATAAAAAGTGATACTCAAATTAATCCTGAGAGAAGAAATAAGTGCGGCTGTAAGTTGGAGCCTCCTTTTCCACAATGCCATAATCCTCTGAATCCGGAGAATATATATAAGCTTCCTTTGTACCAAAGGTAATACGTCGATATTGACTAATATCTTCTTCAATTTTACGTTTGACAGAATCCAGCTTCTCCATGATTCCTGCAATTCCAGTTGATTTTGCAACCACTTCTCCTTTGCTAGTTTCCAAAGTCTTCAACAACTTGTCCTCAAGATCAACTCTTTGGTTGTACTTGACAGAGAAAGTAGCTACTCTATTTATTACTCCAGGTGATCCAGAAAGATATTCAGTTTGTGAGGCACTAGCCAACTTGCAGATTCTTCGGAAGGAGATCATTGAGAGTGATCTAGAATCATTACCTGTGCCTCTCTCCACCAACTGGTTTGCTATAGCTTTCCTGTTTTGAAATGAGTGTCCAGTGAACCATTCCAATAGGCCCAAATCTTCCTTTTGAGTTCCCCATACTGAATGAAAGCATAGCTCTTTCAATGTCCTTTCAGTTGTCAACTCTCCATTTCTAAATTTATAAGTAAATCTGCCAGCAGCGTGCCAGAAATGAAAAGCACCTATTCCAGAAAAATCAATTTTTGCGATTTGGGGAGCCAAATGGGTTGCTATCATTGGTACTACTGGAAATTGCTGTTGTTCAAAAAAGTTTTTGTAGTCAATATTGTTCCTAGCAACTGTGAGTACCATCGCAAAGGGGAATGCCGCCTTGTTGGAACTCCTGGTTGTTCCCCAAAGAGCAATATCTGCCAGCGCTTTCAAAATAGGAGAATGTTCAGCCATTGACCCAGCAAGAAGGTTGGCAATCTCATTAACTTGGGAAAACAATTTAAACACTACAGAGAAAGCCTTTTTCCAAGCAGATTGGTACATCCTATCGGTTTGTCTGCACAAATTGATAGCAATTGTCATGGGTCCCAAAGACTGTTTCATTGCTGATTGCAATTGAGGAGAGAAAGTGCATCCATACAAAAGAGATGAGTGTTCTGCACCAAGACCGTATACTGCAATAGGAGTAGTTAGATGTTCTGTCTCCGTTTTCTTATAAGTCAGCCTCATTGTTCCAGTTCTTATTTCATTGAACCTAGGTCTAAAAATATTAAAAATACACAATAATGACCCTAGTGTTCCAGTTTTATTTCTCTCTAGGTCAGAAGTGCCATAGTTGAATCCATACAAAGCATAATGGATCAGTCGCCTTTTTCTGTTCACATATACCATGATCACAGTTTGGTAACACTATCGGTACCAAGGGCAGCCCTCCAGAAAAGCTCTAGCTACTGGATGGGTAACCTGTTGGGTATACAATCAGATTATGGAGTTCAATATATTCGTTGCACCGTTTTTGATCAATCTAGAGGCGATACCAAGGATATATAAAGCTAGATTTATGGGCGGCATATCTCCTACTTTTCTGTATATGCGATCTATTATCGCTTATATAATCATATGTCCAAATGTAGCACTTTCCCTTTTTGCAAGTTCGGGCACGTTAATCATTCCAACCCTCAGGGTGCGTATGATCTCGAGAGAAAGACGCATGTTCAGTGCTGAGTTCACATACCCCAAGGATACAGACTGACCAAATATTCTAGATGATAGGAAATTGTGCTTAGAGTAAGCACATATTGTCCTTGCAGTCAACCGAAATATAGATAAGATCATCCTCATTTCGCTGGGTCCCACACTGTCAAACAAGCATCCGGGAAGACATGCGTACTCAGCATCGTTATTCAGTCTGACTTCCGAATCTATGATATCACTTATTTCGTATAACTTTATCTTTTTCTTTCCTATTCCTGCTGGGGATTCAATTTCAATATTTATAAAATTTACTTATTGAGAACAAAAATTGATT
The DNA here is from genome assembly GCA_956483585.1 of Gymnocheta viridis. NCBI lineage: Eukaryota > Metazoa > Arthropoda > Insecta > Diptera > Tachinidae > Gymnocheta > Gymnocheta viridis. The sequence goes on from OY101442.1 coordinate 111,512,967, forward strand.
GCTTTTACAAAGAAACTATTCCTCTTCTAACCTCAGATATATATGATCCATATTTCAGATAAAACATAAGTAATGCAATAATGGTTGATAAAAGAGAGAAAAAAATGATATAAAAAGTTGATAAAAATAGTAATAAAAAGTGATACTCAAATTAATCCTGAGAGAAGAAATAAGTGCGGCTGTAAGTTGGAGCCTCCTTTTCCACAATGCCATAATCCTCTGAATCCGGAGAATATATATAAGCTTCCTTTGTACCAAAGGTAATACGTCGATATTGACTAATATCTTCTTCAATTTTACGTTTGACAGAATCCAGCTTCTCCATGATTCCTGCAATTCCAGTTGATTTTGCAACCACTTCTCCTTTGCTAGTTTCCAAAGTCTTCAACAACTTGTCCTCAAGATCAACTCTTTGGTTGTACTTGACAGAGAAAGTAGCTACTCTATTTATTACTCCAGGTGATCCAGAAAGATATTCAGTTTGTGAGGCACTAGCCAACTTGCAGATTCTTCGGAAGGAGATCATTGAGAGTGATCTAGAATCATTACCTGTGCCTCTCTCCACCAACTGGTTTGCTATAGCTTTCCTGTTTTGAAATGAGTGTCCAGTGAACCATTCCAATAGGCCCAAATCTTCCTTTTGAGTTCCCCATACTGAATGAAAGCATAGCTCTTTCAATGTCCTTTCAGTTGTCAACTCTCCATTTCTAAATTTATAAGTAAATCTGCCAGCAGCGTGCCAGAAATGAAAAGCACCTATTCCAGAAAAATCAATTTTTGCGATTTGGGGAGCCAAATGGGTTGCTATCATTGGTACTACTGGAAATTGCTGTTGTTCAAAAAAGTTTTTGTAGTCAATATTGTTCCTAGCAACTGTGAGTACCATCGCAAAGGGGAATGCCGCCTTGTTGGAACTCCTGGTTGTTCCCCAAAGAGCAATATCTGCCAGCGCTTTCAAAATAGGAGAATGTTCAGCCATTGACCCAGCAAGAAGGTTGGCAATCTCATTAACTTGGGAAAACAATTTAAACACTACAGAGAAAGCCTTTTTCCAAGCAGATTGGTACATCCTATCGGTTTGTCTGCACAAATTGATAGCAATTGTCATGGGTCCCAAAGACTGTTTCATTGCTGATTGCAATTGAGGAGAGAAAGTGCATCCATACAAAAGAGATGAGTGTTCTGCACCAAGACCGTATACTGCAATAGGAGTAGTTAGATGTTCTGTCTCCGTTTTCTTATAAGTCAGCCTCATTGTTCCAGTTCTTATTTCATTGAACCTAGGTCTAAAAATATTAAAAATACACAATAATGACCCTAGTGTTCCAGTTTTATTTCTCTCTAGGTCAGAAGTGCCATAGTTGAATCCATACAAAGCAGAGATTCTTTTTAATCCCACTTTTATTGATGACCATTTAACCTTTCTTTTTGCCCAGGTGAATTCAAAATCATCAACAACTCTTGACACCATCATTCCTGTTCCGTTGGCATCCTGACGAAATTTAGTGTGTATTGTCCATAATTGAAAAGCTCTAACCATATACTCGTGCCAATGGATTATTGTCATTATGGCTTGGAGCTTCAATTTCACATCGGGATCTGCCCTTGACCTCTTGGGATCAGGCATCTCTGCTCCTGTTGAATCGACCAACTTTCGCTTCAATATATTGGGCTCACTCCGTTGAGTAGTGAGAGTAGCATCACTAGGATTTAAGTCCCTCATATCAGAATCAGCAGATTGAAGACTAACATCAGATGTAGTGGCCATTTCTATTCTTTATTTTCCAAGGGTGCGTTTATACTACTCTTTCACTAGATTCAGCCAAAACGTTATAGCCAGACAATCCTCCATAGTCGATATTATGTTAACAAACTCAGCTTTACGCTCCTCACAACTTGAAACGTTTCCGGAAGTTTTTAATTCAGATTACGTGCCAATAATTTGTAAGATATATGGCTCGGTAGTTGAAACCACAATCAATGACGATTTAAGAAGTAATAACTTACATTCATTTGTTATCACAGAACTAAACATCGAATCAGACTTTGAAGGTATAACGCTTATTTTCCAGGAAGCGTCCAAAAGAATCCCCATGGGTGAAAAACAAATATGGCAAAGAAAAATTTCCGACATAAGTCTGTATTTAATTGGCCAAAGAAATAGATACCGACGAAAATTGCAAAGATGTTATATTCCATCAGAACGTAATCAAATATGACTATACTAAAACAGCTGACTTTGTTTATAAATTTTCATATCAAAGAAGACAGGAATAACAGCTGGTATCAGTTTTTGCAAAAGTTGCCACCAGGCAATAAAAAGTTTTGGAAATTAACAAAAGCAATAAAAGGTAAACAATCAACACTTGAAAGTCTAACGGTAGATGGCGCCACTATATGTAATAGTAAAGAAAAAGCAAATATTATTGCAAATGCTTTTGAAAATATCCATGCAACTACGTGCAATTTAACATCAATATATGATCGTAAAGTGTCAAAACATATTGCATGGTTAAGAAATCAAATTATCACTGATAATTTACAAGAGTGTGGCGTTGGCTCAGGTAGTAAGCACGTTGACTACAAACCGAAGGACCTGGGTTCAAACCCAGTGTCAGACAGTCATGAAATAAAAACACCACGCATTTCTCTGATGTGCATTGGTGTGCCTTTGTGTCAGTTGTTGGTGGAAGGTTTCAGTGGCGAAGGCATGGTCACTGGTCACTGAACAGTACCAACTTCAGCTGATACTAATTCCAATGTAACATCAGAGCGCCCTCCTTCGTTGGTACTGAGTAGCACAATCAACGGCGAAGTAAAATAAAATTAATAAAAGAAGTGGCTACTAAACAAAACACAGCTTCAAAACTCGTAATGTCCTCCTCGCCACCAGAGGCGCTGCAACACTGCTCTACGAATAAACGTGCAAAAAAAGGCAGAGTTGTAAAGAACGAATGAAGCTTCAACCTCCTTTCATATCTATCACTATCCCTTTCCACTAGTTCCAGCACAATGCATTGCATGTGTAGGGGTCATCCCCTGAGTGCTGGTCCAAGATAAAAAAAAAAAAAAAAAAAAAAAAAAAAAGAGTACAATACAACGAAAGATGAAGTGAAATTCTTTGTTCATACTTTACATAACTCAAAAGCTCCTGGTATTGACGGCATTAATGCTATAATACTTAAAAATATGTCAGATACATTTTTCAACATCATATTTTACATTTGTCACAGCATGATACAAATTTCTTTACCATCTTATTCATATTTTTCCCTCCAGTTGTTGCTAAGTCATTAATTTGTAATTGTAGTGCTCACAAGATCAGTACTTATGTTTTTCCCTCAAGTTATTGCACTTTATTTTTATTCATCTTGTTATATAATAAAGTTATTTCAGTATTAATGGATTTAAAGTTAAATAAATTTTGTATTACACTTATTACATGCAAAGTGTTTGAATCATCTGTATTGGACACTACTAAAATGGAATATAATAATATAAATTCTTTATAAATTAAATTGTCAAATAATGAATTCTTATACACTATATTATAAATCTTTTCATTAATTATATCTTTTGTATACCACTTTTGTGGATTTTGTTTATAATTGTAATAAGTTTTATATTCCATTGTGTAACTAAAATTAACTAAACAATCTATATCTAATATTATATTATTATTTAATTTACCTAACAATTTATTTAATTTATCACTTAATTTCTTAACACTAGGTTTTAAAGGTCTACTTAATCCTAAATTTTTACTATCATCCTCACTTGATGTTGTCATAAAGCTTATATCTAAGTTGATATTCTTACTATCTAACTTACTATCATCTAATGATGACATTTCATCAAGCGTCAAAATAGTAAATCATTGTTTACGTACTGTACCAGTCTCAGGTGCTGGACCTTGATCTTGTTGTTGCTCTTGTGGAGGTGCAGATGCCCCTGCATTAGTGTGTACTCTAGAGGCAGCACCTCTAGATGTTGATGCTTCCACACGAACTGGCACAGTAGCCCTTACATCTAAAACTGAAGATGAAGCTTCGATGTCAGAGAGTTGAGAACGTTTTAATTTGTGTATCTCTTCAAAATCTGCCATAAGAAATTCTGGAGAATATTCTTTAGGTACTCCACCAGTGGCATACTTGGCAAAAATGAGAAAATTGGTTTTATAAAACACCTTACCACGTGCAGTATATTGTTTGTACGTCTTTCTAACAATATCAGAAGCAGTCTTACGGTCCTTCATGTTGCGAGTAGCAACAATAGCAGCACACACTGCAATATGTGTGCGTGAGTTGGTTAAATACTGTCCACCGCTCTGACAGCTCTCAATTATAGAGCTTATTAAACCTACCTTTTTGTTAGTAGTAGTGCCATCAACACCAAACAATTCTACACACTTTTTGTCGATGTCTTTTGCAAAAATTGCTCATGCTAAAGGAGTTAATATAATTATCTCCTTAGATAAAGCAGGTGCAATTAATTTAGACAACACAGTAGTTGCCAACAAATAGTGGGAGAGATTTTGAAACCGTATCTAAATTAAATGCTGCCATTTCGTTATTTTTTTCTAATGGTTCTCTTGAACTTTCAATTAATATTTGTTTTACTGTTTCGTAAACGGTAGTGAATTCTAATTTGAGGGCTATTGCTGCTTCTTTGTCTTCTTCCTCAATTTCAGCTATCAAGAAATGTTCTTTTATACCTTCTATATATTCTAATTTATTTTCTATCGTCTTTTGTGTATATGTCCTTCCTGGACTCTTCTTTAAAATTCTTAATAATTCTTTTAAATCTGAAATATTTTTTTCCATTTGATTATTTTATAATTACATAATTCACTTTAAATGGACTTTGTATGAAGGATATTTTAATCGAACAAGAAATTTATTAGTGTTATTTTATTAAATATTTATATTTCATATTTCTACACGTCAGTTATTGCATTACTATTTCTACCATTATGCTTAATTACATAATTCTTAAAATATTGATTATTCTTATGAGCAATGTATAATATAATTCCTACTACCAACAATGTTACAACATATTCTGGTATCGGTGGTTTATTAATTTCCACCGAACTGTTATTTATAGTTTGCTCCTGTTGGTTTATTTTGCTAAGGGGATTACCCCAAATAGGTCCTACCATTGTTAGTAGAGATAAAATATAAATTTTTGTAGTATCTTCTTATGCTTTTGGTGCCTTCTTGGTATGCTTTGTTCTGATCTCCGTCTTTATTTCTTCTATTTCCTGCCAATACTCCTGAGATTTTTCCCACTCTAGCAGATGTTTTTCGTTTCTTACCGTGTTTAGGAGGTCTGCCAATCTTCTTTTTAACTTGGTTAGTCGTCCGCCTCTCTTCTTTTTTGTAATTTTTGTTATCTCAATCTTCGGTATAGCCGTCAGGCGGTTTTCTTGGAGCCGTGCTTGACGTTTCCTATAGTCTTCCAAGGTTATCTTCTTGGGACCCTGGGCTGTTGGCTTGTAGTATGGTGGAGGACTCTGAACAGCGTTCAATGGTTTTGGCACGTATTCTTCCGACATTAAAAAAATTTTCTTCGTAGCAGGATTAATTAAAATGGTTATTGGTCCGTTCGCAGGATCGCCATGTGGAGGTTCTAAGTGTGTTTGGTTGGCAGTATCGCCATGTGGAGGTTTCGTGTAGAGAAAGCAGAACCGTTGAGTCAAAGGACTTTTCTTTATAAAAATTGTGTAAAAGGTTTTAGTGTTTTTGTAGCCGGCAGAGTTTGCCACTGGCTACGCTATCGCTTTTGCCGTTCTGTGCAGAATTGCAAGGGCAAAAGGAGAACTTTCAAAATAAAACTAAGGCAGATGTTGCCGATTTAGCTTGTAGATTAAAAGTCTGGTTTATTGAACAATTTCAGCCGTTTATATACTATCTTAAAAATACTTTCTTAACTTCTCTTACTTACACTAGCTTATTACAATCATACATTTCTTTCATTCAGTGACATGCAAAACAAAAAGGTTTTTGTTACAATTTTGTAAGTGACGAATCACAATGATTTTTAATGTAAACAAATATTCCACACTCAAAACTAATGCAACGTTTAAATTATGTCTCTCAATTTTTGTGTGGTCATCGATTAGATCAATTGCATTGTTATCGTCATCCGTTAGGGTATTCAGTGTGTTAGGGTATTCAGTATGTGTACACTTATAGAGGTACACTACAATCTAAACCCCACAATGATGTAAGAGTGGACATCGTTGTAACGATGGACACAGTAGATAAAGTTGGAAGCCAGCTATTTAAGAAGTCCGATAGGCTACTGGAGCGGTAAGTCCCTCCCAGCCAGTTGACCGGCAAGTTAGTGTGAGCAGGGTAGACGCGGTCGGCCCGCGTCAAACGTGTTGGCCCTGACTTAGGGATGACATCTGCTAGGCTACGTGCCTCAACCTCAGTCCTTGGAAGGCGAGATGCCATCTTCCTGGGTAATACAACATCTATGTTGCACATACCGGGAACCTCAGTTAGTGTATGGTTAGGTATCCAAGTTGCTGTCTGGCGACCCCTTGTGGCTTCGTTAAAAGCAGGAACCCAGAAAGAGTTGCTAGTAGGCAGAGGGTGCCATGTGCCATTTGAGTTGACTGGGTCAATGACCATCCATTTTGGCATGCAGAAAGGCCATTGACTAATGGCCATCAAGAAAATTGCTAATGCTTGAGCAGGGTTATCACCATGACTCGCGGTTTTAAGGCCTGAGAGTAAATCGACAAAAGTGAGAGTGGTCTTCAATGCCTCTAAGAAAACCAATAGTGGTTTTTCATTGAACGACGTTCTGCATCAAGGCCCCACGCTTCAGACTGATTTAATGCAAATAGTGCTTAGTTGGCGCTTTTATAAATTTGTTTTCACCGGCGATATTGAAAAAATGTTTCGCCAAATCGTAATACATAAAGATGATCGACCGTATCAGCAAATACTATTTCGCGATAGAGCAGATGGTATCGTAAAAACCTTTCAAATGAAAACCGTGAACTTCGGCGTGAACTGCGCGCCATTTCTGGCTATCCGAACGCTTCTGCAGTTAAGCGAAGACTGCAAACATTCACATCCGATGGCATCTGCGATTTTGAAGGATGAGATTTACGTAGATGACATTTTATCTGGGGGTCATAATTCCTCCATTCCTAATAATCGTGTATAAATTTGGATCCTCTCTATCAAACTTGTTGAGATCTATAATCAGAGAGATAATATCCCAAAAATTGTGAGTGCAAAAGAATCCACAATACCTTTCAGAGTCTATTTTAAAAATCTCTAGATTGGATGGAATTGTTAAATGAGGACAAAATCTAGAGAACAAGTCATTCCTTTTCTTAGAAAATGAGATATATTCCTTATATAGACTTCTGGAACTCAATGGTTTTTTACCTATTATAGAAAGACAGTCAATAGACAACCTCTTAAAATCAGAATCTTGTCTTTCTGATATGAGAACTTTGTCAACAATAACCATATAGAACTCAGTATTGTTTGGATTGCTACAAATAGGCTTGATCAAATAATATTTAAATTCAGGATAATTCTCTTCTAGATCTGTTAATTTAGGAATATTTTCAGAATTCAAAAACATCAATTTAGGCCGGAACTTCCTTAGTATTGGGAAATGTAGAGTAAATATTGACAAGTTTTCAGATATTTTATTAGATTCTGCATCCATGGTTATGAGATCAGGTGGATGATCTCTCATTGCATTTTTCCATTTAACTAAGAATCCATCTTTTGTTATATCAGTCTCACCTTTAGATAAATTATAATTTGATTTTATTCTAGCTGTACTCACATAATTCGAGCACAATACTGCCGGAGGATAATCTTGATCAGCTCCTTGTCTCATATCTATATCAGGAGTCATAAGAGAATTGTAAAATAAGCTACTTGAGGGAGCAAGACTGCCCAGTCCTTCTAATATGCTTCTTGAACCTTCTGCTAAACAGTATATGTTTTCCATGTTTGAAATATCAATATTCAGTAATAATAATATCTCCAATATTTTATTTATAGCTGTGCTGATGGATCCATTCGGTCTAGCTACTTGATGTAAATCTTTAAATTTGTCATCTCCTGGTATAGCAGAATTAAATACATCATAATATTCTAATATTAAACTCAAAAATGAAAAACTTAGTAAAGGTCTAGAAGTGAGTTGTGCAATTTTGATTTTCTTTACCTTCTTTTTAAGTACCATCTCTTTGCATTCGATCCTTGTCCTCAAATAATATGTTGCTTTATCCTGATCCATTCGACGATTAAGATTGTAGTGTATTGGGAAACATGCTATCATCTGTAATTTTAATCTGTTAGGCTCTATGGTTCTAGAATCCAGAGTTATATCTTGTAGTTTTCTCTTATTTAAACTAAGTATAGAAAATAGAAATGTTCTTATGAAATGTGTAGTGTTTGTCTTTCCCTATACCCCTTGGTTATTTTAAGTAGCTGTCAGGGTTTCAGCTGATTTGTAAGGCGTTCAAAGGAACTGCCGAATTAATCTGAGTCCTGGAATAAAAACATAGGCAAGTTACTGCCGGATTCGTTTTGTGATTTCAAGTCTGGTTTTATTAAATTTTGTATTGCCTTATATACTATGTATGAGACTTACATTTAGCCTTTCTTACTTATTCTACTTATCGATAAAGTTCTATTTGTCTTTGTCGATATTATGGACATATGAATAATCACTCTGATTACAATTATTCTGACCAATAGGAATGTTTGATTATACTCATTCCTATTTGTCACTCAATTTACAATTCTTATTGAGTAGAATTTATTGTTTGTGTTTATCATATTCATACCCCAATTAACTTGCATTCCAATCGATGTGCGTCACTTGGTAAATGCCGTTATTTGATCTTGCACAATTACCCTACTCTATTTAGGTTGGTATGTATAGATTTAAGAGTAGTTTAAGGGTATGCGGTGGCAACTTATGAGGTACACTACACTTATCCATTTTTGATTATTAAATACAAATATCTCAGTGTCAGAAGTAAATATTTTATCTATAAAGATTGATCCATAATCCAGAAGTCTCGTCTTTGCCCATTTGAAAATACCGATTAATATAGTAGAAGAAACCATACTTGGATCTAATCCTTGATAATGTTCAGTTATTTTAATATCTAAGTGATTCAAAAATGTCTCAAGTAAATTCCCATTAATTAGAAAAGTACATAAGCTCTCAAAATATTTAGATCTCTGGAAGATAAGTTTAATAGGATTATGACTCAATAGAACTGATTTAATGACCTTAGAGTTGGAAATCATAGCAGCTATAAAATAATCAAAATCTATAAACCTCAAGTCATTTAGACTAATTTGAGCAGTTTCTGTATTCACCTTCTTATTACTTGCAACCTTATCTATGATATAATTCTGCATAAAATTAAGATCACAAGAAGAACCAAACATTCTACCTAAATATATTGATACGGCATAGATTATCTCTTCATTAGAATAGGATGGTTCTTTAATAAGCACTTTCTCTATAGTTAGGATTCTGGTATCTGGGATATCATTGATACCATTATAATCTCTTAAATCCATTGTAAAGGAAGTCACTTCTTTAGTACAACCAGGACAACATAGAATAGAACAAAATTGTTTTACTCCAAGATAATCACTCTTTTAACAAGCTAATAGCAATTATGTTATATATTAGAATCATTTGGAAGTGAATAGTAAAGTCTCTCCCTCCGGAAGTTATTGAAGCCAAATTGTTTGTTGATTGTTTCATATGGGTAGCTTGAGTCGAGAATTCGCATCAGACAACACCCAATAAAGCAATTTAGGAAATCTAGATTGATAAATATCTAGCACACAGAGAAATAAATTAGTCGGTCCTATAGTCCAGTTCTCATCATCATATCTTAAAAGGAAGATGTCTCTTTCTATCAACAATCTATCATCATACGTAATCAAGTTTCCAAAAGGGATTCTCTTAGAACAGATCTTATCTTTAATTCTTTCTGCTTTCTTCATGAAGTAAAAACTATCTCTTAGACTGTGCAGTTTTTCTTTGACAGATAACCAAGTGGACTTATTGCTTTCTATGATATTGGATTTCATAGTTCCAGAACAATTTTTCCCAAGGAAGTTTATCTTATGGACATTCAACGATAAAAAAGATATCTCTATATTAATCAACATACTGTTAAATTCCTTATTTTCTTCCACCTTTACAGAACTAAAAATAAAATCTTTCAATATAGTATAAGGATCAGATTGGGGTATATGGTAAATATCATGAGATATCTTCAAACTTTTTATTTTATCTCTTAAGATCCTATGTCTTTTGCATCGAAATTTATCATAATTTAACAAGAAGTTAGTGTCATCATTAACTATTGGCATAGCTAGATGCGAGGGGACAAAGGACCCAAAATTCTTTCTTTCTAAAGATGGCACATATTCTTCTTCTTCAATATTGTTATCTTCAGCCATATCGTCATATAATGCGGATTCCAGGGTATATTCATAATCCTGTTCTTCGTCAAAAAAGTAATCTAAAGAAAAGGCCATGGTTTTTCAAAAATATAGATTTATCTAATTGTGATTGAAAGATTTAGAATAATATTAAAAATTCAGCAGTTAACAATATAATTCTTAATTTGATACATGCATTTGTTTATGAATTTATATAATTAATATCAATGTGACCTTTCCTCAATGTATCTTTCCCAACGGGTGATGATTTCGTCTATTTCAGCCTCCGACATCAGGAATTATGTCACCAGGTTTTCTCTCGTTTTTTTTTTAATTGTGGCAAGGACTAACTGTTGCAGGATGTGGCTCGCAGGTTAGGTCCGCAGGATCGCCATGTTATATTCTAATATGTTCAAATGTATTTATTTTGTTTTGTCTGGGTTCCCTATAGTCCCTTTTAATTTTAAAACAGCTGGGGGGAGTCCCAGCTAAAACTTAGGCGTTCAAAAGAACTGCCAAAATGAGTTTTGAAACTTTAAAATTTAAACAAGGCTGAAAAGCCGATTTATGTTTATCAAATCCAAGTCTGGTTTTATTATAATTTTGTTTGGGTTTATATACTAATTATGAGAATATAACTTAACCTTTCTAACTTATTCTAAACATACAAATTTATCATTTTTCTCTTTCAATACTATGAAGGATCATATTCACATTTCCATTTGACCAATCATTGTACTTTGTATTTACAATTGCACTCAAACAGAAATGTGTCACTCAAATAGTTCTTCATAAGCAATTTAGCATTGCACCATGCATACAACAAAAAGAAATATTATTGATACTTTATTTATTGTTTCGTTGTATTCATTGTGCAAGCATTATAGACTTGTGTGGTTCACTACACACGGCTAAGAACGTTCATGTGTGCTAACTTTCTCATGTAATTATAAAAAGTGTGGAGCACTCCAGCATTCTTAGAATAAAATTAATTTTTAAAGTAAAGTTTATTCTACACCAAGAAACAGAATTAATAATACAAAAACAAACTAATTAAATTTTCAATTTAAAACAATAAAACAAAAGTTTTCCCATAATAAATTAAACTTTATAATGTAAAGAACAAGTTCCTACATCGATCATTCAAGTATCCCTACACTCTATATGTTGTCGAATTCGCACTCTTATTTTGATATAAATTACTAATTAACATACAAAATAGCTTTATTGAGAATAAATTAGTGGCTATAAGACCACCGTGAACAATAAAACAATTCGTTTTGGAAATATTTATTTTTATTTTAATTTACCGAGCAACGAATAATGTCGCTCAAGGTATGTTGTTCTATAACACTAGCCAACAAGGTTTTTGACTGGAGCAACCAAATACATTTCCCAGTGTAATTTGGTGCGCTGAATTCGAATCTGTAAATGGTTTTTCTCTATCACGTCAGGTTTTCGAGATATAAAAAAAAGCTTTTATTAGATTTTTCCATAAAAAGTTATTAGTTTATTTAAAAATCAATGAGTTTTCAAAAGTGAATGGCGTTATATGATTGTCGTTTGTATTTCGTTGGTTCGGTTTCACGTATTAGAGTCCAACAATAGTCTCCCAGCATACTTTTATCCCAAAATCCTTGATAGTTTCTTTCAATTTTCATTAAATCTTGATGGGCGCGTTCCCCTTGTTCGTCGCTAACAGCACCTAGGTTTCGTGGGAAAAAATCTAAATGCGAATGGAGAAAATGTATTTTGAGTGACATTCGTGCACCCAATTCATGATAACTTTTCAATAATTCAGCAACAATTTGTCTGTAGTTTTCACTCTTATTGTTTCCAAGAAAACTTTTCACGATGCACTTAAAAGACTCCCAGGCTGTATATTCTTTCTCCGATAAACACTGCGAAAAATTATGATCATTGATAAGCTTCCTGATCTGAGGGCCAACAAATATCCCTTCTTTTATTTTAGCATTGCAAAACATTGTCGGTGTCCACGGTTTGTCCAAGTTTCCGACAGCAAAACCAAAATAATGTAGATATGCATATTTTAGTGATTCTGATATTGCATATCCTTTTTTTCCAATCAGATATTCACCACACACAAAGCAAAAATAGCTCGGATTAGTAACACACGATCTCACTGACATGCTTATACTCTACCTTTATACAAATTTATAATGAATGTAGGCTTTTGTCAAATTAATAACTGTGAAATTGTAGCGTCAGTATTAACTATTTTACAGTATTGCCAGCATGCGATAAAAAACGAACTGGACGTGATAGCCCAACTTTGTTGCCAGATTCGAATTCAGCGCAGCCAGATTAGCTAAAAAACATACTTCGTTTCCCCAGTCAAAATTTTTTGCCTAATTTGTTGGCCAGTGTAATTTATATTATTTTGGAAATATAGCATACTGTAGCAAAATAATTTCTTTAATTTATTGTAAGCTCATCTGGGATCTCCAACTTTATTAGAGCTCAGCGAGGAGCTCTTTAAGATGTTTGCCAATTAATTAATTTTAAAATAAAAATACATTATCTTATAGTATACTAGTTATGAGAATAAATCTTAAGAGTATCTTAGAATAAAAGCGAAAAGAAAAGATATACAGTGCACGCTCGAAAACTCGAACTAATTAAAACCAGCGCTGTTCGAGTTATCGAATTTTTCGAGTTTTCGAACGTCATTTTTTTTATGTATGTATTTATACATTTTACCTGATTTTTAGCTTTATCCAAGTCAACAATATTAAGAATAATTAAAATTTTTAATTTTCAACAAAAAATACTTTTATTTTTAGTATTTTAAAACAAGGTTTTTCGCTTTTTTACAAAATATACATGAAATATATGTATGTACATATGTTTATGGATTCTTAGAAAAAAATGAAGTTATTGTTGTTTGACGTGTTTTGCTTGAGACTTCATTTAGTACAGCTTTTTCGCGCAGCGATTGCAGAACATTCATTTTTCTTGGGCTAATCCTTTCAAAAGTTGCCCATTGTATGGTTTTGGTTAAAAGTTTTACAGCTTCGGATGAACTTATGCGCTCTGGTGCATTCTCATTCAATTCATCTTCATCCTCGGAACTGCTTTTTTCAATGAAAGTTTCAATCGGACTGTCTTCATTAACACAATTATCATTATTCCATTCGTTTATATCATCTTCAGTAAAAGTAATCTAAAAAGAAATTTGTTTTTTATGATATCATATTATTGATATGTATGTTACTTTTAAATGTCATACCTCAGGATTTAAAGTTTCAAGAATATTAACGGTTTCTTGTGACAAACGTTTTGCTTCTGCTTCTTTTTGATTTATTAAAATGCTTAGCGGAATATTATCTTCATCATCCTCTATTAAGTTCGTAAAATTCAAAATGGGTTTCCAGCATTTCGCCAAAGTTTCTTGACTCAGCTTATGCCAAGCTCCATCCAAAAATATTACCGCATCTCGTAAACTGATTTTTTTTATTGATTCGATCAAACCGCAATCATCAGCAAAGACAGCAGCTAACAGCGAACTTCGATAATGTAGTTTTGTTATTCTTATGGCATTTTGATCCATTGGTTGAATCAAAGGGGTCACGTTTGGTGGCATAAACATGGCTGTAATTAACCCGTCCGAAGACTTTAATTCATGCTCGCCTGGATGCGATGGGGCGTTATCAAGTAACAGTAAAGCTTTTTGTGGCAATCCAATTTTTTTTAAATAGGATTGTACCTAGAAAATTAGAAAATATTTTTAGATAAATATCTGTAACGTAATTAAAAATGATTCAATTTACTTACTTGTGGAACAAACGAAAGATGAAACCAGTCTTTGAAAAGGCCTGAGGTCATCCAAGCTGTCTTTGAATTTTTGTACTCCACTGGGCAGTTAAAGTTCTTAAAAACTCTGGGATTTTTAGATTTTCCAATCACGAACATTTTAAGCTTGTGTTTTCCAGTAGCATTCGCGCATGCAAGAAATGTGAGACGCTGCTTTTCAGTTTTTCTTCCTGGAGCCTGCTTTTCCAATGTGGATACGTACGATTTCTGCGGAAGAAGCTTCCAATATAATGCAGATTCGTCTGCGTTATAGATTTGCTCTTGGCTTAGATCAAACTCTTCTATTTTAGATTTAAGAATTATTTTAAATGGCTCTACCAGTTCAGGACGCGCAGACAATTTTTCACCTGATATTGTAATTAAGCGTATACCATAACGCTTCTTGAATTTTTGTAACCATCCGTCGCTGGCAAAAAATGATGTGCTGCCATTGCTCATACGGCTATGTAGCTCTTTTGCTTTTTCCTTTATAATGAGCCCACTAATAGGATAATTCTTGGCACGTTGCGATAAAAACCAATTGTATAGAGCTTTTTCCATTTTAGGGAGCTCCGAAGTGCGAAGAGTTTTGCGTTTTCCTGGTCCCGTAAGCGTGTTGTTAACACATTCTAAAATTTTTGTTTCTTTTTTTAAAATTCCACATATAGTAGACTTTGCTACATTATTTTTTTTTGATAAACTTGTAATGCTTTCACCATTTTTGGCTGCATTAATAATGTTTGCCTTTTCGGATAATGTCAAAACTTTTAATTTTCTTTTCATTTTAAATTACACGTGTTTACTGCTCAAAATTTTTTTCAACAATAAAGTATGTAAATCAATTTTAAACAATACAAATGTCATAAGGTAACGGTGAATTTTTAACATAATCAAAACAAAACAAGAAATTGAAGCATAAATATATGTATATGTAAACACAAATATAAGAGTAATGATGTAAAAAAAATATAAAAATTTTGTTCGAGTTTTAGAGCCATCAAATTTTGTTCGAGTTTTAGAATAGTCAATGGAGAAAAAAAAGTGTTCAAGTTTTGGAACGTTCGAGTAATCGTAAGTTCGAGTTTTCGAGCGTACACTGTATATATTTTTTGCAATTTGTTATACCTTTGCAAGCTTAAAAGCCTTAATGGCTTCTTCGGTCTGGTCAATCTTCTGCCAGATTTTTGTAGCGATTTCCCAGGGTGGTGGTGGAGTCGCAGCTAGTGCTCTGTGTAGCAGGGCTAGCTCTCGTCGCTTCTTGGCAAGGTATCCTCCTCGCCTTTAGTTTGTGAAATTTTTGTCCAACTCGTGTGTCGCTCCAGTTGTTATTTACTTTCTGTGTCTTCTGTTGGGTAAATCTTCTTTTATACAAATTTTGAGAAGAACGATTAACCCCCTAATTCTATTGTGCTTACATTTGGTTTCTCATAATTACTTAAAATTAGTTCAGCGGGAAAACAAAATAAATGTAATTTGGAATGAATTTCCGTCATCCCACGTCAAATTTGGTTGATAAACAGACCGGTTTCGGCTATGTGCCATCTTCAGTGTTGTCCCAATAACTAGTGTTCTCCCAATCAACACTTAAAATAAATGTGTTTCCCACCGATGAAATGTGAGGCGGCATAGAACACACACAAACATGAAGTGTATTTCAAGTGCAGCGACAGAGTTAGACACATTGTGTGTGCAATGTCACAACACTGACCGTTTAGCATTTTCATACTCAAACGCATGTTTAAAGTGCAGCGGCACGAGGTGTCAAATAGTGTCTGCTGTCCATGTGAATTTTTAGTGACACTTGATATTCATTATATGCATGTCTTTTAAGGAATGAATTCATGTTGTATGATAACGAGTGTAATCATGCTACAACACAGGTAAAACATTGTTGGTTATAGCGATAGTTTGTTCACGCTAAAATACGGTAATTTTCTGGACAGCTATTGGTCCTCTTGGTCCCGGGTTTCTACTACGATCTCTTATTAAAAGTACGTGATCGATCCATTCAAAGTTTGATGGACTCTAACATGTATCTTGAGTCGTTGGTCTTAATAAACACCTTCTGTTGTATAAGCGTCATTAGGTGGGATAATAGGAATATACTGATATACATCATTGTCAAGTCGGCCGTCAACGATACCATATGTTGGGACCATAATCTGATGGTTTATAATACCGCCCGGAGTAGAATGAAACATACATGAATTGTGAGGCGGCGTACTCAAGGTACCCACTCCACCAGACCCATGTATTCGCAAGTGATTAAGCTCATGCGCCAGTGGGCATCCCTCCATATAAGAGGAGTCAGCAATTTCCGGGTGTATGTTTACCTCGCTTGAATAGTCCAAGTATTCCAATTCTTGATCCATATCACACGTCACATCTGACTGATCATCATCATAAGACGTATTAACTAACTCCAACGGCGCTGCTGCTCCCTCTTCTCGATTTTTGTCAGGATTAGCAGCCAAAAGAGAAGACCGCAGAATACGACGCCAACCATGTTGCCTCGAGTGAAGCAATTCCACGCAGCGAAAGACAGGATGACGGTGATGATCATTTTCAAGAAGCCAAATGCGAACAGGCCGCTCAACCATTCAGATATCGAACGATATAACGACCCCAGCCATGCAGCTATCATGCTGCCTGGCGACGTCCGACAAAGCCTTCACCTGGGCTTCGATCTTCGCCGATGTTCCGGCAACCACTGCTGACACGACGCGTGCCTCAGCTAGTTTGCGGGTGTTAGACACCACATTGCAGATTTCGTTAGGAGACGACATAGTAACGAAAGTTGTTATGATTTTTGTTTTATTTAATTTAATTAAATTTGATACGCTAGAACGTACCAAGCAGTTTTGTTGGTATTGAACTTTAGCCTGGTTGTTTGCGTATGCGATGAAATCTATACAAAGTATGGACTTCAAAAATTTAATTTTTAGTTTTTAGTTTTGAACTTCTATTGAAGTATGTTTGCTGATAAATCAGTTGTTGATAGATTTTACAATAATCTCGAAGATTTTTGTAGCAAAAGTCACAAATGCTAGCAATATCATTGACATTACCTGCGCGTATGATCTGCTCAAAACTGTTTCGGATGGTATTCTTGTGGGGAGCAAAATTGTGCAACACGGTCAGTGATCTAACTTCGACTTTGTTGTTCTCGAGTGTCACGTAAGCACGGCCGGAGTCAGAATCATCCCCAATGCGACATTGAAACATAGCCTTTTATGGTCGTAGAGACGGTGGCCAAGCGTCACCCAAGTGCAGTTGCTTTGAACATTACAGCCGAGCTCTCGCGCCAGTGGCTCGTGGATCGATGTCCGGGCTGCACTAGGGTTAATTTTTACCCTTATTTGGTGACATCGCGACGACGCCTGGTGCGGGTAAATTTTTACCGTGGCCGTCATATGGAGCCACTCGTGGTCGGGGTCCACGGGGTGCAGCAACGTGATGCATTCTGTGGCACCGTTTGCACCGGTCTATGCTTGGACACCCGTCCATCGTATGCGATTGCGCCATGAATAATTGCTGATACAATTACTTAATTTATAAATAGTGGAAATGATTTTCATTTATAAATCATAGTGAATTTTAGCTTCTTAAACACCTTTAAATTTAAAAACCTTTGTCGAAGATAGATCCAGGTGTCTTTTTAGAAGTACTTGGTTTGTCAGAGCCAGATAATGGCAGAGGGAAAACTGGTGCGATGCTAGCAGTACTTGGAGCCTTCTTCCCTAAAGATGTCAATTGAACTTCTATATCCTTTACTATTTGGAGAATTGAATTAACATTTCTTCCTATTTCTGGATTTTCTCTGCTCCCTTTTGCTCGTTCATCTCTTTCTTCCAATAATTTTTCGAGTTCAACTATGTATTGAGTTTTGCTTTTATGTATTCTAGAATAATTTGCTCTGCTCTCATCAAAATGGGGGACCAAGAAATTCATGTCACAATATCTCCATGCGTCGTCATGACTCATTTTTAAGACATCTTTAAGTGTATCTCCCATCAATTTGGTTTGCAATAAGCATGTTAGTTGTTCAATTTTAAAAATATTGCAAAATAGGTCTGCAGGAGGATTGCTATTCAAAAAAGGGAATTTATTGTTTATCACAGACTCTACTTTATAAGCCTGATCATACCATTTCCTATCTGACTCTACAGTCTTATTTTCTTTATTAATTTTTGATCCTTCAATTGTCTTTTCTTTTTTAGAAGTAGAAGGTTGGCTGATGGGTTGATGGGGTTTTATGTTTTTAGGATCAGAGGGCCCTTTATCTGGTTGGATAGGACTCTTTACAACACATGTTTTGCAGATCTCTTTCACCGATTCTAATGACAATTCTAGATATCCTATTTGCCTGTGTTTCCTAAGAATCTGTTCTAAGTGAGTAAAAGTTTTACCTTTCCCATCTTCAAAAATGTTACGGGTTTTCCCTATAGAACCTGGATATTGACAAATAAAGTATATCTTGAAGCTGACCAGGTCTTCTCTGCTGTGATAGTGTATAAACGTTTTTTGTTCTTCTTGCCATTTGGACCAAACAGGCTCTTTTTCTAGTTTTTCGTACCGTAATTGATTTGCATGATTTATTGCTTCATCTGATATTTCGTTGTCACTATCATTTAATATTATATTCCGGAATTCATCGTACCAAGTCAAAAACTTCTTTGAGTTCCCTTCAGCGAATATCTTAAGAGAAACCATTTTATCCAATTCTTTGAGTATTTAGGTTGAAACAAAAAATAGTTTTTAAATAATTAATTTTGTGATCTATTAAATTTTGATTAAAACTCTTGTGATTTTTCCTTCTTTTTTTCACTTTTCTGTTTAAATATTATTTAATTTACCTTTATTTTTCAGTTTTTTTTTTTCTTTCCTTAATTATTTATTAATATTCACTTCCTTCTTAGATTAATTATTTTAATTTAATTTTTTAGTTCTGTTTTCAATGTTGTTTAATTTAATTTTTACCTTTTTTAACTATTGTTTCTTTTACTTAAAATTTTTTAGTTTTTTCAATATTGTTTAATTTAATTTTCACTTTTTTCAAATATTGTTTCTTTTATTTTAAATTTTTTGTTTTTTCAAGTTTTTGTTTCACGTTTATTACGCTTGGCAATTTTAACACGACTTCGAGTTTTTTATTTCAATTTACTCTTTAGAGTTTAAATTTACCTTGCTGCTGGTGGTGAGTATTGTACCTAAAGTTGCGTTTAGACTACTGCCGGCTACTGACAGGTTTGTCAGTTAATTGCCATTGCAATACTGCCAAGTGTTTACACGTTGTAGAAAATGACATCAAATTTAATTGTCAGTAGGTGGCAGTAATTTTATAGAACAGCTGTTTTTTTTTGCCAAGTGTACTGCCAACCCTGTTTACACAACTGACAGCAGCTATCACAAAAATTATTCACAAAGTTTATTTTGATTGTTATGGTAAATTGTTAAATCCTGTGCTTATTAATAAATTTAATAATTGCTTATGTAATGGATTGTGAAGACGATATTATCATTTGTGCTGGTGCCCTACTCCTCTTAGAAGAGGAAGAAGCTGCGAACCAGAAGCGATCGAGAAAACGGCGTTCAGAGTGGATGCGCCCACTGTTTTTAGAAGGAAGTGGTTTTTATCATTCATTTCGCAATAAGCTAGCGGCGCAAGATCCCGAATTATTTAAGTCATTTGTACGTATGACAGCAGATGACTTCGAATATTTATTGGAAAAGGTTTCGCCACTAATAACTAAAAAAGACACAGTGATGAGACAAGCAATTCCTGCCGGTGAAAGACTGGATATAACACTGCGGTATTTAGCTACAGGAGACAGCTATAGCAGTCGAATGTTTCTTTTTAAAAGATCGAAAGCAGTTATTTGCCAAATCGTTGGTGATTGTTTCGATGCACTATTTGCAACATTGAAAAATGCGCGTCAGCTTCTGCATAGCGGCCCAATTCGCAATGGACATGTTCTGCAAAAACTCTCTTCCATGAGGGCTCCTGGGAACGTGTATCCAGATAGTTGGTAATTATATTGAGCAGAGCCGTGCGTTCTGGTGTTGGTGCAACAAGTTTTGCTCGCTTAGGAGTAGACAAACTCTCTGGTTCATCGCTATTTCCATCGGACACATACTCAATAGTGATGGGGCTGTCCAGCACCTCAATTTCTGCTGATATCTAATTTAAAATGACGACAATTAATAATAATCCTAAAATAACAATTATTTACACTGAACTTACCATATTGGTTTGTGTAGAACCAGCTGGTCGCTCACAAACACTATTCAAAAAAGATAGGGCATTGAAAAACTCATATCGTGATGAGTAGCGTTCTCCACTTTGACCACTCTTTGTCGAACACTCTTTGCGACGTTCAGTCTAATAAATATATAGAATTTATTTTAAGTCAAAAGTTTATGCTCTTTTTAAACAAAATACTTACGTTGTACCGACTTTTTACAGTGTTCCACTGAGCTTTACAGTCGGCAATGCTGCGAGTGGTTGCCTGGGATATTTCCAGCCACTTGGACTCTCTTAAGTCCCGATTACGGTACTCCTGCGTACCATAATTCCAAAGCACTTCGCGCTCCTCCATCATCGATATGAGGAGATTTACCTCCTCAGATAACCATTTTTTTTTCAATTTTGCGTTGCCGCTTTTGTGTACTTGGTAAGCTGAAAATAAATAAGTTTATAATAATTATTAAATAAAATATTTTATTGTTTGTTTAAACAAATAAACTGCTACAGTAAATGTAACAGTTAATAATTATACATAATATAAATAAAGTAAAACTTACATTTCCATTTTGCAAAAAACGCCTTTTGTGCTGCCAAGCTTGTCAGTTTAAAATGAAAATTTTCATTTTTTCGCCAGGGTTGTCATTAACTGCAAACATGCAAATTTAGGGTGTTTACACGATGACAGTTTTTGTGGCATTACCAACTGTCATTTCAAATGGCATTTTATAATGCAATAAAAATTGCATACTTTTACTGACGTTTACACGTAACTGCCAAGAACTGACAAAAAAATTGCCAACTTTGGCAGTAGTCTAAATGCTGCATAAAAGGCGAGTCATTACAAAGCAAAAATCAGTTTGCGGGCTCTGCACGCTGGGGTAAGAACACATATTAAGATTTAGGCTCCTGGTCTTAATATCTTACTACAGCCGTTGGGAGCAAGAATTGATATTGGGAACTGGCTCCTGGGCTCAATATCCCTTCTTTGACCGCAAACTCTCAGTAGATACGATTGGAGGCTGCCATTGAACAACGTTTCAAAGGCGAATCTCATCTGAGAGGAACGCTAGAGTAGTTAGTTGTTAGAGTGTGCGAAGGTTGTGGTTGGACCAGGCTCCTGTGTCAACAGCGCCGCCAATCACTAGTGAGCAGAATTCGACGCTTGTGAGAGGCTAGCAGATTCATTAGAGAGCGTAGTTCTTAGAGTGTGCGGAGGTTGTTGTTGGACCAGGCTCTTGTGCCAGCAGCACTTCCAAACACTAGCGGGCAGAGTTCCAACGAAAAGTAGTTTTGTCTTATGAGTATTCGTGTTGAAGAGATTATTAGCGAGAGCGTTCTAGAAACGATCTTTCCTTTTATGGTCGTATTAAAGGCGGGTACAGTCAGATAATAAACCAAGAAAACGTTAAAATTAATATTGATTTGCTAAGGAAAAAATGTATACAACAGTTAGTTTTATTTATTTAGAGTTGGTACAGTTCTAAAACAAATACAAAGTATTGAAGAATTTGTAACATAGAATATATTTAGACTATTTTAAGAATTTTGTGAAATAAAGATTTATAACGCAGTATGAGGCGAGAGCTCAACTCAACTCATATACTAAGTTGATCTTTTCTTCCGAGTCCTATGCAAGCATTCCTTACTATGAATCCAAAATTTTTTGCGACACTGCTATCTGAGTTATACATATTCGTTGCTGAATATACATTCCTCTTTAAAAAACTGATCACATCTCCAATACCTGTATTTACCTCAGACAACATTTCGCATATAAAATTTTTGCTTCTACTTCGCCCGTCTTTCGTAAGTTCATTTGTGTTGCATATCCTAATTCCTTCAAGTCAGCTGACCGAAGATCTTTTATTTTTCGTCTCTTACTGCCTTCACTTAGTTCTGAGAACGTCTTTTGAGGCCTACCGGGACTTAATCCTGTAACAGTGGACACAAGGTCACTCATTACTATAGTTAGGGTCACAATATGCTTTAAGTAAATAAACAATAGCATTTGGGTTTTACATACCTGCTTTTGAAAGCGATATGGTTCCATAGAGCCACTCTCGATTGTTTTCTAGGAATCTGGGCTTTGTGTTCCGGGCATTTGACCATTTCTGCTTAAATTCGTGTCGTACAATCGACAATTTCTGTTTCACTATAGCAATGTTTGGACCATGTTCAGAATAATGATTGAGAACCTCTGATTCCATAAATTTCAATTTTTCGTTGAAATTTTTAGCATCTGAGCGTTCCATAATGGCCCATAAGCCGTTTCTGGTTAATACCCTCATTCCAGAAGAGCCTGTAATAGAAAATGGCATGTTATTGAAATTCTTGATTAACCTAGTTTTTAAAACCCATGTACTAAAAAAATCGCTAAAAATGTAGGGGTGGATTGGGGTGGCTGTTTTTTGGTTTTTAAGTTTCTGGAGGATCTATTCTACAAAATACTATCAAACTTTAAGCTCAGAAATGATCAGAAATAGTATAAAACCTTTGTGATATGTTAAGATGTGTGTTTTTTTTTCATTTCTAGAGCTTAACCATTAAGTGCAAAAAAAAACTAGTAAATAAATGGAATCAATGTAAAACTTAAGTTTTAGATAAAATACATACCTGCTTGTACACAATCCGTGATAGAAACTAGCACAAAATCCACTTTATCACCATAAAATTAATATTTGAAAAAAAGTAAAGTTTTTAACGTATCGAACAATCACACGACCACGTTTAGCGAACGGTAACTTCCGACTGACTTTATGCAGCTGGTGAAAGGTTCAAGGGCGCCATGTTAGTTCTATTGTTTGGAGGGTTTACCTGACTTTTGAAAAATAACAGTAAAAATGGTGTAGTGCTAATATAAAAAAAATGCATTTTGAGCGACTTTTAGGGCCAAATACCTGTCTGTGCGGCGCTGCTGCTCCCTCTTCTACTTGGGAGTCAGAATCATCCCCATTTTCAATATATGCAATGCGACATTGAAACATGGCGTACGTTGGAAGAGTTTTCTGCCAATTGCACGAGTAAAACAGCTCGCGTATACCATAACATGTGCCCAGTATCCCCTCATCGATATTAGGTGAGAAAAGTTGCCTGACTATCTCCGAGGCCCAGTTACTGCTATCGTTCATCATAAATCTTGAAACATCTATACCTACCAACCTTCTAACATTTATGTTTACTCCCAGTAACAAGTAGCCACGTCCAACCACATCTCCGCTTTGCGATTTTTTATATAGATCATGCAATAATTTGCTTACGTCATCGGAGATTTGTGTGGGTTCAATATCGTTGTTTGTACACCACACATAAGCCCCTACATATGTTTTCGTATGAGTGTACGATTTAACGGTCTGCAACATGAAGTCCATCGCCTTAAGGAAAGTCATAGCTTCTGCCGCATTTAATGAAAATCGTGCACTTGCGTCTGTGTTCGAATTGGTGGAAATCCAAATTACATTGTCACTCCCCTCGGAGCACAGTGCAGTCCGCGCTGAAAACATCGTAGAGAAGTGCAGCTCGGTGGCATTCGTTGCCCTCGCAAACTCCCCGGGAAGTGTGGATGATAATGGATCAGTCGCCTTTTTCTGTTCACATATACCATGATCACAGTTTGGTAACACTATCGGTACCAAGGGCAGCCCTCCAGAAAAGCTCAAGCTACTGGATGGGTAACCTGTTGGGTATACAATCAGATTATGGAGTTCAATATATTCGTTGCACCGTTTTTGATCAATCTAGAGGCGATACCAAGGATATATAAAGCTAGATTTATGGGAGGCATATCTCCTACTTTTCTGTATATGCGATCTATTATCGCTTATATAATCATATGTCCAAATGTAGCACTTTCCATTTTTGCAAGTTCGGGCACGTTAATCATTCCAACCCTCAGGGTGCGTATGATCTCGAGAGAAAGACGCATGTTCAGTGCTGAATTCACATACCCCAAGGATACAGACTGACCAAATATTCTAGATGATAGGAAATTGTGCTTAGAGTAAGCACATATTGTCCTTGCAGTCAACCGAAATATAGATAAGATCATCCTCATTTCGCTGGGTCCCACACTGTCAAACAAGCATCCGGGAAGACATGCGTACTCAGCATCGTTATTCAGTCTGACTTCCGAATCTATGATATCACTTATTTCGTATAACTTTATCTTTTTCTTTCCTATTCCTGCTGGGGATTCAATTTCAATATTTATAAAATTTACTTATTGAGAACAAAAATTGATTGCTTTTACAAAGAAACTATTCCTCTTCTAACCTCAGATATATATGATCCATATTTCAGATAAAATATAAGTAATGCAATAATGGTTGATAAAAGAGAGAAAAAAATGATATAAAAAGTTGATAAAAATAGTAATAAAAAGTGATACTCAAATTAATCCTGAGAGAAGAAATAAGTGCGGCTGTAAGTTGGAGCCTCCTTTTCCACAATGCCATAATCCTCTGAATCCGGAGAATATATATAAGCTTCCTTTGTACCAAAGGTAATACGTCGATATTGACTAATATCTTCTTCAATTTTACGTTTGACAGAATCCAGCTTCTCCATGATTCCTGCAATTCCAGTTGATTTTGCAACCACTTCTCCTTTGCTAGTTTCCAAAGTCTTCAACAACTTGTCCTCAAGATCAACTCTTTGGTTGTACTTGACAGAGAAAGTAGCTACTCTATTTATTACTCCAGGTGATCCAGAAAGATATTCAGTTTGTGAGGCACTAGCCAACTTGCAGATTCTTCGGAAGGAGATCATTGAGAGTGATCTAGAATCATTACCTGTGCCTCTCTCCACCAACTGGTTTGCTATAGCTTTCCTGTTTTGAAATGAGTGTCCAGTGAACCATTCCAATAGGCCCAAATCTTCCTTTTGAGTTCCCCATACTGAATGAAAGCATAGCTCTTTCAATGTCCTTTCAGTTGTCAACTCTCCATTTCTAAATTTATAAGTAAATCTGCCAGCAGCGTGCCAGAAATAAAAAGCACCTATTCCAGAAAAATCAATTTTTGCGATTTGGGGAGCCAAATGGGTTGCTATCATTGGTACTACCGGAAATTGCTGTTGTTCAAAAAAGTTTTTGTAGTCAATATTGTTCCTAGCAACTGTGAGTACCATCGCAAAGGGGAATGCCGCCTTGTTGGAACTCCTGGTTGTTCCCCAAAGAGCAATATCTGCCAGCGCTTTCAAAATAGGAGAATGTTCAGCCATTGACCCAGCAAGAAGGTTGGCAATCTCATTAACTTGGGAAAACAATTTAAACACTACAGAGAAAGCCTTTTTCCAAGCAGATTGGTACATCCTATCGGTTTGTCTGCACAAATTGATAGCAATTGTCATGGGTCCCAACGACTGTTTCATTGCTGATTGCAATTGAGGAGAGAAAGTGCATCCATACAAAAGAGATGAGTGTTCTGCACCAAGACCGTATACTGCAATAGGAGTAGTTAGATGTTCTGTCTCCGTTTTCTTATAAGTCAGCCTCATTGTTCCAGTTCGAATTTCATTGAACCTAGGTCTAAAAATATTAAAAATACACAATAATGACCCTAGTGTTCCAGTTTTATTTCTCTCTAGGTCAGAAGTGCCATAGTTGAATCCATACAAAGCAGAGATTCTTTTTAATCCCACTTTTATTGATGACCATTTAACCTTTCTTTTTGCCCAGGTGAATTCAAAATCATCAACAACTCTTGACACCATCATTCCTGTTCCGTTGGCATCCTGACGAAATTTAGTGTGTATTGTCCATAATGAAGAAGTGATGTCAGCAATATCATCGATATGGGAAACATCTTCCAATTGAAAAGCTCTAACCATATACTCGTGCCAATGGATTATTGTCATTATGGCTTGGAGCTTCAATTTCACATCGGGATCTGCCCTTGACCTCTTGGGACCAGGCATCTCTGCTCCTGTTGAATCGACCAACTTTCGCTTCAATATATTGGGCTCACTCCGTTGAGTAGTGAGAGTAGCATCACTAGGATTTAAGTCCCTCATATCAGAATCAGCAGATTGAAGACTAACATCAGATGTAGTGGCCATTTCTATTCTTTATTTTCCAAGGGTGCGTTTATACTACTCTTTCACTAGATTCAGCCAAAACGTTATAGCCAGACAATCCTCCATAGTCGATATTATGTTAACAAACTCAGCTTTACGCTCCTCACAACTTGAAACGTTTCCGGAAGTTTTTAATTCAGATTACGTGCCAATAATTTGTAAGATATATGGCTCGGTAGTTGAAACCACAATCAATGACGATTTAAGAAGTAATAACTTACATTCATTTGTTATCACAGAACTAAACATCGAATCAGACTTTGAAGGTATAACGCTTATTTTCCAGGAAGCGTCCAAAAGAATCCCCATGGGTGAAAAACAAATATGGCAAAGAAAAATTTCCGACATAAGTCTGTATTTAATTGGCCAAAGAAATAGATACCGACGAAAATTGCAAAGATGTTATATTCCATCAGAACGTAATCAAATATTGACTATACTAAAACAGCTGACTTTGTTTATAAATTTTCATATCAAAGAAGACAGGAATAACAGCTGGTATCAGTTTTTGCAAAAGTTGCCACCAGGCAATAAAAAGTTTTGGAAATTAACAAAAGCAATAAAAGGTAAACAATCAACACTTGAAAGTCTAACGGTAGATGGCGCCACTATATGTAATAGTAAAGAAAAAGCAAATATTATTGCAAATGCTTTTAAAAATATCCATGCAACTACGTGCAATTTAACATCAATATATGATCGTAAAGTGTCAAAACATATTGCATGGTTAAGAAATCAAATTATCACTGATAATTTACAAGAGTACAATACAACGAAAGATGAAGTGAAATTCTTTGTTCATACTTTACATAACTCAAAAGCTCCTGGTATTGACGGCATTAATGCTATAATACTTAAAAATATGTCAGATACATTTTTCAACATCATATTTTACATTTGTCACAGCATGATACAAATTTCTTTACCATCTTATTCATATTTTTCCCTCCAGTTGTTGCTAAGTCATTAATTTGTAATTGTAGTGCTCACAAGATCAGTACTTATGTTTTTCCCTCAAGTTATTGCACTTTATTTTTATTCATCTTGTTATATAATAAAGTTATTTCAGTATTAATGGATTTAAAGTTAAATAAATTTTGTATTACACTTATTACATGCAAAGTGTTTGAATCATCTGTATTGGACACTACTAAAATGGAATATAATAATATAAATTCTTTATAAATTAAATTGTCAAATAATGAATTCTTATACACTATATTATAAATCTTTTCATTAATTATATCTTTTGTATACCACTTTTGTGGATTTTGTTTATAATTGTAATAAGTTTTATATTCCATTGTGTAACTAAAATTAACTAAACAATCTATATCTAATATTATATTATTATTTAATTTACCTAACAATTTATTTAATTTATCACTTAATTTCTTAACACTAGGTTTTAAAGGTCTACTTAATCCTAAATTTTTACTATCATCCTCACTTGATGTTGTCATAAAGCTTATATCTAAGTTGATATTCTTACTATCTAACTTACTATCATCTAATGATGACATTTCATCAAGCGTCAAATTAGTAAATCATTGTTTACGTACTGTACCAGTCTCAGGTGCTGGACCTTGATCTTGTTGTTGCTCTTGTGGAGGTGCAGATGCCCCTGCATTAGTGTGTACTCTAGAGGCAGCACCTCTAGATGTTGATGCTTCCACACGAACTGGCACAGTAGCCCTTACATCTAAAACTGAAGATGAAGCTTCGATGTCAGAGAGTTGAGAACGTTTTAATTTGTGTATCTCTTCAAAATCTGCCATAAGAAATTCTGGAGAATATTTAGGTACTCCACCAGTGGCATACTTGGCAAAAATGAGAAAATTGGTTTTATAAAACACCTTACCACGTGCAGTATATTGTTTGTACGTCTTTCTAACAATATCAGAAGCAGTCTTACGGTCCTTCATGTTGCGAGTAGCAACAATAGCAGCACACACTGCAATATGTGTGCGTGAGTTGGTTAAATACTGTCCACCGCTCTGACAGCTCTCAATTATAGAGCTTATTAAACCTACCTTTTTGTTAGTAGTAGTGCCATCAACACCAAACAATTCTATACACAGTTTGTCGATGTCTTTTGCAAAAATTGCTCATGCTAAAGGAGTTAATATAATTATCTCCTTAGATAAAGCAGGTGCAATTAATTTAGACAACACAGTAGTTGCCAACAAATAGTGGGAGAGATTTTGAAACCGTATCTAAATTAAATGCTGCCATTTCGTTATTTTTTTCTAATGGTTCTCTTGAACTTTCAATTAATATTTGTTTTACTGTTTCGTAAACGGTAGTGAATTCTAATTTGAGGGCTATTGCTGCTTCTTTGTCTTCTTCCTCAATTTCAGCTATCAAGAAATGTTCTTTTATACCTTCTATATATTCTAATTTATTTTCTATCGTCTTTTGTGTATATGTCCTTCCTGGACTCTTCTTTAAAATTCTTAATAATTCTTTTAAATCTGAAATATTTTTTTCCATTTGATTATTTTATAATTACATAATTCACTTTAAATGGACTTTGTATGAAGGATATTTTAATCGAACAAGAAATTTATTAGTGTTATTTTATTAAATATTTATATTTCATATTTCTACACGTCAGTTATTGCATTACTATTTCTACCATTATGCTTAATTACATAATTCTTAAAATATTGATTATTCTTATGAGCAATGTATAATATAACTCCTACTACCAACAATGTTACAACATTTGGGGATTACCCCAAATAGGTCCTACCATTGTTAGTAGAGATAAAATATAAATTTTTGTAGTATCTTCTTATGCTTTTGGTGCCTTCTTGGTATGCTTTGTTCTGATCTCCGTCTTTATTTCTTCTATTTTCTGCCAATACTCCTGAGATTTTTCCCACTCTAGCAGATGTTTTTCGTTTCTTACCGTGTTTAGGAGGTCTGCCAATCTTCTTTTTAACTTGGTTAGTCGTCCGCCTCTCTTCTTTTTTGTAATTTTTGTTATCTCAATCTTCGGTATAGCCGTCAGGCGGTTTTCTTGGAGCCGTGCTTGACGTTTCCTATAGTCTTCCAAGGTTATCTTCTTGGGACCCTGGGCTGTTGGCTTGTAGTATGGTGGAGGACTCTGAACAGCGTTCAATGGTTTTGGCACGTATTCTTCCGACATTAAAAAAATTTTCTTCGTAGCAGGATTAATTAAAATGGTTATTGGTCCGTTCGCAGGATCGCCATGTGGAGGTTCTAAGTGTGTTTGGTTGGCAGTATCGCCATGTGGAGGTTTCGTGTAGAGAAAGCAGAACCGTTGAGTCAAAGGACTTTTCTTTATAAAAATTGTGTAAAAGGTTTTAGTGTTTTTGTAGCCGGCAGAGTTTGCCACTGGCTACGCTATCGCTTTTGCCGTTCTGTGCAGAATTGCAAGGGCAAAAGGAGAACTTTCAAAATAAAACTAAGGCAGATGTTGCCGATTTAGATTGTAGATTAAAAGTCTGGTTTATTGAACAATTTCAGCCGTTTATATACTATCTTAAAAATACTTTCTTAACTTCTCTTACTTACACTAGCTTATTACAATCATACATTTCTTTCATTCAGTGACATGCAAAACAAAAAGGTTTTTGTTACAATTTTGTAAGTGACGAATCACAATGATTTTTAATGTAAACAAATATTCCACACTCAAAACTAATGCAACGTTTAAATTATGTCTCTCAATTTTTGTGTGGTCATCGATTAGATCAATTGCATTGTTATCGTCATCCGTTAGGGTATTCAGTGTGTTAGGGTATTCAGTATGTGTACACTTATAGAGGTACACTACAATCTAAACCCCACAATGATGTAAGAGTGGACATCGTTGTAACGATGGACACAGTAGAAGTCCGATAGGCTACTGGAGCGGTAAGTCCCTCCCAGCCAGTTGACCGGCAAGTTAGTGTGAGCAGGGTAGACGCGGTCGGCCCGCGTCAAACGTGTTGGCCCTGACCTAGGGATGACATCTGCTAGGCTACGTGCCTCAACCTCAGTCCTTGGAAGGCGAGATGCCATCTTCCTGGGTAATACAACATCTATGTTGCACATACCGGGAACCTCAGTTAGTGTATGGTTAGGTATCCAAGTTGCTGTCTGGCGACCCCTTGTGGCTTCGTTAAAAGCAGGAACCCAGAAAGAGTTGCTAGTAGGCAGAGGGTGCCATGTGCCATTTGAGTTGACTGGGTCAATGACCATCCATTTTGGCATGCAGAAAGGCCATTGACTAATGGCCATCAAGAAAATTGCTAATGCTTGAGCAGGGTTATCACCATGACTCGCGGTTTTAAGGCCTGAGAGTAAATCGACAAAAGTGAGAGTGGTCTTCAATGCCTCTAAGAAAACCAATAGTGGTTTTTCATTGAACGACGTTCTGCATCAAGGCCCCACGCTTCAGACTGATTTAATGCAAATAGTGCTTAGTTGGCGCTTTTATAAATTTGTTTTCACCGGCGATATTGAAAAAATGTTTCGCCAAATCGTAATACATAAAGATGATCGACCGTATCAGCAAATACTATTTCGCGATAGAGCAGATGGTATCGTAAAAACCTTTCAAATGAAAACCGTGAACTTCGGCGTGAACTGCGCGCCATTTCTGGCTATCCGAACGCTTCTGCAGTTAAGCGAAGACTGCAAACATTCACATCCGATGGCATCTGCGATTTTGAAGGATGAGATTTACGTAGATGACATTTTATCTGGGGGTCATAATTCCTCCATTCCTAATAATCGTGTATAAATTTGGATCCTCTCTATCAAACTTGTTGAGATCTATAATCAGAGAGATAATATCCCAAAAATTGTGAGTGCAAAAGAATCCACAATACCTTTCAGAGTCTATTTTAAAAATCTCTAGATTGGATGGAATTGTTAAATGAGGACAAAATCTAGAGAACAAGTCATTCCTTTTCTTAGAAAATGAGATATATTCCTTATATAGACTTCTGGAACTCAATGGTTTTTTACCTATTATAGAAAGACAGTCAATAGACAACCTCTTAAAATCAGAATCTTGTCTTTCTGATATGAGAACTTTGTCAACAATAACCATATAGAACTCAGTATTGTTTGGATTGCTACAAATAGGCTTGATCAAATAATATTTAAATTCAGGATAATTCTCTTCTAGATCTGTTAATTTAGGAATATTTTCAGAATTCAAAAACATCTTGTAAATTGATAATTTAGGCCGGAACTTCCTTAGTATTGGGAAATGTAGAGTAAATATTGACAAGTTTTCAGATATTTTATTAGATTCTGCATCCATGGTTATGAGATCAGGTGGATGATCTCTCATTGCATTTTTCCATTTAACTAAGAATCCATCTTTTGTTATATCAGTCTCACCTTTAGATAAATTATAATTTGATTTTATTCTAGCTATACTCACATAATTCGAGCACAATACTGCCGGAGGATAATCTTGATCAGCTCCTTGTCTCATATCTATATCAGGAGTCATAAGAGAATTGTAAAATAAGCTACTTGAGGGAGCAAGACTGCCCAGTCCTTCTAATATGCTTCCTGAACCTTCTGCTAAACAGTATATGTTTTCCATGTTTGAAATATCAATATTCAGTAATAATAATATCTCCAATATTTTATTTATAGCTGTGCTGATGGATCCATTCGGTCTAGCTACTTGATGTAAATCTTTAAATTTGTCATCTCCTGGTATAGCAGAATTAAATACATCATAATATTCTAATATTAAACTCAAAAATGAAAAACTTAGTAAAGGTCTAGAAGTGAGTTGTGCAATTTTGATTTTCTTTACCTTCTTTTTAAGTACCATCTCTTTGCATTCGATCCTTGTCCTCAAATAATATGTTGCTTTATCCTGATCCATTCGACGATTAAGATTGTAGTGTATTGGGAAACATGCTATCATCTGTAATTTTAATCTGTTAGGCTCTATGGTTCTAGAATCCAGAGTTATATCTTGTAGTTTTCTCTTATTTAAACTAAGTATAGAAAATAGAAATGTTCTTATGAAATGTGTAGTGTTTGTCTTTCCCTATAGCCCTTGGTTATTTTAAGTAGCTGTCAGGGTTTCAGCTGATTTGTAAGGCGTTCAAAGGAACTGCCGAATTAATCTGAGTCCTGGAATAAAAACATAGGCAAGTTACTGCCGGATTCGTTTTGTGATTTCAAGTCTGGTTTTATTAAATTTTGTATTGCCTTATATACTATGTATGAGACTTACATTTAGCCTTTCTTACTTATTCTACTTATCGATAAAGTTCTATTTGTCTTTGTCGATATTATGGACATATGAATAATCACTCTGATTACAATTATTCTGACCAATAGGAATGTTTGTGATTATACTCATTCCTATTTGTCACTCAATTTACAATTCTTATTGAGTAGAATTTATTGTTTGTGTTTATCATATTCATACCCCAATTAACTTGCATTCCAATCGATGTGCGTCACTTGGTAAATGCCGTTATTTGATCTTGCACAATTACCCTACTCTATTTAGGTTGGTATGTATAGATATAAGAGTAGTTTAAGGGTATGCGGTGGCAACTTATGAGGTACACTACACTTATCCATTTTTGATTATTAAATACAAATATCTCAGTGTCAGAAGTAAATATTTTATCTATAAAGATTGATCCATAATCCAGAAGTCTCGTCTTTGCCCATTTGAAAATACCGATTAATATAGTAGAAGAAACCATACTTTTATCTAATCCTTGTTATTTTAATATCTAAGTGATTCAAAAATGTCTCAAGTAAATTCCCATTAATTAGAAAAGTACATAAGCTCTCAAAATATTTAGATCTCTGGAAGATAGGTTTAATAGGATTATGACTCAATAGAACTGATTTAATGACCTTAGAGTTGGAAATGATAGCAGCTATAAAATAATCAAAATCTATAAACCTCAAGTCATTTAGACTAATTTGAGCAGTTTCTGTATTCACCTTCTTATTACTTGCAACCTTATCTATGATATAATTCTGCATAAAATTAAGATCACAAGAAGAACCAAACAATCTACCTAAATATATTGATACGGCATAGATTATCTCTTCATTAGAATAGGATGGTTCTTTAATAAGCACTTTCTCTATAGTTAGGATTCTGGTATCTGGGATATCATTGATACCATTATAATCTCTTAAATCCATTGTAAAGGAAGTCACTTCTTTAGTACAACCAGGACAACATAGAATAGAACAAAATTGTTTTACTCTTTTAACAAGCTAATAGCAATTATGTTATATATTAGAATCATTTGGAAGTGAATAGTAAAGTCTCTCCCTCCGGAAGTTATTGAAGCCAAATTGTTTGTTGATTGTTTCATATGGGTAGCTTGAGTCGAGAATTCGCATCAGACAACACCCAATAAAGCAATTTAAGAAATCTAGATTGATAAATATCTAGCACACAGAGAAATAAATTAGTCGGTCCTATAGTCCAGTTCTCATCATCATATCTTAAAAGGAAGATGTCTCTTTCTATTAACAATCTATCATCATACGTAAGCAAGTTTCCAAAAGGGATTCTCTTAGAACAGATCTTATCTTTAATTCTTTCTGCTTTCTTCATGAAGTAAAAACTATCTCTTAGACTGTTGAGTTTTTCTTTGACAGATAACCAAGTGGACTTATTGCTTTCTATGATATTGGATTGTTCCAGAACAACTTTTCCCAAGGAAGTTTATCTTATGGACATTCAACGATAAAAAAGATATCTCTATATTAATCAACATACTGTTAAATTCCTTATTTTCTTCCATCTTTACAGAACTAAAAATAAAATCTTTCAATATAGTATAAGGATCAGATTGGGGTATATGGTAAATATCATGAGATATCTTCAAACTTTTTATTTTATCTCTTAAGATCCTCCTATGTCTTTTGCATCGAAATTTATCATAATTTAACAAGAAGTTAGTGTCATCATTAACTATTGGCATAGCTAGATGCGAGGGGACAAAGGACCCAAAATTCTTTCTTTCTAAAGATGGCACATATTCTTCTTCTTCAATATTGTTATCTTCAGCCATATCGTCATATAATGCGGATTCCAGGGTATATTCATAATCCTGTTCTTCGTCAGAAAAGTAATCTAAAGAAAAGGCCATGGTTTTTCAAGAATATAGATTTATCTAATTGTGATTGAAAGATTTAGAATAATATTAAAAATTCAGCAGTTAACAATATAATTCTTAATTTGATACAAGCATTTGTTTATGAATTTATATAATTAATATCAATGTGACCTTTCGTCAATGTATATTTCCCAACGGGTGATGATTTCGTCTATTTCAGCCTCCGACATCAGGAATTATGTCACCAGGTTTTCTCTCGTTTTTTTTTTTAATTGTGGCAAGGACTAACTGTTGCAGGATGTGGCTCGCAGGTTAGGTCCGCAGGATCGCTGTAATACGAGAGCTTTAGTGGTCATCGGGCAGCGCAAGAGCTGGTACAAGTAAAACGCTTTTTCTGTTTTCTTTATTATTAGCTTTATCTTTGTTTATTTGGTTCGACATGAACCAGTTGTCTTCTTAATTGATACTTATTTGAGACTGCCTTAATTCTAAAACAATAGTGTCTTATATACTAAAATAATCTCTTAAAATTATTGAGTGCATCTGCAATATTATGAGTGACTTTGGCAATTTGCTTTGTAACCCACATGTATGACACACATGCCTCAAATATCTTCAAAGTAGCTAAATGTGTCAAGCAAATACAAAACAATTAATCTCATGTTCGTTTTACGGTGCCGTCATATAAGCACACCGTAAAGCAATTGAAATTAGAAACCCTTTTACTTATCACAATATTTACAATTTGGGTTTTGCCACACACAGTTCGTATTGCAATGTCCATGAAGAACATTAACACATGTGAGTCAATGTCATCGTAAACAATTCCAAATAACCCAAGTGAAGCCACTCTATAATTAGTATTCCTGCACAACGTGAATACCTTACAGTATACATACACTACATCGCCATGTTATATTCTAATATGTTCAAATGTATTTATTTTGATTTGTCTGGGTTCTCTATAGTCCCTTTTTATTTTAAAACAGCTGGGGGGAGTCCCAGCTAAAACTTAGGCGTTCAAAAGGACTGCCAAAAGGAGTTTTGAAACTTTAAAATTTAAACAAGGTTGAAAAGCCGATTTATGGTTATCAAATCAAAGTCTGGTTTTATTATAATTTTGTTTGGGTTTATATACTAATTATGAGAATACAGTAAAATCTCGGAAAAGTTAATCAAAATGTCCCAAGGGTAATTAACTTTTTCGAAGGTTTTTTAAATTTATCGAAATAAAGTTTAAAGCATATATTTCTGTAAATAATATTTTTATTTCATTTATTTTTAATATTATATGTACATACTTATGATTAATTAAAAAATTTCAGTTATGTATTAGGTGTTGTGAAATAACTTTTTAAAGTTGTTTGTTTCTTGCTTTTGTTGTGGTAGGCTGCTACTAATTTAGTGCGTTTGAGAATCAAGTCTTCCACCTCTTTTACATCATTTTTGAAGTATTTTATTAAATTATTTATGCTTTGGAGTGCTAAATTATAACTAACTTCCTCTTGTGGGCTACTTTGCTC
This sequence comes from Gymnocheta viridis, assembly GCA_956483585.1. Classification (NCBI taxonomy): domain Eukaryota; kingdom Metazoa; phylum Arthropoda; class Insecta; order Diptera; family Tachinidae; genus Gymnocheta; species Gymnocheta viridis. Next base: position 111,549,175 of record OY101442.1, read on the forward strand.
GATATCTGAGTCAGAGCTATCAGAAGACAATTCGCATTCTACATCCTCTGTTGCTTGATCTTCATTCCAGCCTTCTACGTCATCTATGTTGATCTCCACATTATAGCTGCTTCTGTTACTCCATAATCTAATGCCAATCTTTTACCACTAACACCTTGGACAGTCTTTTTCAAAATTTCTGATTTTTGTAGAACAGTCAGTCTTTGCTGCTTTTTATTTTTTGTTGACATTTTATTCACACACTTTACTACGCACTTTAAATAATTTTTGTGACCGCGTTCTTTTCACAACAAAGGCTTAAAATATTGTGAGACAAGAATTGCATTTTTACATAAAACAAATGTGCAATACGTAGTAAAAACAAAATATGTATTCGTGAAGTACCGTAACTGAAAATATTTCTCTTTACTCAGAATTTTTCGGTTTTTTTTATGCACGTGAAGACAGCCGCTCGATTAACTTTTCCGCGAGATTAACTTTTTCGAGATTTTACTGTATAACTTAATCTTTCTAACTTATTCTAAACATACAAATTTATCATTTTTCTCTTTCAATACTATGAAGGATCATATTCACATTTCCATTTGACTTTGTATTTACAATTGCACTCAAACAGAAATGTGTCACTCAAATAGTTCTTCATAAGCAATTTAGCATTGCACCATGCATACAACAAAAAGAAATATTATTGATACTTTATTTATTGTTTCGTTGTATTCATTGTGCAAGCATTATAGACTTGTGTGGTACACTACACACGGCTAAGAACGTTCATGTGTGCTAACTTTCTCATGTAATTATAAAAAGTGTGGAGCACTCCAGCATTCTTAGAAGAAAATTACTTTTTAAAGTAAAGTTTATTCTACACCAAGAAACAGAATTAATAATACAAAAAAAAACTAATTAAATTTTTAATTTAAAACAATAAAACAAAAGTTTTCCATAATAAATTAAACTTTATAATGTAAAGAACAAGTTCCTACATCGATCATTCAAGTATCCCTACACTCTATATGTTGTCGAATTCGCACTCTTATTTTGATATAAATTACTAATTAACATACAAAATAGCTTTATTGAGAATAAATTAGTGGCTATAAGACCACCGTGAACAATAAAACAATTCGTTTTGGAAATATTTATTTTTATTTTAATTTACCGAGCAACGAATAATGTCGCTCAAGGTATGTTGTTCTATAATTTATATTATTTTGGAAATATAGCATACTGTAACAAAATAATTTCTTTAATTTATTGTAAGCTCATCTGGGAGCTCCAACTTTATTAGAGCTCAGCGAGGAGCTCTTTAAGATGTTTGCCAATTAATTAATTTTAAAATAAAAATACATTATCTTATAGTATACTAGTTACGAGAATAAATCTTAAGAGTATCTTAGAATAAGAGCGAAAAGAAAAGATATATTTTATTAGTTAAAATTATTATTTTAATTTCCCACGGTGGACATGCGGCGTGTGTCTCGTCAGTGATTTGTAATAATTATTATTGCTTATATTTACTTATGCATGCAAGCGTCTATTAAATAAGATTTATTTAAGTGCTTTATGCCGTTGCCTTTGAACAAATGCATGGGTGTCAAGTAACCGTCACCAAAATATTTCAGCTGTAGTCTGGCAATGCAATTCGACACTGCTGTATGCACTGTAGTATTAAGAATAGTAAAAGATTTTTAATTTATTTATATTTTTATTAATTTTATTTAACTGAGCAACTCGTGTGTCGGTCCAGTTGTTATTTTCTTTCTGTGTCTTCTGTTGGGTAAATTTCCTTTTATACAAATTTTGAGAAGAACTATTAACCCCCTAATTCTATTGTGCTTACATTTGGTTTCTCATAATTACTTAAAATTAGTTCAGCGGGAAAACAAAATAAATGTGTTTTCCACCGATGAAATGTGAGGCGGCATAGAACACACACAAACATGAAGTGTATTTCAAGTGCAACGACAGAGTTAGACACATTGTGTGTGCAATGTCACAACACTGACCGTTTAGCATTTTCATACTCAAACGCATATTTCAAGTGCAGCGGCACGAGGTGTCAAATAGTGTCTGCTGTCCATGTGAATTTTTAGTGACACTTGATATTCATTATATGCATGTCTTTTAAGGAATGAATTCATGTTGTATGATAACGAGTGTAATCATGCTACACCTCCACTTTTCATAAGAATGTTCATATAACATTTGTTCTATGGACATTAGAGTGGTCCATGCTTACATAGAAAAAAAAATTTCCAAGAATAAGTTTCACCACCCCCTAGTTTTGTTACACGTACCATTCGTATTGTTTGCTCAAAATTTGAGCAACTTATCTTATATACAAGGGAGAGCTCATCGACCTTAAAATATTTGAATTTTATGAAAAATCCTACGAAGAACTAGTCGGAATATTAAGTAAAAAATGTAAACAATGGGTAGTATGAATAAAAAAATGTATTTGCTTTTTACTTACAAATTAGTTTTAAGAACAAAAATTCTTAGTTTTATATTAAATAATTTCCAGAATTTTGTGTTTTAAAACAAATTTTTAAGTAAAAAGCAAATACTTTTTTTATTCATACTACCCAATGTATCAGAAATAATTTTTTTTACTCAGATATAGTATTTAAACACACATAATAATATAAATAAAGAAATACTTAAAAATGATTTTAATTAATTTTTTTTTTCAACTTAAAACTAAGTTTGTTAGCATCGTTTTGGAAGTTTCAGTAGAAATGATCTTTCTATTCTGTTCAACGACATGAAGTAAAAACTGCTTTTCCTCCTCATTGTTAGTGAGTATTGTATTGTAATCTTCAAAAGTTTTACACCCCTCTCCGCAGTGTCGTTAACCACACGCAAATTCCTTATGCAAGTTTTGCCCTGAAGGTAATCAACTTTGTCATCCCAAGCCTCAGGAGGTAATTGCAAGAAAGAGTCCATGATTTCCAGATCTGAGAGCGTTTTCAGCGTTCTTTGCGATGCAAAGTCTTCTAATGTGGCTTCCGTAGATAATTTGGCAGAGTCGCCTCTTACTAAACGAGAACCGCCGTCAACATCCATTCTTTGAACAATGGCCATTTTCTCGTCATAAGACAGCTTGTCAGAAAATAAGGCAAATGCAACTAGCTCATCAGATAAGTACCACAAGTGACGCTCTAAGACAACCCTTGCTGCTGCACTAATTTCGGGATCAATTACTTCGTATGATTTTAATCTCTTCCAAAGTTGGAGGTCATTAATCGCTGCATCTGTTGCCAAAGGCGCTTCGATCCAAATCTTGGTATATATGAGTGCACCGAAACTAACAAATCGAACAATTTGTTTTTCTTCTCTTTTGGTTAGCTTAAATGCTTGAGAACTATTTCGAAAGAGAAAAATCTTCATAGCATACAACAGTTTCGCCATCCATCGAGCATGATGTATTGGTCCCGGAGTACGCCAACTAATCCTTGCAGGTTGTTTGTTCAGAACAATCATTGTGAGCTCTATTAGCTCGTTGTAATCACCACGAACTTGTTTTTCTCTAGCTATATCCAGTAGTAAGACTCTCTAGAGTATTTTCGGCAAATTGTTTTGTGCTAGTATTGAAGTCAAGACAATCGTAATGATCTTTTGGTAATGTTTCCCAAACATCGGCGAATCTTTTGAATAATGGAATCTTAGGAGAGTTTGATGGCCCAAAGCACAGTGTAAATATTTTTGAAAGCATTATTTCAAACATGTGATGACGACAAGCGAGCCATAAAAGATCACGGCCCGTCTTTGCTTCGAGGAGAGTGCACGCTCCTTCTTTGGCACCGGTATTAGAGGCAGTAGTGTCAAAACTCATACCTCGGACTTTATTTGTGACATTCCACTGTTCCATTGTGGCAAAAACAGCATCAGACGTGTTTTTCCCCGTTCCTGCAGTAAGTTTGGGTACGCCTAACAGTTTTTCGCAACCATTACCGGAGACAAGAATAGGCAGGCGTTCTACTTTCTTACTACCTATTATATCAGGCAGTATTTTCCCATCCCAATGTATTACAAGTGGATATTTCGGGTCAAATAGTTCTTTTATGTTCGCATTAAATTCTATCCTTGCTTTTTTTCTTGCACGTCGAATTGTGCTTCGAGAGATTGGGAGTGCAGCAGGATTACAACCAAGTGCGGAGGACAATGGAATAATCAGTCGCACTGCTTCTCTGTCGGTTATTTTGTTACGATCCAGAGCGCTGGTAACATGATGTGTAAATATACCACTAGTCGATGGCACAACGGCACTTTTATTTAAAGCGACCTGTGTCTTTTTTGGCAAAGTAGCCAGAAAATCATCATCTTGCTTATCCTTCAAATTGGTAGTTGCACTCGAAGTGCTACTGCAGCTTAACCTTTAACTGACGAGGTGAAATTTTGGGACATAGTTTATGACGTGGTGGTAAATTTTACCCCTCTTAATTTTGCTAAAAAAAATTAGTAAAAAATATTTTTTGATAATTATTTGTTTTTTAAAAATAAGCTACTATATTTTTAATTACAAAAAATAAAGAAAACAAATTGTTTTTATTCGTTTGAACAAAACAGGTACTTTATTTCACAAACCTTTTTTTTAATATAAAAAAACGACATATAAATAACTTATAAAAAAAATATGAATTAAAAAAACAAAAACTTAAAGGGCATTTTTTCACAGCCAAATGTATACATTTAAAGATATAAAAGAGATCACCTTATAGGTGGTTTTTTACTCATCAAAATCTGTGTTCGCACAGTGTAAGCATATACGTTTGCTGCATCCCATACACATTGGCTTACTACATTGCAGACAAAAGTGTGTAGTTTTTCGCTTTAGCCTAGTCGGGCATATGTGGCATAACTTACGAGCAACGTGGATCGGTTCTACTGGGGGCGGAGGTACTGAGTCCGGACCCAAAATGTTACCAATTGTGTCTTGTAATACCCGAGGGAGCTTTTGGTTGTGTTGACGTCTTTGCAGATGTGGTAAAATCATTTGTCTTGCAAGCTTTTTCAAAAAGTCTCCTCTTGAGCTGTTATCATAATCCTTTGAAGATTGAAAAATAATGAAAGAGTTGACACCACAAATATCCACAATTCTATAAAATATGGCTAATGGCCAGCGGCGTGTACGTCGACTGGATGAATAAATCGAGCATTTCTTATCGAGCTCATCCACTCCACCTTTTGTATTGTTATAATCAGCTATCATTGCAGGTTTTAAAGTGAGTGGGTCATCTTCTTTTTTGTGATGCATGGAGGACAATAATACAACAGCACGATTTTGACGAGGCACGTAGGACAAGATAGTGACATCTTTGGTAAAACCATATATGCAGGATCCCAACGGTCTGTTTCTTTTGGGCAAAAATTCTGGTGGAATCTCTTTTGTTCTTTTTCAACGTACCTAAATAAGTTAGTTCTCGTTTTTTAAGTTCTTCCACCAGCTGGAGTGATGAAAACCAGTTGTCAGCAGTTATATTTCTTCGACTTCCTTCTATTATTTTAGACAGCCTTATTACTGATTGTGTTGGTACTGCAAGTCGTTTTTCTTCATTTGTTAGACCAACTGCATCCGAGTTTTTTCCAAAGCATATATATAAGCATTTGCAAGATATTGTGTGCGTGCATCAGTCAATGACATTATCTTAATGCCATATTTTGCGGGTTTCTTTGGCATGTAAATTTTGAACTTACATCTTCCACGAAATGGTACCAACATATCATCAATGCAGGCATGAGTACCAATTGAATAACTTTTTCGGCAGTTTTCTATGAATTTGTTGAATATACCAGAAACTGCTGCTATTGGGTCGTTCAATAATCGTTGTTGTCTATCACAGGAGTTATCAAATCTTAAGCAATTTAGAATACAAAGAAACCGGTTCTTAGACATTGTAGCTCTAAAAACTTCTCTGCCCGTTCCATCAGTTGCAAAAATAAATTGAGCGGCCTCGTGGTTAGACTTGAATACGGATGTGGAAATCAAGATACCGAAAAAAGCACGCAATTCTATTTTATCTAGCATTTTCGCTTCAGTTTGTGCTGTTCGATCAAATTTTGCTTTCAATTTTGTATTTGTATGTTCTAAAATCATGTTCTCCATATCGCTATCAAAAATTCGCGACCAATATCCATATAAATCCTTTTCCGATTGCGGTTGTGTAGCAACTGGTAACCGCACAATATTATAAAGAGGAGTCTTTACGCAGCGTGTCGGTTCCAATGCTGACCACTTGAACCCGTTTTTTCCATAAAAGTAGTTTACAGCAGATTCACATACATTTTCATCAACAACTAGTTCTTCTTCATCATTTCCAACAATTTCCTCAACAATCATCGTATCCGCTTCATCGTATTCACTGCATGCATCATCTTCTATACGTATTTCATCATCAATGTCACTTTCTTCAATGCAGAAATCCGGATCGGCAATTTCGTCGCCGACTTCGCTAACATCGTCATCGTCCTCAAAACATTCTTCAAGAAATTGAGATATGACTGAATCACTGAGTTTTTTTTGAATTCGACATGATCTGTAAACTTAAGTAGCATATCACGTAACTTAAAAAATGTGTAATACACCCAATTCTCTTTTTACACGATAGATACGTTCCCAATAAATTCGTGTAAAAAAAATTCGTGTAAAAAAAGATACTAGCCAAAGATGAAAATAGTAGATTGGTTCCAGACCTAAAAAATAACGTAAAAGTACAATAAACAACAATAAAAAATTTTTGTTAAAGTTTACTTGAGAATTTATTTAACGTGCTTACACATTTAATATCTTAAATACATATAAATACATACATATGTATATTATAAAAAAAAAATAATGCTTTGGAAAAAAGAAAATAATATCAGAAATTCATTAATATAAAAAAGGAAAACTAATATAAACATAAACAACTTTTATTTGCTGTCACTTTCCGACAATAATCGTTTACGTTTGCGTAAGGCTGCAATATCACTGCTCTCACTAGATCTATTTTGTTCATCATTTTGGGAAATTATGTCTCTATTATTATCAGTATTTTTGATTGTTGATAAGTCATTAGTTTTAGGAATGAAATCAGTTATTAAAGATTGTGTTTGAATGCGTGATAAACCTTTATAAAGTTCCCTGTAAGATGACGTTAATAATTTCAGTTCACGTTGAAATTTCGCAGCTCGTTCCTTATCAGGATCATGTTGTTCAAAATGATTACCTAAATTCCTTGCAATATCAAGAACTTCTTTAATTAGAGTTGCATTTAAAACTGGAATATCCTCTTCGTCATTATCGCTTTGTGCGTTGTTATGATGAGTCTCAATGCTAAGGTCTATAATTTCATTTTCACTCAAGCTTTGATCAACTAACAATTCCTTTATATCTGCAGATGACAGGTCATCGAAACCATCTCCACCAATTGTATGTGCCAATGTTATGATGTCAGCAAATTCATCGTTATTATGGATGTCAGGATCTTTGCTTTTGACACAATCTGGCCAAATATTTTTCCAACATGAGTTCAAAGTTAATGGCTTTAATTCAGCTAACGCTTTCCCAACATGGTTAACGCAGTCCATAATAGAAAATTGTTTCCACGTATTGGAATGAACGTTTTATGTAGTACGTTTTAAATGTAGCAATTATTCCTTGGTCTAACGGTTGTATTAAGGATGTAGTATTGGGCGGTAGGAAACAAAGTTGAACATTTGGGTGCTCCACAACCGTATGGCCAGGTGCATTGTCTATAATTAAAAGAACTTTAAATTCTAAACATTTTGCGTTCATGTAGCGTCTAACTTCTGGGATGAAGTACTTCTGAAACCATTCTGTAAAGATTGCACTGGTCACCCAGGCCTTATTGTTTGCCATCCAGTGAATTGGCAATTTATTGTAATCAATACCTTTCATAGAACGTGGTTTTAAAGCACGGTTTACTAGCAGCGGTTTTAACATTCGTTCTCCTGACGCATTGGAACAAAACAATAGTGTAATACGGTCCTTTGCTACTTTAAAACCACCGGCAGTTTTCTGTGATTTTGCAACATAAGTTCTGCTGGGCATTTTTTTCCAAAAAAGACCAGTTTCATCTGCATTCCAAACTTGATCTGGGGTGTATCCTCCCTCTTCAATAATTTTTAAAAGTTTTTGAGGAAACTCTTTAGCAGCCAATTCATCTGCAGATGCAGTTTCTCCCTTAATTTTTATATTGTGGAGAGCATGTCTTTTAAGAAAACCTGTCATCCAACCTGTACTTGCTGAAAATTCAGGTTGTTTTGACTGAGATGAAGTGCTTGGCTCTATTTCTTTAATATGTTTATAGATTCTTAATGCTGTTTGCTTGATAGTCATTCCGTCTACTGGTATTCTTTTTTGTGATTTATCTTCAATCCATATTACCAAAGCTTTTTCCATCTTCTCTTTGACAACATCTCTTATATATGACGATGATTTAGCACTTATTTTTGTTCCAGAACATACAGATTTTCTAATCGCAGTTTCATTTTTCTTAATCGTTCTTATGGTAGCTTCATGAATACCAAAATGGTTTCCTACAGCCGTTGCACCTTGTCCTGTTGCAAGTTGATCTAAAATTTTAATTTTAGTATCAAGACTAATGGCTTTCCTCTTATTTATTACAGGTGATTTATGTGACATTGTGACCGGGCTACCAATATACAATAGTTAAGAAATAGTTATAATTAAACACAATTCTGATTTTCAATTATAATTAATAATGCAGCGATTTGGAAATTATTTAAAACTTACCTGTTATTGAGTTGATAAATTTGTACGAGCACTAACTTTACAGCAATTAAACGTCTTTTCTTTTCTATTCTCAAAACCATACTAATTTGCGTACATAATACATTGCATTTTTACTTTATGTTTAATTCGGGGAATCCCACTCAAAGACAAAATACATACGCATAAATATAATCGACATAAACGGGATGCCATACCGTTAAATTAATTGAAATGTGTAATTTGTGAGCAGTGAGAATAAAAAAAAATCATAGAACATAAAAAATAAAAATTTATAAAAAGAATTTGTAGAATATTTAAAATCGTGTTAAAACAAAACAATTCGTGTAAAAAGAGAAAAATGTTAACTTTTTAACTCGTGTTAAATGAAAATTCGTGTAAAAATAATTCGTGTAAAAAGAGAATTAGGTGTATAACGTTTTTGAAATAAATAATTTTTTACCAACAAGAAAACAGACGAGTGGTAAAATTAACTCCACGAAAATATTACGTTAATTTCGATGTGGGGTAAATTTGTTTCTACTAAATACTTACGCTAACGCTGACGTGGTGGTAAAATATTTTCAAAGAAAAACTTACGTAAATACCGAGGAGTGGTAATTTTTACACCAGCATGTGCGTAGCTCCGCTCGTGCTATGTCTAGCTCAGCCAAAACACAACTGAATGACAACGATCACAATATATGAAGATACTAAGAGAATTAAATTGATTGGCCCAATTTACACGACAATAATTTTTAGTCCGCACAACTTTTGTTCTTTTTAAAACACACGAGACTAATTAATCTGGCATAAAATTGTATACGTATACACAGCTTTGTGTGTGTTAGTATTTTTGTATTTATTTCACGTTTGTTTTTCTTTCTGTAAACACATAAATTGCGGAACATACTTAGCGGAAATATGGCTGGCATAAGTGATGAGGAATTGGCAATCATTTTAGGAGGAATTTCCAGTGCCTGTAATTTTGAAGCTGCAGCATTACTTGTAGAAGCTGAGAAGGCAAAGACAAGCAGATCTTGCTGGGTCAAGCCATGGAGAGAGTCACGCGATTCTGGTGGAAATATTCAGTTCCTCCTCAAGGAATATAACTTGTTTGATGACGAAGAAGCATATACTTCGTTCTTACGGATGGACCAGAGGTGTTTTTCATTAATATTGAGGTACGTCAAATCGGATATTGAGCGAAGTGATACACCTATGCGAAAATGCATTCCGGTTGAAGAGAAATTGGCTGCCACTTTACGATTTTTAGCGACAGGGGAAACTTTTAGGGAAATTGCCGAAAACAGTAAATTGTCTGCACCGTACTTAAGCACAGCTGTGATAGAAGTTTGTAGTGCAATTTACACAAACATGAAAGCTGAATTTTTAAAGGTACATGGATACGAATTTATGTCACACACAAAATGGAAAAGGCCGTTCAGAAACCAGTAAAAGTTTTTACTAATTCATGTGACCAGTAAAAGTTCTTTAAGAAATTTCAGTAAAATTTTAATGAAATTTTCAGTAACCAAACATTTTAACGGTTTATTGAAATAACTTTTACTAGTTCCTAAAATTACTGCAAAAACTTTTATATGTTACTGAAATAACCGAAAAAACTTACTGGTTACTGATATTTTCTTTTCTTTAATTCCAAAGTTCCCTGACTCGAAAGAGAAATGGTTACAAGTGGCCAACGAATTTGATATGAGATGGCAATTCCCCTTATGCCTAGGTGCCCTTGATGGAAAGCATATTGCGTTCCAGCCCAAAAAGAAGACAGCCAATTTATTTTAAATATAACTACAAAGGCTTCACAAGTATTGTTTTGTTGGCTTTGGCAGACGCAAATTGCAAGTTTTTGTTTGTTGATGTGGGGTGCAATGGCCGAATCTCCGACGGCGGAGTCTTAGATCGTTCGGATTTAATGCATATATTGGACAACGATGACAATTTCCCAGAGCCTAAAGTAATTGGCAACAACAGAAAACTCCCTTATGTAATAGTGGCAGATAATGCGTTTCCAAATGGAAAACGTATTTTGACGCCCTATAGCAAGCAACGTTTGACAAGAGACGAAATTGTTTTTAATTCCAGACTAAGCCGTGCCAGACAAAATATTGAAAGAGCTTTTGGTATTTTGGCAAATCGGTTTCGTGTACTGCAAACAAAAATTCAGCATGATGAAGTCAACACAACTATTATTGTGAAGGCATGTTGTGTACTTCACAATTTTTTGCTGCACTATAGCCAAACGTATATGGACAACGCAGTTTTAATTGATCCGGACACTGACACCGGATCCCAAAATATGGCATCAACAAGTAATCCGAACAGAAGGTGTGAAAATATAAGAGGCGAATTCACAAAATATTTCAACAATGAAGGAAGATTTTAAGCTTTCATTCGTTGGTGCTTATGCCATATCTTCAAAAGATTTCAGTTAATATTTTCTTGAAAAAATTATAAATATCTCATGCTTCTATAAAAACTATCAAATTAGTGAGAATTACTAGATATACAACCATAAATTAGTTAAAATCTTTATCAGGAAACAAAGAAAACACATTTTTTTATTTGATTTTAAATACATTTTGTTTTTCGTACATCCTTTAAACGAAAATTTTTGTTTTTTGCCTTATTACTTTTAATGTTTAACAATCTGTTGACTTATTGTATAAAGGATGTAAGAAAAACAAAGTGGATTTAAATTCAAATAAAAAAAATTGTTTGTTTTGTTTCCTGATTAAGTTTTTAACTTAGTTATGCTTTTATATTTAGTAATTCTCATTAATTTGAGAGTTTTTATAGAAGCATGAGATGTTTCAAATTTTTTCAAGAAAATATTGGTTGAAATCTTCTGAAGAGGTGGCATAAGCACAACGAAATGCTTAACGACATGCTTAATCCATAACAAACAAATCTGTTATTGGCGATGAAAATTTAACTTATTTTGCAATATATTCATACTTCAAAAAGTTTCGTTTTTTAATTTTTTTTCTGTAAAATATAAAAATATTATTAAAAAAAACTTAAATTTAATACTAATAAAATTTCAATCATGTAATTTTCATGTGTTTTACTTAGAAAGGTAAAAAAGATTATAAAAATAAATAACATCAAATATAAAAACCATAAAACTTAATAAAATCTCAGTCAGATTCATCGAAAATGGATTGAAGTGCCTGCTGTAAGATGTCATTTTTTTCAATATTTGCACAGATTGGATTTCAACCCTTTTACCAATATTATTGTTGTTGCCTTCAAGGTTTTGAATACAGTCTTCTCCCTCTTCCTCAAATGTCACATTGTCCAATGACTCAATGCCCGATGTTTCCAACACCAACGTTGAATTATGTAGCGAGTCATCGTGGTATTCATCTAGAGATGACACTGATGAATGCAGACTCGATGATTGCAGCGAAGATTGGTCAGAAGTGCAAGGGTCAGAATATAATGTTGCTTCACGTGGAACCTGCCAAGATAATCTTTCCCGCTCGGCAGCTTTTGCTCTACGAACCATCAGTAGCATTTCTGTAGTAACGTTTTCGTAGGTCTCTGTCAACTTCAGCTCTTTCAGTTCACTGCACAACATTTTGCAAAAAGTATCTTCTTTTGATTCTTCTTGTGCAGATCGTTTTTGAATCAAACTGGTTACAAGCTCCATTGATTTGTTGGCGGATTGCCGCAATGCAGCTGCCTCGTCCAATCTCGATCGCTTAGCCTGAAAGTGTTTTGTTAACAATAAATAAATTATTTTAAATATGCAAATAACAACTAACCTTTTTTGAGCTGAGACTGCATTCACTTTCACTAAATGTATCGTCTAACTAAAAACATAAAAAAAAGTTTTTTAGTTATGACTTTTTAAATATTTACATCAGGGTAGCATCTTTTTTTGGACACCATTCTCCCAAGGGTTGGTTCGGGCCATGTTTCATGTTGCTGACGAAAATCTGCCCAAATGTAAAGATTTGATGAATCCAAAAAATTATCACCCTTATGTACAAGCATTTTGTTTTGCTACGAATAATAAAATCAAACAAACAAACACAAATTTTACTCACCGTATTAAATTCCAAATTGGATTGGCCACGAATTTCATCGTTTGAATTCAATAAAAAATTTAGCTCATTAAAGCACCATAGCTTGGAAACATAAACGTCATCAGCCGACATTCCACTCCTAGTTGCTGCTCTCATCTTTTTTTTTCAGGGAAATTTGCTGCTGCAAAATCTAATTTTTTTCTTTACATCTGCAGCAGTAACATTTGGTTTTATATCTTTTAAAGCAACAGCAATTTCCTCTAATGCTTCTTGATTTTTTATAAGTTTTTAAATAATCTGGATGTGTCACTTTATATAAAAACACGCGTTGTTTCAACTCATTTATTAGAAAACACAGAACCTGTGTTTTCATAAGTGCATATGTATTAGTTTTGTTCTGCTGATGCGGGGTTGAAGCTGGTTGAAAAATTATGCCAAACAAAAACGACTCTCTTCACCGTAAATGCCTACAAGCTGCCATGTTAGACCAGCACAATTATTGTCGTGTAAATTGGGCCATTGAGTGCAATGGGAGAGAATTTAAAAAAAATGTAACGAGAGGGTAAAATTTACCACCACCTCGTTAGTTAAAGGTTAAAATTCCTGTATTACTCCCAGTGTTTACTATATTATTTCTAAAAATATTATGTTTTGCAGTTTTTATTGTATCGTTAAAGTGTATTTCATTAAAATTTAAATTGACCTATAATAAATACTTTGGGCAAACAGTTTCTCATGTTCTTCCCAACGAGCATTTGTTCCTCGATTTTGTTTAATGAGAATTTTACAAAAAGTTTTTTCATTTGGATTGATATTTAAACTATCAATTTCGCATTCAATGGAATTTTGCGTGTAGCTTTTTTTTCCATTCTCCTTAAATTTTGTTCTAGATTTTTAATTTTTGTCTTCAAATTATTATTTGCTCGTGTTATTGCGTTAAAGTCTTTGAGGAGATTGAAATACTTTTTTCGATAAAAAGCCTCATTTTTAAAATTTTTCACGCAATTCTTACATACAGATGGCGGAGATTCTAATTCTCTCCTTCTACGTGAAGGAGATATGATACATGTTAAATCAATATCAGGGCGGCTCTCAAAACAAGTTCCTTCCTCTAAAATACTCGTGGATTTATAACTTTCCGATAAATCCAAAGTCGGCACGGCACCTCGCTTTAAAAATTTTGCTCCAATATGGTCCAATTGAAAGTGTCTCTCACACAAGAATAAGGAAGGGGAACGTTCAACAAATTCCTCATCCAATTTGCACTTTTGTAACCAATGTAATATAATACGCAGCCCATCTCTATCTAATTTGCGGACGATTATTCTTGCTATCCAAGGTTCAGCATCATCTATTTTCATATTCAGCCCTTTCACTGCTTGAACACATTCATTCGTTGTATCCAGTAATTGTTTTACACTGAAGGCTGATTCAGTATTTACCATCGGATGATCTAAAATCTTATCTACTTGTGTTGTAAATAGTAATCTTTTATTTTCGTATCTTGTATTTAAAATATTCCATGCTGCTTCATAATTGGCGTCCGTCACTTTTAAATGTTGAATAAGTCTTCCAGCTTCTCCTCTGACGTAATTTTTTAGTCGATACATTTTTTCTGCGTTAGAGAAATTATGTTGAGTATGCACGAGATTTTTAAAAAGGTCATGGAAGGACGGCCAATCAGCTACATTTCCAAAAAACACTGGAATTTTTATGTCTTCCAGTTTAATAGAATTAATAACTGGTTTAGTTTCATTTTCTTCTAATGCAACCATTATTTGCTTTAGAATCATTCTGTACTCACGAACAATGCATTCATATTTGTCTTCTTCTGCTTCATCGATTTCAATTTTTTCACATAATCTTTCATATTCTGTTTTAAGATCTTGGAATTTTTCTTCCATCATTACTTTTGTTATAGCTAATTCAGTTTTTTTACTATTGTTGATTTCATCATGTGCCTCGTCGATTATTTCTCGTAGACTACATATTTTTTTAAACAATTTTTTTGATGTTTGATATCTTGGTTTGAGGTTGCCTTCTATATTATCATGAGAAACTGACGCTTTTTCAAAATGTTGCTCGCCTGATTCTTTTTGATGCAGGCCCGAAAACGCTTCCTCTATTATTGCTTCAAAATAATTATTTTTAAAATATTGGTCGCCATCTGATTGAAATTCAATTAACTTGTTGTTATTTGATTCAAATTCCACTTGTATTTTTTTTAATCATTTTTTTACTTCGCTAATTTGCGTTGATCGAATTTTCCCTTCGATAATTCTGTCTCGAATAATTATGGACTCCTCGCCAAGCTCCTTTTGTTTTTCAAATAGTCTTTCTTTTGACATACTGATTGTTGTTTTATTTCTTTATTTATTTCCGATGTCCAAGCCTCGGATACGCTTTTAATTATTTTTCCGATGTTTAAGCCTCGGATACGCTTTAATATTTTTATTTTTTCTTTTTTTTTTTTTTTTTAAATAAATACTTATTAATTATTTAATGGTTGATTCAATTTCTCAGAGTCTCTTACCACTGGTGGGGGAAAACACTGAGAGTTGCTCGAAGGACCAATGTAAAATAATACGCTTGAGTACCTTTTTTGTACTAATTTATTTCTATTAATGTGTTTCCTTATATAGTAGAATTCTTAAACTATTCTATGTATTATAACAACCAATGATATTTTTAAAGATAAGAGAAATGTGTGTAAACACTATTGATATTACTAATCAATTAGGTCTAACAACTTATATTGAATCTTTAATAAAATGAACCAATAAACTAAGATAATTATAAATCCTAAATAAACACACAACTAAGTCTAGACCGTAAATATTTTGTAACTAAGATAATTATAAATCCTAAATAAACACACAACTAAGTCTAGACCGTAAATATTTTGTAACTAAGATAATTATAAATCCTAAATAAACATACAACTAAATCTATTGTAAATATATGTTCATATTTGAACACTAACAATTCAATCACTTAGACTACTCTATTGCCACTGTTTAATATACAATGAATAGTTCACTTTATAAAGCCCTTATGACACTTACTTTTTTTTTATTTTATTGGATTGAAAGAACGGAACAGCAAATGCTAGAAAGAACCAAATATAAAAAATGCATTTCACTTATATGTATTTTTAACCTATGATTTTTTTTACAAATATGAATGTGCAGTTGAATAAGAAATGCTATATGTATTATACTTGTCCTTTATTTCGATTACCTGCCTGCCAAGCTAACCGTTCCTATTACTATATGCACATATTCGTTCAATATTGGGTACCTGCGGTATATTGAGAATAAAAACCCCATTTGTTAATCGATTTTCATGGTTTATACCTTATTTTATTATTGAGACATTTATCTTTCAGAAAAATATCAAAAATAGAAGATATTTTTTTTTATTATTTTTTTATTGCATTTTTAACCTAAAAAAAAGACAAATTTCGCAAGAAAAAAATTTTCCCCTCTTAAATTTTTTAATAATTCCAGAACGATAAAATATAGAAAAAAAATGTAATAAAATAAATTACAGATAATTTTCTCACGCATCTTTTGGTGTTTCGTTTATGAAAATCGGATGATTCGTTCTTAAGTAAGGATGAAATATGTCTTCGTACTTGACTAATTTAGGGGAAAAATTACCATGCCTATAAAAAAAAAATCTCTGCGTGATGGAGAAAAACCGAAAACGGATTTAAGTTTAGCACATCAAAATCCAAAAAATGATTTTTTGCAGAGCAGTGTTGTTATATGAAGGAGTCAGACCCGAATCACGGTCTAAGGATATACATTGTTACGCGCTGCTTAGATAAACAAAATAGGTTCGAAATGGTAATAATCTAAATTACCTGAAATAAATCTCTGTGGAAAACGAGTAAAGTGGGCATGGTAGGTATAATCTCCCGGCTAGCTCCTTGGGGACCTGGCTAAGTGGTTCTTAACCCGTGTTTCGCACGCGTCACATACAAAATCTACTTTCATGCCTTCAACCGCCAAGTAGATAACAATTTTAAGGTATCAAAAGTGCAAATGCTAATTAGGCTTGGTGTTTTGCCTTATGGGGTACAATTGTTCCCACCCTACTGATATAAAGCATATCAGACGCCTATGACAATCATAATACCCTATCTGTTGATTGTCCCAAAAAAACCAGACTGTTACAATACCGATCTACATAAAGCAAAGAATGTCATTCCCCAATGAAAGAAAACTTATGGATTCATATTCATATGTGTAATAACAATAATAACATATTTATTGAAAAAAAAATTATTAAGAAGTTAATATCTTAAGATAGAATTATGACGTATAAATGAATCACGAAAAGTAAGAATTATAATTAAAAAAAAAAATGTCATTAGGTGAGTTATTAAAGATGAATATCAATGTTACTTCTTAAAGTTACATTGCAAAACTAATTGCTCAAATGGCAAAAGCAAATATGTATTAACGAAAATAAATATGTGGTATGTTTACTTATTATCTATAATTAAGGGAAACGAACGGAATTGGAATGATCAAATACAGAGTTAATTTAATAAGCAAACCGAAGAGAGCAAGAATCAATTATTAATTATTTTGTTTTTTGTTCATATTACTTACAATACATTATGTTGTTAATGATGTTTACATGTTCCATATCATCTTGTTCTGTTGTTGGGCCCAGCAAAGGAAGATATTGATGACGTCTACAGTTTCTATTTTTAGAAATAAAAATCTTTAAAATAAGTTAATAATAATTTTTACGCTCTTCTTTAGATACAAGAAAAAAAATTAAGTTAGGGTTCCCAGTACAAAATAAAATATGGTTTTTGGTTTTACGTTATTGGGTTCTATTAATAGATTTTTGTTATAATTATTCAAAACTCCATTTCTGACATTATTTTAATGAAATCTTTTTTTTTTAAACTAATTAAGAGCAATACGCGTATTCATGTTAAACAAAAAAAAAATAAAAATAAAATTTTAATTGTATAAAGTAATATTAATATACTAGCTTATTAGTTCATATAATGTTTTTATCCTTCATAGGAGATTTCTTGCATTTATACTGAATGTAGTTAGTATATTTTATGTAGTTAATTGCTTGAAATGTCTATCTTTTAATTAATTTGATTAAAATTTACGAACTTTTAGTTTGAGTAATATTAGGAAATGTTAAGATATTTTATACTTAGAAAACTTCTCAAAATGGCGGACGATAGCGGTGTACTAGCTCTTTTCGCCTAGCCACACTTTTAAGGTTTCATGGAACCGCGTGTTCGAGTTGGTGTTAGAAAAGGTGATATGGAAGTATACAGCATGCGGTTTCACAGACTCTGCTAATGGACATTTTAAACATCAGTTTCCCACTCACGCCAGACTAAGCCCAGACCAGCGGCCTCATCTTCAAAAAGGTAATGCCCAATCACGCCCCTGACCAAAATCCGCTCGAGACTGTTTCTCGTTGTGGGTGCATTTGTTTCTCATGACGATTTTCTGAGCCTCAAATTCGACAATTTAGTGAATTCACGAAGCCATTCAGATGGAAATGCGCTTCATCGGAAAAGACTACTCTTTTTCGAAAAATTGACATTGACTTTGGAATAAGTTTTCACAATTATATCGCGTTGTTCTTTCGTCACAGCTGCACAAAAAATATTAACACATGTCTCTTATTGAGACACCCTTTACTACATGCCTTCAGATCGGACCCATTTGTTTTTTGTTTTTTTTTTGAGTAGCTTTTTTGCAAAAATTATCGTTTATAATTTTGCTACTATTGATGGGAGAATTTAAAAGATCTGCAACTTTGGCGCAGTAGCAGAACTTTCGTTTATCATAAAGGACAAGGCAGTTCTACAAGGTAGTAGCGATTCTACAACAATACAAAATTTGTTGTAAGAATACCTGAGCAACTGTCAAAACTTGTACATAATCGGGTGACACTGTTAGCACAGCAGAACCTCTAACAAATGTCAAACATCATACAAAGCTATGGTGTTTGGCATCAGCCATGTTATATTATCAACACAAATTTAATTTTATGCAATTGACTTATAGTCAGGTAAATCAGCTGTGTTATCGCTATTACCATGTTGATCTGCCTTGATACAGAACATCTGCTGTTCAACACCTGGCGAAGGGCTGTGCGCTCGTGAAATCAAGTTTTAGCGCATAATAAATGAGCTGCGCAATAGATTAGTAAGTAAAACACAACAATTCCTTGAAAGGCACGAGTTCAATGCTGAGTTTTGTGTATTCAGTAACTTGTAAGTATTGACATTTTTAATTCATTATATGTAAACCGAGGTGATAAGTACTGACCTCCAATGACATCGACATGTTAAAGTTAAGTTAAGAGTTAAGACGCCAAAGTAGAAGTAGTAGAAAAACGATCTTTTGAATATTTCAATTGTTTGCATATTCGGGTAAAAAAAACACACATAATTACCATATTTATTAGTTTTTATTATTTCTTTATCTGCTGTGCGATGTACGAGCATACATTCATACATACAGTGTAATCATTAGTTATATTAGTCTTTTGTCGTCGCTTTGGCTCCACGTAAGCGCACCTGCCGGAGGACCGCTATCCTTAACTTTAGTCCAACTTTTCTCAACAGTATCATAGAAAAATACTTTTGGATGTGGTGTAGTGGTAAGTTCAGGTATACTAGGCTTTCTTTTACATCTCCTATTGGGCTTACGTGAATCAGGAAACCCATAAATGGTTGAAATTAAAAGACCTAAAGAAACGTTGTTTGGTAAATGGAATTATTTATGATGATCAATTATGAATACTTACTGCAACATATAAATAACATTAAGATTTTCGACATGGTTAAATATTAATAATAACTCGTTTCTTTTTCACAGCTAATCTGCACGGCCTGAGTAGTTAGAAGTCACTGTTATTTTGTATATGAAATTATACTTAAGTACTAAAAATGAAAATCTTAAAACTTATCTAGTTTACGTACAATGTGTCTGTCTCCCTGATCATAACCGTCATAAAGATAAACCAACTGAAAAAACATAATGGATAAAGTTTATTTTAATACCAACTTTTTAAGAAAGAAAATTATAAGAAATTATAATAAAGGGTGTCCCAAAATTAACGCCAGATTTTAAAATTCCATCATTTGTGCAGTAAAGTGTTAGTAAGTCTAGAAACAATTTGACAGCTGACAGTTTACGGCTTGTAAAAATAAAGCGTCATGCGGCAAAACAAAAAAGATCGGAGTTAGTAAGTTCCAACCATTTGTCAGTGCGATATGGAATAACCGATATGAACTTCTTAAGTAAACAAAGTTTTGTGGCTCTAAAAAGTAAACAAACATTTTTACTTGCTTTTTTAAGTTCCCAAAAAAATGCGTACATTTAAAAAACTTCCAAGTTCAAAATAATAATAGTAATAATAATTTTATGTCAGAATCGGTTTATGCTGCAGTATCTTAAATGATGAAACAGATCCGGAGCTGCACGATATTTTCCGTGTTTTTTTTTCTCATGCTCCTCGATAATCATTCTCTCAACAATGTTTCTCTCAAATATTTTTATGAAATCTCATACATGTTTAATAAGAAAAATGCAAACAAAAGAAAATCAAACAATAATGAGAGAGTATTTGAAGTTACTGCCATCAGCGATTGTTCCTGAAGTTGCAGACTTTGTTCTGTTTCAATATTAACTTTTATTTTTTTGTATTTAGGCCTTAAGATCTATACATACGGTTGTCAGATCTTACCATATTATCAGCTCTGGCAATGGACATGAGAAATTGCCATCACAGATGATTGTCTGATAATAACTCCATTTGTCGGACAAAAAATTTTCAGTTCACATATTGTCATATAACTAAATAACATAAATTGTCAGATTTATTGTAAATGTCTGTACAATCTTACAATATTGTCAGTAAAATGCTTTAAAAACATATTACAATCGTGTGAACGGACAATTTTTATCTGACAACGTTGACAGTTCATTGTAAGACTGCCAGCTGACAACAATATTGTCAGGGATCTGACAATAGTGTGAACGCCATTCGTAGCATTGTCAGAGACAGATGTTGTAGGATTTTTTTTATTCCCAGATGCGAGAACACAGATGAGGTTATGTTTTCGCATAAATCAGCTTTTTAATCCTCATCTGATTTTAGTTAAAAAGAGATAGCAATATAAGAATAAGGGAAAATAACAAGGAGAAAATTATAACAAATTATATAAATTTTTACAATTTAACAAATAAAATAATTAATATAAAAAAGGAGGAATTATTAACTTGTTCTCTTAATGAAATGTGTTGTTTAAATGTTAGTAGTTGTTTATTGTAATTATAATTACTTAACATTACTAGAGTACGCCTATTGGTCGAAATTCGACCGCCAGTTTCAACGGATACTTATTTTAGTTGCATTCATTTAAAGAGAAAAAAACTACCTAACCTATTCCCTGAATAAAATTGCATAAAAACACGGACATTTATAAAAAAATCTTATTAATTATATACATTAGGGGATAACCAAATTTTGGTCCTCGCACTTCGCGATAGCGAATATTGTGTTATTTACGAAAACAATTTTTTTGGGTCGTTTGAAAATAAGAACCTCATCCATAAAAGCGATTTTTCAAAATCCCTAAAGAAAAAAAATTAATAAAAATTTTTTAATATATTATTAAGAAATGGAAAAAAATTTAAAAAAAGTCTTGATTAAAAATTAATAGGGCGATCCCCTAATAATTTCATTAAAAAAAACTATGAGTTTTTGGCTAAATGTATAAGTACAAATAAAAAAATAATTTTCCAACTTTACCGCGTTTAGTGGGTGACCTTTTTTGAAAACCGCTAAAAATTAATATCATTTTTTTAATAGTTTTCGATGGACTATTCGACTATAATAGGGTCGTTTTGATATTTGCAAAAAATCTGAATAAGCTATACCCCTAATATAACTATGTATGTAGGTGCTCTTAAACACTTTCATTGTTTTGCTTGTTTTCAATTGAACCAATACATACTTACATAAGTGAATGTGTGTATGTGTGTATTTTTTAGCATTTGTATTGGTGTCAAATTTATGATCCTTTTATTCCTTTAATACTGAACCGATTTAAATAACATATAGTTGGGTCACTAAAGCTCAGCAATATTTACCATTTGGTAAAAGAATGAAGAAAATCGGTTGGTAAACAAAGGAGAAAAAGGGATCTAAAAATTTCTCATTACCTATTTATATATTGTATAATATTAAAAGCCTATAGGAATATTTTAATCGTGGATGTGTGTGTTTATACATGTATTCGTTTGTTCAACGAAAGTGCTTACTGAAACCCAAGAAAAATAGTGACATGAACATTTTAATTTTCCTGTAAATAAAACAATGATTTATCTGTTAATAAAACAAAGTTTTTAATAAATAAGAGTTAAATATTTCTTGCAGCTGACAATGGATCAAATCAAAACAAGAAAAATTCTTTGTTTTCTGACTATGGTGTGATAGAGATAGCATAACAACAACTACAATAGCATGCCGCTTCGTGTCACCTCTAGTCTTCTCGGTGGCGCGAAGTTTATGCAACTGACAATTACACCATTGTCAGACAATTCTGTTGTTTTTGACTTTAATGAGTGTCAAGACCTTTATAAATTTTTAATTAAAAAAATATGTTTAATACCTTTTCTTCTCCGCAAGTAAAATTAATTGGAAGAAAAGTTATACATACGAGTGAGTATGTCGAAATAAAGTTACTTCAATTTTTATGTTTACAATGATTTTAATAAAAAAAATTGTGTCGTTTGAAAGATAAAGTTCTTTGCTCTTTAAATTTTTACTAAAAATTACAAACATATCTTCGATTAAAAAAACACTTAAATATAGTAAATTAGTTTTTATTATTTCTGTATCTGCTATACGATATATGTATGTACCTGCTTACATATGTATGTATGTATTTGTTCACACAGTGTAATCATTGCAAACCAATAAATAGTTTTTTGTCGTTGCTTTGGTCCCACGTAAGCGATCCTGTTGGAGAACCGTCTTTCTTAGCTTTAGTCCAACTTTCCTCAACACTATCATAAAAAAATATCTTTGGATGTGGTGGATGTGGTGGTTGTGGTGTATTTATAGCATCAATTATTGACTCAGTGGGCTTGCTACTACTAGAAGTGGCCGATTCTTCAACAGCATCATCGGAAAATTGTTTCGGATGTGCTGGTGAAGGTGTGGTTACAGTATCAATCAGTGCCTCAGTAAGTTCAGTGTTACTAAAATTTATTGACTCACTCTCTGAATCGGAGTTACGCGAATCAGGAAACCCATAAATGGCTGAAATTAAAAGATCTAAAGAAGAGTTGAATGGTTGCTGAAACTATAATGATCAATTATGAATACTTACTGCAACATATAAATAACATCAAGATTTTCGCCATGGCTAATTATTAATAATAATTTGTTTTTTGTTTTAACCCTCTACTGCATGACCATCGATTTTTTAGTGAAAAAAATTTTTAGACCACAAATTAGTGTTTATTTAGGATGTATTTATATATTTTAGAAGGAAAAAATTTTTATAATTGGATATTTTACGAGAAAAAAAAAATAAGCCATATATGGCTTTGTATGCATTGAGAGATATTTTCTATTTGCCATATATGGCTTTCTATGCATCAGTGTGAAAACTTGTAAAACAGTTTCTCTTATCATTGTAGCACAAAAATACTTGACATTTCTCACAATAAGTATAGGAACGGAAGGAGCAATTATTTTGACAAAGTTGTCTCGTTTTCATCCATTTGGGAAAATGACCAATACCGTCAGCTCTAACGGAATTCAATGGAAAGTCTTGTATCTTCTTTTTTTTGCTGCTTGTGGGAGTACACTCTCTGCTTTGCGTTGGTGTTGAAGGGTTAGATGGTGTGGTCGTTGGCCGTCCACGTTTTTTGGCCTTCCCAGCCTTGCAAAAATGCTCAGCAATGGCAAGCTTGAAATCAAATAGCGGCAGGTATTCTCCTGACTTTTTACGCCATAAAATCCAGGAATTTACAAAGCACATATCAACCATATGGAAAAAAATTTTTTTATACCATTTCTTCGTACGTAGTTGAATCCTATAAAGGCCAAGTAACGAATCGAGTAAATCGACTCCACCCATGTAGTTATTATAGACGCCAACAGCCTTTGGCGAATCAATTTGAATATACTTTTTCTCCATCTTACTAAAACGAGTCCTTGTCGAAACAGGTTGACTTCCAACATAAGTTGAAAGTAAATTAACCACTTTATTGTCAAACCAAGAGACAAGGCTAAGACTGACTCCTTCAATTTCGGTCACTTTTTCTACAATACTACCGCGACCCAGTTTTTTCATTTCCTTTTCAGATGGGAGCTTGCAGTTAGGGACTCGATTAATTCTTACTGTGCCCAAAGACAATAAACCAATTTTCATTAGATGGACTTGAAGTTTAGGGCTGTTGAACCAATTGTCAAAAAATATTTCATGATTTTGGCCCTTTGGTACTGTTGCTGCAAGTCGTGTAACAACATTTCCGCTTACTCCCAGATTAGGTGCTCCATCCGGATACGTGTCACTTTGGGCACCAGCAAATATATCAAAGTCGTAACTGAATCCTGAAACTCCGCTCAAAACAAAATTTTTGAAACACCATTTGTGAGGCTTAGCTGGATTATACTGCTTCAGGTGATGCCGGCACTTTGTGGGTATAATTTGCTCATCAATTGCCAAAAATTCTTCTTTGGGTATAAGCAGTAATTGTTCACGGATTTTGCTTAGAAGTGGCCGTATTTTAAACAGCTTGTCAAATCCTGTTTCACCTGGTGATCTTATAGTTGCATTATCGTTAAAATGTAAAAAACGCTTGATGGCTTCCCATCTGTTGCACGTCATAGTGGTACGTACAAATTCTTGGCCAATCGACGTATTCCAATAATGTCTTGATGATGGTAATTTCAGCAACGACATGTATATAACGATTCCTGAAAAATATTTTATAGCATCTTTTGATAGTATATATATGTAAGTCTCACTTACCAACAAATTGCTCTATTTCGTTTTTAGTAATATTAGCAGGTTTATTTATATCAATCTGCAGTGCAAATAAGTTCGACTGTTCAACTATGAATTCGATCAAATCGTCATTGAAAAAAAAAATAAAGAACTCTGCTGGTGTGTCCAGTTCCTCGATAATATCTGGGAGATTCGTATTTCCCTGAAATGGAAAGTTTTCATTCGAATACGGAGGCAAATGACTTTCTTTCCAAATTGGGGCTCTTGGTTTTTTAGGTTGTTTTTTCTTTGAAGTAGTAGGTTTCTCACAATGGTCTTCCAAATCGCTCTCATCAGTTTCCGGTACAAAAATGTTGTCCTGATCAGAAAGTGGGACTTTTACTTCTTCTTCATCGGTATCGGATATATTTTCATCATCACTTTGAAGTCCATCATTGATTTCATTAGTATATTTCAAATTACCATAAAATGATTGATATTGTTGTGTCAGATACACTTGAATTGATATTGCTTTTGTTTTGTACGGTCACTGGTTTAAGTAAAACAATTTTTGATGGATGAATATTTGTTTCCTTTTCAGTGGCGTATCCAACATCTCCATTGGAGTTTTGTTGAAGTGCATACAAGTTTTTGTCTTCAACGCTCAGCCAAATGCCATTTGGGTTGGTTATATCAAACAGTTCTCCAAAAACTATAGAAACTTCTCCATTAGGTCGTTTTAAAAACTTCGAATAATTTTTAAAGAGATTTTCTACTTTTCTTTCAATTGAAGTTTTAGTAATACTTGGAAAGTTTAATTTTGTCCATAAATCCACCAATTCGTCGGCAATAATTTTAAATCTTGCTTTTTTACTTTTTTCAATGTTTGCCAATGAGTTATATCTACCTATGATAACGGTCTTCTTAGGTATTCTGCAAAATGCGTTCAAATTTTTATCAACCTGTTTTATTTCCTGCCGTCTATTTTTGCTTTTCTCGAAGCGAACCAAAGAGTTTTCCCATTGTTGCGAATTTCTTGAAATTGCATTTGAACTTTTCTTGAAACTCATTTTTTTTCCACTGTTTAAAAATGTAAATTGTTTATGATACAACGCACCGATCAGCGAGCACAAAATAACTGAAGTGATTCAATCAATTTGCTTTCAGAGAGAAAATAAAAGCAGAGAAGTACTCAGTTCTGACTGCAAAATAGCGGTAAATATTTACCACTACTTTCAAAAAAACAAAAATTATAACACAACAAAACAAAATAAGAATAAGAACTAGGAAGCAAACGAAAACAAATAGCAAAAGCGGTCAACAGCTATACATTGCCAATGCAAATGTACATGTTTGTTTGTATATGCGCATGTAAATTTTAAAATCGTTTGGTGCGTGAACTTTTTTGAATGAATTAAAAAACTAAAAACGCAGTTATCATTTTTTTAATGTTTCTCATCGTGAATGGGCATGTAAAACATAGGTTAAAAAAATAGAATACCCCTATTGTACATTCATTTTTGGAAAATTTTTGGAATAACTGCATGGAAGGCCATATATGGCTTCGTCAATTTTAGGCAAAAAAAGTATTTACAATGCTTACCTTTCGTCAATATTATTGTTTTATTTATAAATTTAATGAACTTTTTACTTAAAAAAAAATTTTCTTCGAAAGAAATACCTTTCTTTTATATTTAAAATTGATGGCAAACTTCTGTACAACTCACTTCTATTAGGACAACTGAGACGCTCGCACAAAAATTGCAAAAAACAAGAAGCAAATATTGTTTTTAAATAACTGCACTTTGAATTTCAGAAGAAAACAACATAGAAAGAATGATAGATAAGACAAACATTCGCAAAAGTACCGTTACCGTAAAGAGAAATCACAATAAAAGAAAAAAGCCATATTTGGCGTATGCGGTACAGGGTTAAATTGGGGAGTGACATATTACTTTCTTTAACTCTTAATGCTAGTTTGTTTAGGATAAACATTTCTTTTACATTTATTTTATAATTTTCATAGATTTTCAAATTAGTTTCAACAAAGCAATTTTCATATTTTATCAAAAATGTTTTTAAATTTACAAATATTCGTGCTTTTTTACAATTGGTAATAATTTTATCATGGTAATTCTTAAATATAAGTAAGCCTGGATAAATTTCTTTTTCTTCTTGATGTTTTGTTGTAGTCATATTACAATTAGGTTCCAAATTTTTCACAATGTTTGTTAAGCAGTTATCGTGTATTTTTCTTAATTTCTTATATTCTAAAGTGTTCGACTCATATATTTCATTTTTATATATTAAGACAGTATTTTCGTTTAACACTACAGTTTTATTTTGAATGTTTGGTAGTGGCTCAAATACAACTTTACAACTTCAGTGAATGTTTCGTTTAGAAATTTTGGGATGCTTAATGTCAAAACTACTAAGTTTTCTTTATATGTAACGGTTACTTTTGTGTGTAGGTAAGATTCTGTTTTATTCATAAAATTGAATTCTTTAGTTGTCAATATGTCTGATGGAATTATTCCTAGTTTTGAATTAAAGATAACATGTCCTATTTCATTTACGTGGTCTATTAATAAGTTGATATCATTATTAATCTGAAAAATGTTTTCGAGAAAATTTGTTTCGTCTTCTAAATTGAGAATTTTGTTTTGAATTTCTGCTTTAAACTTATTTATATATACAGTGTATGCCGGTTATAACGATACTCAAGGGACCTCCGATTTTATATCGTTATAACCGATATTCGTACTAACCGGTAGCAAAAAAAAAAAACAAAAAATATAATATTATTAGCTTTATTTCATTTTGAACTTTAGAAATAAACGTACATATGTTTATACATATTTTATGCATTTAAGGTATTTAAACAAAATCTGTTATTTTACATTGTTTTAAGCTAGCTTTTTCTTTGTAGAAAGAATCACGAACAGCATTACTTAGTTTAGACATTATATCATTTAAACGTTCATTATTCAACTTAAAATGCACAAATTTGCTGAGGACTTCTGTAGCTTTCAAAGCTTCGGATGCGTTTGGAACTAATTCCTCCAAATGGTCTTCATTGTCGTCGTCACTGACTTGACCTTCGTCAATAATATCTTGCACAATTTTTTCATCGGACGGTTCCTCACAAATTTCGAGAACATCGTCAATAGCAGCATACTCTTCCAGTTCCTCTTCTAAAATAGGAAGATGATTTTTAAGAGCTTTTGCCCAAACAGGTAATGGCAAGTCATCTTCGTCGTCGATATCATCTGTGGATAAAATGCTTGGACAATCAAAATTGTTCTCGACCAATCCAGCATGCCGAAAGCAACTGGCAATTGTCGTCTGCGTAAGTTTGTGCCAGGCATCGTAAATCATTAAAATTGCATCCATTATTGTTATATTCGGGTACTTGGAGTTTGCATCTTTACTTTTATCAAGGCTACTTATTATTTTTAAAACGAGGTGTTTGCGAAAGTTTACTTTTAATGCACGAATTATTCCTTGGTCCATGGGTTGCAAAATCGAAGTGGTGTTTGGTGGCAGGAAAACTAGGGTTATGCGACTCAAGCCAGTAATTGTAGGATGTGCAGGACAATTGTCAACCAAAAGCAGTATCTTTTTATTCTTTTTCTCTAGCTCGAGATCCCAGTCATGTACCCACTTGGTGAAAATTTCAGATGTCATCCAAGCCCTGCGGTTTCTCTCATAGTCCACAGGCAATGATTTAACATTTTTAAACATCTTGGGTTTTTAGCCTTGCCGATAATCAGCAACTTTTTTTTAGTACTGCCACTCAAGTTTGCTGTAACCATCACAGTGATTCTCTCCTTAGATAGTTTTCCTCCAGTGCATTTCTCGCCCTTAAATTTTAGTGTTCTATCTGGTGTTAATTTGTAAAATAGTCCTGTCTCATCAGCGTTGAAAATTTCATCGTCAGTGAATTGCGCACGTAATTTGGGCCAAACGTTTGATTTCCACTCGTCCACATCACTTTGTTTAACTGACAAACTCTCTCCAGCTATTTTACCAGCGACAATATTGTGTCTTGCTTTGAAGCGCTGAATCCAACTCGATGAACAACTAAAATTATCAACTTTGAAATCCTTTGCAAAAAAATTTGCTTTTTCTTGTAGTATTGGACCACTTATGGCAATTCCACGGCTACGCTGCATTTTAAACCACTGTAAAAGTGCTTTATCAACTTGGTCATGACTGCATGTTCTAATGCGTTTGGCTTTAAGCTCATTTTTATTGAATTGCGCCTTTATCTTTTGTTTGTTGGCTTTGATTGTAGCAATTGTAGACTGGTTTACCCCAAATTCTTTTGCAAGACTTGTTGTTTTTTCACCACATTCTAAGCGCTGTAAAATTACACTTTTTTCTCCAATTGAAAAGCATTTTCGTTTTGAAGCCATTTTTCCAATTAAAAACAATTGATACTTAAACCACGCGTGTTACTCAAAACAAGAAAAATTACTGATTAACATGTTAATTTTTGAAGAGGTCTATGTCGCATTTATTTTTAATTGCAGGTTCTTTATGTACGCGGAATTTTGCTCTTTTGTTTGTTGTTGTTATTTTTTGTTTTGTTTTGCTCTTTCTCTTGTTTTCGTTCTCACTTTTAATCGTTATAACTGGCATTTTTTTCATTATTTGCATCGTTATAAGCGATATATCGTTAAAAGCGGTATCGTTAAAACCGATTGTACTTCCATACAAGTCTGTATGAAAACCATGCAAACCATGCAAACCATCGTTTGTGTATCGTTAAAAGCGGTAAATCGTTAAAACCAGCATCGTTATAACCGGCATCCACTGTATTTGAATAGTTTTCTGTTGTTTGTTAATATGATTTGTGATATTTAATATTTTGTTTTCTATAGAACTCCCTAGATAATTCATTTCGTTAAGTGCAGTCATTGTTTCAGTCTTACTTTTTTCTAAAGTTTGAATTTTGTCCATAATTTCTTTTTCGTCATCACTATCCATTGTTCCTGCTACATATTTAAGTCCTTTCCCTATTACGTTTATCAGTCCTCGTTTTTGTCTAAAATTAGGAATCAAGTTTTTAATTTTTGTCCTACATATGTCCATGCTTTTGTTAACGCTCTCTAGTAGAGGAGTAACATTTGTATATGTGTCCGAAAGTTTATGTATATTGTCTTGTAAAATATTTACTGTTTCAAAGTATTGAGTCGTGTTAATAATATGTATTACTCTTAAATAGTTTTCGATAATTTCCGTGTCCTTCAGCTTAATTGGTATATAACCGTGGTTGTTTGTCAAGTCTTCAACTTCTAAGTATTGTGCTCCTGTGTCGAGTAGCATTGATGCATAAAGCAATATAAGAAAAATCATCTGGAAAAATGGTATGTTAAGTATTTTGGGGTATTAAGCTATTTAAATTCTGAATCTTTTTATTTCTTTTAATATGTGATTTGTAATATTTATGTCCTCGATCTGTTATCACGTGTTCATTGTCTAATGCGGAGACAGTTGTTTTTCGAAATTTAGAATGGTTTTTACCTCCTCTTTCATCTTTTAAATAGACAGGGCCTGTCTGAATTTCTACATTTTCACGTGTTTTGTTGAGTTTATTAATAGTTTTTTCTTTATTCTTTGTTATGAGTTCTCTAATTATTTGGTATTTGTTTGGGCCTATATTTCCGTTTCTAAAATTAATTGGTTTCTTTCCTGTACTTGAATGGATTGTATTGTTATAAAACATAATTATTTTATATATTTTTTCTTCTGTATTTTCTGTATCTCTGTTAGGATCGTGTTTTAAAATTCTAATGTGTTCATTTATAGTGTTATGTAGCCTCTCTACATCTGAGTTAGATGTATGGTTATTATTTGACGTATAATGTATTTCAATTTCTTGTTCTCTAAGAAAGTCTTATAGGGGTAGAGCCTTAAAGCCTAATTCATTGTCTACGACTAATTTCTTTATATTTCCTACTGCTGACAAATACTGTGTTAGGGCCAATTTAAATTCTATCCAGGATCTATTTTTAATTTTAATTGCTTGGGCAAATTTCGAGAATTTGTCTATAAACGTTAAAAACAATGTTTTCTGTAAGCTATAAAAAACACCTACATGGATAATTTCTCCAGGTTTCTCAGGAGTTTCAGTTATTTTATATTCTTGTTTGGGTGTCTATCATATTTTTCTTTGTTACAGATATCGCAGTTATTTATATATTGGGTTATTCGAATTCTTAGTTGGGGGTGATATATTATTGTTTTCAATTCAGCAAAGTTTTCATTTATTCCTCTGTGATTATTTCGTTTGTGCTCTTTTTAAATTTTTTCTGTTAACTTATTTTCATCTGTAATATCTTCCAGTAGCCTTTTACATCTAATGATTCTGAATTGCCTATTTTCGCTAAAATATTTCTTGACTGTTTCATTGAATATATTGAATAAAGATTCTTCTCTAATTAATATAGCATTTGTCCTATCAAGGGCGAAATGATTTTTTATTATAGTGATAAGTGTTTGTTTGTCGAATACTTTTGCAGTTATTGTTTTTCTTTTATTTTTGAAAATATTTTCGTTTTTTATTCTTAATGATCCCGATGTAGTTTTATTAAGAATTATTTGTCGTCGATAGAAATTTATTGGGTAATTAGTTTCCAAAACGGTATTTTCCTCTTGAGTCCTATCGTCAGTTTCATTAATTTCAGTATTTTGGGTTTCTTCATTAATATTTATTTCGACTCTTGATAAGGCATCTGCGTTACCATTTAAAATTCCTTTTTTATACAGTGAAAACTCTCATAACCGGACACTCATCGTCGCGGCATTTTTGTCCGGTTATAAGAGGTGTCCGCTTAAAAGAGGTACAACTTTTTTTTTTAATACATCTTTTTATTTTATAATGCTAAGCTTTCTACTGCGGTCGAAAAAATTGATTCAGGTTTGACTGCTTTAATTTAGACCGGCTCAATTTGAGTTGCTGAGTTTCAAAATGACTTTCAATATTTTTTATCTGTTGGAACGCGACAAAGTCGTCTTTTGCAAAATGCTTTAAACGAACAATTTGTTTTAATGCTTTATCATAAGAGTTTATGGGATCAGGTATTTCTACATGCACCTCGTCTTCAGAATCTTCAGACTCGTTTTTCTCCATAACAGCGCTTGGATATAATGTTTCTATACAGTCATCTTCAGTGAATACGATTTC
Source organism: Gymnocheta viridis (assembly GCA_956483585.1). NCBI lineage: Eukaryota > Metazoa > Arthropoda > Insecta > Diptera > Tachinidae > Gymnocheta > Gymnocheta viridis. Next base: position 111,581,163 of record OY101442.1, read on the forward strand.
ATCTACTTTTAAGAACTCGTCAAATCCATTTGATTGAGGGAACAGTTCTCCTAAATTTGCGTACGTTGCCAGTGGGATATCATCTTCGGCATCAAAATCCGGAAGGTCATCAATAGATTCTGAAAATCCTGCTTTCCGAAAGCAGTTTTTTATTGTTGCTGATTCAACTTTATCCCAGGAGGATTGAATGAAGTATAAAGCCTCAAGAATGTCAATAGATTTTGCAAGATCTGCTGCGGAATTTGATGTATCAACCTTTGATAGTATGTGCTTTAATATTGAGCCTCTATAGTGAACCTTAAAATTTTAGATAATGCGCTGATCAAGAGGTTGGCAAACTGCAGTTGTATTTGGAGGCAAAAATAAGACGTTTATATTTGATAAATTCAATTCCCTAGGATGAGATGCTGCATTATCCAAGAACAAGAGAATTTTACGTTTCTGAGATCTCATTTTCCTATTGAATTGCTGTAGCCATTCAGTCATGATATCTCGAGTCATCCATGCCTTTTTGTTAAATTTTCAAATTGCTGGTAAATCTTTTACATTAATATGCTTGAACGCTCGAGGCCGGGCAGATTTACCTATGACTAACAGTTGCTCTTTCTCTCCAGTTAAGTTTGCACAAAACAAAATTGTAAGTCTTTCTTTCGAAAGTTTTCCACCAACGCATTTTTCGGATCTTAAGGCAAGAGTTTTATCAGGTAAAGCACGAAAGAAGAGCCCACTTTCATCTGCATTGTAAATATCCTCCGGCTTGTAGCCACGCATCAATGATGGCAGCTTGGTCTTGAACTGCTCCACATCTACCTGATTTACATCTGCAGCTTCTCCAGTAATACATTTAAAAGCAACATTATTCCTTTTACGCCATCTTTGTAACCAGCCATTTGATGCTGAAAAATCAGATATGCCCAGTTGCATTGCTATTTCACTTGCCTTAGCCTTTACAATCGGACCTGAAATTGGAATATTTTGACATCTAGCCTTAGCGAACCAATCCAAACACAATTTGTCTATTTCAGCGCCACCAGTTTTAGCAAACATCCTCTTTTGATGAACATTTATTCCGGATTCCCATTTGGAACGAATGACTTCTTTATTTTTAATGATTTCTGCGGCCTGTGTTTTACCAATTTTGAATCTTAAAACATAAAAGAAATGCAACAAAATGTTTTGCAGAAAAACTCAAAAAACTTTACTTCCTTGCGATTTCACGCACCGAAATCTTTTCCCTGTCAAACTCATTTATAATTTCCATTTTTTCTTTGATTGATAACATATTTTTTTTATTTGCCATTTCTTTTTTTGTGTTCTAAAGCAATCAATAAGATCATTATTTTAAAATTTTGGTGTCCGCGTCCGGTTATGGGAATACATTTTGTATGAAAAAACAGTTGAAAATCACGGTTCTGCAAAGTTTGTCCGGTTATAGGAGGTGTCCGGTTATGGAAGGTGTCCGTTAGGAGAGTTTTCACTGTATATACTTATAATATGTGTAAATAGCTTACTTTGTTGTATAATTTTTCGTAAACGTTGTCTTCTTCAGTTGGAAAATGTTGATTTGATGTCTTCTTTAAATTAATTGTTGGTTTGACGTTTTCTTCAGTTGGAAAATGTTGATTTGATGTCTTCTTTGAATTAATTGTTGGTTTGACTTCTTCTTCAGTTGGAAAATGTTGATTTGATGTCTTCTTTAAATTAATTGTTGGTTTGACGTTTTCTTCAGTTGGAAAATGTTGATTTGATGTCTACCTTGATTCTCTAAGGATTTTTTTTTTCGTGTTTAAAATGTTTATCACTACTTTAGTTCTTAAAGATTTTTTTTGTTCAAAATTGTTTACTTAATTCTTTAAGGATTTATTTTTTGTTCAAAAAAAAAGATGTTTTATTTTATGCTTTAAATCTTAAAGGATTTTTTTTTTGTTCAAAAATGTTTACTTCACTACCTTAATTCTTTAAGGATTTTTTTTTGTTCAAAAATTTTTTATTTTTATACGCGTTAATTATTAAGATAAAAAAAATGTCCTTGATTCTTCAGGGATATTTTTCCGCGTATCCCATCCTCGTCGCCAATTAAATCACAAGTTTTCAATTATTAAAAAAAAATAAAACAATTCTTTGTTTTTATTTTTAATATCTTACTTTATTTGTTGAATCAAGGAATATGACTGTCCGATTTACAAAAGTTCTTAAGATTAAATACTAAATCAATAATAATAAATTGACAGAACTGCATTTTGAAGCAAACGGGAAATTCTTCAGAATTCCGGTTTTAAAAATTATTGATAGCACGTACTTCAATACAAAATGCAATTCTGATTAGAAAGCAAAATAAAAATACAATCAAAATTACATAGAATTTTTATTATTAAAATTATATGCCTCTTAAGAATTTCGGTCGTAAAAACACATAGAAAGTAAAAGGGAAATGCACTTAAAATTCTTTAGAATTTTGTCAATGGAAAGTGTTAAAATACGAAATGCAGTTTCAAGCATTTTATAAACAAATAAAATTCAATAGAATTAAAAATAATGAGTTCAATGCCTCTTATGAACTTCAAGTGTAGAAGATAGTATATGAAAAGAACTTAGTTTAATTCGATTATTGTATGTTTATGTATTAACGAACGTATGTATGTAAACAGACGTTCATATTAGGGAAAAATGTAATAAAAGTGGTAAAACTAAAGTGTACATGTGTGTATGTATGTATACATAGATGTATGTTTATATTAATATTTTGTGTGATGGTGTGGTGGATATCATAACTCTTAACATCGTATCCAAATACAGTGCTTTTCGCTTAAAGCGAACTTCAAGGGACTGATCAAATTTGTTCGTTTTAAGCGAAGTTCGTTTTAAGTGAAGACATCAAGAAACCATTATTGTGTATGCACATGTCTTTTTTAACACTTTGGCTATTTATTTATTTATTAAAACAATTTTAGAACATTGTAGTCTTTAAAAAATAAGTTTATTTAGTTTTTAAAAAAATCAGTTATTTTAGTTTGCTTAGTATTAATATTGGCTTCATTTATATACACTTCCACTTGGGCCAAGTGGTCAAGAATTTGTTGTGGAGTGTCGCGAGACTGAAGAAAATTTCTTACACAGCTTACGCTACACATTGCATCCAGGGTAGTAGTAGCTCGGATTGGCTCTTCGTTGTCCATTTCCATATCGTCATCAAGGTCGTCATCACAAACAGTCTGCAAAATAGCTGCATCGTCCAGTACTTCCGTTGTTAGAAGATCATCATCAAAACATATGAAATCGTTGAAACTTTCTGTCCCAACTGTAAATAAAAAAATAAAGGTTGATTAAATGTGCGACAACTCAGCAAACCTTTTTTATTACCATCTGTAAATGTTCCCATTAATTCTATTAATGGCAGATCATCCTCGGAGTTAAATCCATCTTCATTGTTGGTAAATCCGCCGTGCCGAAAGCAATTTGCAACTGTAGTTTTGCTGACTTTTGTCCATGCCATATGCAAGAAATTGATTGCGTCCAGTATGCTTACTTTAAAGTTATCTTCACCCATATCAACCGAATTGACAATTTTTGAAAGAAGCAAGTGGCGATATTTACTTTTCAATGCGTGAATGACACCTTGGTCCATAGGTTGCAAAACTGAGCTTGTATTTGGAGGCATAAACACTAGTTTAATGCACTCTAAGTGTTTTACATCTGGATGAGCAGGGCAGTTGTCTACAAGCAGTATAATTTTTCGATTAGCACGGCGTAAATCGTAGTCCCATTCTTTTAGCTCATTGGCGAAAATTTCGGATGTCATCCAAGCCTTTTTATTTGCTTGATAATTAACTGGTAATTGTTTAACGTTTTTAAAGCACCTGGGATTTTTTGATTTTCCGATTACTAAAAGTTTTCGTTTCTCTGTTCCCGTCATATTTGCTACTAGGAGCACTGTTAGTCGTTCTTTTGATAGTTTACCACCTACACAGGTCTCACCTTTGAAGCGAAGTGTATTATTCGGAGTGAGTTTATAAAATAAACCAGTTTCATCGCCATTAAAAATGTCCTCATCTTTAAAATTGTTTCTTATACCTGGCCACTTATTTTGCAACCAATCATTGACCACATTAGTATTGACTTCAGCCGCCTCTCCAACTATTTTTCCGCTTGTGATGTTGTGGCGTCTTAAATCGAACAATCCAACTTTCGCTGCACTTAAAATCGCTGTAGTTAAGCTTTAAGCCAAATTCTTGTGCTTTCGCTTGTAAAACGGCATTACTTACAGTCACATTATTGGCTCTTTTCTGGGTAAACCATTTTAGAAGACAATTATCCAGTTCCTTGAAGGAAGGGTTTTTAACTTTCTTTACACTTGTGGAGTTTTGCTCAAAATTATTTAGCACCAGGTGCTTATTTTTCCAAATTGTAGCTATTGTTGACTTGCTGATGCCCATTTCTTGGCATATTTGCTTTTGTTTTACCCCATCTTGTATGCGTTTTATTATATGAAATTTCTCTTTTAAAGAAAAACACTTTCTTTGTTTTGCAACCGCTGCTACGGCCATCTTCTCACTTTGTAATTTTCAACTGCTGAATTCACATCGCCTTCACACAAAAACAAAAAACAATTAAACCTAGGGGAAGTACCTGATTATAGAGCATACGACAGCGTTACCAAATTAAAATATATAATTTTTTGTTCATGGCAACACACTTCTTGGTTCGTTTTAAGCGAAAAAAAGAACAATTTATATGAAAAAAAGTTTGTTATAACCGAAAGTTCGCTTTAAGCGGGTTCGTTATAAGTGAAAATATTTTCATGGTTTTATATAAATAAAAGTTCGTACTTTCGAAAATGGTTCGTTTTAGGCGAAAGTTCGTTTTAAGCGGGTTCGCTATAAACGAAAAATACTGTATATTAAATTTAGACTCATCACTAAAAATTACGTTTTTCCAAAAATCAATGTCATAATTTTTGTGTAGTTTTGCAAATTCAAGATGTTTTTTTTTAAAATTGGTTTCACTAATAAATGGTTTTTTTCTGGGAATACGACTGTGAAAATCGTTAGCTCTCAATACATTGCACACAGTTTCGGGATGAATACTTATCTGCTTACATTTTTCAAGATCTTTTGCGATATTAACAGCATTTATTCTTGGATCATTTGCTACGAGTCCGATAATATTTCGTTTTTCGCGCTCTGAAAGCTTAGAGGGCCTGCCTGATCGGTGTTTATTTTCTGTTGTATTTCTGATATTATAATTTTTATAATGGTTTGAACTGTAGAACGGCTAACTCCAACTATATTCGCTATATCTCCATATGATTTTCCTTCATTTCTCAACTTAACTAATTTTCTGATTTCCTGAGAAATTTCTTTGCGTTTTTGTAAATTCAGCAACATTTTAAGGAAAAAAAACTAAACTGGTTACAAAACAAATAAAAAAACGAAATACCGTTACTTAGAGATGTGTTTTTTTTTCAACTTCTAGTGATGTGATTTTGTTGTATGTACACTTTTTTGGGTACCAAATTATAAATACCTCCACTAAATACATATAAATACGGTACACTAAAAATGTACAAATGTGGTTGTTTTGAATTTTATTTTTAAATGTGTCTAAATGCTATAACTTAACATAAAAAATATGTCACAACTTTAGCACATTTCATTAAAATCGAATTTATGGTGCTTTATGTGGATTTTATTGGGCAACTGTATGTATGAAGCAAAGACCATGCAAATGGAATTTAAACGATAGACACAAGGTAAGCCTAAATAACTCTATCTTCCCGTAATTGAAATGTAAAGTGCACATCGTTATTCAGCGCATTTGAAATACAAAAATAACATTATCTTGCAGTACCTATTGGCACAACAACAGCCAGCAGCACACAACAAAGTGTCGGTTGACGTCGGCTGTCCATGTGTACTTTAATTTTCGTTTTACTATTTAGTGCCACATGAGATTTTTATGTTTGTTATAAGCATGACCTTAAAATAATGAATTCATGCCACATTATGTTACACTGGTTTCTATATTTTTTTGCGGTTGTTAACATCAATGGCTATACGAGTATATATAAACTTTCTAGATAGTTGTTATCACTGAAAGAGCATCTTGTTCGGAAGTGTTTCGAAATTTATTTGAGATTAATTTAACGTCACTCCATTCATGAACTCTTGTTGTCCTGAAATACCATGGCAGCTTAGCATCATTTTCAAAATCTTGTTTTATCAAATTAAAATTTTTTTGCAATACAAAATACCTACTAATTTTTGTTACAATTATGGTACACTGCTTAATATTATAATTTATATTGAGTTGAGTTTTTTTTATCATTAGCAACGACTTAAGAAACAAATATGAGAGAAAAGTGTGTATTTTTTTTTTATAAAAATTTTCTGACTATCTTACATAATTTGTATATCGATTAATTTATTTTAATACTTAATTTGTATATATCAATTATTTATTTAAATTTTTTTATATATATTTATTTTTTGTGTATTCACAAAGTTTAAAAAAAAATTATTAAAAATATAAGTATGTATTGAAGTTTACAATAAATGTATGTAAATCTTTAGAGAAAAATATGTATTAAATAATTATTAAAACTATATAAAAAACTTTTATATTTAAACGACTGTAAAAAAACTGTATTCAATAAAAGAATTTATAAAATTAAAATGAAGTTATTGTTGTTTATTACAATAATATTTTTGGTACAGATTGTAACAAGGTAATGTTAAATTTAACTTAATGTTGTATTTGTATGATTTTCCTTCGTTCATGTCCATGCTCTGACTTCGATACATACCCGAGCATATGGCTTAGCAACTATGTTCGCCATTAAATGCAATTTTTAAAGGAGAGTAAGAGAGACAGCGCCAATAGTGAAATTTTATCTCCATTGCACAACCTGAAAATTATATGGGTTTCAGAACATGAACATCTACACGTATTCGCCACATACAAAAACACGGACATTTTAATACCGTTCCTCTGCCGGGTCATGTTCAAGTCGATGGCTCGTGAAGACGTAGTGTTAGACCGCGGCCACACGAACGTTTTCGAGTTTTTTGAACTAACTTCATGGTTTTGGAATAATGAATACTATATTAAGAAATCATTTTCAGTAAAACAAGAGTTAGGGAGATTGATGATGAATGTCATCCTCCAAACTAAAAGATAATGCTACAATAACGTGAAATTTTGTTAAAAATGCAGAAACGTGCGTTTTTAAACGCTCATGTGGTTCCGGTCCAACGAAATTAATCATTGAACAAGATGTGTTTGTAAATTCATCACTGCGCTTCATGTTATGCTCAGTACGATTATAAATGCAAACAGTATCAACTCTGCAAAAGTTACAGGCCAATCTAAATTAGCGCGTCAAGCGTTTTCCATCTGTCAAAATTGCTCATACTCATACAAAATGTATGAAACAAAACCGAAGAGCGCAGCGTCAGCGCTTTGCAATTGGAAAATCCGATTTTGACAGCGTGTTAAGTAGTGAAAGTGGCTGTTAAAAAACTGTTTATTTTCTGTTTTCTTTTCGTTATTGAAACAAAGTAATGTCAATTTAGCTACTTTTAACTCAATCTAGCGGTTTGATCTCAATTTGTTATTTATATTTTGTGGATTCTATTAAATAAGATAAGTTAACGTTACTGTTTATGACACATAATTGGCGATCTTATTTTAGTTAGTCATTTCAGCGTAAAAGCTATAAGCTGAAGGAACTAATTTAGGTTGGCCTGTTAGATATTAAAAAATGCAACACTGAAGTATATTATGTGCTAACTAATAAACCGGAAACACAAATTATAATTATTGCTGATCAAGGGATGGGTAAGTAATAAATTTGTTGTTTGCTACTTATTCTTTTTAAAAGTACAATTGGGGTATTAAAATGGTAGTAAAAAATCATACGTTTTAAAAAAGTCACGGTTCACGCTATGAAATTTTTCTTTCTGAAAGTGTTAGTTTGTGGTTGTACGGGGAGAGAAGATTGGGAAGGGGTACACTCTTTCATGTACTTTGAAATTCTCTTGCGTTTTGTTATTCGTAACTGTCAAACTGAACATGGCTGCAGCTTTATTTTTGATTTTCTTTTACTTTTCTTTTCTTTCATGGTGGTGAGAGCAAAAATGTACAAAAAAAAAGAATGTGAAAATAAACATACAAAAATCTTGAATTTCTTTACAAAAAAATTTCAATGTGTAGACATTAATGAAAGTTCTAAAGAGAATTAGAGAAAAGTTCATAGTCTGAACCGGGACGTAATAAAACCAAAAAATATGACGAGGAACAAGCTCTATGTAGTTTCACACTTCTCTCAAATTTCTGCTGTTTAGATATGACAAGTTTAAAGCACAACAGCAATTTTTTTCAAACTACACCCAATCCTGTTTTTACACGGTATACCGTGTAAAAGAAAAATCAAGCAACAAAGTTATATTTTCTTATTTATTTCCAATAAGCTAATTGGGCCTATTATTTTTATGTAAATAAAAAACTTTTTTACATCTTCTTCCCAACGTTTCGTCAATTTTTTGTTGACATCTTCAGGGGATTTTTACGTAATTATTTAGTAAATTATCACATTAAATTCTATTTAAATGATTGCAACATTTAACATGAAATTAAATTAAACACACAACTTAAAATAGTATCACAGTGGTTTTCTTTTTGTTTTATTTTATCACAACTCTGTAACTGGGTTCCACTGTGATACTATTTTAAGTTGTGTGTTTAATTTAATTTCATGTTAAATGTTGCAATCATTTAAATAGAATTTAATGTGATAAATTACTAAATAAATACATAAAAATCCCCTGAAGATGTCAACAAAAAATTGACGAAACGTTGGGAAGAAGATGTAAAAAAGTTTTTATTTACATAAAAATAATAGGCCCAATTAGCTTATTGGAAATAAATAAGAACATTTAAATAACCTGGCCAAAAAGTAAACAAATCAAAAGTTATATTTGATTATTTCAATCTTGAAAGTGGTCTAAAGGATTAATATTTCTATGAAACACAAAAATTTTACTTCTTTTTCTTCATACAGTGTTTCTTTTATTTAATTTTATGATTTTTAAGTCATAAAAATAAAGAAATAATTCACAAATTATCTTAAAATAATTTTTTTAATATAGAATCACATTTTTAAGGAACTGAATAACTGTAGAAATAATATTTTGAAAAAATAAATATAATAAAATAAAATGCATATCGTCACCTAAAATGCAAAACAACGTATCATCAAAAAATTTTGATTTGAGTTTTTTATTGATTATGATTTACTACATTATATTACGCATGTGTGCAAAATTTCAAGCTTCTGTTAACAAAAACAAAAAAGTTATGACTCAAATTCAAAATAAAGTATCAAGTGAATGATTTTATTAAATAAAAAAAACGTATCATCAGTGTTGTCAACTATTTACATAAAAAATACGCTGTCCATTTGTTCAAAATTCGCTAGAAAGTGCTAAAGAGTGTGAAAATATGATTTCAATGTCTCAAACAGTTTTCATTTTTGTTCTCCTTATGAAAAGTAATGTTACGATATTTTGCATTTTATATGGCGATATACGTATAAGGAAAATCAAAAATTTTTCGTCGTTAGTGTCTGATAGTAAGCACGGTCTTATGCTTAGTACGTCTGCATTTTTAGTTTCCAGTGGTTTAATTATTTTAACGGCGAATTCAGCTATGGAACGTATCCATCCTACTTTGGAGATCTTTTTGTGTAGCTCCTTGTATTGATCCATACATTCATTTATACTATTAGTTAATTGTTATTTTGATTGTTAAACGATTTTTCATCCTGAGGAAGCTATCAAAGAAGTAGCGAAATATCGATAATAAATTTAGATTATTTTTATATAGAAGTGACCTCAAGCTCGTTAATTAATTCGAAAGTCGTAATCGAAAAATTTGTTATAACCAAAAAGAATTATGTTACCACATAATAAGCACGGCAGCTCTCGTGTGTACTACCTAAACTGAAAATTCCTCAAAAATATATTTAGCCGTGCAAAAAAAGACGTGTAAAAACAGGAAAGGATTATCTTTGTTAACCTTGTTATTTCAAAATCGTGCAAAAAAAGATTGCGTAAAAACAGGATTGGGTGTATTGTAAAATATTAAGAAATTATGACAACATGACTTAATAGGACACGGTTTGAATCAACAGATATTTACTTGAAACGTAAAAAAATATATTATCTGGATATTTTTGAATAATTTTAAATTAATCCAACAGTATTTTTTCGAATCTTTGTAAAAACGTTTTGCTAGATTGTAAAATATATATTTTATTTATTTTTGTAAACATAATAAATAAATACTACTTACATATTAAAAGAGAAATATTCCCCTTATTTGTATTATCGCCATTTGGGGCAACAATTTGTAGCATTGGTCGCGTTCATAAGACGTAACTGTTGCGCAACCGTTGAGTGTTTGTCTTAGAAACGCAGAGTTGAGTAGTTCCGCTCCACACAACAGTTGAGTATTTGCCGCCATTTTTTCCATCATACATTTTTTTCGGTACATTTAGTCAACATGTTGTGTTTAGCTCCACAGCTGATCGAGAGAGTTCTGCGCTTTTATATTATAATGCAATGCCGTTTTGTTACGTGTGCGACTACAAATTAATTTGTTAAATTTTGCATTCCAAACGCGATAAAGTAACGAAAACAAAGAAATAAAATTAAAATACTAATTTCATTAAATAGACGTTTGTTTATTATGGTGTCTATTTATATTAATTGCCATATTAGTTCAATATAAGGTTTAAAGATTTTTTGAACACGGTGCCGGCTTAGCGTTGAAATATAAATACTATCGGCGCAGGTTTATCATTTTATTGGAGTATTTTGCTATGCATTTTTATGTTGTGAATATTAAACTTGTGGTGCAGATTTTACATTAAATTGGGAATTTCCTGCCAAGAAAAACTTCATTGCAAATTCTGTGTTGTCCATACTTTTTAGTATAAGCCAAATTAATCAATTTAGCAAATTTAAATTATTTATTTTGCAGCATTTTGATTTCTTTTCAATTGTTTACATTAAACAGCTGTTCATTATTTAATTATTTATCATGCCGTTGACTGTTGACATGACTGTTGAGCTCAACAGCTACGTCTTATGAACGCGACCATTGTATCATGTGTAAAAGTATTTGTTTTTTTAGTTTTGACGTAGTTGCAGCAAATAAGCGACATTTTGTTTTTCTTTGAACTTAATTCGAATAATTTTTATTTACAGCACTATGAGGTACAATTGTATATGTGTGTGTATGTAATATGTGGACTTATAAAAAAAATAAATAAAATTATAAAAGGATAAATAAATATTTTTCGTATGATCTGGTTGATGAAAACTGTTTTAGTTTCGATGCTGTTTCAATTTATCTTTAATTAAACCTCACGCTGTTTTCATTCTAATCCTTATTATTAACTGAGCGCAATTGTTCCAATTCGGCACGTTCTTGCTTATTACGCAGCAATGGCACATTGTAATCGAATGCATAAAAGAAGCCCTTGGGTTCACCATTTTCTTCAGGTCCAGGCACATAGGGAGGCTCTTGATGAATATATTCCTGTTGCTCGTCAGCCGATGGATCATAACGGCCTTCTCCTGTTTGATATTCGGCAGCATAAGGATCGGGATTATGACCGGAGGCGGCAGCGTATTCGCCCCATAATTTGAAATGCTCCTCTTCGGCCTTAAGAACAGCTGGAGTCTTAGTAGGTGGCTTTTTCAAATGAGCTGGTCGATTGTCTTCGACATGAAAGCCGGTCCTATCGGCATAGTAGTTGGCAACAAAATCACGACCATGAGGTTGCACATATTTATAAGTGCCGGACACTTTACCGTCAGCATCTTTTTTTTCGTTTTTACCCTGATTCCAATCCTTATAACCATAAACGTATTGACCCAAACCATCTTGACCGTGATATTGATGGGCATCGTAGTGTTCTTCTACATAGTCTTCAGGCTTTTCAATAACACGACCCATATAAACAAATTCGCCCTTTTCATTGCGTGCCTCCGGCAAAGCATTCTCGCCAGTCTTGGGAGCATACTCGATATTGTTTAACCCACGAAGATCGGCTTGATTAAGAAATTGTTGAGCTTCTTCCGGAGAAATATTGATTTTGAAAATATTCTCCGCTAATAGGGCGGTGGGTAAAACCTGAAAAAGAAAACATGGAAATTAATGATTTACATATGTATGTACAAACATATTTATGTATAAATAAATTAAAAAATATATGCAGCCACACGATCAAGTTTTTCACACATACTGCTTATCAAAATTCATTTGAATTGATAGCTGTGACGTAGTCGGCAAGCAATTTTATTTTTCAAGATGTCATCGTTAAGAAAACTGTTTCAAATGGTTGCTCTACATATCTTATAACATTGTCCCGGTTTAGACTATGAAAGTTTTCTTCCTGAAATTTTCTCTAATTCTCTTTTGAACTTTCATTAATGTCTATACATTGAAATTGTTTGTAATGAATATCAAGATTTTTGCATGTTCATCTTCACTTTCTTTTTTTGTACACAAATTTTTGCTCTCACCTTCATGGTGGTGAGAAAAGAAAAGTAAAAGAAAATCAAAAATAAAGCTGCAGCCAGCCATCTTCAGTTTGACAGTTACGGGTAACAAAGCACAAGAGAATTTCAAAGTACATGAAAGAGTGTGTACCCCTTTCGCTTCTCTCCCCGTACACCCTCAAACTAACACTTTCAGAAAGAAAAATTTTATAGTGTGAACCGTGACTCTATATTCGAAGGTGTATCGCGCAAATTATCTTCTGATACGGTCTAATGTTCATGTTGTTTCAACTGAAAAATAAATATTTACTTTTTATATTTCTAAACTGTAAATATTGTATTCTATTTCGTAATTAAATCTTATAAAAATTTTGTTTACAAATTACGACTTTTAAATAATAATTTTGTTTATTTTTATTTGCAAAGCTTCATTGTTTTTCTAAGAAGTTACTAAATAAATTTTAACGTGTTTTTTTTAGTTCGTATTTATAGTTAGACGAAAGAAAAGACAATAATAAAAAAATTAGCATTTTAAAGTCATTGAAAAGAAAATATATTACAGTAGGTAACGTTGAATCCGGATTATTATTGTTTCAAATTGTGTTTAATGAAAAAAAAACAAACTGATTTTTAAATGTCATATACACAACGAATAACGTGGGTTTTTGTTATTGAGGAGACATACAATTTAAATGAACAAAAGTGTTTGCTGTGATAGCCGACATAAAAGTTCTCATTTTTTATGGCTCATTTGTCATGGTTAGCTGCATCATGCCGGAGCAGCGTTTGTAGGGTGCGCTAATTTTAATTAAATAAATAGGCGCATATTCAGAAATCGCCACTAAATGTTAACTTTTTTAAGTGTCTATTTAATTTATTCACAGTTGGTTACTTTCAGCGCGAAAAGTTTGCACTTAGTTATGGGTGAAGCTGTAACTAAATGATAACTAACTAATACATTCAAACAGCTGATTCATTTCTATTGCGTAAAAAAAACATTCGTACAAAAAAAAAAAATACACTAGATATATAAACAAAAAAAAACTTTTTTAAAATTCGTATGAATGTTTTAAAGAATAAAAATTGTTTTTTAATAGCTTCATAAGCTTTTTAATTAATTACAGTAAGTATCGTTCAAAATATTATCGACATTTTGTTATCTCTACATGCCAATATGCAGGGTTGCATTTCTTACATTAGCTAAAAGCAGTTGGTGCATTAGTTATGATTTGAGACTAAGTTCTATAACTATCTGTGAACTATTTTTTAGCTTCCGACTTTGGTTATGATTTCTGAATATGCGCCATAGTTACCTAGCAAAAACTTGGTAATGACTTCTATTAAGAACAATATACTTTTCCACACATTGCAGGAGTCATATATGTAACTACTTACTAGTAAATTATTCTCTGAGTGGCTTAGTAGTGAAACTAGCGCTTATTATATAGATAGTCGGCAGTTCAACCCCAAGCGAAGATAAGTGTTCTTTTTAGTTGTATGCTGCTAAAGGCCCTGATTCAATATCCTACACAATCGCACGATTCATTCACCGGAAAATTTTACATAAGTCTGACCGACTTTAAAAACTCGCATCGAAATGGCGTTTTAGGTGCCACACTGTTCAACAATAATTTTGCACAAACATCTCTTTGTTATTTTGTGTATATATATATGTATGTCCATGAAATCCATTATTATAAAAAAATACTTTGCTTTCGTTGTTTTAAAAATAGAAAAAGTGAATATAAACTGGTAACGAATGAAGAAAAAGCTCAAATATTATCATCATTGGTGCTGTCTAGCAATAAATACTACTCTGATCGCACAAAAACTATAATTTTCTGAAATTTTTCATAAGATTTACCATATCGCACGACTTGCAAAAAAAAACCTGTCACACAGTAGCATTTTTAGTCCACACTACCATACTCTTATAGGATAGTGAATCACGGCCTTAAGTTTATACGCAAATGTTGGAAATCGAGTCGAACAGGTAGGCGGCGGAAAGTTTACCCATTTGCCGCGGCACAGTTACGAAATCGACGTTGAAATTCAGCGATTATTGGTTAAAAAAAATAACACAATTATTCCACGCTCTTCTTGCGGAGCATTGCGCACCACTGTTTGTCTGTTTATCTAATGCAGCTGACTAGATCGCAAATGTCAAATATGATTGATCGCCATTTGTAAAAATTATAACATCTTCTGATAGGATGATTAATTTTGGGCCACCTTGCAGACATATTTATTTTTTAATTCATGTATTTCGAAATATATTTGTAAGTACAGTACAACCTCCATAATCCGGACAGATATGGTTTCAGCTACTATCCGGATTAGTGGATCGTCCGGACTACAGTTAAAATGAAATTTTAAACGCAATACATATACATACGAGTATATATACATAATTAATTTTTATTACCGAAAACCAAATATAAGTACACATAAGAGTTCACTTGTATTTACTTTGTTTAAATGTAATTGTACGAAAGAAAGAATTCGATCGACTTAGTGGGCCTGGCAGTTAATTAACTTTAAAAAAAACATAAAGAACCATAATAAAAGTGACACAAAAATATTCATTAAAAAAATAAGAACTTATTTTTGTTTGAATACACAAATGTAATGTAATTTGCCAGCTTTATTTTTAAATTCTTTTAAAAATGAAATATCCTTATCTGTCGCTTTGGTTTATTTAGCTTTTAAAAACAGTTCGCCATGCAAACTCAATTAAACTAAAATCTTTTACATTTTAAATACTTATTTTGTCTAACGGTAAGATAACTAAAAAATTTACTGAGAAAAAAGAACACTTGTCCTTACGATAGAGGAAAAATTTCTAAGCTGTCCGAAAAAGTGTCCGAATTACTGGATAGTCCGAATTAGCGAGCGTACGGATTACGGAGGTTGTACTGTATACAAAAATTTTCCGTAGAATTGGTAATAAATATTTTATTTGCTATCCGGCACCACTAAAAAGGTGAAATCTACTGCGTTTAATAGTTGGGCGAATACACGTAGTATGTGTGTTCGTGAAAATTAGTTTTTAGCACGTAATAAAATAGTTG
Source organism: Gymnocheta viridis (assembly GCA_956483585.1). Lineage (NCBI taxonomy): Eukaryota > Metazoa > Arthropoda > Insecta > Diptera > Tachinidae > Gymnocheta > Gymnocheta viridis. The sequence continues at coordinate 111,596,800 of OY101442.1, forward strand.
TGCAATAGATCAACTTGTAAAACACTTGACATCGAACACAGTGCAATTCTTTTAAAAGCTCGAGTTCAATACTGCCACCAGACAATTAATTTTTGTTGCGTTGTTTTTCTTTATTCAATGACTTCTAAGTAAATATTGAAATTTGTAAGTCGTTATTTGTAGGCGTATTTGGTAAGTATTTGTCGCCATGTTAAAATAATGATTTAAAAGGGCAAAGTAGAATTAATGAAAAGCAAGTACTGCATATGTGCGCATTATATTAATCCAAAAGTTATTGTCGAAACAATATTACATATGTATGTACAGAAAACAAATCACGGTTCGGCCACAGTGAGTGATGATGAATGAGTTTATATTTTACTTTAGATCATTTTCTTTTTCATCAGATTATAAATGAAAAGAAATAGCAATATCATGTATCCTCTAATATCATTGTATCGTGTCACAGAGATAGAATGACAACAACTACAATAGCATGCCGTCTAGTGTTATCTCTGGTCTTATGGTTTGCTGCTAGTAGAATTATTGGTTTTTGAAAATCATCATAAGGATCACTGTAATTATTTATCTGGTAAAGCCGCTATTCGTCATACCCAATGGGACTGTCTAGGCAAAAAATCTTTACTCAGCAATTCACTATCCGACTCCTCCAAAGAACAAAAACAAAAAAGATTGGGAACATCATCGTCCAATATAAGAAATTTTTGCTGTTATTCTAATGAGCGATTATTCAAATGCACCAAAAATTCACCAAACGTTCCGATTATGTCAAAAGACTCAAACGCAATAAACGATTATTGATATACATATTTAGCTTCTTCAACTCGCACATATAAAGTTCATACCTTTTTTTAATTATTTTGTTTCCGAGCGATTATTTCATCACACTGCGAAGAGGCTGTTTTCAGAAGATGAATCGGAAATCGGCCTATTTAAAGAGCTTTGAGGACCGTAGAATGTAACCTTTAGAATATTTAAGTGAATTGCTTAAATTAAAGGAAATAAAACGAACGCTGATAAATGTGTAAGTTGTTTATCATAAATAATTATAGTTCCTGGAATATTTTTAGTATAAAGATGATATTAATTAAAATATTAATAATTAAATATTCTAGAATATCACTGAAAGAATAATATCACGGTAGACTTTGCTAGTTCTGGGTCTGTTGACAGTTTACTTAATCAATTTATTTTTTTTTATAAATAATTTATCTTTATTGGTTTGCTTTTTTCTCTGATATTTCGTTTTTATGAATAAAATTTTAATACTAACCACCAAAAATACACTTAACAAAATACACTTCATTTTGGTTTCAATCACTTTAAAACACGTTCTCTACAATAACTCGTATCGTTTATTAAATTGTTTTTTTTAGTATATGATTTTTATTTCGTTTGTATTGTCTACTTGTAGTGTTAAAATCTTAATAACTTGAAATGTCTAAAAATCTTCCCTTTTATATATTTAGAAAAACACTTGCTAAATGTTAGACATGCAAAATAAAATACACACGTAAACACAAACCAGTAATAAATTAAAGTATGCTGAATGTAATTAATTAAAGACGAAATTTTCGAAATAAACAAAAATAAAAAATAAAGATGATGCTCACTCTCTCACAAGCTCTCTGTTTAATGATCACTTTTGTTCGAAGCAAATTGAATTAATGCAGCATCTTCGGCATGTTCTTTTGCTGTCGATTTGGCCGGTTTATTACTCATCTTCGAAATCGAATATCAAGACAATTAATAAAATATTTAAAAACAATTTAGATTTAGAACTCTGAGACTAGTTTTCTAATCTGGCAATTTCCATCAATTATATTATTAAGATTTTCTGGTTTGATTAGAAAGAAGTCATGATATTTGAATTGTACCACTTGATCTGGAATAAACTAAGTTTCTAGGCTCAAGTGTGAAGATCTCTACACGTGGCCCACTTTCTCGATCAAAAGTTCTGCAATTTCGATTTAAATTAAATTTTTGGCTTTTAAGCAATAAGCTAAACGGCATCGTCGCATTCTAATTCTAATCTCAGGCTTTCAAAAGTGTATTGTCGTTTTAATTAAATGTTCCATCAGCATGCAGCAAAAGCCTGTCATGATGTCCTTTCGAAAACCTGATTTGTAGAGAGCCCAAACAGACATGTGGAATAGTTGAATGAAATATATATATCGAGCCCAAAAGAGGGACGCTGTCTGGCTTCTCGTCGTATTTAAATGTTGACTTAATATTGGAGCCTCAAACATTTTCAATATTAAATTTGAAACTTGATTATTTTGCACTCCAGACGCAAAAAAAGAAATGCAACAAAAATCGTGCAAGATCGTGATGCTTTATGGAAGCCATATTGCTCCCAAGAGGGTCAATGGAGAAAATAAATTAAAAATTGAATCTTACAAATTTCAAACTTTCAAATTATTTTAGATCCTTAATCGAAAAGTTTGTAAATGACTTGCACATTCAAAGCAAGAAATCGAATATTTTTGAGTTGCACTGTTGTTCGTGCCGCTTATGCTGTCACAATGATTTTCAGATTGCGTTTTTGACTGACCATCGTTGGCCAATACAACTCGTACTTGTGAAAAATGTTTGCAATTAAATAAATTAAAATTTTTATTAATTATTTTTCATTATTTAGTAGCACCCGCAGCATTCATTTTACAACGGACAGCAATGAAACCGCAAAAATGTTATTAGTTTGTTATGTTTAACTATAAACAAAAAATCATCATTTATTTATTGAAGATTTTATTGTTGATTTCTTTGTTGTTGTGTCTGTAATTGTTTTTATTTCCTCCTCTCAAGCCGGAATCGTTTTGAGGACAGATTTAAGCTTATAAATAAATGTAGTTGTTGCTGTGGCTTGAACTTCTTGACGTTTCCTTCTTATTAAAACTGTTGGAATACACACTTTTAATTCAATATATGTACATACATATATTTAATGTGATTCTACGAACTTATCACTATTATTATTATTTTTTTTCAAATTTTATTATACGCGCCAAATTTAATGCGTTACTTAAATTTTTGCGAGCAAAAATAAAACGTTCTAACAACTCAAAAATTACGCATTTGTATTTTCTGTGAAAGTCTTAAAAAATCCAAAAAATATAGAATTGTGTTTAGCTATAAATATCAAATTAAAAATTTATGCGAACACTAATTCCAAATAGCGAAAAAACATGTGTATTTTATATTTTCATTGATATTCAATTGGTAACAGCAAAAATCAATCCTGTAACAACAATTATAAACGACTACTGTTTTCTTCTGTGTCTCAAAAAGTTTACCAAAAGAGAAATGCCGAGCAAAATATACTGCGGCAGCGCGACGAACTTCATCTGAGCCAGTCGATAGTTGCAAGAGGCCGGAGGAGAAATGTTGCTGCAGACAGAATCGTTCGCTGTCAAATTAGGGATATAGTACCAGGACTTCCCAACACGGTGAGCTGTGGGAAGCAGGTGTTAAGTAGGCCAAGAGTTTGATGGTGAAAACCGTTGACAGCCGAAGAAGCAGCGGCGCTGCTAGCAGAAATCGAAGCCATGCTCAACTCGCGGCCAATTCGTGCTAAAAACAACAATCATAAGGATGGTGAAGCCCTCATACCGGCTCATCTTTTAATCGGAAAGACTCTTTGGGTGCAACTCATTATATTGCAAGTAGATGCGTCGTCCAAGCTTTTGCACTTCAAGATATGACAGAGGGCGTATTTCTGCTTTACAGCAAGCGTTCTGCCGATTCTGTAGGGGAGATTACGTGAGAGTCTGTAGGCACGAACCTGGTGGTTCGAGGAAATTCCTGACGTCGGCGTAGTCAAAATGATTGTCGTCTACAAAGGCAATCTTCCGCCAACACAGTTGATTGTGGACCAAGTAGTAGCCGTTTTTCCAGACCAAGTCGATTCGGGTATCGCAAGTGAATACTAAAAGCGGCCCATTCATAATCTAGCTGTACTGCGAATCGCGGTCATGGTTACCTTGGAAGTTAATGTTCTGACGCGATCTTCTTGCCTGGCGGAAGCCCTACAAAAATTTCCCTTTGGCAAAAGAGATAGATAGATATATAGCTCGAACACCTTAGCAAGGTGTTGTGCAAAATGGTAAGATTATGTACAAGAATCGCCACCTGTTTGGACTTTGCAGGTCACGCAGGTGCTTTTCGAAGCCCACATGGGGTCGGTGGTGAGCGCCTTTACTCACACGGTGCTAAGACCACGGTAATGTTGTATGGCCCTATGGCTCGGTACCTACCTTAAACCTTAGACACGGATGTACTGCGAATTGATTAATTAAATCAAGTTAATTAAAAACAAAAATACATTTTGATTTCATATTTTATTTGTTCTTAAGAAAATTAATATACATAATGACTAAGAATTTGGCATATTTTTTTTGCGAAATATATTTAAATAGAAAATTATAATACAAATTATAGTTGCTGTTGTTGTTTTTTTATATTTAAGCAAACGTTTACATCACCTTTCAGAGGAAAGAAACTTGATTAGAAACAAAAGTTTCTATGCAAATTTGTTTTTTTTTATTTGCGTATCGTTTGCAAAACATAAAATCGTTTTTGATATTAAATAAAAATATACATGAATTATGATCAACTAAATGTCATTTTATAAACATGATGAAATCAAAGGAATAATTTAACAACATTCTTGCCAATAAAAGTTGCTTTTTACTTGTTATTGCTGAAAGTTCTAGATAAAAGTTCTGTGAATGTTATCGCTGCCGCTAAGTTGAGAATATTTGCCCGACTGTTAGTTAATTGAAATGCTGATCGCAACTATCATAACAAGTAGTTTCATGATCTAATAACCGAAGCGTGGACGTGATGGCATATGAAAATGTATCACAGTAACCATGGTACAATTATCACAGGTAATAGCGATTCTACAACAAATTACAACACCAAAAAACACACGCATTTTGTTGGTAGAAACGTACAAGGTTGCTGTCAAAATCAATTGTCTGAGTGACGCACACATTCTAAAATTTACTACGTCAGCTGTGCTATTAGCATTACATGGTATTCTTGTACCATGACAGTAACCGTGACCATTAATTATTATACTCTTGAAAATATCTGCGATCAAAATTCTGAATTGTACTGAGATTAAAAATACGAGATGTGTTCAAAAAATAAGGTGTATTTTGATGTTTATCAACAGATAATTATTGATCAATGTTCATGTTTTCCCTTTCAAATTAATACCCCGTCAGAGATATAGTATACTTGTGCCTACGCTGCTGATAAGCCTTGAGCTCTTTCAGCAATGTAGTCTGTATCTCCTTAATTGCTAAAAATCTCTGTCCTTTCTTGGGCTTCAGTTTTTTTTTTCTGAATATGAAAAAGCCACTAGTGAAATCGCTGGCTGTGCCATGTTTGTGTTGTTGTTTTTGTCCAAATAATCACACTGCTTTGATGGTCGCTGAGCACACCAAACAAACACTTCTAACCTTTATGCCAGTAACGAACCAATGAAGAATGCCAACATAAGATTAAAGAAAGGTGAGATGCGTTGGATACGCCCGGTTGGAACAATGTTTCTTATTCATATTTCATGCATTAATTGTTAGTTTATGACTTCATATTTAAATGCGCATTCAGTTAATTTTCATTTAAATTTAAGTTGCATTTAAATACAGTTTCAGTTTTTCAGTGTTAAATTATTGTTTGTATTTAATTACGATAAAAATGTTGCAGTATTATGAAATTCTCTCATTTTTTTTGGGAAAAACAGCTGGTGAACAAAATTAAAGAAAAATTTCTAATATGGATTCTTTTTCAGGCTGAAAATAACATCAATGATAGGTTGCTGCAATGTTTTAAAAGTGTAAAACAATTAAGAAAAAGATATAATAGAATAATAATTATAAAATAAGTCCAAATTGCAGGCCAAAAGATATTGATTTTTCAATGGCCGCAAATTTTTTGTTTACTTTGTTGCGGGAAACAACAACAAGCTAACAAAACCATATGTAAACTAACAAAGCCATAAATAGAATTTAAATCAGCAAGGTTGGTCATTTAAATATTTAAGTTTGTACTGCAAAACTTAATTTCGTATTTAAATAGCACTTAAATATAAATAACATTTAAATACGAAGTCATAAACTGGCCCTAAATAACATTGAAACTTCATTTATCATTTAAAACTTTAGTATATATTTTTTTACCTCTTCAGCATTCTACCAGTTTCTTTTTCTGGCAACACTGGTAATAAACAAATAAAACAGAAAATAAATAAACATCCTCGAAGTATACTTTGCAATTCTTAATGAAAAACCACAACGAATAAGATTAATAACAATAGTTCTTCACTGTATGCATTGATCTAGCGGTAAAAGTGTCGGTTTTTTATTGTTACGCGTTCCTTTTTCAACTCCCACATACAAAACGTGTCATAAAAAATATAGTTCTAAAAACGGAAATAATATGGACTGTATGTATCCCACGAAATTAATGAAGTGAGCGCACTTTTTTAACACAACTTCTAGATTTGTGTGGTTTCTTTTTTGGTATCTGAGAAAGTTGAAAAGTAGACACGACGAGTAAACATTTTCTGCCTCGCGATTTTTCCGCCCTGCTGAGGGGTCTCTCCTCTGGGTATGTTCTGTCTAGCTGGTAGAGCTGGCAAATCATCGATAGTATCGATAGTTTTGTTTACACGGCACTATCGATGGTTTTTTTTCGATAGTGATGTTATCGTTAATATTGGTGACATTTCAATTTTTTGTAAAAAGTATAAAATATAAAAATTTCTAAATAACTTTTTTTTGCAGAATATTTTTAGAAGTGAACGCATCTGCATATAAGTATGTACATAATTGAGAAATATCTGCAAAGACCAAACGGTAAGTAAGATGATTTTCTTTATATTAAAACGAAAAATTGTACATAAGGCAGAGGCACATAGAAGCTGTCCAAGTTCCAAACTTCTGAATTTCCTTTGCGTCCCTTTTTAAATGAAAAAGTTTCTGTTTCAAGCTCGTTGTCCTCGCTGTCTTCATCAATACTTTCATTTTTAGTTTCTGTAGGTGAGGATCAGTTAGTAATATGTACAGCTGGTACATATGTATGTATGTAAGTATAGGTCGAGGTACATAGAATTCGTCGAACGTTACACGTTGCTTTTTTACACTGACATTAAAGTATCGGCAGAGGATGTTGACACAATGAGTACTTTGTTGACGGACATTAAGTCAGCTTCATTTGATTAAACTACACATTTTGAATAGAATTAGGGGATTTTCTGTTTTTTTTTAATTTTTATTTAATTTAATTTTGACACCACATAACACAAAAAGCTTAATAAAAACAAAGCAACAAATATATATTTTTCAAAGTACTCAACGTACGTTAAAAGTTGCCCAACTTTAGTACTTTGCGTTGACGGAGACGTACGGAATGTGACAAAGCTCATAAGAAAACCTGTATTTCAACTTGGTTGTCAGTTGTGCCTCGGCCTTTTCTTTAAAAAAGAAATATCGATAGTATCGATAGTTTGCCAGCTCTACTAGCTGGTCTTTAGGGATTTCTTGTCTGGTCTTTTCAAGTGAAAACTTCGCCAAGTCAGATTTTATTTTACTTTATGACAATCCTTTGGCGGATAAAGCAATTTCGGTGCGTCGTGGGCACTATTACATGTGACCGATCAATACTCTCACAGTCAACTTGTGGAACAATAATAATAGTTCTCGTGTTCTTTTCTCACAATTAATATGTATAAATAAGACGTAAATTTACATATGTTCAACCAGCAGCACATGCATGAGTTTTGATTTTTAATTTTAATGAGAATTTTTAAAAAATGATCGGATGCTTATTTAATTGTAATGAGCAGGGTATGCCAATGACAAGGGAAAACAATATCAGTCAAATGGCCGCCCCGGCTATGCTTCTTTTCATTAAATTTTGCATCACCACTTTGCACGTTAGCGGCTGTATATCATCGACAAGTTCACGAATTACATATTTGAGGTCTTGAATTGATTGTGTGCCCTTTGCGCAGACTTTTTCTTTCACGTGGCCACAAAGAAAAAAGTCTAAAGGTGTTAAATAACAAGATCTCGGTAGCCAATTGTGATCAGCGCGAGAAATTACACGGTCAGCAAACTTTTCATGCAATAGAGTTGTGTGGCACGTAGCGTCTTCTTGTTGAAAATAATCGTCGTTCACATTAATAACTTTGAAAACAAAAAATTTGCTGTAATGTCGTTTGTGGAATGCCCAATTCCAAAGATCACCGAAAAATGTACATGGAATGGGATGTCCTCACCACTATGGATGACAAGAGTAACATTCTCAGTTGCTCTTGAGCGAGTTGAACGATTCGATAGATTCTTCACATCACTGAATTGCCTCAACAGCTCAAATTTGTTCGCTACTTTCACAAATTGCTGACCCATAATGTGCTTCACGACGACCCAAAAATGCTTTAGTTTTGCGAACTTATAGTTTTTATAGTGAGTTTTTAAAATTTTAATGCCTGGCTAAAGCGTATGTCGTTTCATTTTTATTAATGGTCCAGTTTTTATTTGTCATCTGTCAAGAAGTTGCAGGTTGAGGAATGACAACATTTTTTTTTAAATTGCGGGTTATTGAAAATAAAACGTCTTATTGGAATGCCCTGTATTTAAATATGATTGCTGATGAGGTTGTGGGAATTAATTTTTCGTAGTTTCTAGGAACACAACTGAGACGTTCTTTCTGAATAAAATGGTGCGAACAATTGCCCAATAAGAATTTCTAACTAAATAACAAAAAAAGACAATACACCGGTATGTTCTACATTCCACTTTGAAGTGGAATTCGATTGAAATCACTTCAGTTTTAATTTTTCATGTTCTGCATTCTTTTTTTACATATGAATTTTAATATCCAATACAAACAAATATACTTTACTTTTCCAGAACATGAAAAATGAAAAGTTTACATTTTCAATACTTTTGTACAAACATTGATAAACATTTAATTAAATAAACAATCGGAATTGTAGTCGGAATTGAATTTGAAAAGACGACAAAAAAAATACTTTTGCGTGACGAATTTCAATGTTATCGGTTTTATGTTCAATCTAGAATTACTATCTACTATCATTAAAATTCATCATACAAAAATATTTTTGTCGTCTTTTCAAATCGAATTCCGACTATTTTGGATTCTGTAACAACAATGATTATTTTTTTTATTTTTTGCTATTTCAATAATATAACATTTCAAGACATTAAAATTTGTTTTCAAGAATCTTGCGTGAATCATAGAATTAAATTATAGTTACGATTTATTTGTTAAAATAAACAAATTTTAGAACAGGTTTATTTGCACTAAGAGAAGAATATATAATCCACGACGCTTTAAAGTCTACCATGATCATGTAGAATCTCTAAAACATACGTAACAAACTTGTTAACAAACAATTCCTTTATTGAATTAAAAAAAAAAGTTAAGTTTTATTGAGTAATATTTATGTTAGTAATATAATCAACATGTTTCAATTTAAGCATTTAATTCAAATTAAAATACAGTGAATAAAATTAATGATTTAAAAACAATCAGCATTAATGAAACCCTTGACACTTCAATAGTTTTCACAAAAAAATTTTTTTTTCTGTTTTCTCAAATTAGATAAAACGCAAAATGTGCAAAAAATCTTTGCGATTGAGTAACAGATCGAGAGTTCATTAATTTGTGTATTTAAATTTTAGAATCCCTTGTAATTCGTGTCACTAATTTAATTACTTAAATGCCCACTAATGATAATAATTATTGTTGCACCTTAAATTACAATTACAATCGGCACTCGAGTTGTGTATTTGAATTTTATATTTAAAATTAACAAATTGCGCAATATTTAAGCGCTGGAAATTCCATACATAATAAAACAAATATTTAATGATTCGTAAAATTAGAAAGATGCATTATTATTCTAACGTTTTACTATTAATTATGAGAATATTTATTGTTTTTTTTTAGTTGGTTTGATAATAAAATCAAAGTAAGTGTTTCTTGAAAATTATTAGCGTTTTTCTCTCATTTCAATCTCTTGAATAAATCATGAAAGTTGATTTTTTTTGGTTTAAAAGTTTCTACTGCCAGTTAATAAATTCTAATAATGACTTTCAAAATATAGTTCTAAGGCAAGGCGAATTTATAACAGGTGGTCTCGACAGCTCAGCTGATTATTTTTTTGCTCTTTGTATCTCCTTGCACTTTCATCTGTTTTGTTTGTCAAAATTTTTTTATGTTTGATTTATATATAGTGTTTGACGTTCATTTTGACAAAGAAAGCAGGTATTTTTCACAACGAATTGAGGCGAGTCTATGAATTTGCATTGGTTCTAAGGTGGAAATAAAATAATAATATATATTTTTTAAATTTCAAGTCAAATTTTATTTATAACAAAAAAAAATAGCACAACCACTGGGGTCGTCTCAGAACTATCTCTGGGCCTTTTAAGCAAAAACTGTCTTTGCTCTTAATGATTAATCCAGAAAGCATGGAAAGCTCCACAAGTCATTTTAATTGTTTAATAATTTTTAGCTTTATTCATAGAAGATTAATAAAGTTATAGTATGTTTATTGTAGGATTTGCATAAGACATATTAAGTTTTTGTTAATTTTGATTTTTTGACTCAGCTATTGGCCTACCGCGTTTTATGTAAATAAAAATGCAAGTTTTTATTCCATATTGTCCCGACGTTTCGTGAATTGTATGTTCACTTTTCCAAGGGATTTTTGTCTATTTTATTAAAAAGAGAAAAACATCAACAAGGTTGCAATAATATAATATTTACAATTAATGACTTACAATATGAATAAACACACATAAAGGTTTATAAAAGTGCTTTTATTAATTTAATTGAACTACTAAATTTAAATTTAAAAATAAAATTTAAAAATTTTGTGCCTTAAAAATAAAATTTAGTATTTCAATTAAATATTAATTTTAAATATTAATTAAAAAATTAATTTAATTATATAAAAAAAATTTTAAATAATATTTATGTGACATTTATTCATATTATAAGTCATTAATTGTAAATAACCTTGTTGATGTTTTTCTCTTTTTAATAAAATAGACAAAAATCCCTTGAAAAAGTGAACATACAATTCACGAAACGTCGGGACAATATGGAATAAAAACTTGCATTTTTACTTACATATAATGCGGTAGGCCAATAGCTGAATCAAAAAATCAAAATTAACAAAAGGAATTATACTTGACCAATAATAATAATAATAATAATAATAACAACAACACATTAAGTTTTATTTATTTAAAATTTTCTACTATTTTCTAACTACATCACCCTTTGCTGATGTTGAAAATGTTTTTCATCCTACAAATGTTTTTTATTACCACAATACCTTGGAACCTACCAATTTCACTTGTCTATTTAAGAAAATAATTTCATCATAACAACGTTATAGTTAAAAATTTTCAATCACTTTACTTTCACAAGCCTTAAACGCCTTGAAGTGTATTCACATAAAAAAAAAAACATGTGGATCTGAATAACGGAATATGTCTGATATTTGCTTTTTTTATTTTTTATTTAAAAACAAGCTCTGGTTGCTAATGATGCCAGTCAATAGCGAGCGGAGTTTTGGTCATACGTATCGGTATCGAGTGATTTGTACCGGGTACTTTTCTTTAGACAGCTAATAAAATTTTACTCCACACTGAAATAGCTAACTAAAATATATTTTTTTGTATAAAAACTTAAATGATATAATTGTCCAATTATATGAGTTGCAAACTGTACAATAAATAAATTGGTAATTTTCATATAGACAGAAAAAGCTGTTTATATAGAAATTTTTGAAGCTACCGAAATTATATTTAGCTACCATCCTACAAATGGGAAAATTCTACCTCAGAATATAGTGAAGAAATTATAAGCTATGTTATTCCTTTTATTATATATCATCGCTTTGTAATCAATTAACTATGTAAATACTTAGAATCTTACTTTATACAGGCGAATGCCCTAGCAGCCAGTCGTTTTTCTCTGTAAATTAAATTTGCATTAAATAAATATTAATTATAATAATAATAATCTACCAAATTTGGTATGAGAAGACAAGCAATGGCTACGCTAAGCTATGTACAGTGGTATAGCCGACGATTGCCGCTGTAGACCATATTCTAATTATAAATAACATTAAATAGTCGTACTTACGTACATACGATAAAGTACAAAAAACTTTCAAAATAAACAACTTGACATAAATTAATTCTCTTTTGCTTACTACGTCTTCCCACAATTTCACAAATCCAAAGTAGAGAAAAAGCTCCATCCCATAATTGTTCTGACTTCTTTGCAAAAACCAATTCGACAAACACACTACTTGCATGTTTTGTTTATTTTTCAACTTGAAGCTGATAGTGAGTCCGGATGATTAGTAGCAACTTTAAATGCTTCCAGAATACTGAACTGATCTTAATAGAATATAGATATTGTGTATCTGCTAGCAACTATCTTTACCATGGTATAAGTTTCGTCAAAATTGGATATACATAAGTACATATGTATAATATGAGCATAAGCTGCATTACAAAAAATCGTCTCGCCTATCAATTATATAAACATTCATATAATAATCAAGCAAAACTTAAAAATTCTCGCTATCAAATTCCTTTAGATATGATCTCGTTAATATTTACTTCTTTGGAGGTGCCCCGTCCATTTCTTTAGTTTTACCACTTTTTATGTGAACTACGCTTCAGTAATACACTTATACATACAATGTTTGAAGACCCAAGATAGTTTAACTCTTTACTGATTTTGTAATTAATAGTAAATAAATATTCCATTGAATTATATTGTCACGTTAATTCAGTATATGTGCAAAGTTTCTTAAACATCGGTTAAGTATAAATAGAAAAGGAAAATTAGCATTTTATGGGCATGACACCGCCCACTTTATTAATCATTGAATTTTCAGAACTAATCAATACATATTTGCTTTTATAAAAAAATATTTTTACATTTTATTTAAGATTTTAAAAGATGATTTAAAATTAGTAGCAAATTTTGAGAGATATTTCATACAAAACTGATTGAATTTTGATAATTTCGTCTCTTAAAAATCTGTCAGCACTAATTGTGCGTAAAGTTCATAATTAAATGGGTGTGACAAAGATGTGTGCGAATGCGGCGGTTGCAGTCTGTACCATTTCTTTTAATGCTAAAAATTATAAAACGTTTAAGCAGCAGTGCAAATGAAAAATGTAAACGAATTGTTGTGTCTAATTAAATGTACAAACTCACCTCAATAAAAAAAAGAAAATAGTAATAAAAAATAAACAACATTTAGTTAGTTGGGAGCATTGCTTGATTAAATCGAGAGTGAAAATTAAGCTGTTTATTATGTACAATACAATTGAAGAAACACACAAGCAGGTATGGACAACTCAGTACTATTACTTTTTTTTTATGTACAGAAAAGTCGCTTTGACCTCCAAAATATAAGAAGTATATTTACCAATTTGATGAAACAGCAAAATAAATAAACATACTGACTGAAATTAGAGTAAAATTAAATATCTCAAAATATTATATAAAACAAAGGCAGCAAGTACAATTGAGTTATCAACTTTATCATGTAATATGTGCAAACTTTTAGAGTGATTATGTGTGGATTGGATTTGAATGATTTTCAGGGTAATTCACTATGAGACACTGTTTTTCAATTGAAAGCTTTTAAAGCAGGCTTAAGTTTGTTAATTAAAATTATTAATACAAAATTCCTAGAGATAGTTGAATGTCAAAATAAAAATCAGCTGTCAAATACCACTACTCTTTGAACGTACATTCGCTCAATAAATCCGCATCAAAAGTTTAGGCAAAGGAATGGAAGAGAGAGAATTTCGCAAGAACTTTCTTTAATATTTCTAGAACGTGGAATAAAAGCGAAACATGTGAATGTTGATAAAAGCGACTCTCAAAAACAGTAACAATTGCATTCTGGGGCCAAATTACCGCATTCGATATCGAACGGAATCCCATACGAAATTTTTTGAATTTGTATGGAAATTTCGTTCGATGTCAATTGCCGTAATTTCTTTTTCTCTTAATGAAATTCATTTAAATTGATAAACTGAATCCTAACTTAATAACGATACATGAGATCGAATCGCTCGGATTGGGAATAAAATACAGTTTATGGCAAAATTATATATCTATTTTTTAACATAGTTTCCTTCTATCACGATGCTCTTGCCCAACTTTTTCGTAATTTTTTACAGCTTCCAGGATCTATCAAGGTCCACAAAATAAGTTTGTTCAATGATTTCATTGCTGGAGCTAAGTCTCTTTCCGTCGAGCCATTTTTTTTAGATTTGGAAGTAGCAAAAAGTCACTTAGAGGGTAAATCCAGATAAATGTGTGGCGAGTGAGGTGACAAATCATAGACTTTTTACTATGACGACTAAAGATACTTGTTTGCTTCCTTGCATTGTCTTTTTAAATTTTATTTTTCTTAAACAAATGCGGTAATTTTTCTTTCAGATTTTTTTCTTGGTTTTAATAAACTTGACATAGAAAAATTCTTTCACTTATTGCAGATGTTGGAGAAATTGAAAGCAATCTATAATAAAGAATAATCAATTTCCTAATTTGATTTGTTCAAGTTCTTAGCGCTTCTTATAGTTTTGGTTAATTTCGTTAGATTAAACGAATAAAAAAACACTACAAAATATATAAAATTTTGTTCATTCAATTCATCCCAAATCAACTGATTTAATTGTTCATCGAAAATATTCTTTTTAAACTAATCTAAGAGATGTTCGAGTGGTCAATAATCGGTTAACCGATTGAATACCGTAAAACTCTTATATATATTCACTTAAAAAATAAGATTTTTAATTTAAAAAAATAATTTTTCATTTGAAGCTCAGTACGATTTTAGAATGTGCATTTCCATGCCTGAATACAAATGTAATAAATAAGTCCAAGAGACACATGCAAACATATTTACCTGGTCTCACCACTAACTAACAAAACACTTTTACAATATACATATGTGCGGCCAAAAATCATCAGCCATGCAAGTCACACTAGAGACCATTACAATTATTGTCAATACAACATTGGCCAGCAATCAGAGCTGTTTGCTTTAATTTTTCTAAGCCATTCAAATAACGTATTGAAAAGTTCAAACGTATTGGAACAACTAAAAATTATTGTGTAAAACTAAAGAAATAAAATGAACAAAATAAACTCACTTGAAAAGAAATTTGTATTAACATGCATCCTGATGTCCCTGGTAGTAGTCAATAATAATGCCGCAATTATACAAAATCCCAAACTTACCAACGTGGATGACGGTTTTCTGGAGCTGAAACCTAATGGGTCATTGATTTTGCGCAGCACCCTTAATAATTCCTCCAATATCTGGCAAGAGGCTATTGTATTTAAAACCATTTTGAATGCCATACGGTCAATGCCGCTGCAATCGAAAAATACTTTTAAGGATTTAAATCAGAAAATCTATGGCGATGGTGTCGAACATAAATTTCCACCATTTTTGGAGCGTATTATACAACGCATACAGACATATTTTTCTATATATAAATACACCGACACCAGTCAGCCGGTGTGGGAGGATAAAAAATCAACATCCACAACCACAATGAAAACGATGTCATCGTCAGCAGCAACAGCAACAGCAGCAGCAGCTTCAACAATAAGTGAAATAATAAATGAGACAATGACTCTGGGCCAAAATGAAATCCATGCCAATTCAGGCAGTGACAGTAATAAAGACTTTAACAGAAATATTAGTACATCGCTTAATGTGGATAAATTTATAAAGCCATTTAAGGCCAGCACGAGCACCACAACAACAAAACCAGCTTTGGTGTATGCCGAAGATGAAGGAAATGAATTTATTGAAATAAAAAGTCGAAAATATTTTGAAAGTACGTAAACTTGGGGAAAATTTTAATATAATTTATGAATTTATTAATTCAATTGTTGAACTCACAACCTATTGTATGATTTGTATGTTGTAGAATTGTTGTTGGCAATTTACACACAAACATGTTTCCAAGCAAATTTGTACATCGAAATTACCAATAGTACACAAAAACACACACACACATATATATATATATATATATATATATATCTACTATATAGATATATTTATTTATTCATTTATTTTTCTCTTTATTTATTTATTTATTTATTTATTTATTTATTTATTTATTTATTTATTTATTTATTTATTTATTTATTTTTGTATTTATTTATTTATTTATTTATTTATTTATTTATTTATTCATTTATTTATTTATTTATTTATTTATTTATTCATTTATTTATTTATTTATTTACTTATTTATTTATTTATTTATTTATTTATTCATTTATTTATTTATTTATTTACTTATTTATTTATTTATTCATTTATTTATTTATTTATTCATTTATTTATTTATTTATTTGTTTATTTATTTATTTTTGAATCTACAAAGTGTTTGTGTTAATAAAACTTTAGTTTATCATTTCAAGTGCGGTTTAATGCTTTAATCAAGCTGGTCAGAATTCTCAGAACAAAATTGTTATGTAGACTTTTAGGTTATAAGTTAAAATATCCAATCTTACATCAAAAAACGTCGCACAGTGTCCATAATATTGTGATATGATTGCTGAAAATGAAATTTTGATGGACTTTCCATCACACTATGAATGATCAACAAAACTTCAAAATTAACAGAGGTCGCAAATATATGTTTTAATGTAATTTTTATGTTTTCATTCACGATAAAAAAAATTTTAAGCTCATGCGCGACCTTATATTTTTAGCTTACGTTCATGCATGCTAACGGAAACACTTAACAAAAAAAAAAACTAAAAAATAATTAAATCTCGTAAAAATTACGCTAAAAATCTCATGTGCGCTCGTTCACGCTTAACGCAACAAAAAAGTAATCAGGAGTGATCGTGCATGATTAGAACACTTTGTGTACAACCACGACACGCAGTTGGCCGGATTCTTGCTCAAATTTCCCTTAAACAATACAAGATCAATCCGGACAAAAATTAAATTAAGTTAAAAAATATTCTGGGGATCTAAATATTTTACTTATTACTTTTATTTATTTAATTACTTTTTTTTGTATTTTTTGTTTGTAGAAAAATTTTTGCTTGTTATGTGATGTGATGTATTAATGAATTTGTGATGTTTTGATGAACATGTGTTTAAAATTACTTATTATTATAATAAATATGTAATTTTTTTTTTGATTTTATAAATTAAAATAATCAAAATAAAAAATTATAGAAAACTTAAAATAATTCTTATTTTAGACGAAAAAAAAGCTTAAATAAAAAGCGGTGTGATGTTAATATTTGAATTTCTATGCGATCATTGTATGTGTGATTTTGTGATGTACTCCTTCCAGTGTGATTGTTTTTATATTTCTCTTATGCCCGTTACACTGTGCCACTGATTCTTTAAGCATCCTTCGCTGAGGGCGTTTCTGCTTCTTTTTTATCAGCAGCATCTGATGCCGATTTCAGTTCAATTGGATTTTTTTCTTTAATAATTTTTTCATCTATTGCAGAAAAAGAGAAAAAGTAAAGTAAATGTTTAGGACTCTTGGATCACTCCCACAATTTAAACTCACCTTTTTCAATTTCTGGCAATCGGATATCCTTCGCGGCGTTTGCTCCCAGCTGTTGCTCTTTAGTTTCTTCCTTTGAGGCATTTGCTTCCAAGAAACGTTTGAATTCTTCCTTCTTGTCTTTCAGCAATAGCTCTTGTTTTTCGAGATCGTTACTTGAAGCTTGTATAGCAGGATTTGCTGCTGCTAAAGTCAATGGTTTGGCTTCCTTATCATCAGCAGCTAAAATGCTGCGACGTGCTTTAATGATTGTTGTTGCAGCTGGTGATAATAAAATAGAACCTGGTACAAAATCAACAATATGGGGAGCAGCTGGTGCCACAACATAGTGATGTCTGGGCTCATTGCTATAGATCGAAATGGAAGGCAATATGGGCTGTAATAATGACGACAAGGATGGAATTTTAGCACCAAGCGAAACAATTGGTAATTTTTGATCAGACGATGCTATTTGTGGCAGTGAAAAGGCTGTTGAAATAACTGGCAGCTTTTGTTCAGTTATTATTGGCGGTAAAGCCACTTCAGTGGCTATTAAAGGGGTTTCGGAGGACAGCAATTGCGCTTGTGCTTGAGTTTGTTGTGCCTGCTGTTGTGCCTGCTGCTGTGATTGGGCAAAGCTGTTAATAGCACTTTGAGCACCTTGATAGATAGCTTCGGCAGTACTTTGAAGGTTACCGGTGGGATTTCCCAACGAAGGCACAAATGTGCTTGAACTTGTCAGGTAACTGCTGGCAGATTCCGCTGCCGCTTGGGCAGCATTTTGTAGTGACTGTGCTCCACTAGTTGCCAGCGAGCCAAGCGATGTTGCCAATTCTGAAGGATTGATTTGTTTGCCTTTATTGCCTTCCAAGGAACGTGCTACAATTTCGGCATTTTGTATAGCTGCAGCTGCACTAGCTGGCACATAGACAATGGTTTCTTCATGTGGTGCAATATAACGTGTAAAAGGTGACAGATGCTGTATGACTGGTATACCAGACACTAAAGAATCTAAGCGCAGTTGTGCTTGTGGTGTCACAATGAGGATATGTGGTGCCAGCTCGCTATGGTGTTGATAAAGTGGCTTAGTCCATGCAATATGGACTAAAAGGGAGCATAATAATATATATTTAAACATCTGAAAAAAAATGTATCGGTAAACGTTTTTTTTTAACTATAAAAGTAAGTTGTTATTCTCTTATTACTAAAGTTGTGAACAAAAATCTACAGTTTCCAAAATACCATTGTGAAATCTTGATGGCTTCTTCCGAAATACTTACTCATCACACTTAACAATATTTAATAAATAAATATATGCGGAATTAAAATCAAAATATCGTACGTTTTATAAAAGCACAATGAATACGGTGGCTGAGTCATGTTTTGCGTATGGAAGATAATAAGAGAGTGAAGAAAATTCTTGAACAACAGCCGGAAGGAAATGGAAAGCAAGGGCGACCCAGAGAAAAAAGTCGGAGCAGACTTACGAATAATGAAAGTTACCCAGCGGGAAAAGGTAATGAATAGTAAACGAGAAAGTAATGTACAGCATGTATAATTTTTCATTCCAGAATTCATTATTGTTAACACAGAACGTGTCCTAGGAAAGTAATGAATTCGCAATGAACAAGCAAAAACAATACATTACTTACAATACATTAATTACCTTCTCGTTTCCAAAGGATTGTATTGTTTTGCTTTGGAAAATAATACATTATATCTTCCATTGCATATGTATGTAATCAATGACCAGTTTTCCCGCTGGTTAAAGACTACAGACAGAAAGCTTTAAGAAGAGAGCATTGGAGAGCAACAGTTGCAGAATCACTGGTATATAAAGGACCATGATGAATTAAACAGGTGGCATTATTAGGGCTACAACTACAACAATACAACAAAAAAAAAACAATTTTTGTTTGTGTAGAGTCTAACCGTTTATCAAAAATTATTGTAAACAAAAATTAAATAAAATAATTTAACAGAAACCTTTGAATTTTTTGGACGCTACAAATGAGCAAGACAAGGAAGTGTGGATTACTTTGAAAGTATTGCGGTCCATATAGAAGATAGTGGCACTCTCAAAACAAATACAAATGTATAAGTACCTATAAGAAATTATTGAGTGAATTTTTACTCACGCTCACGATAAAAAAATTTACTCATGCACGTCCTTATATTTTTGGCTCCCGTTCATGCATACTCTTACGTGAGTAGGAAAAACAGTTACGCACAATCAAGAAAACTCACACTCACGAAATATTCACGAAAAAAATTAAATATTTAAAAAATTATTATTATTATCACTGATCCATATAATAATAATACTTTCTTAATAAAAATAATTTTCGTTTATCAAAAAAATTTCTAAAATTACTAAGGAAATGAGTAAAGTAAGATTTGAACTTGAGCCAAGCCCTTCCTCAACATAAACCTAAAACAATTCAAGTAATTACGTACAAATATTAATTAAAAAAGTATACGAAAAAATAACAATATAGTAAAAAAAATCACTCATGCACGCTCATGTAATTGAAACAAAAAATTAATTACGATGACTCACGCTAATCACGTGAGCGGTGCCCATCTCTAATATAAACAAAACTGACATAAGATTGAAAAAACAATGCTAGAGCAAAAAATCATCATATGGCGTAGTGATGGCACCTGTTTATTTCACCATGTAAAGGACTGTAATTACTGATTATTATTAATAAATACATAATTATAAATATTAAATCAATAATTATTGTAAAGAAATTTTATTTTTGAATCATGATTACGTGTGAATTTTTCAATTCTTTATTACGAATGAACATAATTATCCGTGTGTAACAGTGGATACACGATGGGTATTGATGTCATGCCTGGTGGTTCAGAAAATTCGCCCATTCCAGCATTCATCTGTTATAGTTTGATTTGTTCAGAGTTCTTTCACAATTTTAATTTTAGTTAAAAACATTTTCATTCTCTAAGAGAGAATTGAGAAAACCGAGATCCTATTCGGGAATGCATCAGAAAAGCAAAGTTTTAATTTGTAAAAGCATTAAATATGTACAAACTGTCTGCAAACTACTGCAAGAGTAAATAAAATGCCGCAGCAGTGTGACCGCACTGTCAGTTATTTTCTATGTGGTACTTTTCGAAGATGAAAAGATTAATTTTGTAAAGCGCAACGTTAAGCGTTGAGAAACTTTCTATGCAATTTGTTTTTGAAAATTTAATTTATTTTTCAATATAAAATTTCCGAAGCGTTGCGTTTTACAAAATTGCATTTACAAATGTACTCAAACTATGCTTGTGATGCCGATGCAAATCTTATTACGCTTCTTTATTGTAAGACTTTTATTTACTTATACACTATAAACATCTGAAGTTTCTAATGCCACGCAGTAATGCATTTCCGAACAGAAACATACTTGAGCCTGAAACAAATTATGGATTATTATATTTCCTCATTCCGTAACTATTTGTCGACGTCAACACCAAAAATATACACTTTTCAATGCGCTATCGTCAACAATTAACTACTTTTAACAGTCCGTGCCATTTTTCAGGAGATGAGAGAATGTAATAAATTTTAATAAATTCTTGTCCACTACGAATGGGCACGAGCCTATTATTTGGTGTTGGCATTTGGTATTGACGTCGACACTTAGTTATAGAATCAGGAGCATTAAACATATTTCGACTATAATCAAACAGCAAAAATGAAAAAATACATTAAAAATAGTTATATAATTTTGAAAATAAGTTAATGTTTTTTTAAGTTCCAGCGGGATTTTTTTGATTTCTGTACCATGATTTCAATGAATTATATGTGCAATTAAAAAAATCTCAAGAATGCAGAGTGCAATATATTTACTACAATTTTTAGTTCCAATTGTTTCCCAACAATTTAACTTTTTAAAGATTTATTTGATAGTTTTTTGGCAAAACACAAAAGTCAACACTTACCTTTAAGTTTTAAAATAAATTGTACTTCTATCAGTCTTAAAATTTTATTTCAGCTTAGAAAACTCTCACTTTGAATAGCAACAGCAGCACTATAACTTTTACAATTTTCACAAGTTTACAATTTATCAATTGTATGGAAGAACGTTCCTTATGGGACAGTTAAAGAAAACTGCTGACCAAATATTGGCAAACCGACCTTTTTATAACATTGAAAATGAATGCACTGACAAGATTTGGTTAAATTGCCAACAAGCAAGAAAAAAATTATATAAATTTAACACAACAGATAAATAAAATAGAAAAATACAAGTACGAGTACAAAATCTAAAGAACAGAATAAAAACAAAGCCACCAAACATGTAACTTAAGCTTCAAAGATGCTGCACAACAACTTTCAACAAACCTGCCACAACATTGCTGCTGCATCTTGAAATAGTTGTATGTGCAGCAAAAGGCAAAACAAAAAGTATAACTTAAGTTCTAAACGTTCTAGTAGAATATGAAAGCAATAACCTCTACTAAGCTTAAAGAAAAATAAAAGATAGTTGGAAAAGTAATAATATAGAAAGAAGTTTTATATCAAACACAAACTTGCATTTACTGGTTACTTCTGCTGCACATCACTTTGCCGCATCTTGGCTTAACAACCCTTTATTAACCAATAGTTATCATAGTAGTTTTTCCACAAATCGCCTAGAGTAAATGTAACCAATATCTTGTATCTTTCTAACTGACAGGATGGTTGTTGCTTGTCTCGTTTGTTCCTCCTCTCAAGCTCTGTGCACTTTTCTACTTCAGCTTCAGTTGCCCGTTTATTACCCGCTCTTACAGCAAAGATTATTTGAAATTATTGGCCCGTGGTTTGCTATCAAATGACATCTTTAAAGAATTTACGTTAAAGCTAAACTTAGAGAACTGGAAATAAAAACTTTGTGCTTGAACTTGTTTTATTCTTATTTTAAAAAATTTGTTCATCATTTCGTTTAGAACTTATTTGAAAATGATAAACAAAAGTAGACGAATTTTCTTGTGCCCTATTTTATTTGCATATTGGTATATGTATTTCAAGAAAATAACTGATATAATTTCTACACACAGAGAAATGATATGGTTAAATAAACAAAATAAATTTCTAAATATCTCTTGTGGTATATTTCTAGTTATTCGTCCTTTAAATATACAATGCTTGTAGCTAAATCTGTCCAAGGAGTTAACGAGTGGATGGATGCTGAGGACCTGCATAATGCCATAGAAAATGCGCATTCCTGCAGGAGACTTAATTTAAATTTTCCCGTCCTTAAAAAATCATCACATTAGTAAAGAGCAGTTTTCATTGTTTATGGAAAATTGTAAATGCAGCTTGTTAAAAAGAGTCTCCAATTCGAGCAATAAAATTGTAAGTTTTTATTTAAATCACTTATGTATATACAGATACACTCACAATATTATTACAGTAACGGACTGTACGTTATTCAAGAAGAATAAGCATTTAAAATTGTAAGCAATTTTATTTTTAACTGATTCTAACATTCATTCAAAAAACCAAAGACATATTAATACGGATTTTCGGTTACTTTCAATATTGTCCGTTGTTTTCAAGTGCTGTTTTTTTTCTTTGCTTGCTTTATTTGATTTGTTTGAGATTACCTCTCCCACACAAACAAAGGAAAAATCTTTTATTTTTACGGGCTTAAGTCAATTAATTTTTTAACATTAAAAATTAAATAAAGTTTTGGTTCAATTTAAATGAAAAATGAGTAGACCGGTTTTTAAGTGAACTTTCATTTGTTTTAAATTACAATTTCAGTTAATTTTACGTACAGAATATTTTGAGTGTATATTTTAAAAACTTCTTCTGGCAAATATTTTTTTACTTAAGGTTTAATATTCGTTTTAAGAAAGAGATCAAAACAATCCTAAATGAGACTTTCATTTAAATTTTAAAGCTTCGTTTTAAATCTTTAATTACATATCATCATATGAAGTCATGAAAGCCTTTAGTTACATTGAAAAAATTTTATAGCATGCGCAAGCAAAAAACTGTCTCATATGAAAAGTTAATTAACATTTTCCCAAAATTTGTTCAGTTTAAGCTTATTTCTTATTAAGGAATTAGTAAACTTTTATGGCCTTATTCACAAACGATTAATAAAGTTATAGTAGATTTAATGTTGGATTTTTTATATGTGAAAACCGCTTTTAACACATTAAATTTATTAATCGTTTGTGAATAAGGCTATTAATATCTAAAATTCTCCAGGGACATGTAATCGATATGGTGCATTGTAATCAATCAAGAAGTCGATTTTGAATTTTTTTATAACTGAGAGATTTTTTTTATATTATATTTTATATATTATATTATTATTCTCTGTTATATGCTTGTAATTAGCAAATAAAGTTAGCTAGAAAATGGTCCTAAAACAAGCAAGGGAAGTGGTTTTTGTTTTTTTTTTGTCCCCAATTGGTCAATGTTACAAACGTCTTAATATTCCCACCTGTACCTATTAAATTTAATTTTTATATTACAATGTTATGAAATGAAGAAAAACTTGTAAGAGAAGGTAAATGAAAAAATGTTAAAGCAATTTTTAGTTATGGAATTTTATTTGCTTTATATCTGTCTTTTGAATATTTTTTTTTTGCTACTTTTTATTGCATTTAGTTTCCACGGCCATTAAATATACACTGCTGCCTTTCATTTGTATTTAATTACTTTGGCAACCTTTCATTGAGTAGCATCATTGTTGCTAATGTCGTCGAATTTAAGAAAATTAAGCAATTAAAAATTTATTATGCTCTAAATTGGCTACAAAGCATGATAATTAAAATAAATATAAGCAAACAGTTTGTATGGTACAAAATTTCCTTTAAAAATTTCCATGACTTTGAGGCATTTTGAAATTTCTTACCAAGTTAGTTTCAATGAAATGACTATCCTTGAAAGAATACTTTAATGCACCTCACCACAACTAATTCCTTTGTATTGAAGCTAAATTTAAAACTTTTTAAATGCCTAAGTATATGTAAAGGGAATTGTGTTTTATGTGGATAGAAGCCAATGAATTATTTACTTGCCGCTTAAGTCATCAATGGGAAAATATTAGTAAGACATCTTATATATAGATGGATACAATATTTAAGTTTTCTGGAAAATCCAGTAGCTAAATCGTTAAATATGCATTAAAAAATCATGGCAAAAACTTCATAGCAAATCGGTAGTAAAAAAAATGCTTCACTAATTTTTATGTTTATTTATTACAAATGGTTAATTGAACATTTTTGTTTGAATCATATACATACATACAGCATCATGTTGTTTAATTTATCGTAAGAAGAAAAATCATAAAACTTAAGGTACAAAAAAACGTTTGTTTAAGTTAATAAGAACACTACACATTCATATGAAAGTATACACAACGATGCACACATTTTTCTTTAACATAATTCGTTGTATAATATTCACTTTAAGCTCCTGTTTGTTTCTTCATTTTCGTTCTTGAAAAAACAAAAGACTTAAGAAGCAAACCTGATACTGGTATTGAACTTGAATTTGTTTGAAGGTGAAAAACACAAAACGGCAACAATGTTAAATTAAATAGATCTTTTTAATTGAAATCTAAAAATAGCACTCTTTTACGGCGTCATGCATTTGCATTTGATTACTGTACAGCAAAATCTGTTTAACTATGCAGTCTTTTAAAAATTAAGTTCGTATAGATGTTAAGACTTAACTATTAACAGTTTTATTACAGTTTTTAAACATAAAATAATAATCAGTGAAAATCATTATTAAAGCTCATAAATAAATATCAAACAAAATAACTGGCTTTGTAAATATGTTTGACTTTGAAGTCATTTACTTTAAAAACTTGATTGAAATCAGTTGTGATTTGTGTTTTTTCTTTTTCTAACTTCCAAGAGCCAACAATTATTATTTTAAATGCGCCTTAATGTATGCTAACATTTAAATATACCAAATTTAATCAAAGATGGGAGCTGTAAGCATCGGTGTTGCCACAATTTTTTACGAAATGAAAAAAATTGGAAAAATATATTTTGGGGTTTGTTGAAAAATTTTTAAAATTGACAAAAATATTCTTTTATGATGTTTGTCAGTAACTCACAATATTAATAACACCGAAAACATAATTGTGAAATAGTTAATAGTGAATAGCCTATACTACATATATGTATATGTATATCGTTGAAATGCCCCAACTCAAATCAAATTAACTTTACTGGAGAAGGTAAAAACAAAAAAAAACTGAGCAACTGCTTGTACAACTGCCTTGCACAACTGCTTGTGAAAGCGTTATTTTTTCCCCCTATTGCAATAAATTTTTGTGACGACCTGTATTTGTGTGAAATGTATTGCAATCACTGAAAAACTTAATTTCGTAAAACATACGAGTTAGGGCTTTTCTACTTGATACCATCGATATGTATGTATATTGTAGCGTAATCTAGCAGTCACTTTAACCAACAGCAAACAATTGCAGTCTACAGTACCGCAAACTACACAGCGTCCAATTACATTGCCAAATGCCAGAAAAAATATTTGTGCAACGACTACTTGACACCTTGTGTTTAAATTGGTGGCCGTTGCATAAGTCACTTGGAAAATTTCCTGTGTTTTAATTATTAAAAGTTCTATTGCTGGCTATTAAAGACTTTGGGAACTGTTAACACACTCGTCGTACGTCCCCCTTGGGCAACTAAAAGAACTTAAAATAACTAAACTATCATGTGTCTCTTGGTTTCCCACACTTTAATTATTAATATTAAGAAGCCACTCAATCATAGGTTTTGGGTATTGTCTAAAATTTATCAGGCAATCATAAATTTTAGACAATACCCAAAACCTATGACTGAATGGCTTCTTAATATTAATAATTAAAGAGTGGGAAACCATAAAATAGAAAATAAGCAGTGTATAAAAGTGGAAATAATTTTGAGTGAGAAGTTCGTAATGCACTCATTTTAAGTAGTCTAGAATTTCTCACAAGTAGTACGAGTATATAAGTAGAATATGAATTTATATTAATAAGCATTATTAACTTAAACTTAGGAGCTCCAACAGTGACCTCTAAGTTAGTACATAAATATTAAAAACAAATAAATAGTTTTTTTCACTTACGATATATTTACAGATGGTTCCAGTCTAAGAGAGCTCTAGCGATATCATTGTGTAGACAGCGTAAGATGAGGTATAACCAGGTCCATTTCCTTCTTCGAACTTCTATTTCGACAGGACAAGTATTTGTTCGTACTACCAGTTCTTCATTTGCAATTTGGCTTGGACAAGAAATTCTCAACAAATGGCGTAGACATCGGTTGAGTGAATAGTTTATAATGTGTTGGTGTATATTAAGTAATTCTTATTTATTTCTTGAGAGTTTGTATATAAACATTTAAGGCTTGAAACTTTTCAAAAATGCACCGTATGAACTAGCTTACAAACCAAAACAAATAACAAATTTTTGGCAGTGCATTAGGAGAATATTTCGAATAATTTAATATCCCTGAAACATCATACATTTGGTATTGCTTTTTTATGTATTCTTTTTGCGTTCATGCCCAAATAATAGGCACTCTTTATAGAAAATAAATTTGAAACATCAATGCTTAAAAAAATCAAAGTCAACATCATGCAAAAGGAAACAAAGTAATCTAATATTCTCCAAAGAAATATTAATATTTATTTTGAAAAAGTACTTCTTATTGAAAATTAAAATAACGTATTAGAGTTTTCAATAAAGTTTTCATTGTATTGTCACCCACATAATCCGTGTTGATCCAGAGCGTAAGAACCCCCAAATCATTCTTGAGTTAATCACAACAGAGTGTACGCATCTACGAATCTTTCAGGTGTTCGTTATTCACCTGCAGTTATCTTTACACCTTACTATGATGCTTTGATCCTATTTCAATTTCTAACTCTTAGGTAATTTGCGGTAGAAATTTTAATCAAATATTGAATAGATTCAATTTTCAACCGAGCTTGGACGAAATAGAAAACAAAAATTGTCTAACAGTTACGAAATTTCACTTTTAAAAATTGAGATCAGATGAGAAACAGCAATCAATCATTCTCGAAAGTATAATTTGAGATCTCATGACTGTTTCTTAAAGCGGAATTTAGTATTGTTTTTTTAATAATCTTCGGAAAGTAAAAGCAAATCCTTTTAAATTTAATATTTGCTTTATTCAATATTGCATTTCTATTTGTTCTTCAATTTTGTTAAAAAGAAAAATTAATCTTTAAGCATAAATAATTTACTTATCTCTCAAAAGATATTGTTAATAAATATGTTAAAAAAAGTATATATATTTATATCTTTACTCAAACTTAATTTGTACGAAGCTTATTGAATTGCTTGAGATTTTTAAAATATTGTTCAATGTTAAAGTCATTATCACGTTCGGGTGCATCATAAGCAGCAGCTTGATTCTCAGCAATAGCAGTACGCCACATTTTTACAATAGCATCAGCTGCATTAACTGTGGCCTGCATGGGCTTGGCTTTCGAATTCCCGGAACTCGCTGATCTTAAGAGGGTTTGAGTGTTACGTCTATTGGCTTGTAGCGGCGAAGTATCTATATCTTCGTAATTATAATAAGAAGGGGAAGACAAATGTGAATTGGCAGTTTTGATAACCAAATTATGACGACTGGGTAAAGAGACGCTAAAAGCTGCGGCTTCTTCAGCGGTCACCCCCGCTATAGCGGTAGCCCTAGGAGCAGAAACAGCTAATCCATTACGTCCAGATAGGGCAACAGCATTAGGCTTAGCAGAAGCAACACCTCCCTCGCCAGCTATAGAGACACCTGTCAAGTAATAATAAATAATTTATAAAAAAAAATAAAAACAAAACCTTAAATAAATTTTATAATTAAACCTACCAACTGGCTTGGCCTCCGCTACAGAGGCATCTTTTTTCGGTGTTGTTATGGCTACACTATCGTTAGCATCTTCATAGGGATCTTCATGATTGGGCGGCAAGAGTTCACCGCCGCTTAAATGTTGTTCCGTTACTGCATCCAATTTTTCTGCTTCAATAGTTACTCCATTTTCTATATTTTTATCGCTATTAAGAGGAGTCTTATGTGGCATTTGTGTTTTGTCGGTGGGCTGCAAAAGCACACTGAAGTCTTTTATTTCTCCTGTTTGTTGCAACATGGCTAAGTTTTGTGCGGCCTGCCCCAATTCCAATAGACTGGCGGCGTACACATGATTATCTTCAGGACTAAAGTTTCCTTTACGTTTGGCCAATTCCTGTATGGCCACTAGACGAGCAGCAGCCTGTTGGATTTTATTGAAATCTTTTGCAAAATTTGACTTGTTATCGTTAACATTTTGATGATCATGTGCTGTTAAAGCTGTTTGACTGGAAGCCGCTACAGGACCTTGTCGCGGAGCAGTCTTTTCATTGGAAATCTCCAACACTTTGCCATCTTTGAAGTGTACAAATTGTCCCTTAAGACCGCCATAATATGACAAAGTTTGTTCATCCTCATTAAGGTCTATATCGGAAGATCTATGTCTAATTGTGCAAAAAGGGGATTTTGGGCATATTTGTATAATACAGAGGATGTTATTATAATTGGTGTGTTTGTGTTCGAAAATAAAATTAAAAATATTTATATCAAAATTGTTTTAACTACTATTTACTTAACTACGAGTAGGATGAAGGGAAAGTTTTAAGGAGCAATTGAAAGTACCAGACTGGTGAGAAATTGAGAAAGACAGGAAAGAGAGTAGGCTTATTTAGGGGATTGATGAAAATTAGAGAAAATATATAATAAAATATGTTGATTGAAACGTATTGGCCGGGTAAGACTAGGCCGGCCAAAATCTATAATTAATAAGATTTCAAAATTAGGAAAGCTTAAGAACCGTTCAAGTAAAAAGTCTTATGTCCCCATATTACTGAATATATGTACATATAATAAATTTTTTCATAAAAGTCCTAACATTTTGTATTTACTTGAGGAATTTTCTCAATGTTCATCTGAAATTTTTTAAATTTGTTCAAAATAAATTCGTCTGTTGATGTTAAAAAATGTTTGTTTAACACGTTACTATCTATTTCAATTCGTAGCACATGAAGCTTTTAGCTTATACGCAGATTTAAAAATAATCATTAAATAATGTATAAATTTTTTAAAACCTTTTATAGAACACCGTTTATAAATAAATTTATGTGAAAGCTTTTAGAAACGTTGCTACCAAAGATTCAAAATTTTAAGTTTTAAATTTGCATTGAATGTTTTTAAGTTCTTAAGTTTTTTAAAAGCTCATCTAACAACAAAACTTCAAGACAAGAAACTCTTATCTCCCTGGTTGTGCTTACAAAATACATTTTCTATTTACCAATTTTGGAAAAAGCTAAACAAATTTCATGCGTACTGGATAGCGTCTTAAAATTTGTAGGTTTTACAAAAACTAGTATCCACCGTAATAAGTGGTAAAATCGAACAAAAAAAGAACGGTGATGATCCATACTGATCCGTTCTGGTACTCTAATAAATAAATGTTCCAATATTAGTTTCTTGATAAAAATAATTGAAGTTATAAAAATTTCTGAAATATAATAGAAATTGGTAAATCCAGATTTGAATTTGAGGCAAAATAATACCTTTCAAATTAAAGCTTTATAGAAGATTTAAAAACCTCATTCTTCTATACTCTCTCTTAACAAATATCACACCTTTTAAAATAAGTTTACAAGGTATTACAAGGATTTTTAAAACTGTATCTACTCATATTTTTTAATTATATACAAGAAAGCTTAATTAAAGCTTTAATTATATTGTAATGCACTTAATATGCTTCCGACAAATATTTGTGTCGCTAAAAATAAAATTATAATTTTTGCAAGTTTTCCAGTACGAACTAACTAAGAAACTTTAGGTTAACTGAAAAAAGCTTTCACATTTAAAGTAGCTTTAAAAGCAACATACTATATTTCTACGACTAGATATTTTTAATATTTTAATTTTCTTATATTTGCTTTGAAGTTTTCTGTAAACCTTTCTCTGTGGTGAAGTGCCTAGAACCTTTACAATTTAAGTTTGCTGTTTATATTGTTTTAAATACATATTAATTATTAAATAAACCTTTTTATGTACATTATTAAAATTGTTTATTAAATTATCTATAGTATATTATATACAGCTTTGTACATGGTTAATCATAACAATATAATATATGCTCAGTCTTTGTTTAAAATTCAGCTGAAAATTTAATTAATTAAATCCAATTCAAGATCAGCCTGAGCATGAGCTTTACCACCTACTCCAGCAATAGCCACCGATTCGGGATTAAAGTATACATTTGTGGTGACGCCTCGTTTTAAATAAGCTTTTGAGATGGGCGTTGAAATGGCGGTGCCACCATTGCCGACAATTGCTTTGGAATGGGGTTCCAAAATCAAAGCTGCCGGTTTCTTACCACTTTGTTGCTGCTGCGAAAAATATGGCAAAAAGTATGTGCCGAATGGTATTTCTGGAATATTACCCTTGGTTGAGGTTTTTCCCGTGGCCTCTACTTTGACACCGGATATACCTTTGTTCGATTTTTTTACCAGCTGGTTTTGTTTCTGTTCGTTTGTTTGTTGAATTACTGATCTTGTTGATTTTTGTTCAGTTGGCTTAGTGGAGTAAACATGTTTGCCTGGCACATTAATGATTTCTTCTATAACATATTCGGGATTTATTTTCTCTACTGCTCTCAAAAGAGCTGCATCATTTTTAAAATCAGCCACATCTTGGGTAAATTTTTCTGGCTTAGCTTCTAGCTTGGGTGGCCTAAATTGTAATTTTACCTGGGGTTTTCTAGTAGTGGGTTCTCTGTCCTTAATTTTAGGCCTTTTGGTTGTTGCAATGGCTCTTTCGTCATTACCGGGAAATGTTTGTGTGTGACTGGGGAAAGGTGCAATGAGTTGTGGTAAGTATTGCTGACCTGCAGTGTAGGTATATTGACCAAAGGGTGCATTAAAGAAGGCACTACTGTAGCCAAAATATTGCTGTTGGTTGCTTAAATATTGTGGCATTAGAAAATGTGGAAAATTTGTGTTCGTTTGTGGAAATGTTGGTGTTGCAGCTGACAGCTGCAACTTTTGTTTATATTCATTTTGGGGCAGTTGAGCCGGTGTCAAGAGGTTTAAGCCGTAAGTAGTATACGCCGTTAATGGTGCTGGTTGCAGTGGCCAAGTTGTAATTGCCGAATTTTGCCAATCACTTTGTTTAGTTTGTTTTGGTTTAATTTAAGTTTGTGGTATTTTTTGGTGTTGGGGGGGAAATGGGATTTAAAGCAAGTTGTTAATAATATTGAAAACATATATGCTATAACGTTTTAGTTTATGCTTAATGAAAATATTAGTTACATTTTATGGAACTTAGAAATTAAATGAGTGCCATTGTTAGTAATTTTTTTTACACAGAAGTTTTTACATATTTACAATTTTTAGATTATTTGATAATAAAAGTCTATTTTTTACTAAATTTAAGGATTTTTTTTATTTAAATAAAAGTTATAAATAATGTACATACATATAACACTTTTATATAGTTTAAAAGCTTAGCTAGCTTACTTAAAAGCTTTGAAACCGTTTGCTTTTTATTGCGATTTGACAATAAAAAGGTGTGAGAGAAATTGAAAGTGAATTTAATAGCGTCAAACAAAGTTCCGGTAGTACTTTTACACTTTGATATAAAGCAACTTGTGTCTTTGACTTCTGTGTTTGCACAAAAATAAAATTTTTATTTCTTTATGTATTTTCAGATAACTTGGAATATCTAAATAAGAAAATAGCTTTGGTAAGTTTCTAATTAATGTTAAATATGTACTTTGATATGGTTTTTCTTTTTTCATATAAAAATCTTATGGAGAACATTTTCCGATTTTAAATTATAATACCCAGTAAAAGTTTTTAGATTTCTCAAAGCAGGTAAAATATGGTCGTTGTTATGGAAGCTTTGCAATAAAATTTGAAAAGTTGTGTATACAGCTTTCGCTTGCAAGGATGCAGATTGTATTGAATAGACTTTCAAATTGATCAAAATAAACTTATTCTTTTAAGCTGTTGTGCTTTGAACTCATCTGAAAGTCAAGGCTCTTGAAGGTAAATTTGTAAGCAAACGCCGTCTTGCATATCTTCTTTACACAGCTGCTTACATTTAAGCTTATTTTTTTACGTGCTAATTAAACTACAGCAACCTGATAATTGCAATAAACATACATACATTTGTAGTTATTCAGTAACGAATTTAGTTAATTTTTTTTTGGTTATGCTGCTGTGAAGGTGGTGCTATTCTCAGTCATTATTGCCATAGAAACAAAACTGGCTTTTCGTAATCGATAAAATATAAAATGCCTTTTGCTTGGAAAACGCTCATCATATAATAACTGAGTGTTTGAAGCTTACAAGCCCGATTACATTAAGTTAAAATTTGATAAGACATTAACTGTCTGGCCCACGATGTCGAACGAATTCTTTCATTCGTAAAATTCTTTCTTTATTTCTTAATTATTATTTTTATTATCGTTAGGAAAAGCTTTGCACGTTTTTGTGTCATTACAAAAAATGAAAATTTTTGGGAAACTGGAATATAATTAATATCCGCTCATCCTTTAGCGATACGATATTTAGTTTCAGTTGTGCGCAATTGTGCAAAAGAGAGAAAATTTTAAACATTTTCTTCAATGATGAATTCGAAAAATTTATTTATCAATAGAAAATATTATTTCATAAAAAATATTTTTTTTAAATTAAAATATAGATGTTTTTGAAAATGTTCAATTCAATATGGATTTTACTTGTATACAACGCATCGATATCCCACATTATATTCTCTGCCATTTTGGTTTTTAAATACACCAATTCTTTACTCATAATAACTACACTACTATAAATACCCATTTCTTAAACTTAAATAAAAATATGAAAAAATAAAACTTAAAACATCCTGCGAAATCATAAAAAAGACTCTTAAAACTATATACATACATATAATATACATTTTTTAGTATGAACCCCCCGCTTTTAAAAATAATGGCTTCTTAAATCTCTACATAGTCTCCGGTAGGGGGAGCATAATAAACCGTTGGTCCTGTAGCCACAATACGGCCTTCACGCGGAAACGTTTGTAACTCTAAATTTGTTCGTTGCAAAGCATCTTTCAAATCAATAGTGGAAGGTATAGCTATAACCTTGGCACCCGGGCCAGCAATGGTTAAACTTCGGGGGTGGGTAAGAGCATAACCACCAGGGCCAACAATCGCTGTACCACCACTGCCAGCTGTAGCCACTCCACCGGGACCAGCTATGGCAATACCGCCTTTGCGCACCTTAAGTTTTTGTATAATGATACCACCCGTCCGAAGGGCCTCCTGTTGGGTTTCGTGTTTGTGTTTCAACAAATTACTGAAAATATTCTTCTCCTCTGGTACCAGAGATTCATGAGAGTTATTTAAGTTTTCCTGATCGTCAGAACTAGAACTGTCCATGCTGGCATTTTCATCATCCCATTTGTAATCAGAATCCGAGTGATCATTTTGTAAACTATCCTCAGTATAGAAAGGTTGTGTTTGAACTTGCGGTGAGTTAATTGCGTTTGTGGCGGTATAAAATTGTTGCTGCTGTTGTTGTTGTTGTTGTTGTTGTTGTGATTGAACATGTTGCGGCATGGGTAAGGGCATTGTCTCCATGAGAGTGAATTCTGTGGCAGTTGGGGTCTTTGTTGTGTCCTGTTGGCGGAAAGGAAGTCTGAAAATATTTTGGAAAGCTGTCTTGATGGCATTCGAGGTGGCATTATTGATGCTGTTGATATTATTTTGCAATTCCATCAGTGGCCGATTTTTCATGCCGTTGTTGTTATTGTTCATGTTGTTATTATTTTGCAAATTCAAAAGGGGCCTGTTGGGATTTTTAATAATTTGATTGTTGTTGTTGTTGTTGGGCTTAGTTGCCTGATTATTTAGAACGGCATAAGAAGGCGTAACTTCAGGTGGTTGTATGATTTGTGTTATTTGTTGGGTAGCAATAGGCTTTTGAAAATTTTGCTGCTGTTGCATTTGCTGATGTTGCGATTGCTGGTGCTGCTGCCCATTGCCATTAGTTGGCGGTTGTAGTTTTACCACTGTACTGGAGGAAGCCGAAACTACAGAATTAGTATTGCCTCCACTCTTTTTAGGCACTAACCTCTTTTTCACGATTTGCGAAGTGCTAGTGGTATTGACTGTATTGCCATTCGTTATAGCTTGGGTATTTGACTGTATTTTATATGGTCTGTGGGCCAATTTTTCTTCGCGTGAAGAGCTCTCCTTAGAGCTGTCATCAATAGCTTTTATATCTTTAAAAGAGTTTTTGGCCACAATTTCTTCGGGCAAAAAGAACAAATGATATTGTGGTGAAGACTTGAATTTACTCGCGTTAGAAGTCTTATTGGATTTTGATTTGCCATAAAAATGGTCTATATCTCCTACAATTTTATAACCTTTAACTTTATACTCTTGAGGACTATACTTCTCTAAATAGTGCCGTTTATTTTGCTTGTACAATCTCACGGGTATAACGAAGTGTGTGGGCCAAAGACTTTCATCTTCCTTTGATAGAGATGCAGCCAATTCCACATGCTGTGGTTTGAAATACAAAGAATTTTGCGTTGCTGTTGTTATCTTATCTTTTTGAGTTTTTCTTGTCGTTGGCACATTATGCTCACTGGCCTTATTATAATATAAAGGTTCAAATTTCACAGATCTTATGGAGGGTAGTAGTAAAGTTTCACCATTTACGCCCATTACTTGAGGGCTTTGTACGTGAAATGGCTGATAGCCTGCATTTGGAAAAAGATATTGGGAAGAGTCCAAAATGGCGGGAGATCTAGACTGATCCGATTGCTTTTTAATGTAGCCCAAAGACTGATTAATTTTTTCAATTTCCTGTAAAATACGTTTGGCTTCGTCATGTTTTTCTTTGCCGTCCGTAACACTCAGCTGTTCAAGTTCTTCCGGAAATTTTATCAGCCTTTGTTTTTCAATTCTGCAAACAAAATGGTGAAGTAATTGTTTGTTTTAGGTTAAGGTTATATGAAGTCTGCGGTACAATTTTATTTAAAAAAAACAACCTTATGGCTTTTCAAAGTTAATTTTCTTCAATAAAAGAACACATGCTATTTTATTAACTTTAATTTTATTGACAGTTTTGGTTTAATAGTAATATCTAAAATTAACTTCAAAAGCTATATCTTCTATACATCTTTAAGTAAAAAAAAATAAATATTTTGAACTGAAACTATGATCAGAATTCCTAAAAAACCGATAACAGTTTCCAAAATGATGCTGGCCAGCTCTGGTCGTTAATTTCATTTCAATCTGAGCAAGGACAAGTCTGCCTCCCATATATCCTTTATTTTAAATATATCAAAAATTAAATTTTAGCTGGCAACCAGTAACCAGAATGCATTGAAATTGCTACTTATTTCCAGAATTATAATGTTGAGTTCTACGCTGAACTTCATATGAATCGGTGCAAGGACTCTTTCTATATATTCTTATTTTATATATTAAATTTCGGCTGGAATATGGCCAAACTTAATATTTGATTCTAGAATAATGCTGTTAACATCTACGGTAATTTTCATTTTAATCAGTGCAAGGACAAGCCTACCTCCCATATATCCTTTATTTTATGAAATAAATTTAATTCAGAATTATGATCAGAATATTGTTTAACTTAGTAATTGTTTCCAGAATTATACTCTCAAACTTTGTGGTACCTCCCATATATCCTTAATTTTAAAAATTAAATTTTAGCTAGAATTATTATCAGGATGTAGCAGAAATTTTTGCCGATTTTTAGAATAACAGTGTTTAGCTTTGTAAGAAATTTAATTTATGTTCCTTCAAGGATTCAATTTATTAGTAGATATCCTTTTTGTTAAAGTTCTTCTAAACCCGTAATATAAAATTTATTTAGTACGGGTCAGTAAATCTTATAAAAGCGCATTATTATACAACTTTTTTTAAAAGCCCTTTTAAAAGTATTAATAAATTCTAGCGCTATCTGGTGAAACTTCGGTATACGGTCGCAAATTTCAATAATTCATTTTTCAAATTCATTTTTGTGTGTTAAGATACATCAAAAAATATATAAGATGTTTTTTAACCGTATATTTTTTCCTATATATTGCATGCATTTCCGAACTTCACACAAATATCGTCACTGTAATCGGAGCGTTTTTTCTTAACGAATCTGAGTTTGTAAAAAGTAAGACAATCAACCTTATTCCAGTTGGCAACATCGACGTCACGTCAACACAATACCAAAAAATTGGGGTTTGTCTACCCGTTGTCCAAAACAACTGACTACTATTGACAGGCTCATGTTATTTTCTAGACCTTATAGAATAGAAGTACTTTTTCATTAGCACAAAATTGTTCACGAGATCGAGTAGACAAGCTCCAATTTTTTGGTATCGTGTTGACGTCACGTCGATGTTGCCAACTGGAATAAGGAATCGTCAGAAAGCGATTTTAAAGTTTTTAATTGACACATACCTCAATGGAAAAATAAAAAAGTATTCTCCGCTCAAGAGGTGAGTAAACAAG
Source organism: Gymnocheta viridis (assembly GCA_956483585.1). Lineage (NCBI taxonomy): Eukaryota > Metazoa > Arthropoda > Insecta > Diptera > Tachinidae > Gymnocheta > Gymnocheta viridis. Next base: position 111,634,003 of record OY101442.1, read on the forward strand.
ATATTCGTATGAACTTTTTGCACAAGAGGTATAGAACGATACGACCAATAATTCTGTACGTTGCAATAAGGGAACGATATGAGTTCTCTGAGGGGTATCAAATTATCTTAAAAAAATTTTATCCATTTTATTAAAACTATTCTGAGGTAATTAAAAACTAAGATTTCAATTATTACTTTAAGAAATACAATTCTTTAAATTATTCTTCTGAAACACCAACTTTTTTGCTAAATTTGTTTGAGTTTGTCGCCCACTACTGTCAGCACTATATTTGGCCTCTTTTAATCTTTCACAAAGTATACATGCGTACATATATTTGTATCAGTTAAATAAATCTTTAGTAAATTTTATATAAAAATTATACAAAAATATATAAAATATTATCTGATGTAATTCTGCTTGAGCTATAACTTACAGATATTTGCTTAAATATTTTATAACTTAAGACACACACATACATGCACTTAACAATTTATTTATGAATTTTGAACACACATAATAGAAACAGATGAAAGATAAAGGCAATTAGTTAAAGTTTGAATAGTTTTAAGAAATCCAACAAATAATGCAACAAGTATATATTTTTTATTAATATTAATAATTGATACTTACTCAACCAAAGCATCGGTAGCTTCTTTTGAATCCAAGGGCTTGGAGATTGTATAGCCCAGTAGGCCAAAAAGCAGCGTTAGCTATAATAAAGAAAATATGTCAAAAACGTTTAAATAAATAACTTTTCCTTTCAAATTACATATGTATGTATATCAAAATGAAATTAATCATTAACACATTTTTGGGTTCAACAGAATTTCAAACTTTTAACTATCTACACACACACACATATTTTTATCATTCTTTAAGACTTCTTAAAATGTGATGGAAACAATAAAAAAATATAAAGTAAAAGTTTTTGTTTACACCTTTTGAGACAAAACAAAAAAAACACTAAAATGAAAGTTCTTGTATATCAGCTTTTTTAAAATTCCGTAACTATCTTGTCGCATTTAAATATTGTAAAATAAATCTCAAATATCAGTCACACACATGTACACACACTCACTTGCCTTCAATATGTACAAAATACCAAGTTAACCAATGAAATATATAAATCAAAGAAAGATTTCAGTTTAGTTGAATTGTAAGCAGTGACAACAACATGTTTCTTTATTCTGATGGATTTAACATAAAAAAATCTTTCCGCCTGTTCTCTCTATTTTTATATGTTGACAATGTCTGTACGTGTGTTTGTTTGTTTAAACATTTGCATGAATATACAGCCGCATGTCTGTCTGTGCGTACATGATTTTGGATCAGCTTTCTTAAAATGCGGTCAAATATTTTTATTTATGAAGAAAAAGTTTGAGCAAATTTTTAATATACGGATGTTTTTGTTTGTATGTTTTTTGTCTACTCACAAAATTGTCGGATTAATATTGACATGCATCTAAATAGAAATGTTAAGCCATGATTGATTAGATTTTAAGAATCTACAAAGTGTTTATATCTAGGGTTTAGTGCAGTTCAGAATTGACAAGCAACATTTTTGGCTGTTTGATTTTACAAAATTAGCAAAAAGTGCTGTGATAAATTTCATAAAATAACTTCACTGGTTCGGTAGATGTTTTATCTTTCTCTCGTTTTGTTTTAGAACAAAAAAATTAATCATATCAAAAAATACCAAATATGTCTTCTAGTTAATATAATATTTGGACGAACGCACTTTTTCAGATCGAGCCCGAACTCAATATTCGGTAGAATTTCCAAACCGAACTTTTTATTTCTATTGAATAGAAAAAAATTATAATTTTTGTTATTAGTTTTTAATGCAGTGATTATTATTTTTTGGCTAATGTTCGTAACATTTTTAGTCAGAAAGAATTGGACATGAGACAATATTCCAAAGGAACAAGAGGCAATTTTTGTGATTTATTTATTTGATAAAAACAAAATTAACATACGTAAAAATCTTTTATTTTTGAGTTGCGTATATTTGATGATATACAAACAAGTACAAACATTTCATACAAAATTCGTGATTCGGCGAAAATTAGACCGAATGTAGAGCCTCAACCAAATATAGATTTTTGGCGAACTCCGACATCGAACCCAACGATACTGTCTAGTCGTTGATTTTACACTCGTTCAAGGTGCCCTAAACAAAAACGGGAAGCTACAACTACAATTTTTTTTGAAAACATTTAAAAAATATTTTCGATGAAATATCAAGTAGACCGACATCAAAAAAAGATCGACCTGTCAAATTATTCGAAAATATATATTATACGAAAGCTTTTAATTTTTTTAAAACTGTAAGAGTAAAACTTAAAAAAGATGCTTGCTGTGCAAAGATTTTTTGCACAAACAGTATTTGAAATAAGTGGCTAAAATCTCAATAGTTTTCAATAGCAGACACTTTATTTTTTCATGCAAAATCTAATTATTATTTATAGTCGAGCTGTATCCAGTGAATATTTGTTGCAGGGCTTGAGTTCAAATAAAAATTCAATAAATGAATATAAATTTTAATTTTTTATCACATGAGCAATTGAATCAATTGCGAAATAAATTGAAACAACATTGAATTTTTAATAATTAATTTTTATTGAAAATTCTTGTAGTGTGTAACATTTTTTTTACTCTTTATTTAAAAATTGCTATTCAAAGTTTTTTTAAGCCAAAAATTTTGCATCGTAAGTGATGATACAATAATTTCTAATCAACTCACTATTTCAAAAAATCAATATATTGCAAATTTTCAATGAAAAGGGCGAAAAATGTTGCACTTTTTTTTAGAAAAGAAAATGCCATTAGTTTCTCCTGTTTGCAAAATCATTCGGAACTTAAAAATCGTTGCAGAATTAACTTAGACCAATTCTTTTTTGTCTGTAAAGTGAAAAGCAAAATTGTTTTCATCGAACTTGAGGACGTATCTAAAGTTCTAATAATTATAAAATAATTCCCTCAACTGGACCTATAACCAACATTATTTTTCATTGTAACACATTTATCTATCTATATAGTTAATAATGCAAACACGTTTTTTTAGATCCCTTGCACGCTCATATTCTGCAGCCGATTTTGACAAAACTTTTATAATTTGAAGATATTTATTCAGAAATCTGTACAATCTATATCTTGTTAAAATCGATTCAGTACTTTGGGAGCTATAAGCGTTTAAAGTTGTTACTAATATATGCACACGTATTGCACATACATGTATCAGCTTCAAATTGAAAAATAAACAAAGCATGCATATGTGTTTGTCTCCAATTTGCTTTTGCAAAGAAATGAGACAGAACATTTTCTATACATAGTAGATTGTAAACAAAAGTTTGAAGTTGTTTATTTAGAATGTTTTTTGTTTTTGTATTTTATTGTAGATCTTTGTGTAAATGCTTAATATATAATTACTAGAATATGGTTGATTTTGTCGGCCATCGGAAATAAAAGTGTTAATTATTATAGTAACTGTAACTTTGAAATATTTTTTACTCGTATTTTCAAATTTAAAGATTAAACAAATAAACCAAAAATGTAAATAAGCTGGAACTAAATTAAACGCCTGAACATATTGTATGAAGTGAAAAGAGCTCAGCGTCAGGTCACTGACCTTTTTTCACACTTGGGCACAAATGTGTGCGTTTAATAACCCAGCAAATATGCCGACTTTATTCGAGATTGATAAATCTGATGCCAAATATTTGGCTTGGACTAAAAAAAGTAGTTTAAGGAATGTGGTGAGTGAGAAACGCAATGATGCTGATGGCGAATTCTTGCTTTAAAGCGTTATATTAAAAAAATAAAACAATGAGGTATTAAAAATAATAATAATAATTTGCGCTTGAAATTATGAAAATAAATTTATGAAAAATTTGCTTTAAACACATTTCGAATTCTATTTTTTTTTTTGAAACAATACTGTGTGCTGACAGATTTTCGAATCTATACTTCGATTTGTATTTTTTTAATATTCTTATCTAGAGGCTTATTTATTTATTAAATATTACAATTTAACTACAAATTAATTTAAGAGAACAATATTTTTGGTGCGCTTGACAATAGGAAAGCTTAAAGCATCAAGCGATGCAGAAAAAATAGCTTATCTTCTGGTAGGGAAACTTAAAAAGGAACTTGATAAAACAAAAGCTCAATTTGGGCAAGGGAATGGTAATCTAGCTAGTCAAGTGGAGGAGCTTGAATTGAGGCTTAAGACAACAGAAGCTGAGCTTACAAAAAAAGAGATAGAGCTGAAGGGTGCACAAGTTCAATTAGAAACAAAGGAGATAGAGCTCAAAAAGCAAGGAAGAACGCTGGAGGAGTTGCAAGTTCAAAAGGCAGGGCTCAAGAAGAAAGAAGAAGAGCTGGATAGTACAAAGCGAGAATTAGATAGCCAGGCTAGAACAGTTGAGCTTACAGCAGAGATTGAAAGACTTATAAAAGCAAAAACTGAGTTAGAAGATCAACTCACAAAGGAAAAGAAAGCTCTGGCTAACGTACAAGTTAAACTTGCAAAGAAAAAAGAAGAAAAAAGTCAACTAGAAAAAAAGCTAAATAGTACACAGCAGGACTTAGCTAGAAGAACTAGTGAAGTAACTACACTTACTAAAGAAAATACTAAATTAAAGGATAGCCTAAAGACTGCAACTCAAGAAAATGCTCAACTAAAGAATGAGATAGAGATTACACGGGAAACCTCAGGTAAAAAAGACAGTCAACCCTGCGACCTAGAAAGTAACATCACAGAGTTAAATGAACAACTCAGAAACAAAAAAGGTCAAATCGAATACCCAAACAACCAACTGAAAGGTAAAGATGGTCAAGTCAAAGAGCCCAGACGGTGTGTATTGTACAACCTTTAAGCTATGAAATTAAAAACTTTTTAAATATTTCTATTTCGTTCTTAAATAACTTCAAATCGCTCATTTGCTGCAACGATATTATAACAAAAAAAATTTTTATAGAAAACGTGGTTAAAGTTTTTAATTTACACAAAACTTAAAGGAAAAGTGAAGATAATATTTCCCTCTCAAGAGGTGAGTATACAAACTTTTTATGTGATTTTTTCACACTATATAAATTATGATATGACGATTATGTCTGTATTTTCGAGTTGTGACAATGTTGCAGCACATGAGCGATGTGCGGTTATTTGTGGCACATTGTGAATGGGGTGCAAGAAAAGTTGCGTAGCAATAAAAAACCGACACTTTAACTTTTAGAGAAATGAATGTATTGATGGCATGTTATTGCAACTGTTGTCTATTTTTCTTTTTGCAAAATTTTATTTGTTTGTTATCAGGTTTGCTAGAAAATAAAACTGGTATGATTCTTAACTGTTCTATAGGAAATAAGCGAAATGGTTTAATGAAATTCATGGTTATTTAATAAATGAATTTACCGTCATTCGGTGCAGTCTGGATGTCAAATTTTTACACACTTTTACACAATTATAACTCGCCCAATATTTTGTGATAGTGTTCAATCGTCTCTGGCTTAAGACAATTTACTTAAAATTCTCTACTTTTGTTTATAGCAGTTATTTTTGAAATTACAAACATGCATTGTTCTAGCATGAATCTATTCTAGCCAGTTTTCTGGCTGTAGTTAACAAAGAATCAAAGAGTATTTAGCCAGTACACTGCCTGCTATTTTTAAAATTTAGATGCACACAAATAATAGTCCAGAAATACATTTAACATTGACTTTATATGTACATATGTGACGCGCAAAATAGAGAGTCATTTTAAAGATTTACATAAATACGTGCATCTTTGGTGTACCATCAATTTCATAAACGCGCATATCTCTGGGAGGGAACACTTTTGGGGCATGGGATCGGTCTCATTCGATGCTCAGATGTTGTCCACATCAAAAAAAAAAGTGAAAATTGATTTTTTTTTTACCCTTAGGTCCCTTTCTCTATGCGCTGTTACATATATAATTTCCCTTTAAAAGTTCCAATACATGTGTTTTTGTCCAACTAGATTTCTAAAATAACATATTGTACAGCGATCGAAGAATATTTGAAGATGAATTAAATATTAGGTTAAAATTGGTTCGATAATTAGAGAATTATAATGCATGAATGTAATTCATCAAATATATTTTCGTAAACAAATATCAATTTTGATAATTTAAATAATGTTAATGCAAAATTGCAAATTGCAATAATTGCAAATCCCAGTCTAGACTTACAATAGGACTGAGTATGATATGATTATGATGAAACCAGTGCATATCAAACGTTTAATCTAGCGTTTGCTGGGCAATCTAGAGTTGACCACAACAAATGAGAAAATCTAACGTTCATGCATAAAATAGAATTAAATTGATTTTTTATTTGATAGCTCAACTTTCAACAAAAACATATGAATGAAATGGTAATTTAACCAATAGGTAGTTTTTAATCTATTTATCATAGTGATAGAGTTATAAATTTCAATTTATAAAACAAATTTCTTTTCATCACTTTAAAATTTTTATTATAATTAAGAGATTCTTATGGTGGATAATAAAAAATCTGTATCAATAAAAAGTCAAGGATTTCTTTTAAAGTGCATCGTAAATTGAAATTGGAACTTCAAAGTAATCGTGCTATAATTTACAAGAATTGCATGTAAAGAAAATGACAATAAAATTTGCTGAACTCATAAAATGTTTAAAATCACTTATTCTTGTTGCCATACTGTCCCAGTTTTTCAACACTCCCACTGTTTTTACGAAACTAAGAATTAATGAACAGTTTATAGCTTTAAGAACGTGCTAAAATTTTATATTTGCATCATATTTGTTCCCCTTCCAATTTATGATTAATTGTTAACTTTTTTGCACGCTTTTGTAATCCCCTTAAATTTTTTTTCTTAGCACAGAGTCTTGCTCATTTCTGTCTTCCTTTTTTAGTGCGTATTTAATAAATGAGCGTTTTTTTTATTTGTTTTGTGTAACCCTTGTAGAATTTTTAATTAGTTTTTGTTTTAGCTATTATTCATGAAATGGAATTGTTGGCATTTCAAGAACTTTTGATTTCATACTTTTTGATTGAGCTACAAAATTATGGAAATTTTTAATTTGTATACTACGCATTTTTTTGGCATGATTGCTTGTTAAGAAAATAAAAAACAAATGTCACTGAATTTATTTAGGCGCCAAATATAACTATGTACGTACTATAGAACGAACGGCAAAATAAACGATCTCGCAGAGTAAATTACGCACCAAAATCGTGCGACCTCTGAACCGCTTAGATATTTTTATATTATTTTTTAATATTCTCAGGTCTATGCTAATAATCCACAATCGAGCGATGTCCTCAAATTGAACATAATCCATCCTGCCATCATTCGAACTCGTAGTGGAAATTTAATCGGTTTCCTATTGCATACATAATGATGTGATAGGACTTTTCAAATTAAAAAGTTCATTCATAATTGATATACGCTTGTTCTAAGTTTGGCATCTAAATTCGAGAGTCGACCGGCTCAGTGAACTGTGAGCAAACACTTGTTCGTCAACAAAACGCTGTGCGCAATAAAGCCGAGGCACATAGAATCCGTGGTACGTTAGACGTTGCTTTTTTCCACTGACATTAAAATAACGGCGGAGGAGGTTGACACAATGAGTAATTTAATGACGGATATTAATCCGCTTTTTTCATTTCATGGTTTTGCAACAAAATTTTATTAAAATACACATTTCTTGTAATTAAAATGTTATTTAATTTAATTTTGCCAGCACTGGGCACAAAAAGCTAAATACATATAAACAAATCAAACAAAAACTGATAGCTGTCAAACTATTCAACGTACATTAAAAGTTAAAAGTTGCCCAACTTTAGTACTTTGCGTTGACGGAGATGTACAGAAGGGGACAAAGCTCATAAGAAAACTTGTATTTAAACTTGGTTGTCAGTTAAAAAAGCGACACGTAACATACGACGGGTTCTATGTGCCTCGGACTGTAATCGCAAGGCGGCTGTCAACTTCACTTTGCACAATATGATTGATTTATTGTGTTTGTCAAAATTCATTTGAAAATAAAATTTATTGAGAGAAATGCTTTTGGTTTGAATATAACCAGATCTTTAATAGGAAAAGGACGATCAATATTAAAAAAGCATATATATGTATGTATATCGTTAGCTGAAATGCAAGAGCATGCAAATAACAAAATATATTTAAATCGCTATTTTCATTAATTATACCATTTTGTGTCACATAATAAACACCATAAACAATAAAAAAATCTATCGAAATATATTTGTTACTTTCGCGGTTTTTCATTTCAGCTAACGATATGTAGTATATACTCTCAGCATGTTTCTTAAGAAAGATTAATTTTTGCTTAAAGCTCAACTAATTTTTCAAATTTATCATTCTTGTTAGTTACATTTAACTGTTAAAGTATCCATAATTGAAATTTAAATATCTGCTACTAAAACTTTTTTAATAGCTTCTGCTTAAAATTAATAAAACAAATATTTGCATAAATAATTGAGAATATTAAACACTGGTTTCATATTTTCTTCACTTTCGTGGTTTTTTTGTGTTAAAAAAAAATAAAAAAATTTAAAAAAAAATACATTTACACTCTGATGGCCTTATTTGACGGATTGTGGTGTTACGGTTCAGATATGAAAGAAAAAACAAAAGATTTAAGACACAAACTTGATGAACCACATCAAATGAATATCTACGTGTAATGAACTTTTGGTGTTTATGATCTTCAGTTTAAAATAAAACACTTATAATTTGCAGTTGATTTTACTTCTTCAAATCAAAGAAAGTTTTTTTTTTAAATAAACCGCTTAATAACTGATTGATCAACAATTATTATTAAATTTTATTTCTTAATTAACACTTACTGTAAATATTTTCATTTTTGTTTATTTTATATAAAACTTGTTTGTGTTTTTTGTCCTTTTTTGTAAGTTTTTGTTAACACTTTTATTCTTAATTATATTCTGCACTTGTGGGTTTCTTTCTCAATTATGTTTGAACGGCAATCCACTTTCTTTGGCAATGAAAGAGAAGAACTTTGCTGGACAACGTACTAAGACAAACTGCTTCAAGTGGCGCCGTTAGCTGAGGTTTATAAAATATTTTTTCTGTGTATCTTTCATTAACATGGCTAAAATAGCAAAAGTAGCTACATCTACATATGTGGAGTTGTTAGCATGCAGGCCGTCGCCTCTAAATGGGCAGAATAGCATTTGTGTGTATGGAGCTCGTAGTTATGTGTGTGTGTGTGTGTGTCACAAAAACTTAACACTTGTTGTGCATAACTTTTAAGAAGCTACCAAAATGCAGAGTAAATGAAATTAAGAAAGTATAAGAGTGAGAATTAATTATGATGGTGATAATATATTATTTATATCTGGAGAAGAGTTAATTTTTGTTTGTTTTTTTTTATTGATTGTAACTTTCAGTTTTTTAATATAAATATTAACAATTTATTTAATTGTTTAAAACTATTGACCGATATAATTCATTTTAGTAATATAGCTTCTAAAGGAAAGTTCAATTCGTATTTCTGATACTAAATGTTGGAAACAATCTCAGATGTCTCATTCTGATATGCTTTATTGAAAATATTTGAAGAGATATTTTCTTAAAACAAGGACTACTCTTTATCGCTTTACTGCAATTTTAGTCATAACAAAATGCAGACATTGTGTTGAAAAAGAGCTTTTTCCTTTCCATTTATTTAATGTATAGAAACAAATAATGCTAGATTTAAGTAAAATACACAATCAATAGCAAACTGATTGATTAACTGAATTGTAAAATTGTACAGAAACTAAAAAAAAATACTTCTACTCATTTGTAAGACATTTCAAAAGCAAGTGCTTCTGAAAGTGAAAAAAGTATATATTTATTATCTGTATTTTCTTTATTCTATTATATTTCTTACATTCTTTGTCTGCTTTATTATTCAACAAGTTATTGACCTTTTGTGTGTCGTTTCTTGTAATGATTACAAGAATTTCCGGTTGCATGTTTTGTAATACTTCAAAGTTAGAATTATTTATTTAATTGATTGATTTATGGTTACCAACATATATATTTATGTATGTTACATAAGTACGATCTGATTTTAATGATCTTGCAAAGAGTGTAGTTTTTATAAAGATTTCCTTTCGAACAAATCTTTAACACTCGATAATCGGATTAAATAGTACTTAGGAAGTTAATGCAAGGAGTATGATATGATTAAAGAAAATCAAAGACTGAAGATGCAATCTTGTTGAACTTCTGAGAGCAACAAAAGATTCAGGAATTAGCTTTTCTGCTTAAATGTTAAGAAAAAGAATTTGAGAAAGAAAATTTTCAATGTATAATAGTTTATTTAGATATAACAGCCAACGCCTTCGATTTGAAAATCTAAATCCTTATTTTATTGCTAATTAAAATTATTAATTCTGATATCGAAATCTTCTCAGAAATCGAAGTACAATTTTTGTTTTTATTCACTTTTTTCTTTCTGGTTCTGTTTGTTTTTATCTTATTTTAATAAATTGTTGACATTATTGAAAAAAGAATGATTTTGTTCTTTCTTGAAAACATTTTTGAGCAACGTTTTATTTTCATTAAATATGCAGTAATTTAATGAAAATAAAACGTTTCTTTATAGCATATGTCCAGTTTTCCTGCTTATTCCATTGTTTTACAAGTTATTTAATAAATAAATAAGATAAATTTGAGCCAGAAAGTTTTCGCTTGCACATATAATTTTATTTATTTTTTCTTTTAAGGCAGCAAGGGCTTGTCTGTTCCCAAGAATTTTATTTTTAATGACACACTAATAATTATTTTGTGAACATCATTAAGTAACTTTTATAAAACATGTACAATACTCGTGTTTAAATGCTACGAACTGCAGGTTTTGTTAATATATTTCTTCGGGCGTTTACTTCAAACCCAATAAATTTATTGTAGTAAAACCAACGTAAACATATCTACAAAATACGTGCCTTGTAGTTAAATATTGTGTTTAACTTCATTTATTTTTAGCAACCAGAACGATAATTTTCAAAACCTACTAATTTAGCCAATTGAAAATAAAAATAAGAAAACAAAAGCCAACAAAAACAAATTACAATAAATAGATCAATCAAGCTTGACTCAATCATCCATGACTTCGCGCCACAATCCATTGCATTTTGTTTTCTTTGGCTGCTTCAAAACTGGCACTTTTAATTAAGTCACAGACACAAAAACATGAGCATGTAAAAGCCTGATCTTTTAATCAAACTCTATTTTTAGTTTGAACAGAAAAAAAGTGCAAAAAAACACTTTTTTCTGTCATGTTTTGCTGCCACAAAATAGCCAGTTGAAAATCTGATATATTCAAGCCTCTTAACAATTTTGTTGATAAAAGAGAATGTCGTTGTAGTAGAGGGAGAGGAGGCAGTGTTAGTTAGTCTGTCAATTAGTTTATTAGATTATAGCGATTGACAAGATGCCCATTTTAGGATATTTATGCCGAATAGTTGAATTTGCTTTTAGGTCGAGGGGACAGAGAATATGAGCCCGCCAAATGTTTGTACTTGTTTACAGCTTCCACAAATTCTAGAATGTCTAGGTATATTTCTAATAATATCTGGCAATATGAGAATTTTCTTAAAATTGTTTCCAGAATGGTCTCAAAGTTTTTTTCGGCCAAAGTCTTGGAATTTTTCGAAATTAAGTATTCAAAGATATTTGATTTTTAATTTTAGTTTGCAACGTGCTGTTTTCCCATAGTAATATTTTACTTATTCAACAAGGAGCAAGCCATTGCCCCTTACCCCTCGTCTTGACTGGCAATAAATATGTTGCCAATAAATCAATAACGGCGGCAGAATAACGGAACAATATTACTTATTGCTTTGATTATTGCTTTGCTTTATGTTAATACAAAATTTACAAAATTTCAAACAGAAAGGTTCTATAATAAAAAAAAAGGAACTGAAAGACTTTTTAAATTTTCATCTGAAAAACTCATTTTGAAATAGGAAATTTAGCATTTTTGTGTATTTTATAAAATGATTTCTTTTTAACTTACCTTTTTAATATCTTTTAATAATTTATTTAATTTTTTGCAAAAAATTTCTTCTTTTTGTTTTATGGCGCGTCTTTTTTTTTCTTTTTTTTTGGAAATGTCAAACGGTTTTATGTTCGCAATAATTGTCAACGAAAAACTATTGACAATTATTGCCGCAATTATTGACAAGTACGAAAAAGATATAACATAATTTTGACATTTGCTGCAATATATATCAATGAATTTATTTCCAGTCAAGACGGGGGGTTAGTAATCAATTTTAACGTAATTTTAATAAATTGTTTTACTAAATAAGCATTAGTTTGGAAAAACTAAGAACTTTACAAATTAAAGTTAATTTCAATTAAAAAATTCCCAATGAAAAAATCTTATTTATTTTAATTTTTTTATAAGTTTTGAAATGTTGGAGAATTTTTATATTTTTGCTGAATTAAAATTTTTTGGCTGACTCTTTTTGATATATTTTTTGTTGGGAAATTTTTACTCTTTTGGGAAAATTGTAATTTTTTTGTCGAATTAACTTTAAGTTTGAAAAATAGTTTAAAGTGTAATTTGGACGCAGAAACAACAATTTGTACAACAAATCATGTATTTTTGCATCGCAGAACCTAAACAGCTTGAAGTTGATATTCCCTGTAGTAAACTAACGGTATCTAAGGCAGGATAAAGTATCCGGTGAACCACCCCGTGGGTGACCTTAGAGATACTAGAGACTGAATGATTAGAATGGAAGTTATAATTAAAGTTCAGACCAACCACTGGTGATAGCTGAGACTCACTGATCGAAATGTAGATCGACATAGCGAATGACTGAACCAACAATCTTCCAAGAAATTTATCGGAATTGCAATGGAAAATTTAGCCAATAGATTTTCTACATCAAACTTTTGGTGAAAAATTTACATCTGAGCTATTTTTCAAATAGAAGTGTTTGATATATAAATTCCTGAAGATGCTTTAATAATCATTAGAGCAAATAGAAATGTGTTTTTTTATTTTTATAAAATTGCAATACAATGATTGCTTCAACTAATCGCTCGCTTAAAAATTTTAAGAGTAAATTTTTTTTAAAAACTGCCAGTTTTCTTTTGCCAGCATGAAATCTACTTTTTAACTGGCATATTTGCTACTCATATGATTTTGTAGACCTCCGATTAAAGGATTATGGCGATCATAACAAATAAGAAATATAAAAAGTGAGTAGCATTTCCTATGATTCGTTTTAACGGAATAAATGACTTCCGCTTTTTTTACTGAGAAATATAAAACGAAAACACAAAAAAATCTTGCAAAGAATTCAATTCTTGTAAAGAAGCTAACACGGTGTCGTATGCTGTCTGTTATTTCATCACTCTATAAAAATTTGCCAATATTACAGTTTGCTAATGTTACAGAAAATTCTCTCTTTAATCGTTGATTCGTTTTTAATTCATTATCTAAAGACATGTATCGTTTATAAAAAAAAATACAATAAAAATGTTTGGATTTTTTCAATAGTTGTGCATGAAGGTCATGTTTATGGTCGGTCAGTCTTTGGCGCTTTTTAGTTCGTTATCATTTTAAATGTATGAGCGAGCGTTCAAACACCTCATATGGACAGCGTCTGTGTGCCGTGTAGTGGTGCAGCAGTTGTATCAGTTATTTAACTGATATTTTTATTTTATTATTTTTAACGCATACAATTACTTGTACTCACTCGTACAGAAGCTTCATTCAGCGTAAAAAGTTCACCTATAAAATAACAAAAAATTGTGTTTTAAGTCAACCAATAGATTTTTTTCTTTTTACTCATCAGCAAGGTTTCTTTTATTTCATTTTCAATACTGTTGAAAATCCCCCCTCTGAAATTGGTAATTGTGATTAAGTATTTTCAATTTGTTTAAATGTTTGTTCGTTTGTCTTAAAATGTGTATCAGTGAATAACCGTTTTGCATGTTTCCGTCTTTTTAGTTTGTATTTTCAAGTCTATTAGGTTTGAATGTAAGTGACTGTGTTCTTTTTATCATTTTTAGAAGCCTCAGGAATACATAAATAATATCTATGTTCGATTTAATGCTAAATATGTATTATAATATGTATTGGTATTTGAAGAATTTTTCAATTTAAATATAGTACAATGTATGTATTTCTTCGAATATTTATCTAGGTCTGTCTGCACGGTGGGTCAGAATACAAATATTGAAAAAAAACAAACGGCTGAAAGAACTCGTACAAAATTTCACATTATCATAGCAGAGGAGTATTGGAGTTCAAGTTTTGAATAGAACCTCCACATCCTTCTCAAGAGCCCCGCTATGGGATCCAACGTAGTGCAACGTCTGCATCAGAGCTTGCTGTTTTATTTTTCATTCAATAAAAAAATATTTGTGCATATATCATACATTCGTAAATCAATCAAAGTAAGTTTATTCAACTATATGCATTTCTCTACAACATCGCGCGAGCGTGAGTGAAAACATACTTAGGATCCCATCTCAAATGTTTATTAATGCCGTTTATTCGTGACGTATGACAACTGTTGCAATGGAAGGCTGTTGGAATGCTCTGTAGTCATTTAACTACTGTAAATAAATGCATGTAGTTTGTATGGATTAGATATTGATTAATTTGAGATATTGCATTCAAAATATTTTCTTACTGACCGGGCATTTTGCAAGGTATTGCAACCCTGAAAAATTTAATTTTTCAAATACTTATAAGTCCCTATAATTACTACTAGAGATCCCGAAGGTAAATTCAAATACTCCTCTGCTGTGGCCAAGTAAATTTGGTATAAATGGCAGCAGCCGTTTATAAATTGACAATTTATTGCCAAAATATTTTAATTCTGGCTCACGGTGTTTGTGTCTTGACTCTTTTGTTTTCATGATACTTTTTTGAACAGGTAAACCTCAGGGTTTATTTATTTATTTTGCCATTGACCTAGTAATACCATTTTATTGCGAAAATTTTGCGTAAATTAGATTTTTGTTTTAAATAGAATAAATACACCAGTTTACTGTTTTCTAAGCTGGTTGCAGATCTATTCAATAAAAGGTTTTGCAAGTTGAAAATTGTTATTGATAATAAAAAGATAGAACTACTGCTAACATGAAAGAGAAAATTTTGACTTAAATGCGTATTATTTTTTGCAAAAATATTGAAAAATATTACCATAAGCAAGTAAGGGAAATAAAGTAATTAGAATGCCCTGTTTAAACATGGAATTACTTTTATTTGAATTTTGATATTTTAAAATGTAGAAAAATGTTTTTACAAAGATTTATTTGTTATGTGAATAAAACAAACAGCATTTTAATGTTTCCTTTTTGGAAATTATGTTCTAATAGAGATGAAGAACATAAAGGAAATTAATTTGAACAAAAAAATTGCATTTCTAAAATAGAAGAGGTAACACAAGTTGTGAAAAGAAAATAGTAGTCGGTGTTATGGTTCTAACTTTATGCTATTGCATCATCGAATATAGTTTATTTTGAAGAACTTCGAAAGTTTTAAAGTTCGAAAATACATATTTTTCACTGGAGTAAAGAAAGCTATAAATTACAATTTAATAAAAAAAAGTTTGTAATACTCTCAGCATCAGTTATGTTTGTGTCTCTAACATATCTTTTGGACATTTAGCTGGCAATGAACTTGCCCTTTGGCAAGTTATAGGCCATAAATAATTTTACGTGTTGTACATAACCGACAAAAAGACGTGTCAACAAACATAAAAGTTTCAAGACACACCGTCTCTTTAAGTTTGACAATTAATTCAGTCTCACTTTTTAAAGTTGTCTGGCATTTGTGTTGATCTTTATATGGCCATCGAAATGTAAACTTACCGAGCAAAAAAAATATTACGTGTTTCGATTAACGAAATATTATATTTAAGCCAAAGAAAAGTTACTAAAGCTACTTTAAAAACAAAATCATAAAATAGTTTCTTTTTATAAGCTGGATGTAAAATTTTTTTTGTTTTTTTTTTGGCAAATTGTAAGAATTTTTAGTTTAATGTTCACTTGAAAAGAAAATAAAAGCCTCATCTCATGAAAAGAAAGTCATGTAAAGCATGAAAAGAAATTAAATGTGTTGTAAACAAAAATATATTTTGTTTTAGTTTTTACAATACGCTGAAATGACCCTTTCATGCGAACTAAATAATCAGTTAATTAAAAGTGAAAATGAAACGTTTTTAAATATTTGTTTAATAGCAGTTTGTTACACCGAAATTTTAGTGCTACGAGGGTTGCAACCATGCGTAATCGAATTGAAACCTGACAATAAAATCATAGCGTGTAATGAAAAAATTATTATGGACAAAAAATGGAATTAAAAATATATATGCCACGATTTTTGAAGCATTTTTCGTATTCAATATTGAATGTTCATTTCGGCGTCAAAAGATATGTTCGCGTTAGATAATCGGTCAAGCACGAGCATAACGAAAAGGCCGCCTGCTTTTGGATCCACTTTTCGGCTAGTCTCGATTGCCCATAAATATCAACTATTTAAATAAATCAACAACGAAGAAAGTATACACAAAGTTTTTATTCACCCACTTTTAATTCAATATCGAGGCATGTGAACCAAGAATGATTCAAAAAGCATGTTCTACACTTCATTTCGTGCACACAATAGCTTTAGAATTAGCGAGATGAAAGTCCCATGGACTATTTAATCTGGGCCTTTTTGTAGAGTAAGGTAAGCACTAAAAAATATGCCAGTATGGATGAGCTGAAGAAAGCCATTGTACGGTAATTGATCAAAATACTGCAAGATCATATTCGTTCAACATGCAACTTATTTTTCAACCGTTTGAATTGATTATTTTCACACATTTTGTAATTTGAAACAATAAAAAATATGTTCGTTTGAATAGGTAACACTTCAATCGCTTAACTATGTAGATATTTTGTAAAGTTTTTCACATCATGGTACACTTTCATTAAACATACTTGAAAACGTCCTATAAATTTATTACTCCTGGGCTTTGCTCTGTTTAAATTTACAATTATGGCGGCATCGATAAAATCTAATTGTAATTAAACACATAAGAATCGTCTTATTGCGTACTATAAATCAAGTTTAAATGGTTTTATTTTTGTAACTTGATTTCCAAAAGTCCAAAACTTAAATATGTACTTAAATGGAATGACAAATGAAATTATTTAAAAAAAGTGTCTCACATTCCTATGTTAATTAAAAAGGGGGACTACAAATTGTACTTAAGTATTTAATTTGGCACCAACTGTTTAATATTCCCAACATAATTCTGGAAAAGGTAAATATTCATGCATAAATACAAGTTGTTTTTGAATGTACGAGTACATACATAATTTTGTTATTTTTGGGGGTCTTTGCTTGACAACTTTTTTTTTTATTTTGTAAAGCTTTTTTTAAGTTTTTGTTAGCTGAGGTCATTTGCATAGACATGTGCAGTTACTCGCATTGATCGTTTTTATTTTTGTTGTAATTTTTAGGTTTGTTTTGATTTTTGAATTGCTCTTTTAAAATATCATTTAATATGCGATCAATGTTAAAGAAATAGTGCAACGGTTTTGCAAATTTAGCAATTTTAATGAATTTTAATACCATAGAAGAAGCCTTGGGGGCTTAAGGTGTTCAACTAAAAATGAATATAATAAAAACAACAATTCAGTTCATCCTACACGAGCTTTTTTTATTATGGCCAATACACATACATATTTGATTTTATTTTTTACCCGATGGTTGCAAATATTTCACAACTTTATTTGAACATATTGAAACTATATTAAATGATATGTACACATTTTTATGGAAAACTCATGGCCATATTAATATGTGCACATGTATATCTATGAGAGCCGATTTGACAGTTATCGGGGTAACTTTTTCAAATTGTTACAGGCTGTTGAATCATACTGCGGTACTAAAATACATATCCAAGTTACAGGTGTACACTCGAAAACGTTATGCATTAGCTATTTGTAGGTCACTTCGAAAGCTTGGCGTAAGGTTAATCTTAAATAAAAATGTAGTTGTCCTACCAAGGAATTTTGCGTTTTAATTATTTATGACTGTTGTTAAAAAATGTTACAATATCTATATAATTAATAGGCAAACACGGTTTTTGAGATCCCTTTTACAGCCGTAATACTGAACCGATTTCGGAAAGATTTATATGTTGGTAATAGGGATTTTAGATAGATGTGCACAATCTTTATTTTATTTGAATCGGTTTAGTATTTTGGGAGGAATAAGCGTTTGAAGTTGCTAACAATACATGCACACTTATTACAACATACAAAGTGTGTATGTGTGTTTGTCCAATTTGCTTTGTGTAGAAATGAGACAGAGTTTTTTCTATATGTATGTATTTTGTAATAAGAGGGAGATGAGTAATAGAGTTTTAAGTTGTTTATTTAGAATGTTTTTTTTTTGTTTTTGTACTTTAGCCTATATATTTATGCAAATGCTTAGTATTTAGTAATTACTAGAATGCGGGCGATTCGCCGTCGGCCGCTGGCTACAGTAGTAAAAATGTTCAATTATTTTCCTTAACAAGGAGAACTAAAAGATCTAACTAAATAAGGTTTTCATTTTAGAAATATCAATTTTTTACTATTTTGGTAGTTTAATAATTTATAATTTAAAAATTAATCAACAAAACAGGGTGCTCCAATAAGACATTTAATTTTCCCGCCATTTTAAGAGTTGTTATGACTCAATCTGTAACTACTTCACAGATGACAAGCAAAAAATATGCTATTAATAAAAATGGAAAGAAATACGCTTCAAAAATGCATTGAATTATTTTTAAAATTCACTACGAAAATTCTGAAAATATCGGGGTCCCAGAACGTAAAACTTGGTTTTTCTGAAGCCAGCCTTCTCGGTCAGCAATTGAAAAAGTGGTAGAAAAATTTGAGCAAATGGGACAAGTCAGTGATGTGAAGAATCATCAGTGATGTGAACACGTCACTCAAGAACAACTGACAGTATTGCTGTTGTAGCCCATAGTGTTGAGGAAATCTCAGGTTTGTTCATATCTCGTTGATCTTTCTCATAATGCATTTCTCAAACAACATTATACTTTAACTTCACATGCCAACCAGTTGCAAAATAGTTGCATTAAATCATCTTTTAAAGACAATTTCATTAATATTAAAAACGTTTTGCTGCGTCCTATTGGTTTGTTAATATATCATTGTCTTAGAAGGATATCGTTGAAACTAATGTGCATTGATAAATTATTTGTTAATTTTTTAGTATTCCCTAAGCAAAAGCAGTAACTCGATACTTACAGAGTTGTAATTTTATAACTAATTTAACTATTATCCTTTTAATGGCCAACATCTTGGAAATCATGATTTAATAGGTTTCAAAACCTCGTATAAGTAAAACCTTAAGTTCTAGCCCTTTTAAAATATTAAGGTATTTTAGCAAAAAACGGCGGCGAAGCAAAATAATTAATAAAAAATGCGTACACAGCCAATATTGAGTTATAAAACAATTAAGCGTTCGATATTCAGCATCTGTGCTCTATCATTATCTATGCCCTTCCTAATGAAGGTAATACACCTACTGGTTGGTAGGCATATTATTTGCCTGAGTCTTACGTCTCTTTATTAAAAAAAAGGAAATTGTATTGGGACTACAACGTTAAAATTTAAATTTATTTTAATCATAATATTTTAATAGTAAAAAACCCATCTATAGAGCTTGAGAACTCGCTAAATATAATGCGCAGGAAAATTAAGTTTTTAAAAAATTGCAGCATGTGAATAGAAGTTTTTCAAAAAGTGCTGATTATGTTTTTAAAATTTTTTTAAGTTATATAGATGGAATTTTATATGTATAAAATAAAGTCCATAGTATGAAGCTAGTAATTGTAACAGAATTATTAAATAAAATTAACAATTACCTACCTTTATTTCATAGATGGTAGTGAGACATATGTGTCCTTCATTGTAAAAGTGGTGTAACTCCATATTTTTTATAAATACACATTTTTGTAGAATAGTATCACATTTAGTCATATCTTTAGTAGTAACTTCAATATTTGCACCAAAACGCAATAGATAAAATAATAAAGAAACACTGAAAAAATTGTTTTTTTTCCTACACATTGATTTTTAAAAGGCTCGTTTTCTCGAAATTTAATTACAAGGAAATAATTCACTGTTACAATGAACGACACATATCTGTAACGTGGTGCTTTGAAGGATTAACATATAGTTCTGACAACTTTACCTTTAAACTTCGGCGTAAAAGAGTTATTTTAGCCCCAGTGATTTTAAAACTCTTCTTTCATACTTTATTTTTATTTTCATATCGTGCTTTTTTCAGTATGAATAGGTAAAGAACTACCGCGCCGTACAGTTAAGGCAAAACAGTGCTCAGACGCCAACATCGAGTGCAGGCGCTTGCAAAGAACCCATTTACTATTGCAGTTACCATAATTTTTGAAAATATCTAAATAAAAAAAAAACACAAAATATTCGGGCATAGTTTAGTAACAAGCTTTCTGATTTTTTTAATAGTTTAAAGTGACGCCTTAAAAATGTTTGCTCTGGTACTGCCATGTTTATTTTAAACACAAGTTGTAATAACGAAAATAGTTAGAGGCAACTTTATCCCTTAATTTTGCTACAGATACAGATACCTTTTATATACAGCCACTTTAAATGCAAGTTGCAATAACGATCTGAATATTATATTTATTATTCTACTACTTATTATAATATAGTCCATAAAAAGACCATAAAAAAATTAATTATTTCAAGTACCTGTTGAAAAATGCATGGTAACACTCCCATCGAAGTAACTCACCACTTTAGTTGAAATAAAACTGTTGCCTATTTTCGGGCACTTTATAAAATCCAGCAAAATTATTTTTAGGCTGTCTGCTTTATTTCTATCTATCTATATTTAAATAACACTTAGAAATATATTTTTTTTTTGTTACAATAAATTACACACAAAGTTTGCATTAGAGAGTAGAACTAAAGAATTTACACAGTCACACCGTTAGAAAAAATAAAGAACTAAACGAAAACAAAGTAAATAGCCAGCTGTTTATGGTTTCCTTACCATTTGGCGTAACGTCTAAATTTTCGCAAAGATCGTTTACCCAAATTGCGTTCATCCAAAGCATTGGCAGTTAAACGTGGATCTGGCGTTATTCTATAGTTGTTGAAATTAAAATTATTATTACGGTACAATTGTCTGCGTTGTGTCTGATGTGGGGATCGTGAGGGCAATTGATTGTGTGGTAAATTTCCACTCAATACAACAAAGCCAGTGTCGTCGTTGGCTTTATAGTTGATGTCATGATAGCGAGCCTCATCGAAATACGAATTGCTACGAACAACATTGCCTGAGGGATCTGAAGATTCCGAACGTGCCGAATCATCAGCATTATAATTATTTAACGTTGCAACAGGTAGCAGAGACAAATTGTTAATTTCTTGTACCTCGTTACGCGTTACCGGTCTATTGCTGGTAGTGTAGTGTGCCGAAGTATGTTTTATTGGGCCCGACTCCGAGGAAAATGACATGTGCATTGGTTGACTTTGCATGGTTTTTAAAGCACCCTGCACAAAATTCAAAGTTGAATCGGTTCCAATACTATATGATGACACTTTGGGCGAACGCAGATTAGTTCTAGCTAAGCGATAGTTATTTCCGTGAGACTCTTGAGGAGCAGATGTCCTTGAATCACGTGCTGCTAACGAATTATCGGTTGAAATAAAACTTTGCAGTTTTTTGTCGTTGAAATTTCCGTTCATTAGTTTTTCGACCGGTATAATTTCCGGCTGATAACCATTTACCCCAGCCCTATATTTTACCATAAATGGCACTCCTTTTTCATAGTACATATAATGGCCGGTCACTTCGTTGGATTGATCTGCCGTCTGGGCACTTTGTAAGCCAGTATCCGTACTGAAGGCATATTCATAGCCACCATTTTGCTTCATATAAAAATACGAATTGGCCTGTGATTTTCCCAAATCCTGGCCATATCCGTGCTGCAGGACAATTAAGCACCAATAAATTTTTATATGCGAAATTTTCATTTTTTTAAATTTATTTATTTTGTAATTGTAATTTTAAAACTGCAGAACTCTAAACATTTGTTATCTTCACTAAACTGTTTCCATTAATCACAAGGGGCATTGTTTTTATACGATTGTTATTATTATTTTTTATTTATTGGATGTCAACCGCAATCTGGTTTTAATTGTTTCTGCCGCATATACTTCTACAAATGTTAGCAATTGCAGCAATGATCATGATAATTTCTGTGCGTAATGCAAATATTAACGCATTTTAATACAATCTGCGTGCGAGAGTTGCTGTGATGTTGCTAATAATCGTTTTTGCAATTCATTTTGGGGTTAGATGGGTTATTCGACACTTCTGGTGAAGAGTTGAACAAATAAGGTTACTAACAAGTGTATTGCTTGTTAAGCATTAAGATTAATGATTGATCTATTTGCTAATAATAGTGGTTAAGTATAAAATTGTGTTAAGCTCTAAATATTAAGAAATCGTAGAGTTGACTTCATTTACAAGTGTATTTTGTGTTGTCATTTATTTGAATATAAAACATTAGTCACGTTAAGAAGATCTTAGATGAGATATTAGGTTTATTTTTAATTGTTTGCGATGTATAGAGGAACAAATGAAAAAAAATTATTCCATATCAAGTTTTAGTTTTAACGGTTCTACATCAACGATGCAAAAAGCAAAATAAAATTAAGAATAATTTCGAAATCGAAAAATGTGCGAAATTAACTAAAAGAAGCCTTTGAATTAAAAAAATTTAAGCCTTAGTCGTTAGTGCTTTAGCTTTAAGATTTATTGTAATTTTAATTATAATAAAATTAATTAATTAAATTAAAAATAAGACGATGGAACTAGCAAAAGATAAAATTATTTAATTGAACGAAATATCTCTCAAAATATTAGCAAATATAGTGAAATACACTCGTTAAAGCACGATTATGGCGATGAGATCTGCATTTAAAGTGAGGAATACAATTGACAATTTTCATGGAAATATTCTTGCAACAATCACCCGTGAATATCGTAAAATAAGGTAACAAATCTAAATATTGAGTCCTTAAAAGCAATTTCTTCGTAATATTTGATATCTTCCAAGATATTTTGCGAAAGAAAATTTCATTCATATATTTTTTTCATTATGGTTTTTAATACAAATGTTCGAATAAAAGTATATTTAATCCACATAAACACATAACTGAGAAAATAAGGCCAAGTTCTATCCAAGAATTGCGTAGTATAGGGGAGCACCCGTAGACTAGTGGTTAGCGTACTGGTCTGGAGATGCAGATTCGATTCCTGCCTAGATCCTGGATGTTTCTGCAGACAAGCCGAAATGGCTTCCCGGCTTGGGTTTGTTAAAAAAATATAAAAAACGTCAAATTTTTGATAGTTACATTACCATTTCATTTCTAATAGAGTTGTGTCGTTCCGGAACGACCTAGTTCCATTGAACGATTCCCTAATTGCAACGATTCGGACCGATCCAAACGTTCCTTTTTAATCGTTCCTCGTTCCGCAAATGCAAACCGCCTTGAGGAAGTAATAACTTGTTCTGATAAATGTCAAAATCAGTATGAAAAGCAAATTGCTGACTCTTCAAGACTGTTTGCTACAATTATTTCGTTCATATATTCTTTACACTTAGAACAAGGTTGACTTTTTGTATAGAGATCAATGTTGAAGACATAATGGACAGTATTATATTTACAATTTATTTTATAACAGTTATAATTTTTTACAAATATTTTACGAAAGCACTTGTAAAACTTTTTTATTATATCCAATAAATGAAAACAAACAATAACAAATGTTTGTTGACGTTTTTAGGAGCGACAGACAATTTCACTCGTTCCTCCTTCCTACACAGTTCAAAGTAAAAAAAGGAACGATGAACGAAAAGAACGACCTAGTACCTTTCATCTTTCGGATCGGTCGGAACGATTCCACAAAAGGAACGGTTTTCCACAACTCTAATTTCTAATCAACCTGCTAGTTTGTCAATATTTTTTAACCTTTTTAATATGATTAAGAATTATGGGTGTGTTAATAAACAAAATTGCCGCAGACTCCAATACATATAGAAAAATGCACCGTTTGGTGCGATTTACACGGTGGTGACATCATTGGGTCTTATTTCTTCAAAAATTTAACCAAAGCTCGCATTATGGTGAATAGAGATTCTTACTGCATGGATGAAATTAATCCGAGTGCGATTTGGCTTCAAAAGGATAGTGCTACGCACCAAATGTCGCCTACAACCACTGACTTATGGAATAAAAATTTGGCGATAAGTTGATTTTTAGAAATGGACCTGTCAATTGGCCTTCAAGCTCATACGATTTAACACCTCTCGATTATTTCCTGTGGGGCCACGTGAACTCAATGGCTTATACTAATAAACCAACAACCATTAACACCTTCAAGGCTGACATTATTCATGTTATTCGTGACATACGGCCAGCGATGCTCGAAAAAGAGGTCCAAAATTGATCGTCCCTAATCAGGTTCGTCAAGAACATCTGCGCTGGCCAAATGCCCGAAAAAATATTCAAATGTTAATGCCGTATAATGATCTTTTAAATATTTCAAAAATAAATTATTTTTTGTTTTAATTTTTACAATTTAATGTTTTCACGGGCTTAAAAAAAATCACAATTTCCATAATTTTCTTTAAAAAAATAACTTTATTTTCGTTTATTATTATTTTTAACACTCTCCTTTTCAGACAGCATTTTTAAAACTTTGAATTTCTTGTTGCTTATATATAAATAACTTAAACTTATTTGCTAAAAATTTAAGTTAAAAAGAAACTAACTTCTTCTATACGGTTCACTTTCACTCTCCAAAGATGCAGACATATCCGCGATTTCATCCTGACGTAATGCTTCGGATGGTGATGGCACCCGACGACCATTCAATGGTAAAATATCAATATTTTGGACATGAGCTCGCACACTATGGCCAGGAGGCAAACCGAAATACCATTTGCCCACATTTTTAATGATTGTCGAGTCACGATGATGTTCCACCCAATCGCGATCGCGATCAATTTCGAGTATTTTGTGATTGGCTGTCACAAGTGGCGGCAAAGCACTGGCAAAATCATCATCACTGACATCGTAGTTATTGCTGTTAGAGCTGGGAGGGTCATAATTATGGCCACCGGCATCATAACTGACTGGACTAATGGGCTTATTACGGTTGGACTGGTTTGGTTGATCATGGTTGTTGAGCTTGTGTTTGTTCGTTTTTATAGAGTTACCGTTACTTGTAGGATTTCTAACTTTTGCATCATTTCTTGAGTATCCCCTTTCGAGCATGAAGTCGCGATCATTGAAAACTATTGAGCCGCCTCTATTTGCACCACCTGCTCCAGGTCTTCGGGCCCCGTTTTTCGGTACACCAATGCGATTTTCTTTGCCATTATTTTTTGTTGTCGTCGAACCCGTATTTCTGCCATTATTTGCTGTATCAGTGTCCTCATTTTTTATTTGGTTGCCTGCCGAAGTCTGAGCATAATCTCTATTCCTATGAGCTGCACCTCCACCACGACCTTTGTTATCCTTTTTTCTACCAGCACCGCTGCTGCTGCTGCCACCACCACCATTTCCACCCCCTTCCCCGCCACTGCCACTGCCACTTAGTTCAGCTCCAGGGCCTACACCAGTACCAAAGTCATTAGCCAACTTAAAAGAGTCATCATTGAGACGAAAATCGAAAACCTGATTATTAACATGTGTTCCTGGTCCAATTCGATTTTTTACTACTCTATAACCAATACCAGCTCCAGCTATATACTCCACTGTACGCTGTACTCCCTTGTCATCTAGAAATGAGTATGTGCCGTGAACTAAGCCATCCGGTGAACGACTTTCTGCTCTTCTGTGGTCAGGACCGGCAGCCAAAAGCTTATAGCTGCCCTCAGGACCTCTTTGTACTGTCATTTTACCACGAGTTTCCGCTGGAGCTTTATATAAAGGTCCAGTGTAGGCTACATCTATTGGATTATCCGGCACCGAATTGGTCACCTCAAATCCAGTGCCAGCTCCAGCAGCATATCGTACACTATGTCTTACACCTTCATCGTCCAAAAAAGAGTAAAGGCCTGGAAAGAGTTGTATTTAAAGAACACAAACTTTCTTTTTTTTTTTGTAATTTTTTCAAAAACAAAATACCTCTTACTCTGCCAGCGGCATCATTCTCCTCAGAACGTGAATGATCTGCAGTTCTATAGCTAAAACTATATGAAGGATCGTCATATGGATCGGCCAACGGATCGTCTGGGCTGCCTTTGGGTCCGGTAGGATACTGATCAAGATTTGTTTTGCGATGTACTTTGGGGCCCACTACGCGATAACTGGAATAAAAAAGTAAATACTTCATGTATGTGTGTATATTATTTATTTAAAATACATTGTTGTTTCCTTTTTTTGGGGGGGGGGGGTTGGGGTTGGATTTAAAAATGCAAAATACTCGTATTCATTTTGCTGTGGAATACATAACATTGGCAAATGACATAAGTCATGATTTGTTGTTTTGATTAAACATTCACTTCATTATACAATACTATAAAAATAGTATCAGTGAAGACTTGGAAACAAAAAATTACTTAAATGCTGATCATTTGATTATTGATTTTTCTAAACACATATAAAAGTGTTGCCACAAATAAATAACGGGAACATGTTTTTAGGAATATTTATATTTAATATGTAATTAAGGGGGTGGGGTTTTTCTCAGAGGTTGAAAGCTCTCTGTCTGCTATCCGCATGGAGGTAGCAAGAAGTGAATCCTCTGCCCAAAATTCCCAAGCATCTCACAACTTCCGGTCTGAGACCAAGTGCTCCCTGGTAATGTCATTCTGCCCGTCTGATGGCATCTAATGTGAGAAGGCGTACAGTGCTGAGTATCTAGAGTGCATACTAACACCGACGCGTCTCCCGAAAGTAGGTGTCACCCTGACAACAACTAGTCGCTGAAACTCATCCGTATTTAGTCGGCCTAGCGGTACGTTGGCAGAACCAACTCTATGATCGGAAGCTTTGGCCTAATCAGTCAATCTTCCTAAATTCAAACGATTATAGAAACGTCAACAAATTTAATGACGCCCTATGTTCTACATGAACATTTTATTTAAATATTTATTTTACATTTTTGTATTTATATTATTTTTAGATAAATAAAGAACATATATAAGTAATTAGTATTCGTTCTTATTGCTTATAAAGGAATTTTACAAAAACAAATGTATTTAACGGTGTTTTCCAGGATGTTGAACGTTATCGTTTGCTGGATTTCTAAAAGATAAATAATTTTTGTACCAATTACAAGCGATTTTATTCACAAATTCATTTGTTTTTTTATTTACGAAACAAATTATATTATTATTGGATTATACTGATTTGCGTTCAGTGGGTTTTCATTTAGAATTCCATCGAACGACAACATTTGACAGCGTAGAGGAGGCAGGTCGTTGTTTTCAAAAACATTAAAATCACTTTTAGATTTTTCTTGTTTTTGTTTTTATTTTAATTTTCTTTTCCAATTAATCACAACTTCTATTAAATAAATATTAAACTGAGATCTTTTAAATTTAACAAATAGTTTTTGATTTGAAAATAATAATTCGCTAAAACGGCTGAAGGTTGGGATGGCGACGAAAAGAGGAAGTGGTTCTTCCTTTATATAAATGTATACTGATTAATTTTAATTAAAATATATTTAAAATAGAGTATTATTTTTCTTCTATGATCTTCGTACATATAGTATATGTACTCGTATATGTATTTATTAGGGAAGCCAAACGCGAAATTAAGTTTTCGAAAATCCCGGAATTGTTCGTGATTAATAAATTCTTTATTTTTTTATTTTTTTTTTTTTGAGTGTAATAATAAAAAATGCCACTATTTGTGAGATTTTACTAATAAAGAGAAGAAAGAATCTCTTGAAAGTTTGAAAATCAAGAATGACAACCAAACTTCTCTGTTTGGTTCTAGTTTTTTAATGATTTATCAGATGCTGCAAAATCTACATTTACAATGTTACAGAAAACACTAATAAAAATTGTTCAAGATATTGTATCTACGCCTTTTTATTTTCAACCGACTTCAACAGAGAGGAAGGGTATTAATTCATATGTTTTTTTCTGGAGTATTCAAGATGCCCACTTTTCTGAGAAACTAAATAAAGAGATGTGAAATTTTGCAACAGTACACCATTTCCATTTCTATTTCAGACTATATGCATATTTATTGATATGTCACGCTCACGTGATTGAAGAAAAACTTAAGATCATGCATGATGACGCATGATGTACTTTCATATACTTTCCAGAGATAGAATTTCATTTGGTTACCCATTTCGATTCATAAAATATAGAGTTATTTAAAATAACTCACTTTGGAACGTGTTATTGAAAAATGTTTATAGATTCATATAAATTGACAGGCCTTAAAAAATCTTGAGTTAATATATTTTTATATTTAGAATGAATGGTTTCTTTAGTCTTCAAATATATTCTTTTAAATAAATAATTACCATAATATGAACAAGAACACTCACTCACTCAACACTTAAATGATAATCGCGCCCAAAAAATTATGTTTATTTTATATTAAACTCATATTTCTTTAGAAATATATTAATATGTTTATTCAAACTCTACAATCACCAATATTTGTTTTACATGCATAAAATTAGTAATAAAACTTGTTTGTATTAATTTTTTATGGGTTCATAAAACTCTGCTTTTAAGAATTTTTGTTCTTTTTTTCTAATAAAATGACAGTAATTTTATGCAAATAGAAATAGAAAGAGTTTTTGAGTTACGGAATCTATTGTATGACCTTCAAATTAATTAAAGGGTTTTACTCGTTTAACCGAGTCATTTGTAACACATTCTTAGTTACAGATAATAACTTTCAATTAATGCAATGTTGTTTTAGTTTATTTGAAAAATTTTGTCTTGAAACTAATTTTAATATAATGCATAATATGTGTATTTATATTACTATTGTTAATAAAATATAACTGAAAAATAGATAAAAAAAATTTTTAAATGTATTCAATAATGAACTAAGTTAAAATGTTAATTAAAATAGAAAGGCAAATTTAAATATGGTGGCCGATGACTGTTTATCATGTTGAAAATTTGTATTTGAATATGTCTCTATTTTAGGCGTTAAACTAGAAAAACGGCAAGCTACACTTATTTTTCAAATTCGATCAACTCATGGTGTGACCACGTAAACCAATAATGTCGGTGCTTAAACATACGATTCTGCTATTATTTAAGTACCTCTTTCGGGTTTGCAATCTCACATATTTTTTCTTTAGCTTGGCAGCTTGGCAGTTTAGCAACTAAGCAACAATGTTTGCACTTCTTTAAATACTGGATAATTAACTGTAATTAATTAATGTAACGACCACTATTCCGATTCCGTTAATATTTGATGCACTTTAATAAAAAAGTTACTCTGAGGATATTATTATTGTTCTCTTGTCCAGATATGATGCTCACTGTTCCACTTCTATTATTATAAGCAGACGAAACAAACATATGCTCTAAGAACATGAAGTTTACTCGTATGTGCATTAAATATGCAATATAAACTTAGAAATATGCTCTTAGAAATAAGGTACATTTCCTTTACGTTTTCTACAGGGTCTTCCAATAAGAGGTTAAGTTTTGATATGTAAAATATTGTGTATTTTTAAGCAAAAGCATAGAATGTTTATTTAATTGTAAAGATCAGGAAATGTCATTAATAAAGGAAAACAATGTTAGCCAAATGGCTGCCACGATTACGTTTGCAGTACCATATTATTTTCATCAAGTTTTGCATCACCACTTTGCATCTTAGCGGCTGTATGTCCTCGATAAATTCCCGAATTTCATCTTTGAGGACTTGAATCGATTTTGGACTAAACTTTCATGTAGCACCAATGAAAAACTTTAAAGGTGCTAAATCACAAAATCACGATGGAGAATTGTAATCAAGTCTTCGAGAAATCACGCGGTCAGGAAACATTCACGCAAAAGAGCGATGGTGGCGCATATCAATATCTTATGCAAAATACGGAGAAATTTCGTTTACGGAATGTCCAATTCCAAAGATCGACGAGAAAAATATAAACCTGAGTTTTCCTTAACACTATGGACTACAACAGCACAATAATCTCAGTGGTCGCTTACGATCATTTTGCGAAAAAGGGGTCGATATAGCCTATTGTTCCTCTCGGACAGCTACTAAAACACTTTCAGCTAGATCGTTTTACTGGTTAAGACTTTCAAATGCACATTCACTCTTTTAACGATATACGGACAGCATTGAAGAAGGGTAAATTAAATTCGATTTAAATCACTTCAAGGTCTTTTACACAACTAGTTTTGCATAATTAACTTATAAATTTTTAATCAATAACCATTGTATTATGTTATCTAAAAATTCAATTAAATAATGCAAAAGCTTACAAAAGACATATTTTATTGTACATATTAATAATCAACTGTTGTGTACATCGTGTGCAAATATTGGAACAGTTCTAGCCGATTTAAATAAAAGGAAGGCAATTGAACTCATAAATATGTATTATCAATATTATAGATAATCAAATGTAAATAGTTAAAATATACATATTCAAATTAAAACCAAACAAAACAACAAAAACCCCTAAAAACCAAACTTTATGATGGAAATCAATGTTTCATTAATTATTGAATGTCTTTGTAATATTATGTAAAAATTTATAGTTTCTTAAATTTGTTTTCTTAGATTCTTTATGTATTGAAAAAAACCGGCTAGTGGCAAAATCAAATCTAAATGTTTGTATTTTTAAAAAGCTTAAAACGAAAATCTTCATTAAAGAAACCAAAAAGTAAGTAAATAAGTTAACGAAAGAGAGCGAATGAGAAAAAAGAGAAACTATCTTAAAGAACTTCCGTTAAAACAATTTTAAAAACAAATTTTTTTAAATCTCCAAAAAAATTAGTATAAATAACAATATTTACCACTCAGATCCATATCATATTTTGTGAAACAACGAAACAATCAACAACTAAACAAGATGGTAAGTTTTTGATATTCACCGGATTCCTTTGGCACACTGTCCACGTTGATTTAAATTAAACTGATAATGATTATTTAAACCGAAATAAATTTAACAAACTGTTTGTTTGTATGTTTAACTTTATAGAAATTCGTACTTTTTGGCTTGGCTTTGGTAGCCAGCGTTGTGGCTGATGTATCTGAGTTGGGTTATGATTATCCACTTCCTGCAGAGCAACACCATCATCATGAACACCATCAAGAACATCATCAGGAGCATCATTATGAAAAGCCCGCAAATACATATATCCCACCAGAACCAGTCCACCACCATGCCCCTGCTCGCGCTTCAGTCCACCACCATGTTTCTGCTCCAGTCCATCATCATATCCCTACTCCCGCCAATACTTACATTCCTCCTAATCCAGTTCAGCACCATCATTCTGCTCCAGCTCCAGCTCACCATCATGTCTCTGCTGCAGCTCATTCTCTACATCACCACCACGAACCTGCTCCAGTCTACGAAGCACCAGCTGCTCCCAAAAATACTTACATTCCCCCCGCCCTATCGCACCATTCTGAACACGCAGCTCCAGCTCATCACCACGAACACCACCACGAACTTGCTCCAGTTCACCACCATATACTCCACCATGCACCTGCTCCAGTTCATCACCATGAACACCACCACGAACCTGCTCCAGTTCACCACGAAGAACATCACTACGCACCCGCTCCAGTTCACCACGAAGAACATCACTACGCACCTGCTCCAGTTCACCACCATGAACACCACCACGCCCCTGCATCAGTTCACCACGTCGAACACCACCATGCACATGCACCAGCTCACCACCATGAACCCGAACACTTTTTCCTTCCTTCAGCTCACTTTGATCACACTGTTCAACATTCTGACGATGGTTATCATTTCAAGACAGCCCGTCGCCGTATCTACCGTCACTAAGCTGGCGCTCACAGAGAACTGTTACACATGATTCGTTTTAGACTCCTAACTATTGAGAATGATAAAAAGTAGTATTTATGTAAATAAAATTATTAGCAAAAGCACAAATTTATTTTTCTCATTTCAAGCTTGAGGACATTGCCAAGATTCTCTGTAAGAATTTTACGTACGCTTTTCTTGGTTCTCAAATCTTAAATAAAAACAAAAATAAACATTTAATAAGAAGAAAAAAACTTTTAAAAGTTAAATAATTTAATTTTCACGCTGAGATAACGCGATTTAAAATTGATCTTTTTTGGTTGTTTTTTTATAACAATTTTAACAACATCTTGATACTGACTTCTGTCTAAATTTCACATTCCAATAATAACTGTCAGGCTTGTTCTGTAAAACGTGTGACTTAAAATCGTACGATTTCCTCATTTTCGGAAAAAAAAATTTGTTTCTTTTGTTTTTATTTATTTTTTAACTTTTTCTCTGATGCTGGTGTTTAAAATATTGCATGAAACTAATCTTTGAATGGGCGGGTTTGAAAATAGCAATTTGAAATTTTTTGTACTACAGAATTGCGCGATTTGAAATCACTTGGCTTACAGAACAGGTATGCTTGTGTTAAAACAACTTACTGAATTTAAGCTTGGTGAATTTCTTAAGTGAATTTCTAGTACTGACTGAAAAATACACGGAATTTTTTTTAGTTTTTTATCTATTACAGTGATCTTAAAACAATAAGTGGAGACTTTTTTCCATAAGCTGATGCAAGAATTAATGGTCATGAAATTTTTGATGCTTCTCAATTAATTTTCAAGCGTTGCACGTTATTGAATTTTAACCAAATAATTTAATATGTGAAAATCTAACAAAGCAATTCTACTCAAGTCTGTCTGATTATTTCTTCGAAATGCAGGCAGACGTCAGTAGTAGGCTTAAAGTCAGAAATCCATATTTAAAGGTTTCACAAAAATTCTTAAAAATAAATAATCGTTCTGCCATAATAATTAAATCGTTCTACATATTTAGATCAAATAGATATAAAAAATAAATTTAATTATTTTATTATCTTGACATCATATGGAATGGAATTTATAATTTTACATTTCAAATTTCTATGAAGAATTCTCCGAATTATTTTATTATTTGAGTTTTTTCAATAGAAATTTTAAGTCTTAAATTCTTTTTAAAACCTAGTGACCGTATCGTGAGTGTCTTTTCAGTCACGATCAGGTATGTGGCCGAAAAAAAATTACGGATGAATGATCTGTTTTTTGGGTCTTGCTCATACCAGCAAGCATAATGAGTGTACAAAGAGTTTAGTCACTATCATAAATACTTTTATTTGTCAGAGATAGGAATTTCGTACAATAGATTTTTGTATGTAAACGGTGTTTTTAACAAATTTCTTTTTGGCAACATTGTTTTTGGCAGCTCAGCTGTTTTCGGCAGCTCAGCTGTTTTTGGCAGCTCAGCTGTTTTTGACAGCTCAGCTGTTTTTGGCAGCTCAGCTGTTTTTGGCAGCTCAGCTGTTTTTGGCAGCTCAGCTGTTTTTGGCAGCTCAGCTGTTTTTGGCAGCTCAGCTGTTTTTGGCAGCTCAGCTGTTTTTGGCAGCTCAGCTGTTTTTGGCAGCTCAGCTGTTTTTGGCAGCTCAGCTGTTTTTGGCAGCTCAGCTGTTTTTGGCAGCTCAGCTGTTTTTGACAGCTCAGCTGTTTTTGGCAGCTCAGCTGTTTTTAGCAGCTTTTCGGATTCTTGTGCCTGAATTTCGCACCAGATTTACATGACTGGACATTAAACCACCAACACGCATACGTAGACTGCGGACAGAGGAAAATATCGCAGCTGTATCTGCCAGTGTTATTGATGAAAGTGAATTATCGATTCGGCACCGATGATGAGATGATTGCAAATTTATTTTTGCCCAAAATGGAAAAGCTGGACTTGTCTGACATGTGGTTTCAAGAAGAAGGCAGTGCCACATGTCTCACAGCACAGGAAACAATGGCCCAATTTCAGTGAACAGTTTATTTCAAGTTTGGTACCGGTCAATTGGCCATCTAGATCATGCGAAGATCATGCGAGTTAACGCCTTTAGACTATTTTTTGTGGGACCATATTAAGGGTCATGCACGGTTGACGCACTGCAAGCCAATATTGAGGAATTAATTCGTGAGATACCGGCCGATATGTTGGCGGTATCCACGGTCAACATTTACATGAAATTATCTTTAAACATTGAATTTTATAGATCGTTTTATCGACTCAAAAAAAGATTTACTGCCAGTCCCACGATGTCACAAGTATTCTTTCTTTCGTACAATTACATTTAAAACAAAAACAAAATTTTAGAATTTGTTTTTGTTTTAAATGTAATTGTACGAAAGAACGAATATGTGTGACATCCTAGGACTGGCAGTTCATACATTTCTCTAAGTTTTTGTGTTTTTTAATCAAATCCGAAAGCTTTTAAAAAATCACCTCTTATAAGTAAATTGGCATTCTTGTCTCACGATCTCATCTCTAATTCCATGTGGTAGCCCAACAAAGTTTTTTAATTTTTATTTAAAGTTTTAGACATTTATTTAGTATTTTTGAAATCTGCCTTAAACTTATTTATTTATGTTTATTTGGTTTTTTCCAACCACATTCAAACCATATCATCATATTTTTATTAATCTTCTATTCTTGTTTGTTCTTTTGAACATTTAGAAAGCTTTGAAACATCATTTCTCATTTAACAATTGATAAACATGAAAAAAGTAAGAGGATTTTAAAAACGAATGAATATATTAATGTGGCATAAATACAGTGTAGGAAAAAATAAAAGGAACGATATCTTCTATAATAATAACATGTCATACAATTTTTGAGACGAACTTTAATTGATAAAACTCACTGCCAAATGCCTTCAAATACACCATGATTTCATTATCAGTTTAATTTTTTACTCTGATTTTTTTAAATTGACTCTTATCTACCCAAAAAAAATTTAAAAATAAGTAAATTTAAATGATAAAATAATAGAGGCATATTTCTTTAAACAGGACTTTAATTTATTTTTTATTATTTTTGATATAAAAATTTTATTTATGCAAAACTTAATAACAATTTAAGAAAATATTAAAAATTTTGTGTATCCCTATAATTGTTTCCGGTACTGTATGTACATGCGTATTAAAATTGTGTATTAGTTTCTAAGAAAAGACAAAAAATCCGAAGAAATACTTCTTAATAAAAAATTAAAGCACTGTTCATTTAAACTTGGAATGAGCTAATATTTCCCTGACTTTAGTTTGAAACTGAAGAACTCTATCATTAATGTGTTTATACCATCTCTCAAACTAAAAGATCTACTGAGCACAGGGATACAAGATTTTTTTTTAAGATAAGAGTTTTTATAATAAGAAAAGGAAAACTAAAAAAAATTTTGGAATTTTTTTAGAATAGAAAATACCATAAGATACTTGAGTTTTTTATATTATTTTTATTTTTTTAAAGAAATTTCACAAATACAACTACAAATCTTACAAGCTTTATTATGCACCCAGCGCAAGACCAGACTCTTTGGCGGTAGTCAAACCCACAACTCATAGACAGATAGGCTCGCATATTACCGAGTAGCTTATCGCGGCATCCGGCATATTTTATTTGTATTTTCTTTCGTCCAAAATGACCAACATGAGAATGGTTTCTAAGATACAGATAGCGGGGGCTTGTTCGGGAATACATGTCGGCAAGTAAAACTTTACATTTAAACTTTTTTTATACAAAAAGGAAATTTCTAAAGTTGTGTTTGTCACTCCATCGATGGATGGATGCATGATCTCGAATAGCCACTATTATTTGATACAAAATTGTGCCAAAGTAAAAAACAACTGGCACATATATTGTAAATAGAGACGACATGAATCACGACTGATCCCTGTTACACAAAGTACAACATTTATTTCATCAGCCTAAAGGGCACAAGAAATTTTACAAAATGCTTGACATCAACTTCATGTACGCATGCTGAACGTTAAGGCATACACTTGTCAAGCATTAATTTTGAATTTGGTTTTGTATTGTCAAGCAGTATGTTGGCTGTGCTCGAAACACCTGTTCTGTTTGCAATTTGTTAAAAGTGCATACGTGCTTGAAAAGCAAAAGCACTACATTCATCAAAATCTTGAAAATCAGAAGTTTGAAAAAGTCTAAATTTTTTAATTTTCCATCCCACAGCGTCGATGCCACAAATAAAACAAGTTTTCACTAATGACAAATGTGTAGTGCGCATAAGATAGTTGCTTCTCTTTTTGTTCAGTCATTATGTGGCAACAAACCACTGTGCGCCATAAAATAAATTGTATCATAAATGTAAACCATTCCTAAATAATAACATTTCTTAAAAATAAAAAATATAAAAAATGGCGGAAGTATATTTGAACATCGATGATTTTATTGTGTTATCGGATTTTTCAAATTAAAGTACAAATTAAAAACATGTTTAACAATTCACTCTACATCACAATAAAAAATTTTAAAATAAATTACATTAAATATCGAATAGGAGACAGATTGATTGTTATTTTTTTATTTTTATTTTAAGTTATAACAAATAATAATACAAGTTTAATTCGTAGTCAAATGAGAAATAATTATGATCGCTTTTATATCAATCTTTAAAAAATTTATGAAAAAAACAAACAAAAATACAAATTTTAAATAAATACGAATAAAAAATAAGTTAATATCTTACTTGCATATAACAAGTCTATTCGAATACAATAGAATATGAAAAGATTATCTAAAACCAACAACAGCAACGGATATACAGAACGTTGAGTTAATTCGGTATGTAGTTTAAGATACAAATCAAATGCAAAGCGCCACAATTGTCTTACGACTGTTTATTTATTCCAATGTGTACTCGTACTTGTGTAATGCAAAGCACATTGATCATCTTCAGCTTAGTCATGATTTACAAATGTTATATTCAAAATTTTGTGCTAACAAATGATTCGCTATTATTGGCCGCTTAAAATCCATTTAGATTGAATTTTTTTTTGTGAGAAGTTGGTTTTTTCTCTTAAAAGAGAGTCACAAAAAATGTTTTAAATTAAAACCATAATGCACTTATTAAAAACGAAGATTACACAAGAAAACAAGATGTTTAACAATCATTTATTGTTTTTGAAAATGATACTCTTTGGCCTTGAATGACGGGCTACTTCAAAAGTTTTTTCTTTTAATATTTTGTTATATTCTGTGACTTGTGTATAATAAAATTGGCCTGTAGATTATGATTTCCCTTTTAGCCATGAAAGAAATAAAAATCATATATGACTACAAAAAAAGCAAATACAACTCAAAAATTAATTAATTTCCAGTCTATTTCCAGTTTTTGTCATTATGACTTGCAAATTTGAATTTGTTTCTCGATTTTTGTATTTCACCAAAAATATATCACATGGATAAAGAAATCAAGCCATGGAAAACTTTGACTAAATAAAAAGAATTCTTTACGAAATAATTTTTCCGATTGCTAATTATGAGGGAAACGGTGTATATGCAATTTCAAGTTTTTTCTTGAGCAACCTATGGAGGCGAAGATAAAATATTTATCTATTTCAGAAATTTTATGCATTTTTTCATTCATTTGTTAGTGCATATTTTTGCATATATTTGCATATTATACCAATTTTATTTTAATAAGTAACATAACTCCTTATATATTTTTTTCAATATTCGTATGTACATTTATAAATCATATTAACAATTCCAAGTAGTTTATGTTAGGACGTGAGACAATATTTCAAAGACCAAAGGAAAAATTTATTAATTCCAACCTACATGACAGAATATAACAACGTTATGTTCAGAGGCAGCAACAACCCTCAGCAATGTGCATTTTATGTGATTCGCCACGTTTTCAGGTTGCGTTGGTTGTAAGTAAATTAAAGTCTTCTCTATGCAAATTGTGTATGAAAAAAGAATATGACAATCATTATTACTTATGAAAGGTTATTTAATTTGATAAACTAATTTTTTAGTGAAAACAAATCCTAAAGTAATTAGATAATTATTTGTCAATTTAATTTCCTGTTTTTTATATGTTGTTTTACTTATCCTTTTATAAATTCAATAACAAAAAAATTTTGCGAACAGAAACTTAGATCTAATTAAATTGCTTCGAGTTTTTTGCCTGGCTTGGAAGTGAGCTGGTGTTCGAGTTTTCGAAGTCAAATTGATGAACTTATTTTATAAGGTGTCAGCCGCAGTTTTAATTTTTTTTTCATATATAGGTTGACATTTCAAACTAATCAAGTACTCATTTATTTAATTCTTTTGAATTTGTCAATCACTATATAAGAATGAACAAATGTATGGAGCTTGTAATTTTAAAAGCAACGCAGTTCGAAAAATAATACTTTCGACATGAGAAAGTAAATCAATTGTAGTGAGGTGATCTGACGGTATTGAAAACCATGATTTGCTCAACATGAGTGAACGAAATCATGACGGTAAAAACTTACTATAAGCAGGAAAGCTGCAAAAACACCCAAGATTTTGGCAGCGATCAAACCTGCTAACCTGCACACTAACCACTATAGTCTGTGATGGCCATCGTATATGTTTTTTGCCAACTTTGGATCTTCAGTATTTTATGCGACAATCCTATTTAATTAAATCAACTAATTTTGTTGTCAAACAAAATCGTAAACTGTGTGATTATTTATAGAACTAATTTGTTGTGTTGCTTTTTTCCAAAAATGCATTTTTTACTAATTCTTTTATCAATTCAACAATATTATATATCAAATATTTTAATTTTTGCTCTATAAAACAAAATATTAGCAATTTTCAATCGTAGTATTTTTCTGTTCGGTTATATCTAAGTAACATTTCCGTTGTCGCGTTCAGGGGGTGTTAACAGAATGCATGATTCGGTTCTTTTTAACAGTCGATTGGCCCAGACAGTTTCTCCTATTAAAAAATCCTACAGTCTTCAAATAGTGTCCACAACTGCGATTATATCTGATATGACATGAGAAAGAATATCGGCAGAATAGCAAAACTAATTTTCAAAATTTATCTTCATGTCACACAAGCGGAATCCGTATTTTTACTTTTATTATAACATTTCATTTTGTGCAATTACTCATTGAGTAAGCGCGTAGCAAATCGCCAAAATTAGCCAATTTTTTTAACAAAATTTTTAATAAATAAATTAAAACTTTTAAACACATAAAAATCACACAGATCTTTAAAAAAAACAATGAATTTTAATTATTTATTTATTTATGTAAGCACACTTATATATTCTCATCTACATGTAAGTTTTTTTGACATTTCATATCATATGATTGTTATGATAAGATTTATTATAAAAAACCTCTCATATAAGTACATAATTAACAGGATCTCTCTTATGCCCGTAATACTGAAGCGGTTTTGGAAAGGCTTTTTTATATAGATGCGCGCAATCATAATCTTATTTAAATCGGTTCAGTACTTTGGGATCTATAAGCGTTTAAAGTTGTTACTAATATATTCACACGTATTGCACATGCATTTATCAGCTTAAAGTTGAAAAATATACAAAGTGTACGTGTTTGTCCAATTTGCTTTTGCATTGAAATGAGGCAGAACTTTTTCTTTATGTTCTTTGTAATGAGAGAGAGCTAAGTAAGAGAGCTAATAAGTTGTAAGTTTTTTATTTAGAATGTTTTTTGTTTTTGTATTTCATCGTACATATATCTGTGTGTAAATGCTTAATATTTAATTACTAGAATATGGTCGATTTCACTTTGCAATGACACTAATTTTCAGTCTACACGTAAGATATTTCTCTCTGCGTTAAAAAAAAATATCGGTTATTACGTCAGGTGTAGACTCTATGTCAAGATTTCCAAAGATAGCTAATCTTTAAATGTCTAAACATTTTTCACACTTTGCGTTAAAAGAATATCGTATGTAGTCGAACAGCAATTTGTAATCGAGCGTATTTAGTTTGAAATTGAACTTTAATAAAGTCAAAATGATACAAACGTCTTAGCGTCACACTAACAAAGAGCCGCTGCAGAAAACTTAAAAAACAACTACATCTAGAGGTAGACAACAATTGAAACTCAAAGAAAAAAAAACAATAATAAAGAATTATACCAAAAAAATAGTAACCAGTATCTTGATTAAGTGTTAGAATTGTTTAATTTATGCTTCAGTAAATGCTGTAGGCTACATAAATATAACAACTTAATAAAACATTAAATACTTCTTTGGCAACTGCTGCCACTTCCAGCTGGAATTTAATGAAACGAAATGATTTGTTACTTCTTGTAACTTTTTAATAGTTGATTCTTTACAACGTCTTTTTTTTAAAGCAATCATTTCTTATGATGCGAATATTATCTATGCGAATATGTACATGTACGTACGTACATATACATGTACATATGTTTGTTTATATAAAAATTTGTATATTTTGATTCACTTACCCACGTGGTCCCGCCGAATAGGTTGTTTCTTCTAATTTGCCAGTGGCTGGATTACGCGAACCATAACGACCTCGCACTATGTTGTCTGGAGTACCACTGGCAGTATGATAATAGCCACCAAAGTCATCATTTCGATGTCTGTTAATTATATACAGTACAATAAAAATATAATTTAAGTTAATTTTCGAATTAAATGTAAATTGTTGTGGTTATTTATATCCTACAGTGATTCTCAAATGTTTATTTTATTTTTATGTCCCCTTTACAGAACAGAACAGGGTGGATAATATTTATGCGTTTGGTTCGGGTTTTTTTACATTTTTTTTTGTTTTTCATTGCTCAGAATAATTAGAATTATTCGAGTTACTTGAGTTAATTTAAACACTTTGCTCGAGCAAGAATAAAATCCCAGAATATATTAATCGCTTACTCGAGCACAACCAAATCTCGGATACTTTAATGATTGTGGCTGTGTAGTTGGTCTTTTCGTTATCAAATTTAAAAATCTAGGCAATTTCATGGTAGAAACTCTAAAATATGAAACAAAGTCTAGAAGCAAGCGGCCACTGAGTGAATTCGGCATTATTTTTTTAGTAATCGCTTGCCTGAGAAAACTTTTGTTTATTGTTAAATGGAAAAATTGAATTTGGCGCTGTTATCAAAAAATTCTACATTTAGGACTCTCTACAAACGGCGCAGATGAAAAACCTAAAAACAAAAATCAATTGCAAAACCAATTGACTTGACTTGAACAAAACGTGCCTTGTTGCATTTTTTGACAAATAGTTTCGTAATTAAATTTACTGGAAAAAGTTTTAAAAACCTAATTTTTTTTGGGGTTGCTATTTCGAATTTTATTTGCGAATAAAATAAATAATAAAAATTGTGTGAGTGCTTTTTCACTCTTTGTTCTGCTACTCCTCTTTTAATAAGAACCAAAATTGGTATCAATTAATTTCTTAATTGCTTTAATTACTCGTGTGATTAAAAATGAAATTTTCGAATAATGTTTCAAAATTTTCTAATAACTGAAAATTGTTATTTAAGCAATTGAATACACAATTTTCTATGCTGGTTGAACTTGCCCAGCATAATTAAGTGAATATGTCGTTTTCGTAATTGAAATCGTAGTTTAGTTTTTTTCTGTGCAGTTTAAATTATTTCAATTTAAAATCTGTTTGTAGTACTGTTTTAAGAGAAGAGTAGAACTACTTAAACAACTGAAAAAACTTGTAAAGGGGAGCCCGTTGAAACAGTTCTTTACTTTGGAAATCAATAACAAGATTCAATATGTAATATGGAGTGGCCGGCGAGTTAAATTACGTGATCCAATATAGACCGCGGGCATATCAATAGGTGATATAAATTATGCACGAAAAACTAGATATGAAAAAGCTATCGTCAATGGAAAATAAATGCTATCATTATTATACAGCAGTTGGCTTACGATGATCTTTTTTTAAGAACAAACACAAACCGCGAAGCCATTTCGGCTTGCCTGCAGAAATACCCAATGTCCTGGCAGGAATCGAACCTGCGACCCCCAGACTATTACTCTAGTACGCTACCTTCTAGTCCACGGGGGATCCCATTAACTGGTTAATGAGGCGAATAACTGATAGCGGTGGAGATTTAAGGGAATAATTTTGGATAATTTGATTGACGAATCAATTAAAACTTTCAATTGGTTTAAAGAAATAAAACAACGAAAGTTTTTTATTATTTTAAGAATTTATTAAATCTAAAACCCTTAGTGGCTTGTGTATAGAATAGTGTCACAACACAAGGAGCTTAGAGAAAAGTTGTCTATTTTAGTGATTTCAAGCTTTATCACGTCATATCTGTATTATTAATAGGCAAACACGTTTTTTATATTCCTTTTACGGCCGTAATACTGAATCGATTTTGAAAAGATTTATATTTTTTCAAACGGGGTTTTACATAGATGTGCACAATCTTAATTTTATTTAAATCGGTTTCATATTTAGGGAGCTATAAGCTTTTAAAGTTGCTACTAACACATGCACATTTATTGTAACACATGGATGTATCAGCTTCAACAAATGTATATTTGTCCAATTTGCTTTTGCAAAGAAATGAGACAGAGTTTTATATTGTTCATTTAAAATGTTTTTTGTTTTTGTATTTTATCGTAAGTATTTATATAAATATTTAATATTAATCTCTAGAATACGGTCTATTGAATTAATGAATTTTTATAGTTTTTTTTCATTTACCCAAATCGAAATGAGCCATCCTCATTAACAGTATTGTACTCAATATCACTATAAGCAAAACCACACAAATTAAAAAATATCACAATGCTACTATAAATAATGTAAATTGTTTTGGACATGATTTACAAAATTTCCGAACTAGTTTTCTGTGAAGTATTAGTCCTTAAAACAATTTCTGTTGCAAAATGAAATATTCTTGAATTTCACATTCAAGCTGTTCAAATATCTGAGTTTTTCATAAATTAATTTTAATACACAATTAAAAGATATTTTTATTATAAATATCAGGAGAATGAAGAAGAACCGTAAAGATTAAGAACAATGAAAAGACTGACTGCTTTCTAACAGATGCTCAGCGTATTTAAATAAAATTCTCAAACATTTATTAGGAAAATTGTTGAAATAAAGTTTTCTTGTGATGATTTTTTTTTGTGTTTGCTCATGCCACTTGTTTTGTGGTTGTTGTGGCTGCTGTTATTGTTGTTTTTGTTGTATTGTTTCACCTGACCACCCACCATAGCAAAAGTGAGGAAAAACTAACAACAGCAATAACAACAACTACTACAATTGCAGCTACAATAACAATAAGAAAATTACACAAAAAAAAAGAAAATTTACAATTCACAACTTTAATGTACGTTGAAAAATCTAAGCATTTCATGTCAAATGTTTTTCTTATGCTTTGGCTTGATTGTATTTTTTACCATTTAGTGGCATCCTAAAGTTTAAGTTTGCAAATTTTCTACCAGTTTAGGTGGCCAGTGTAAACAACGTTCAACGAAGCGTTGCAATTTTTGTAAATGCTTCTTTCCCTCAAACTAAAGAATTTGTGAGAGAATTAGTTCTTGGATGTTAGTGTGGCTAAAAACCGCCACTAGCAGTTGCACAAATATTCATACATTTGTAACAAAAAGTGTTAGAATATGTTAAAACGGGGTATTAACTTTTTCTCCTTTGTTCAAATGTAATTTCTTTTAAAACATTTTCCTGTTCTTTAGCATGTGTTCGTAAAATGAAGACACATTTAGTTGTTAATGTTGTGATTGTTTTATGTCGGGAATATTCGTGGTTTTCCTTTTTGTTCCAGCAGCAACCAAACAAAAAAAAATACAACAACAACTACAACAACAACGAACAGCAGCAGAAGCAGTAGCTTTGGCTAGGAAATCGTTAAGTGTTGCTGTTGGACATTAACGTTTTACATTGTGGTACAAAGTAGCCCAGATGCTTATTTAGAATGTTGCATGGAGGATATTTATTCTTTGCCACATCCACTCAATACCATACCGCCATACATACACACTCACTCTTGCACCACAGAAACCGTCAATTAGAGTTGTGCTGGCTATTTTTTATTTATTTTTTTCTTGATTTTGTGTTCAAGTTAATGTCAATGTTGACTTTGTTTTAAATGAGTTGAGAAGAGTAGAAAATGTTAGAAATGGAAATGACATTCAATAAAAATAAATACAATTCAAGTTTGCTTCTTAAGTCTTTTGTTTTAGTATGTGTGTTTGTGTGTTAGTATTTGGTTGCATGTTTAGAATTGATTGTGTACACTTTCATAAACAATAAACAATTTCCTTTTAATTTCAATGTTTGTCGGCCTCAATAAAAGGAAAATAGTATAAATCAAATTTGAGGAGTTGAATTTGATTGAAGATTAAATTCCTTTTAATAAAAAAATAAACAGAAATTCCCCTTACGAGAATACTTGAATTGTTTCAACATATTCAACAAATCACATTGACTATATTGCAACTAAAATATATTAGAAAAAGGAAGAATGAAAGGCTTTACAATTTACTTCCTTCATATTTGCCGATGGAAAGTAAAAATATTAAAATATCACAAGGACATTGCAGGAGTAAAAAAACTTCGTTCTAACCAAACATACGATGCAAGATGAAAAATTATCAGTTGGAAAGAAAAATAGATATCTCCGGATTTATTTGTTATCTATTGTTCGGTTAAGGGCCGTTAACAATAAAAAAGTCAACCTGAAGTTAACACTAAACTCAAAACTTTAACTTTGGTTAGTGAAAATTCATTAAAACGAAGCTCTGTTAAAATTTAACTTTTAAATAAAATTAACTGAAATACTTTCTGAGTTTAAATTGTTAACTTGAAAAAATATGACATTAATTATTTTTTGTTTATTTTAAAAATATTTTTCATAAATTCTTAAAAAAAAATTGT
This sequence comes from Gymnocheta viridis, assembly GCA_956483585.1. Lineage (NCBI taxonomy): Eukaryota > Metazoa > Arthropoda > Insecta > Diptera > Tachinidae > Gymnocheta > Gymnocheta viridis. The sequence continues at coordinate 111,678,998 of OY101442.1, forward strand.
GATTTAAGCTTTACCATCTGAAAAATGCACATCTTTGTGCAGAAATCGTGCTTAGATGTCCTTGGATGATGGTGTTATTTTCTTTTTTTTTGCATTTCCCAAAAATAAATTCCTGGTTTGATTCACAATAGTTGATAACTGTAAGTTAACTAAATATTTTTATTGTTAATGAACATTTTTAATTTCCAATTAAAATTTAAGTTTAGACAACTGAAAGTTAGTAAACTTTAAAATTAATTGAACATAACTGAACTTTGTGTTAATGGCCCTAAGTAGTTAGATGATATTTGTAATTAATTCTTGCCAAATGGATAGACATAGTTGCCGACGATATACTAATGATCTTCATATAAATTTAAGAAGCTTTTTATCTGATGTTTATTGCTTTTCAAACAGTTCTGCTGTTTTTCTATCCAACAAAGAATTTCTTGTGATCTTAAACAAAAAAAATTATCTGATAAATTTTCGTCGAATACTCGAATAATTTCTCAAAGCCAATACATTTTCTCAAACATAAATTATTCGAATAAAATTGTTCGAACTAAAATTATTCAAATAAAATATTAAAAAAAATTACTTTAAATAAAAATGTTTTCATTAAAATTAAAATTTTTCGAACTAAAATTACTCAAATAAAATATTAAAAAAAAAATTACTTTAAATAAAAATGTTTTCATTAAAATTAATTTTTCGAATTATTATTTGAATCACAATTGTTCGAATAAAATTATTCTATGATTTTAAGAATCAAATTATTTTAATAAAAGTGTTTCGAATAAAAATCGAATAAATATTGTTCGAATAAAAATTATTTAAAAAAATTTGTTTGAATAAAATCATTAAAATAGAGTTATTCGAATAAAGTTATTTAAAATTACAAGATTAACTGTCTGTTTTTAGAAAATGAACACAAAATTGTGAGTAAGAGTTTATATTGGAAACAAAAAAATTTTTCGTAATTTATTGTTGTTTTCTAAAAACAAGCAGTGAAATTGTTTAAATGAAATTATTTCAAAGAAAATTAATGAAATTAAAATTAATCGATTTGATTTTTGTGAATTAGAATAGTTTTAATTAATAGTTATAAATAAAATAGTTTTAATTAAAATTGTGCGAATAAAGTGATTCTTATAAAATTATTTTAATAATCGTTGTATCGTTAGCAAAAATGCAAAACCGTGAAATAGCAAAAAAACTCTAAATATTTTTTTACTCTTTATTGTGTATTATATGGTATAAAAAAATTATAGTTAATGAAATTGGTGACTTAAAATTTTTTTTAGTTTTTTTCTTGCTTTTCAGCTAACGATACTTGAATCAGAATTTTTTGGTATAAAATTATTCGAAAATCAATAATTATTTGGATATATGCACTGGAATCAAATTATTTGCAATGAAATGTTTCGAACACAAATTACAAAGTTATTTAAATAAACGTAATTCGAATAAACTTATTCGAATTCAAATTAAAATTGTTTAAAAGAAATTATTCGATTTAAATAAATTTATTGGTATAAAAGCTTTTCAAATAAAATTAAACGAATTTGCATTATTCTAACAAAAATTCAGATAAAATTATTCGAGTTGAATTTTTCCAAATAGATAAATTATTCGAATGAAATTTTTCGAGTCAAATTACTATTATAAAATGATTCCAAAATAGCTATGCGAAAAAAAATATTCGAACAAAAATTGTTCGAATAAAATTATTCAAATGAAATTATTCCGAATAAAGTTATTTAAATCACTTGAATATTACAATTTTTTATTATTTCGAATAAAAATTATTCCAAAAAAAATCCTATAAAATAATATAAATAAAAATTATTCGGATAAAAACTATTCTTTTTTGTGCTTTTTACGGGAATTGCAAAAAAATATTTTTTAGTTTTTCTTTCAGGTTATATTATTGTATTCTTTATTAACTTCTCAAAAAACTGCAACGGATATGTGAGGGTTGCTATCGAATTTGTACTCATAAGTAAATGTGTTGTTAAGGTTGCTGTTAGTATGTATTTTAAATTATGCAAATAATATGGAAAAAGTTTAAATATAATTGGAATATAATTACACTTAAACTTCAGAAGGAAAAATTAAAAATAATTCTTAGATTATACAGTTTACAATTGGCATACATTTTGTACGTATTTGTACTAATTACGAGAAACATTGTACGGCAAAGTTATTAAGAAAAAGAAGAAGAGAATTTACAAAGTTTAATTTCAATTTGAAGACACTGACCTAGACTTGTGGTGAGGAAGCATCAAATTATTACAATAAAATGAAAAGAAAAACTAAAAGCAATAATAAAAATGTAATTTACTTGGTTTAGATTTTACACTCGTATATGAATAAAAAAAGAAGAAAAATATTGCAAATATTAATTGAAACCAAGCGCTAAAGAACATAGAGAAAAAATAAAACTTAACTGTATTAACATAATAACTGAATAACTTACTGACTGGCTGGCTGATTGATATGGAGTCTGGTACAAAATAAAAACGTGGTGCTTGAATAAATTGTTTACTCTTTCAATAAAAAAAACACACAATGTTCTTTTTTTTAATTTTATTTTATATGTAAACATTTTTTAATAAATACTTATTTCATATACAAAAACAAATTAAATACTCTTAACTTAACTTAACTTACTAAGACTTATATTGATCTAAACAATAGCCGGTGATTTGATCTGAAATACAATCGAAAACGTCAAAAGCCAAATCACAACTTTCACCCATTTCGGGCAGTTTTCTTCGGTCCACATGATATTTGTTGGTCATGGCACGTAAGCACAAGTTCACCGATCTCAGGGTGGCCATAAAAAATCCATGCTCATTAACGCCACCCGAATAGAAATCGACCAAACCGTCTAAAGTAGGCCAACCCAGTTTATCAATGGCATTATTTTTGGCATAAACACAATGCAATAGACACTGCAAAGAAAAATTCAGTTTTTATTTTACAAAACGCACATAAAATATTAAAATTAATAACGATTTTTTTAATAAATGTGTGAATTTTTTTCTATTTAATAATAAGTTAATTGTTGTTTAGAGAAATAATATTTGTCTGTGTATGTGTATGCAAGTTGTTGACTACTAACAAAGACGCCCTACACAAATAAGTAGCTTTCAATTTGTTTGCTATGTGAGTCTTATGTTCTTATTTATAACAGAAAGAAGGCATAAAGTTAGAATTTATATATTTTATTCATAATGCACTTGCTAAGCTCTGGCTCAAGAGAAACTGCTAACAAGCTCCAAAAGTTATTGGCTAAATTGTGGTGTGCTAGCCTATCAGTCTGAGAGCTGTGCGTTCGATTCCCGTGGAAGAATCTTGTATGATTCAGTACAATAAAATATACATATCACAGATGCACTGCAAAAGTGCCACAACTTAAAAAAACTGGTTTTGCACAAAATTAATTTTAAGTTTTATCCACAACTTTATGGGAAAATAAAAAAATATTCCCCTCTCAAGAGGAGAGTATACAAAATATTGGTATGATTTTTTACACAATATTAAAAGCCATATGACAAATAATTCTGCGTTATTATCTCACCAAACTAATATTTTTGTGTTGTGCCAATTTTTTAGTATATGTGCGATATAAGGATATACAGCAAAATGGTTAGGAAATGGATAAGTTATTTAACTATCATGTAGTTACATAAAAGAAAATCCTTTCCCCATTTTTCAAATGAAAACTTGATTGGACATTCAACTCAGCTTTCTCCAAGTTCCTAGAAATGTTTATTTCAGTAAACTTAAGTTCTTAATTTAGGAGACTTATTTCTATTTCAAGAATTATCTCTATCTTTGTCTAGCAATCTTTAAAATACTAAATGCACATACATACATACATACGTATTTACAAAAGCAAAAACCTTGACGAACCTCTTGAAACTCATAACATGATCAGTTGCAGGGCTTAACAAACCCTGACTTTGTGTTATTGTTGAAACAAAAATACCTTCGCACGCTGTTAACGAATCTTCTTTAATTTGTACTACTCACGTTCAGGTTTGAGACACGTCAATGATCATTATTCTATTGTATTGTATTTATATTCAGCTATTATTTTAAATATTCTATATTATATAATATATTTTTATCAGTTGTTTTTAGTTTTTCAACATTGATATTGATTATTCTTTGTAATATGAAATAAGATTTCTTGTAGTGTTTGAAGATCTGTTGAATTTAAAAATTGCGTTCTTAGCATTAAGTAATTAAATACATTATTTTCTGATAATATTTATAATTTAAGCGGCATTTAAATAAATGCTTAAAACTGGGATTTTTCCAAGTTGAAAGTTTAAAAAATGTCGTTAATTTTTTTACAAGCTGCTATCGCTATTTTACCCTTATTGGCTCTATTTGGCGTACTAAAGCAGACAGAATTCGGAGTTCGTGAACCGTGGAAATCTCTGATACATATTTTATCAGTTTTCATTGAAACCTGAAAATAGAGCTCACCTTGCACTGAGAGCACCAACCTTTGACTCAGCGTCTTAAACGCAGAGTTTGGTTGCAGCATCGTGAACGCCGGCAAGCCATAAAATAATTGAAATATTGAAAAACAATTCGCAAAAAATATTAATTTTACAAAGACAATTTCTGTATTTCTCACATCGTAAAAGTTCTTTACATGAAGTGTGAAACAAAAAATTTCATCGTTTCTCGATTTGCGACTAAGAAGCGGTTCTGTGGTGGTTGTGCATTTCAATGTCAAAAGTAAGATTTTGGTATTTTTTATGATGATATTTAAAATATTTCGGCTCCATCTTTGACCTCTCGTGAGCTGGACCATTTTGAAAGAGGGTATATTTTTGCATGTTTCGTTAATTTGAGAATCTGTTTCCTTACCAACATATACAATATGGGTATCATAAGAAAGGTTTTTTAAGGCGCGTCCAACTGTATATACAATTTGTCCGAGGACGATCATTCATGTCCTTTTTTTAAGGATATTCTGTAAAAAACGGTTTTTGAATTTTTTGTTCGGGGTTGTTTGTAATAAAAATGCCAAATCAACATATTTTAATCTTTAGTCGATTTAATTAAATACGGGTATCAGCTTTTTTTTAAATTCGCGTTTTGACAAAAATGCAATGGGGTGGTAACCCTTTGTTTTAAATAGGGCAATATGGGTATCAAATTGCCCTATTGTATATGTTGGTAAGGAAACAGATTCTCAAATTAACAAAACATGCAAAAATAGAGCCTTTTTCAAAATGGTCTAGCTCACGAGAGGTCAACGCTGAAGCCGAAATATTTTAAATGTCATCATAAAAAATACAAATGTTCATTTTGAGGGGGTACACTTTGCACGAATTTCGCTTCCATACAACTCGAGTCGCTCTAATATATATATATATGTATATGTAAATGATCTCCAAAAATGATGTATGTTTTCATATGATGCACTTATTTATTTATACAAGTGGCAAGAATACAGAAGAGTGTTTGCGTGTTCTCGATAGAGAACTAAAAAATGTAGAGAAATTTCTAAAAATTAATAAGTTAAAACATAATATAAATAAAACAAAATTAACAATTATAAATGGCTATGCGGATGCACAAATAGAACAAGTTAATGATATGAAATAGAATTCGTAAAAAATTTCTATCGATACGTCTATACGAATATATAATACAATCGTGAAACCTCACTTTGAATACTGTTCAACACTAAGATATTTTGGGAAGCCAACAAATGAAAAATATATTGCAGAAACTACTGAACAGGGGTATGAGGTATATATTGCATTGTCATAGATTAACGCATATTCATGATATGCTACAGAAACTACAATGGCTCTCAGTTAATGCAAGACTGGTGATGAATGTTATAATATACAGAATAAAATAAATTTCAGAATGTTGCCAAACTATATGAAAAAACATTTGGTATATGTTGCTGATGTTGAAACTTACCATTGGCGTAATACTGGTGATTTTACAATAAATTTTTATAGAACAAATTTTAATCAAAATACCTTATTTCACCTTGGTCTTAGTATGTTTAATCGAATTCCTTCAGAATTAAAAATATATAAACAACTTCTATGTATTTTAAAAATATATAATGTAACATATTTACGTATAAAAAACGTCCTTTTTTATTGCATCAATTTAAAATCACAAAATTTTCACATAAAGTTTTTGCACCAAAAAATAAAAATAAATAAATATCGAATTTTAACCAAAATATTGAACTTTTATAGCTATCGAAAAATCATAATTTTCTAAAAATAAATTTCAGCGCAAAATCTTAATTTTAGCAACAAATATTTGATGCAAGAAAAAAATCTAAAACTCAAAAAAAACTTGATTTCTACTTAAATTTCAAAGGGCAAGGCATCATACACTTAAAAAAAGTTTTCAAAGTCGGTTCACAAATGATTCATTTCTGTGTGTACAAACATTAAAAAAATACAGACGAATTGATAACTTCGAAATCGAAATTTTCTAAAAAAAAATATTGCAGTTTTAGAAAAAGATGGAAAGTTTTAAATTCATGTTTTGGTGAACCAAACTTCGTAAGCTGGTCAAAAAATCAAAATTGTATAAAAATATACATATATAGTATGTATGTTCTACCGAAAATTCAATTTTCCCCAAACAAGCAAAAAAACTGAGAAAATAATTGAAAAATTTCCAAAACATTTACTTCTCTCAATAAATCAAAATTTTACCAACGACAAATTTCTATATCAATAGGAAATTCATATTACACCAAAAAATCTATATTTCGCCAATATCTCATTAAAAATTTCAAGCAATTCATAACTACAGATCTAAATATAAAATTTCATTAAAAGGCTTAACATTATTTTGATGTTTGCATAATAGTACACATCTTTTTTATTATATTTTTATATTTTTAGACGAAATGTTTTTAGATTTTTAAGCTATATCATAGCTTTTATCGCTTTGAGCGCGGCGACCGAATCAAGAAATTCCGTAACGGAAATAAAACCTAACACTAAGTTTGTTTCTTAAGTCTTTTGTTTTTTTAAGTATTTGAATCGCCTAGCGTATGTTACCCCCTAAAGTATGCTATTGATTTCATTAACATACAGACCAGTTTTTATATGTAGGAAAACACAAAATGGCGTACTTACGAGCAATCGTGGTTGACAAGAAGTGATATACACAAACAAACAGACAATTCGTAGGTTTTTAAGCTATTTAAGCTTTTATCGCGGGCTTTGAGCGCGGCGACCGAATCAAGAAATTCACTACGCTCAAAAAGTGTAACTTGAATTACTGCCAGGACCACGATGTCACACGTATTCGTTCTTTCGTACAATTACATTTAAAACAAAAGCAATATTTTAGAATTTGTTTTAAATGTAATTAATGTAATTGTACGAAAGAACGAATGCGTGTGACATCGTGGGCATGGCAGTTAATATCAAAGAAAAAACTTGAATTAATATCAAAGGAAAAAAAATACTGCGTAAATAAAAAATAAATAAATAATTATAATTGCATAAGTTGATAAAAAATGCTATGTAATTGCTTTGCCGCGGCAGTCCCCGAGTGCTACACGTCTTTTTTATTTTTAAATAATTTTATCTACTTACCCCAGCAATACGTTTATCCTCCGATGGCACTAATGTTGGATGATAAATACCATTCGAAACATCAGTAACACGACTAATACGTCTTAACATATGCATCATGCGTCTCTGAGCTAAATTCTGCTGAATGATATATTCATAACGATCGCCATTATCAGACTCCACTACATCATCATTGACATGGTGAACATCAGCATGTTCTTCATGATTCAATGATTCTGTCCATGTGTCGGCGTGAAACGCTGCTGGCGAATCTGCTGTTTTAATAAAATCCACGCTATCATCATTTGCATCGATGGGAGGATGCGTTTTATGGATCTCTTGTTTGAGTATTTGAAAAGCCTCTGTGACCAGGAATAGAGAGAATATGTACTAATTAAATTCTTGCCAAACGTATTAATATGGATTTTTTACCTAAAACTAATTTATTTTTGACTTCTTCTTGACACTCTTTAATGAAATTTTCAACTCTTCTGGCCGTACGTGGTGGGTTTAGGCATTTGGTTTTCTATAAAATAAGATAAGATAAAATAAAGAACTTTATGAAGTGTGTTTTTTAAGATGTATGGAACTTAAAACTTAAATAAAATACAATTAATTGTGTTATTTGTCTCGAATTCGGCTTGATTCGAAATACATATTTTTTTATATTTTTATTTGAATATGATGTCCGACATATGTCGTCGTCGGCTGGCTCGGAAGTTCAATTTCCAAGATTGTATGTCTGTGGCCTATCAACGTACGCCAGCGATTTCAAATAGTCGCAGAAAAAAGAGTCCAGTGATGTTAAATCGCACGTTCTTCGGGGTCAATTTACAGGCCCATTATACGTTCACCGAGTGCTTCTTTCAATAAACCAATTGTGGCACGAGATGTGTAGCATGTTGCACTGTCTCCTCCATATTAAGGGCATTCAATTGTGGTACAAAAATGTCATGACCCCATAACGGCCATAATTATGTAACTGTAATTGTGACTTTTTGAGAATGCAAAAAAAAAAAATTCGGCAATGGAATGTGGATTCATCATTATTTGGAGTGAAGAAATCCATGAGCCACGATATTATGAGTATTTCATCGACATCAAAGAAGTTTCTTGCATTTGTCATGTACTCAGCAATTACATTTTTACTTGAAATAATTTTATTTAGTTTTATTTAACTATTTAAAAATTATATATTTAATTAATTATTTAACTGGATCAATTAATAAAATAATTGAATTATAATGAAAAAAGCACAAAATTTTAAGAATAATAGTTTCTCGTTGCTTTTGTAGTTATTGGAATCATTTATGTTACTCAATTTAATAAATATTAAAGGCAGCATTCATAAAAATAATTTATATTTCAAATGTATTTTATGAAAAATTTTTCATGCAAATTTTCCTTAAAATGGATATCAAACCCAAATTATTATTTTTTTTATGAAGACGGAAATAAAGGTTTAATGAAAGAATTGCAATATTTAACTCAAACGAAAACTTATGTAAAAAATCGGTTAATTGAAAAAAAATTTAATAATTTTTTCTGTGTGCAGAAATGTCGCTCATCTCTAATGGGCTTTCCTTCAACTCAACTTTAATATCTTAGTCGTTTTGCCTTGCAAGTAAAAATATTTAATAACAACACAAAACTGATATTTTTCCATTTTTCAAAAATGCAAAAAGTTGTCTTAACTAATTACTTGGAAAGAAAAGAACTGAATGAGGAGTTTCCTTAAAAATTTGTTATTGTCTTTTCCATAATTATGACTTGAAAAGTAAAAGACTTACGTCACACATATACGAATTAAAAATGGCACTACCTTAAAGAAAAACAAACCTTATTATTGCTTGAATCATAATTTATATAACCATATCCTTGTACACTTGTCAATGACACCATCAAACCGACCATATTTAAATACACGAATTGTATAATTTTCATTGTCAAGATACAAAAGAAAATGCAAATTAACCGATAATACAACCTTTTTCTTTAAACAATTTGTAACAAATGAAAATGAAATTTCACACAATTTTCCAATGTCTCCAAAATGTGTGAATATTTTTTTTTTGTTTGCGAACGAACCAACTTGTTTGGCTGGCTACAAACATTTTCTTGTTTGTTTGAGCCTTTATTTTCAAGTTCGAATTTATTGCATTGCATTTCATAATTTTTGCCAATTATCACGTTCGATTATTTTGTAACTCCATCTTCATATATTACAAGATCGCACAGTGGGACAGATTGATAAATAAATTGGCAGTAAAATGTGTTAAAAATGTATTACAATAGTGTAAACTGGCAATGTTTACAACAATATTGTCAAACATCAGACAATTGTGCGAACACACTTTTTATTGTCAGATGTGCGAATCGAATGACAATGGGATCATTGTCAGACACTTCTGTTGTTTTTGATAATTATTTCATAAGAAATATTAACGAAAGAAATATTAAAAGAGTGCCTGATAAAATTAATTGGAAGAATAATTATTTCTCTTAATAAAATTACTTCAATTTGTATGTATACAATTGTTTCCTCTCGTATCCCTTAAAGTAAGCTCTACTCCGGGAGTCTGAGAATGTCAGAAAAGAGATCTGGCAAAGTATTACAAAATCATTTAATACTGTGTCTTTCACAACTTTAATTCACCTTAAATTTTTTTTATAGTTTTAAGTTAAAGAAGCTTTGTGGCTCGAATTCAAATAAGGATTTTACAAGTTTCTTTTTTTTAATAACTATTTTTTATAAATTCTAATTTGTTTTATTAAGGAAGTAATTTGTACATATATACATAAATATAAATAAATATCTAAAAACATTCTTAATAAGAAAATAAATTTGTAAATTCGTTTTTATTCTCGAGCCAAATAACTCATTTCAACAACCTAAAATAGTTCATAGAAATTACATATTAATAGTTTTTGCTTTTTATAATTTTGCTAAAATAAAGCTCAGGGAAAAGTATGCCTACTGCAGTTAATTATCTTTTATGATTTATTGATATTTTCGAAAGCCTAACTCCTCATCTTTTGAATTTGGAAATATCAAATAAACTTGAACAGTCGTTTAAAAGCAAAGTATTTTTTAGGATTAATTTTGCGATCAACTCCACTGTGAATCAATATATCATTACTGCAAATACACTCTTCGATCATGTTGACATGTTGTAACTGGTAATTTAACAATAATAATAATAAAAGATTTAAAAAAACAAGTTGCATGAAAAGTGCAAGTAAAATGTAAAGAAATTATTAGATCTACGATATTTTTTATACTTTAACATTAATAACAATATACAATACACATACATATGTATATACATAGTTCCACAGCATGCTGAGATACGAAAACAAGTTGCATCAATGACAACTTTAATGAAAACCTGCATTTTCACATCCTTAAGCAAAATGTGTGGTAAGCGAACTCAAAGTAAACATTGAAACACCTTAAACGCATGAAAATTAGTTTTGGAAATTTGAGGAAAACAGTATTTTTTTCGACGAAAACAATTGTAATACAAATCAAAAATATTTCAATACTATCCTGCAAGTGGTATTGGCATTGCAACGATTAAAATATTAACGATTTGAGGTTTTACAATACATTTAAGTGATTTTTTAATCACTTCATAATGGCATGATTAAAATTTAATCATTTCGTTGATCTCATGGAATCGTGTGAACATACCACACACGATCACAAAATCAACGATCAAAATATTAACAGAACCAATCATTTGTTGAAAATATAAGAAAAATATTTACTTATGTATTTGTAAATAAAATTGGTGAAAACATAAATATAACAACAGTCGTTAAGCAGCTCTGGGCTGAAGAACAGCTCTCGCGTCATCGTAATTATTTCTTAAGTGCGGTCAGGCTTGCGTGTGTTGTTTAGCCTTCGAGAGTTTTTCGTCTCGCTCGCACTGGTTGACTGATTTGCCACGGATAACCGTATAGTCTTACGGTTCTTTTGTGGAATTTCGTTGACAACCACGTTGCTACTACTTCCTATGTGAAGGCATAGGTCGTGTATAGTCAGCCACAAAACTTTTTTAAAATTCTGTTAATAACATCTTGGACATATGGTCTAGTTACCGGCGCCATTTTTGTGCAACTATATTCTGCAAATTTACTTTGCAGAATATATACAAATAAATAAATAAATAAATATAACAACAGTGCTAAGAATGATAAATTTGATTATGATTATTCTATTACAATAAGTCAGCTTTTAAAATATCAACTTAATCATCGCAAATGGTAATAATCTAAACGGTTTTGAATAACTTTTTAATAACATTTATTATTGTTATTGATAAAGGTCAGTTTATAGCTCACTTGTGATAAAGGTACCTTAAGCTAAGGTTGTAATAATGGCAATTCTAGATCTAACTCTTTTAAATAACTATTAAGGCTTTCAAAATGTATGCAATGTATGTCTTTCTCACAAATTGAACTTAAACTTTCCCTTCCAAGTAATGGTAGTATCAGTCTATTCGTATCGTAAAGTTACAATTTTGCATTTAATTAATTTGAAATCTGAAATTTGTTTATGGTTTGAAATTGAAATCAGATAAGAGTTCAAGAAGACTAAGATTTTTTTGAAAACAGAATTTTCTAATCATTTTTCAACAATTAAAATTAAATGTTTGATAAATATAAGTATTTCCTAGAAAAAAAAACTTGGAAAGTATCTACAATTTCCTAAAATTAAAAAATCAAAAAGTTCCAAAATAAAATAAATTTAAGGATTTCGCCCTACTTTTGGAAACATTGATACATATATTTTGGGAAAGCTCATAAAACAGACCGATCTCAAAATTGGGGAATTTAACAAAAACACTTATTTCATATTCATACAGAGTGAGTAGTTCTAATGTACATAAATAATATTCATTTAATGATGTTAATTTCATTGTGCCCTTATAATTTATTTATACCCATGGGGTTTTAAGTAGCACAAGATATGCCACATTTTTGAATTATTGACTTTTTCTTTTATAAAATATAAATACCCATGTTGTACTATTTTATAAGCACACGCATGTTCTTTATTCGTTTTTAATATTTCTTACTTTTTTACAAGATATTTTATTGATAATAGCCCAGAAATGAAATATGTACATCGAATGTGTTACTCGTATATGCAGACGGCGATTCAGCTAATCAAAAGAATCGTTACGAATCAATTTTAAGAGTATTACTGAATACGGCCCAATAAAAGCAAAATTTGATAACTCCAACATTATGAAGGAAATACGCTCCCTTGTATGGGAAGGATTTCCTTTAAACTCTGCCCACACCAAATTTTATTTTAAGAAAACACTTCAAGAAAATTTAAAATACATTATTTCTTCATATTTGAATTATACATTTGTACACATAAGTCTATAAAAAGAATTTAATTTTTAATGAGAACCACTAACAAGAAATTCAATACAGCGTATATTGTTGGAAATGACGAAATAAAACTGTCTATCCTTAAGAAAATCCATCAGGTAAAAATATTTCAAAATGAAAAATCGCTTTCTTTAAATGAAATAAATAAGTTCCTAAGAGAAGAATATTTGTATATTAACTAATGAATAACATATAAAACAAACAAATTCGTAAATTAATATAACATTAATATTCTAAAATAAAAATATAAAAAATAAGTATCAATTTTTTAATAAATTTCCAAGTAAAGATCTTTCCTAATCTGAAATATTAAAAACGATTAGATCTTGAGCTTGGGTTTTTTTTTTAAATAAATAAAATAGTTATTTTGCAATAAATAAGTTAGTATTGCTATCTATTTATGGCCTTATTCACAAACGATTCATAAAGTTAATGTGTGCATTAAAACCCGTTTTCTTATATAAATTTCCAACATTACAGTTACTATAACTTTATTAATCGTTTGTGAATAAGGTCATTAATATATTCAGTTTGACTATATTAAATTGTGCAATACATTTTACTTGATGCGTTTTAGAGGGTTAACAAATAGTTTCACAAAAGCGAGCTTTTATATATGATTATTAACTGCCGCTTATCAGTGCGGCACTTAGTTTTAATTTTAAAACAACTACCGTTTGTTCAGCACAATATGTCAAAAACAACAAAAAAAATCTTTTAAGCAACTTTCAACGCAATCCATATGCCTGTGATTAAAATATTTCTTTTTTTAGTGCAATATACTATTGCCTATAACCAAAACAAACATTTTAAAACTCTAGAAAGCACATATACAAAGAAGTCTCAAATATTTACCCACCAAGACGAATTAGTAAGGTGTACGGTCAACACCACCTACAATTATTTGTTTTCTTAAAGGGATGTCAACGTGGTAGTAGCACTAGAACAGCTGCATAAGCAAGGAGCAAGTCAATTGCGAGAAATTTTTTTATGGTGATGCTTATATGATTTTTGATATTTTCTATTGATAATAGCTTGGCTTACAGTGAATATATATCGGTGCCAACTTTTTTCTACTTGTTTTGACAACTATCAAGGTAAAATTCGCATTAAGGTAGAAACGCTACTACATGGTTCGTCCTTTGTTTCAGGTGGTAGCGCGACGATACGAAGAAATGTCAATTTAAAAAACAGTGCAATCGCAAACACAATTTGACACATGCTTTTGCAGATACATAACAACACTTTTTTTAATTGCACAAGCACAAATACAGTTGAAAGAAAAGAATCAATGGTTGTCGTGCTTCCACCTGCAAAACGAAATTTGGAACGTTTGTGATGGAAGAGACAGTTATGAAGAAATCTTTTCGTGAGCATACGTGAGCATAAAATACAATTTTACGCAGTTGAAAAATAGTAACGAAAAAGGTAATGACAAATAAGGAAGAGATGCCATACAAACAGGATTAAAATTTTAAGAAGTATTCACATGACCAACTATCCGCAAACATAATTATTTGCAAATAATTAATTCATTAAGTAATTGTTTTCTATTGCATGCAGAAATATCCATACTTCTTCCATATTTAGTGGTACCGAATAGCAAACGTCATATTGATTTCAAGGTATATATAAATAGATTGAATTATTAGTAAATCGTGTAGTTGCATTGTGTATGTCAAAAACATAACCCATAAAACAAAGAAAACAGATACTGAAGAAAGTAAAAAAGACAAGTATTTTGTATGTATTTTGACATTTGCAACGTAAAACAAGCAAAGCAAAAAATAGTCAGCTGCCCGATTGCTGCCACCTCGTTAAATACGCCTTGATTGATTTGTAGGGAAAATTTGTTTAGGCTTGTAAAAACATAGTCCGATATAAAATAAATAAAAAAGAATAAGAATTTTTATATATCATCATTTTGTTTTATTAATCTCTTTGAACGATACCGTATATATAATTTCGTTACGTTATTATGTATTTACGTTATTTACGTCAAAAATGCATCGCTAGTACTTTTTTCGTCGAAAGTTTTTTGAGCAATCTATATACAGTGTATTGCCGAAACTATGCTAACTTCTTATGTTCTTATAATTTTCACATAGGTGAAGCAAATGTATTGTATTTGCAAATTCACCTAATTCTCCTTCGAAAGCTCCGTTTTTCCTAGATGGTCGTTTTATTTTTAAACTCGAACTTTTTTGTAGGTGGCATCACTAATTGCAGATTTGACATTTGCAGCACTAACAAGCTGCCTGCAAAATATTTAACAGAACTCTGTTTGCGGTACCAGTAAAAGTTTCCTTGCAATTCGTACTCAGGTAAAAAATTAATAAGTTCTATAATAAAATATTAACAAATAATATATTAATGTAGTGTTGGAAGGCTTATCAGTTTGTAGAAAACAAAAAAATTTCACAGGAATACATATTTGTGAATTAATCGATATACAAACCAGGTCAAATGACGTGTGTGAGTGCTGAAAATGTATTTTTAAAAGAAATGATTGTGTAATAATTATGGAAGTGAACTAGACAACTTGTTTATTTATCATAGATATTTGATAAAAAAGAAATCCTTGAAAGTTTGTTCATAAACTCGAATTGCAAATCTTAAATTATGTAATTTGTGTGGGTGTGTGTATGTGTTGTGTGCAAATCCGTGAAAGGTGTGGACATTTGTTGAGTGTTAAGTTTTATTTGTATTTTTCTTCGATCAATAAATTATATATTAAAGCATCATGCTACTTAAAACAAAACTTTTCGGTTTTGACTAGTTTTATCTGTTTGAAATTGTTTATGCAGCTGATAATTGTTAAAGAAATTACTTAACACAAAAATTTTGTGGAATGAATCTGAGTCATCTCTGTTTATACCTTGGTTCAACAGTGGTGGTTTACTTAACTAATTTTATCACGTGTCTTTTTTTATGATATCTCTTTTATTTTATACAAGTGCTTGAATTTATTTAGATATTCCTAATAACCTCGTGCATTTTGTATGCATATGTATATATGTTCTGCTTGCAGAACTCATCAGAAACCGGTATTAGTCATCTTGGAGGCTTGGCGTTAAAAACGCTGCTGATAAAGTGTCTACGTAAAATTCTCATTTGTTTATTACTACTGACCTGCATAAGCCTCTTTAGTTTTGTCTGTTTTTACATATATGAAAAGGGGCTTGTCCGCCAATAAATTTTATCCTATTATTATTATAAATATACATACATATATTGCATACGGTAATAATTCCCTTCAATTTAATTGAACATCAAAATATATGTTCATACCTACATATGCTTATATATTAGTACAGTTGTGGAGAAAACCATAGCGGTATCACTTTGCGGAGTAAATTTTTTATCTTGGTATGTATATAAGTAATTAAGCATGGTCTTCTGTATCTTAAAACGTGTGTATATCCGTATTAGTTTGTTGTGATAAAGTAACATATAAATAATAGAAATTATGTCACCAATCTGTATGTGAGTACTCTCATAGAAAGGAAATACTTGTCATATTGGTTTATAAATGGCTTAGTTTTGCGGGAACAAAAATAAAAAATAGGCTACAAAGAATTGATAACATTATTCTCAGTTAAAGTTGAAGAGCAAATAAAATTCAGACATTTTGAAAGTCAAAAATAGCATACAAACAATTCCTCAACATCTATTTTTATTTTTTTGCTTAATTTTTTTACTTGTACGTTTATTTCAACGAACAAAAGATAACACATTTTCAAATGAGGTCGAATTTGCTTGTAATCTTTTAAGGATCCTTGTTCTGGATTCGCCCTGATTAACTAAAAAACTTGATACAATACTGAAAGGGTCTACTTAACTTTGTTTTATTTTATCAATTATTATAATTATTTAAGTTATAAACATTTTTAATTATTGTTTTGTTTTGAAGCAAAATAAATAAGGCATACTTAATATATGAGTCTTATATACAGAACATATCAGATATAAGAAACTTTAAAAATGTCAGAAAATTGTTTCTTATATGCAGTTTTTTCATATAAGCAATTATTGTTTATAACAAAGTTATTTCTTATAAACACATACATATGTATGTATATGGATATAAGAAACTTTTCTTATAAGTGTGTATTCTATAAAACTTACATATTTATGTACATATTTCTTTTCTTTTATTGTGTCCATCTTTCAAACGTAAACTAAAAGCTATGGTTAAACAAACGCATAATTGTAAAGAAAAAAATTTCTTATATAAATTTTTTTTCATATTATTCAAGGCGTATTTAACCAGGTGACACCATTACAGCAGCTGACTATTCGTTACGAATGTCAAAATACATACAAAATACCTTTGTATTTTTTTTACTTTTTATTCTGTATCTGTTCTTTGTTTTATGGTTTAGGTTTCTGACATACGCAATGAAACTACACAAACAAAAATGCCTTTTGTTCTTGTATTGCTGTAATTGTTTTCCTAATGCTTGTCACCTTCTTTGGTGTTTCGAAAAAATTTTAAATTCACTGTTGCCGAAAAGAAGTTTCTAATATAAAATCTATTTTCATATCATTCAACATCTTTGGTGTTTGAAAAAAGTTTCTTATATCAGGTTTTTTCTTATATACGATTTTCTTTTATAAAAAATTATTTGTATAGAAAGTATAGAAAAAGACATGGTGGTTTTGGTCCACTTTCTTAGCGGCTGTTTCTTATATGCGATGTGATTATATGCGGTATCTACTGTAATATACTATAAAAATTTACTATTAAATATGTAATTAAAATTACTGACATGATATTTTTGTTGAAGTGAATTATGCCACTTGTAAAATATCCGTCTTATATGTATTAATATGTACAGTTGGGGTATACATATATAATAGCATCATAATCACCGAAATGTTTTAAGTGCACAAACAATTTTATGTCTGCACTTTTGCTAAACAACTTATTTTTTTAATACTTTATTGAGTCTACCTTCTAATTATAAGTTAGAGGCTAAAATATAACTTGTGGTTAAGGGTTCAAAAATTAAAGGTTTTCATTTCAGAAATAGGATCAGTAACAAAAGTAGCAACGTTGGTTCAAACTACTTCCTTTTCATATCCTCAGCCTAATTGAGTAACTTTTCTTTAACATTGAGTTTTTATTGAAGATTCGGGAAATTCGTGGCGAATTAATATTTTGTTGAGCTACCATTATTTTTTAGTACTTCCTTCTCATTGAGTCCACAAGTTTTTGACATCGTTAAGACCATATTTCTCCAAGAGTCTTCAATAGCATTCTAAAGCTCAGTATTTTTCAGCATGGATTCTGAAACTGCCTTAACATTACATGCTGTGGATGCGTACTAGTGAAAAAAGCAATTATTTCTACCATAAAACTTAATAACTAAAATGATTAGTTATATATTTGTTTTTGCTTTCCTTTAGCATATAAATGAAAAGCAATGGTAATCATAATAACTGTACATAAAAAGTAATTCAATGTTAAATTTTTGTAAATCATTGTGGTGTATTATTTAAACCGCAACTGTATGTATATATGTACGTATTATACATACATACATATGTAGTGTACACATCGGTATTTACTATATATATGTACATCTCAAGCATTAATACAGGGGAGGGGAAAAAAGGTTATTTACCCTCCCAATACTAATAATTGTTAAAAATATTTTTAAAAATTTAATGATGCATTTACAATTTTACTCCCAAAAGCTTAAGTTCGATCCACGCTGTATACATATTCATACATATGTATGTATGTATAAGAATCATTTTGCTTAGTCATATAATTTTATATTTCCTTTAATAAAGGCATTGTTTTGCCTTAAGCTGAATTGAAATGAAAAAATTACTTTCACGTTTTGATATTGAGATGGAATACTTTTTATATACAATATTATGAACAGATAATAAAGAATCTTTGCACTTTAGAAATAAAGAATATGAATATGAAACGTTATAACAACTGAAGACATACAGCTTAAAACCTCTTACTATTCTTTATCAAAATGATGAAATTATGACATAAAATATTTATATTTAACTACAAAAAAGATAACAAATCTTATATAAAAATATTTAAAAGGTTAATTTAAAAGAGCTACATTTGTTTTTTATTTTATTGAAATTGAATATAATGATCGTCGGATGGCGGAGGTATGATACTGACTGCTAGTCAAAAAAATCGACCACAGTCAAAATAACATGATTTAAAAAGATAATGGCACTAAGACCGCCCTATACATATTTTAAATTTGCTAGAAATATTTGAAAGCCTGTCGCTTATTTTCTAAACAAATGTATATATAAATCGTTAATTTCTGACTGAATTCTGGAATATAAATTTTTTTATAGTATGACAATATCTTTGAATTTGTTCCATTATAAACTTTGAATAATTCCATTTCAAACAACAAAGATATCAAAAAATAATAGCGGGCTTTCATGTTAAATATAAGTATAAACAACCTATCCACCTTTAAACAATATTTGGTATTTTTTTAAAACAAATTTAGAAACTGTCTTATCAAAAATAAGCAATATGAAAATATGTACATAAGTATGTGAAATTTACCATGTGGTTTTTTGGAAAGATTATTCAACTGTATAATTAAAAACTACTTGTGCTAATATGATATTGCTTTCACATATAATTAATATAACTAGTATTCATTTATTGAAGTGATAATATCTTAAATTAACTTGGCGCATGACTTTAAAAATATAAATTTTTGATATTTGAACTTTGCTTTATTTTCCAATCAAATTCTCGAAAACACTCCCACTTTTTTCAAATAATCTTATCACCTCGACAAAGCTAATATATACTAGATTTTCAAGGTTCTAACGTATATTTAAAAATTTTTAACTGCTTTTATTTTTATGTTGATAATTTTACTTTATGTTGATGTTTTAAAAGCAATTTTTATAAAATTTCCAACTAATAAATTATCAAGTTAAATTGTCCAAAATCCATCGCCTTTCACTGATAAGTTATATAGAATTTTATTATTTAAACAAATTCTGAATATTAATTTTTTCTGTAAAGAAAGGAAAAAAGAGGTGTATAAGGTTCAACTTACTTGACTAATTAGTAATTACTTAAAAAAATGACTAATGCCGTGGAAACAAATAAATGCCTTTTTAAATCGTGGGGTTTTTTAACTTCAGCAAATCAATGGGAAAACCAGATTTGAAACGTATTTTAATTTTAGCAACCGTTCATTAATGCGGCTGTTACGCTTTAAAACTGCTTATGTGGGCTTCCTCTTTTTATTTAGATTATTTCTGAGTATCAAAATGTTTACAATACTAAGAAAAAACTTGCAAAATAAAAATTTATCCATGAATCTTTCATTGAATTTAATTGACAAACAATAGTAAAATATACACCAAAATAAAATTTGCTTACAAAAAGCATAATACATACTCCTCTTTACTCTTTACAGCGAATAGGTATATTAATACAAAAAATTGTTTATTTCTTTAAATTCCAAAACTGCTTATAACATTTATAAGAGTATTTTAATATATCTACATATAGCATTTTAGCACAAAGCATAGTAGTATTAGTAGTTTGTGATTTTAGGTAGCGGCATGCATGTGTAAATGTAAGAAGATACTTCTGTGCATATGTATGTATGATATACACGAACGTCATGAATTCGTTATCGATAAATTTTTTTAAGAGGGAGAATGATGAAATTTCAAACATTTTAATGAAACGTCATCAAGTTAAAAATATCTACTAATAATTATTTACATACATATATATATAGAGATATGGCCATTAAAATAGGTACTCTTGTTAATACATTATAATTCTATTTGCATTTTTTAAAAACTAATATTTTTTTAAATTTTAATTCAATTGTCAAAACTTTTTATTCCAAAACTTACCGTTGTTTTATATTCTTGGTATCATTCTTTATAAGAAATTCTTAAAAAAAAGAAAATAAATTGTGGGGCAAATCTTGGGATAGGAATTAAAAGTTTAAATTTTGTT
Source organism: Gymnocheta viridis (assembly GCA_956483585.1). NCBI lineage: Eukaryota > Metazoa > Arthropoda > Insecta > Diptera > Tachinidae > Gymnocheta > Gymnocheta viridis. The sequence continues at coordinate 111,699,980 of OY101442.1, forward strand.
ATAAAATGGCAATGTAACATTAATTTTAATTAATTGAAAGTTTGACGGGGCGCAGCAATGTACAGTTCATGAGTGGAGAATTGTCCAAAAGCTTCGTAAGCAGCAAAAGTTTAATGAGCTTATAGTATAAAAAGTTTTATTAAATCCAGCAATATTACTTGTGGATACATAGTAATGCTGGCGAAGACTTTTAAGACCAATCCAGAGGGAATTAAAGGATGGCATATCATACTCTGGAGTGATGAGAAAATAAATTGGTTTGGAAATGATGTTCGGAATGTTAAGTGGGGTACACACTATCGAACATGAGTGACAGTTTTGCTGAAATTTCGGCTTGATCGACAGTGTGAATTTTGTCAGCCAACAGTCAACCACAGAAATTTTTGCGGTTGAGTGACAGTCAGCGGCCATATTGGTTTTTGACTGATAGTATGTATGCATCAAAAGTATCAGTCTAGAGATATTTTTGTACCATAAACTACAAAACTAGGAAGCCGAAAATAATTTTTTTTTAAGCAATTCATATATATTTCATTTATGGAATGTAAGCTCATGTGAGATGTGAAGAAAAAATAATACAAAAATTGTTAGATAATAAGATAAAATTAAAATAATTCATTATAAAAAATTTTTGTTAGCAATAATGCGCATCCAATTTTCGTATTTTCCATGTTTATGTGTCTAATTTTTTTTTTCGTGAATGACGGTATGAGTGTCGAACATGATCGATAGTCTGAACAGTCAACACTATCATTCAAAACTGATGAATTTTTGACTGTCACTCAAGTTCGATAATGTGTACCCCACTTTACAAGGCTCAAGTATCAATAATTTAATTCACCTTATACCATACACATAATGATGTGGAAATGTTTTTCATGGCGTGAAGAAGGCCCTATTCACCTCACTTCGGAAACCATGGCGATAGAAATTTACAAAAGTATTCTTCAAGAAGTCATGTTTACTTATAGCGGAAATTGGTATTTTTATTTTATATTTATTATGAAACAAATCATTTTGAACACATCTCCATTTCTACTACGTATCAGGCAATTGGGTTAATGTTAAAGTTATACAACAAAGAATTCTATATTGATTTAGACTTTAGTTACGTCGCGGTATGGATGCCGCTTTTTATTATCTTGTCTGTTAAAACAGAATATAATGTCAACAAAATAAATAACAATTATGTGAAGCTCATCATCGTCTCTGTAATTATCGTAATCATACAACAGAGACAATAAATAAAAAGTCATGTGTTTGCAATATTCATGAATAATTTTTTTTGTAGTTAAATTTTTCCGAATTATTTTTGTTTATTTTCGCTATCTTGGTCGACTCTTTTTGTTTTGCTTTCTTTTATTTGAAATTTTGTTTTTGTTGCCATTGTGTGTTGTATTAGCTGTACAAAAAGTGCTCTTGATAATTTCATTTAATTTTCAAGATTAATGAAATTCTCACAAATTATTTTCAGTCGACGCGTAGCGCTTCCAACGGTAAGATCGTAGGTAGAAAAACAATAAAAGTGACAATCAATTTTAACGCGCCGTTGAAATCTATTAATTTTTCATTTGTTTAAAAAATATTTATAAACGGTTAGTAAATATAAAAACTAAATAGAAAAGTAAAATATTTAAATTGTTTAATTAGGAAGTGAAACATATTCAGAAAGGAAATCAAAAGAAATCTTGTGGTTTAAACAAGCTTTAAAAACATAAGATTAATTAAGAAAAGAAACAACTGTTAAGATTAATAAAATTAATAAATTAAAACAAAATTTGTAAAATTAATAATAAAAAAACTGAAAACCAAATATAATAATTTTGTTATGTAACGTTTGAGAAAATAAAAATTTGTTCATAATCATTGTGCCTTTTGAAAACGTAACAGTTGCTGCAAAAAAGAATTGAATAGAAAAAAAACGTAACAGCCTAACTAAACAAATTTAAAAATGTCTAGAAACCCGTGAAAAAGCGAATTTGTTTGAGACAATTTTCTTGCAAATTGTTGCTTTGCTTCATATGTGTATTGTGTGTACATATGTCTCTATATGTGTGAATTTTTTATATTTTGTTTTTATTTTCAGCTTTTCTATATTTTTTCTCTTCTTTCGAAAGTTGGCTGTATAGCTTTTATATAATGTCTAAAGAAAAATCGATAATTTTCTTTCAGCCTTTTTTTTCAATATATTTCCCTTTAGTTTTTCAAATACTGTCTGTTGTGGTTTTTATTATTGTTAAATTTTCTTTCTTTCTAATCAATTCCAAACAAAGGCCAAGGTCGCCGCTTGTTTATGCTTAAGTGTTTTTTTATCACTCTTTAGTTAACTGTTAAATGTGACGTTTACCTGTCAATTTCTAAATACAATATTAATTACTTTAGACAACATTTATATAATAGATATACATATATGTTCATATGCTCATAGTTTATCTATGGAGCTCGCGTGACTAAAACTAATGTGAATATGAATAAAATAATTAGTTTAATATGAAAAAAAACAAAGATTTTTTAAGTGTTAACTATTTTATAAGCTGTAGAATGTGGTATAGAAAAAAGTTCAACTATGGGGTAAAGCGTATTACTTGTTATTAAAAGTACAGCTTGTTCAAACAAACATACAACTAAGCAATATAAGTTAGATTGTATATACTGGCAGTGAGCATAAAGCTGGATAACTTGTTTTTGAATGCCTGAACATATGCGTTGCAGATATATTAATACCCCTACATACTTTCAGCCCTATCATTACGTACCGTACTCTTCAGAATTCATTCAGTTTCTTCTCATGATTTCGCGTCTCTATCGATAGTTCTGCCCGTTCACTCAATACTGAAATTGTTAATAATAACCTGCATACTGCCATTATGACAGAACAGGCATATCAATCGTTTGACAGATTCTTCATTCAAAATTCAGCCTCCAAGCCAACACGTCTAATAAACAGTTTATGGACAGCAGAAAACCACTGATTAGCAACTGAAATTAATAACTCTCAGTTGCTAGTAATCAAGTTTTTAACAACTGGGAGCTCAACTGAGGTTCGATTGCCATCCATAATCGACTCCTTACTGACAAGTCCTCTACTATTATTTAAATGCTGGAAACAGATATAACCCTAAAAAATATAAAAATGTCCCTGTATTCGAATAACTAGTCAATAATGGCAATATATATGTATATACATATGTATGTATATACATATGTATGTATATACATATGTATGTATATACATATGTATGTATATACGGTAAATAAAGAGGGAACAATCCGTGCAACTGTACGATAAGAGAAAAATTACATATTCTTTTTGCACATACATACATATTTAGAAAAATTTAAGGTCCACCTATTTTATTAAAACTTCATCTTTTTGTTAAAAAAGAGGTTTTTATTTATTTTTTATTATAAATGTGTTTATTATGTATGTATATTACATATATGTATGTACATATTATGAACTTGTTTAATTAATTTAGATTTGAAAACATCCAATTGAAATGAACTCAATAAAAAATCCATTAAAAGAGTAAAAACAAATTAATTTACACATTAAAATTAAAAAAAAAATTAATAAAAAAATAAAAAATATGAGCGATGACATCAAATTCATTTTAAATGATTCTTTCATTTTGAAAACATTTAATTCACTTTGAGATAATTTTATTATTGCGATTTTTTTGCGAATAAAGCGCGAGACGTGTTATAAACTTCCACACTATTTTAATTAAGTTAAGCATTAGTGACTTTTTGTTGTAGACTCAGTTAGGCGAAAATCAGTCTCACTGCTTTTGGTTTTACTGCAAGCAAAATTTGGTGAAGAACTTATTTCACCTTATGAACTGAAGTTATGAATAAAAAAAAAATAAAGAATATAAAAAAATAAAAAATAAAAAAATAAAGGATAAAAAAAATATTAAAAAATAGAGAATAAAAAAAATTATAATGTCAAGAATTGAACAATGAAGAATACACACTTCACTACAAACCATACAGTTTACACTATACGATTTTAAAAAAAATGTTGCTTATCTTTTTTAAAGATTATTCCAGATTTTTTGTTTTTTATTTTATAACTAGTTAAGTTAGTTGTTTTCTTTTATGGAGTTATAAACAAATCATAGCAAGCATTTTTAAAATTGTTTATTTTAATCCGCTGAAATAAAAGAAAACTGAAAGCTGTTAAACGCTTTTAAAATGCCCGAGTTGTGTTATTTTAAGAACCCAAGGCGTCGGTCCTTAGAGGTTAGATGTGTTCTGTATTGAAATTTCAAATTTTGTTTGAATTAGACGGTTCGTCAAAACTTTTCTGTTCTCATTTTTTCTGTTTAAATTGAGAAGAAACTTTAAACTTTGTTTGTTGGAAGTTTTTACCAAAACCATGCGAACATATCTATTGGTGAACGCTACTTTAAAAAGTTCAAAATATGCACAACTTGTCAACTTGACCTTATATTTATTAAATATGCGAACTTTAAAAGCAGAAAGTGCAAATACATATGCTTGTACATACATATATGTATACATATGTAAGTGAAATACAACGTGTGTATTTGAGTTCTTTTCATAAATTACCAGCAAAAAATGGTTAGTCAATTCATTAACGAATTGAATTCAAAGTACATAGTTCTATTTCTAGTGAAACATCAATGAATTTAACAGGTGGTTGTCATGAATTATGTATGTGATTAAAAGTTTTTCTGTAGTAAATGTAGCTCACAAACAACAATGCTTAAATATTAAATTCATTATTTGCTCTTTTAGTAACGCAGGGATTTTTTTTGCTGGTGTGTTTTATTAAAAAATAATATCTTAAACTTAACTCAGTAGTTTTGCTTACAAAAGTGAATAGAAAGAATTTTATGCAATACATCATTAAAAATATTTTACAACTTTTGTTTATATTATTACGGACTTATTCATATTTTCATTTTTTTTTTTACTTATAAACCGAATTGACAAACAAAGGAGAAAAAGGGATCTAAAAATTTGTCTTTGCCTATTTATACATATATAGAATATGATTGTTAGCATTTTAACTCATTACTTTGCCATCAAAGCTTCTACTAGGTATGTGGGATCAGATGTAATTAAGAACAACAATTTGTTCAAGTAGAAGTTAGGATTAGAATGCGAAAATTCGTAAGAGAGCAAAATAAAGTAATAAACTGTATCGACACTTTTGTCAGCGCGTAATACTTTTCATAGATTATCATACGTTTTTAAACTCTTAAATTAAAAAAAAATATATATAATATATATATATATATATTATATATATATTTATATATAATATTTTTTTTTTAATTTATTTGTATCTTTTATTTAAAACGGGCTGTGAGTAAATATTTATATATGAAATCTTAAAGCCGTTAAGTGAAAATAAAGTTAATAAAAACCAAGCAGACAAAAAATTAATAATATGTAATTATTAAATTTGACACTGGTACATAAATGCAACAATTTGCAAATGACAGTCACAATAATAGTGATTTTTTTTTAAAATACGATATATATCTCCAAGATGATTTGGTAATTTAAAGAAAGCCATTAAAATCTATCTACTGAACATATACGCTCAAAAGCTTATCAAAATTTGTTGTCTACAATTTGAGAATTTCAACATAATACAAGTATGTCTCTCGCGATATCATGCGTACATACATATTTCCTTTAAAAGAAATGCTGCTTGACATGCTTAAATGTCATAGAAATTTATTATATTGTTGTTTTCATATTAATTTAACTTAATTATTTGGTTGAGGGAAATATACAAAAGAGCAGGAACTATGGAAGAATAAATTACTCCTCAAGACACAATAATACAGACACATATAGTTAATAAAACAAAAATTTTTTGCCAACCAACAATAGTTGGTTTTTATGCCAAAAATTATTTGAAAACATAAACAACTTTTGACGCAAGGACCCATATTATACGAAAAAAGTAGACCAACTGTCCTTTTAACATGGCAAGAATTAATGGACTTTGTTATTGCCTTAGGGCAGCAAGTAAAATGTCAAATGGAGAAACATATTACCGAGGTTTTTAGCTCATTTTCTGTGAATTTTGAAAAAAAAAAATAATCTAAATATTCTTTTCAGTAATTTTATGATATCGGCAACACGACAATACTGAATTCAAATATTTTTAAAAGTAAACAAAAATTACATAAAGAAAAAATTATTAATAATACGTATACACTACCTCCAAGTAATTGCATATACGTGTAAATGCAGGGGACAAATTACGGCATTCGATATCGAACGAAATTTAATACAAAATTTTTGAAATTTGTATGGAAATTTCGTTCGATATCGAATGCCGTAATTTGCCCCCTGGGTTAGTAAAATTTCTAGCAAGAATTAGTCAAACAGCTGTTTTTAGATTTTGTTTAGAAAATAAATGCTTGTCAAAAATTCTTATCTTGTATAAGAAAATAAAAATATTAAATATGATAAGATTGGTTACTTTTCTTCAATTTGGGAATAACAGCGGCCGAATTGAAGTTCTAAAAAATTAAGTGACATCAATCACATTTTAAAGGCAATCTGTTTCATGAACCTTTTATAAATCGAAATTGTTTATATGAATAAGGCCGTTGGTATTTTACATACTCTTATTCGAAGTTTATAAAGTAAAATTAGTGTTACTATAAGACGTAGTTGCAGGACAATCAACGCCAACTACTACAGCGCGCTGCAGCGGTCCTAAGGATTATAAATAAGTTGAATTCGGCATTTGACAAACCCGAGTATGTGGCTAAAACTAGACAGTATCAGTATGGAATATGTTTTTGGATCTCATTACACAATTTGCTAACACTCGCAATGGCTGTCGTAGTTATTTAGCCAAGGAAATACTCAATTAGAAAGAAGAACCAGAATGTTCTTTTTAAATAAATGCTAAACTCGTTTGTTGCGGTGAACTTGGCACATTTGAATGCATAATTAATTTGCTGAAACTTTTCGTTTTTTTATTTGTTTATAGTATTCGCATACATTTTCTTTTTACAATAATATTTAAATATTAGTACATTTCTAGTATCATTCACGTAACTCCATATTATTAGTTTCCTGTAATAAGTTTAAAAGCTTGAAAGTGATTCATTCATCATACTTTTACTTTTTTAAATTTAAAAACATGATAAAATAAATTTTTACTGGTTTTTATAAGTTCGTTTACTTTGTTTAAATGTGATTGTTGGATTTAAAAAAATAATTTTATATTCAATGTAAGCGTTATGGTTCATTAAGCTTGTTATTTTTAAATATGTATGTATGCATCTAGAATAAAGTACTAACATACATATTATAAGAAATTATTAATAAAAGTATATATGTAAATCAATCCAATGTTACCTTTATTTTAAATTATTTTTGTTATATAATATATATAAAATTTCTATATACATACATATATAATTTCTGCTTATATAAAAAATTGTGAACATCATAGTTTTTTTAAACACATATATCCGACGGTTCCAAACTTTATGTTTTTATATATTTTTTTAAATGACATACATATTATGTACTCAATTTGAAAGCGAAACGATTTAGACCCGTGAAAAGTTGTAATGTACTTATGTAATTACCGATTGCAAAATGTTAATGTGGTCCTTTAAATCGATTTTAATTTGGCGAGATCTATGGAAAATCATGTATTAACGAGACCCAAGTAGACAGACGATGTGAATGCTGAAGAGATGTGTGACGGCATTGAAAATACGTACATATTACATTCTTATGGTGTCCAATTATAGTCCACAATCTCTGCTCTGGTTCCATCAAACAACTTGTTGTGATGATGTCTATTGTATGTTATTCTCTTAAAAGTTTTATTCTGGGTAATATTAAGCAATTTAATTAAACTTTATTTCTGTCTTTTGTAAATTGCACAACTTTGTACTAAATACGTTGAGCGGACGATAATTTTTTATTAGTGCACAATATATTTATCTTCATCTGTGTTTTCTTATCGGTATTGCGTAAATAATACCTTGTTAAAATATTTTTGAATCAGATATGTACTTACATATTTGATTATTTGTTGTTTTGGAAATTCCCAGTTGGTCATGTTGTTGTATAAATAACATACATCTTTTAAGTACACCTCCCAATAAATCATAATACCACATGTAGTCATACAGCATTCATAGTGTGTGCATATCAACTTCAACCAAATAGGGTGACACTCATTTAAATGTGTTGAAGTTGGCTAAAGACCACCAAAGCAAACTAGAACAAAAGTATCATGGTCAAAAATTACGATACGTTTTGGATTGCTTTGTGATTGTCAATTGGCGACACATTTTTGAAATATGACTACGTTGTACATTTAAATACTTTATTCTAAAATAGTAAAACAATAGTAATTTGAAACACATTGAGTGATTTAGAAATCACTCAATTATAGATAAGATTTTAGAGTATATAAGCTAGAACATTTATGAATAAAGTCGGATTTGAAATTATAAAGCAAAACCGGCAATAACCTTGCCTGCCTTATTAATTATAGTCTCCAATTTGGGCAGTTTCTTTTTGAAACGCCGATTTACTAGCTGACACCCTTTACAGCTGTTTAAAAGTAGAAAGGGCTACAGGGAAAGAAACTTACTATCTCATTACATGGCGACCGTGACAGGACGTGTTGAGTTTTAAAATTTCAAACTGAAAAAAAAAACATCATTTCATCCGAAGTCCTAAAAGGACCATCTTTTAACCCCCGTGGAAAAATTTTTTTTTCTCTTCCCCATTTTCACCAAAATTCCAATAAACATTTTTTTTTTTATGGAAGAAGAAATTGAGGAAATATTCAACCGATGGGAACAATACCTTAGGGAAGAATACATACCAACTCCTACAAATACAACAGCACCAGTCTACAAACCTCTACCTATCAACGCCGGCCCAAAGCCAATAACTATAGAGGAGTACAGACGAAGACAGCAAAAGAAAATACAAACAGAAAGCCAACCCCTGCAAAAAACCGTAAAGAAAAAGAAACGCGCTGGCAAGCGGTTTCAAAAAAGGCGAGAGGTAGCCATACTCTACAACAAGTTAAATCTATGCGGCGACAAGAAGGAACGATTGGCGATCAAGCGAAAACTAAAATTATCAAAGAACAAACAATAATCTACAGTATGACGTGGTGGAAGAAAATTTTATCTTCAATACCTTTAATAATTGCAGGATACGAAGTCGGAAAAGCTACGGAAAAAGATGACAAGACAGAAAACCCGCGCATTGAACACCCAATTAATGAAATTGATAAAATCGATATTATATTATTAATCACCGTAGTATTAATCATACTAATAATTATTTTAAAGTATATAAAAAAGGTTTCATCAAGAAACAACCAAAGAATATAGAATACAAAATTATTTTAATACATGCTTAACAATTTTTATACAAAATAAATTTTGTACTAAAAACAATAAAAATGATAAGCCACATTTGCACAAACTTACGTAATACTCTGTATTAAAAAAAAAAAATATATAATAAAAAAAAAAAAAATGTTAAAATAAAAATCCAAGTAAAAAAGTGCAAGTAATTTAATTTAAAACACAAACAAAAAAAAAAGGAACTTCATATTGCACAATATTTTGAAAAAAAAAGAACTTATGTAATTTAAGAATGGTACGACACACAAACATACAAAATTTAAAAACACAATTAATGACAACTTTGAAAAGGGCATTAAACTGAAAATGACCCAATTAAATTAAAAAAAATACTAACTTGTAAAATTTAAAAAATTGTAAAAAAAAAAAAATATATATAGGTAATGACTAATAAGAGAAATTAAATATATTAAATGATGGGCAAAAGAATAGCAGTGATAGGTATGCAAAAATAAAATTTTTGAGGAAAAGATTAATAAATTTAACATTTGACAGAACTTACAATACAGAACTATATTTTTCATAAATACTATTTCATTTAATGTCTCAACCCGAACCACCCACTTGGCAAATTTTACAAACTCAATTTGAAAATGCTAAAGCTTTGTTTCTGAAATCATACAAATGTATTAATAAACGCAAAATTCCAAGTGCTAACACAATACAAGGACATTTAGAATTGATACATATCCATTACAACAACATTTTGCAAACATATTATAACATAGACTTTACCCTAACTAAACAACATAGGCGAGAAGCATATGAAATTATTGAATTCCTAAATGAAAAATTAAAAGCATTAGTACCGAAGTTATCTACAACCTTTGACATTCAATTCGACAAGAAAGGTTATTTTCAATTTTATAAGAAAGCTTTAGAAGCCGAGGATATTTTAGAGTCCTCTGATTTGAATAATACATTATTTTGTACCAAAGAAAATTTCACTAAAATGGACTCATCGAAGTTCATTGATCTGGCCTCAAAAATCTTGCCGGAATTCGACGGAAGATTTGAAAACCTACAAAAATTTTTAGATGCTCTAGCCTTGTTGGATACGGTAAAGGCAACACATGAACTTTTAGCAGTTCAGCTAATACACACCAAAATTAGTGGCAACACACGAGCCACGATTAATGGATTAAATACCATCACTGAAATAATATCAAAACTAAAAACAAGCATAAGAGGCGAATCGGCGGAAATATTGATGTCCAAATTAATGGCTACACGCCAGGCTGACAAAACGACTACAGCATTCGCTCAAGAAATTGAAACGTTATCTAAATCACTTGCCTCTGCATATATATCAGACGGACTGCCTGAAGAAACCGCAAGCAAGTATGCTGTACAAGCCACGGTTAAGGCTGTAGTAAGAAATGTCAATTCGGATCGTACTAAATTAATTATAGAAGCAGGAAATTTCACAAGCATTGAGCAAGTAGTTACAAAGATACTAAACTCACAGCCTGGACCATCAGCAACAAATATACTACACTGTAGGAGTAAACCAAACCAAGGGTATCTACAACAATTCTCAAACCGCAATAGGTACAATAGTAGATTTTCTAACACTAGAAACAGAAGCAGGAATGATCAGCGATTTGTTAGCAATAGGACTTATAGCAACAATAACAATTATAATAATAATAGGGTAAGAAATACTTCTAATAATTATATAAATAGAAATAATAACTTCAGATATGGCAACAATAGAAATGAACAAGGACACCGTAATGTACATACATTGGAGACTTCGGAAAACTCCGAGGTCCCCCAGTAAGAACTGGGGGCATTGAGCCCACAAGTGGTAAAAGTGATAAAAATATTTATAATAATATTTACTCAAGCATTTGCACTCTAAACTTAAATTTATGTAGCTTTATTGAACTTAATATTACATCTAACAACACTAGTATCACATTTCTAATAGATACTGGAGCGGATATTTCACTCCTCAAATGCAAATTTATTCATGGTGAAATAGATGAAACACATAAAACAAAAATTAGAGGTATTGGACAAGGTAGCATAACAGCGTTAGGAACAACACTAATTTCTTTTAATTTCAAAGAGTACACCAATCCAATTTTGCATAACTTACACGTAGTACCAAATGATTTCCAAATCCCATGTGATGGAATCTTGGGTATTGACTTCATACGTCAATATAACTGTATAATAGATTATGGTCCCTCAAGTAGTAAATTTATAATTAGACCATATTCCAATTGTTCAATTGAATTACCGATGCTAGGAGGACCAAAAAGTGGAACAATTGTTTTACCAGCAAGATCAGAAGTAGCTAAAGAAATTAAACTACCCAAAGGCAATAAGTCAGTATTAATTCCACATCAACAAATTGATGATGAGGTCTTTGTAGCAAATACTCTCACAAACTTAAATAATCCAGTAGTTTGTTTTGTAAATACTTCCAATAACACTAAGGTAATCAACATGCCAAATTTAAATTATGAATCCGTAGATCAGTACAAAGTTGTCAAATTAGGTAATAAAAATGGAATTCAACCTAGATCAAAAGAAATACTTGACAAATTAAAAGCAAATTTTCCGGACATAGCGAAAAACGAATTAACTAAATTATGTTCAAAATATACTGATGTTTTTGGATTAGAATCGGAACCAATTTCTAAAAATAATTTTTATAAACAAAAGTTGAGAATGTGTGATGAAACACCAGTGTACATAAAAAATTATAGGATACCGGAAACACAAAGGACTGAAATAGAAAAGCAGGTTGAAAAACTAATAACAAATGATCTAGTAGAACCATCATGTTCACCATACAATAGTCCCATTTTATTAGTCCCTAAAAAACCATTGCCAGGATCGGCAGACAAAAGATGGCGTTTAGTAATCGACTATCGCCAAGTCAATAAAAAATTACTGTCAGACAAATTTCCACTACCACGCATTGATGATATTTTAGACCAATTAGGCAAAGCAAAGTATTTTTCGACACTAGACCTTATGTCAGGTTTCCATCAAATAGAACTGGATGAAAGCTCCAGAGACATTACATCATTCTCAACGGACAAAGGAGCATTTCGCTTCAAAAGACTACCATTTGGCCTAAAAGTTTCCCCAAATTCATTCCAAAGAATGATGACAATGGCATTTTCAGGCTTAAAACCATCAAGTGTATTTCTGTATATGGACGACATAATAGTGGTCGGTTGTTCAACTGCACACATGATAAAAAATTTACAAGATGTTTTTGAAACTTGCCAAAAATTCAATTTAAAATTGCATCCCGAGAAATGCAAATTTTTCTGTCATGATGTGACATTTTTGGGTCACAAATGCACCAGCAACGGAATTCTACCGGACAGTAATAAATACAATGCCATTAAAAACTATCCGAAACCAACAAATAAAGATGAAACTAAACGTTTCGTAGCGTTTTGCAACTACTACAGAAAATTCATTAAAAATTTTGCAACTATTAGCAAACCTTTAAATAATCTAAGCAAAAAGAAAGAAATTTTCAATTGGACAGATGACTGCAATAACGCATTCAAACAACTAAAAAATGCACTAATAAATCCACCGTTACTCCAATACCCAGACTTTTCAAAACTATTCTATATAACTACTGACGCCAGTAAAATAGCATGTGGCGCTGTACTTAGTCAAAAATATGACAATACATTGTTACCAATAGCATATGCTTCACGATCATTCACTAAGGGAGAATCAAATAAAGCTACTATAGAACAAGAACTACTTGCCATACATTGGGCAATCAACTATTTTAGACCATATGTATATGGTCGAAAATTTATTATTCAGACGGATCATAGACCGCTAACATATTTATTTTCAATGAAGAATCCTTCTTCAAAACTTACTAGAGTACGGTTAGACCTAGAAGAATATGATTTCGAAGTCGAATACGTTAAAGGCAAAGATAATGTAACGGCCGACGCATTGTCTCGCATTACATTCGATGAAATCAAAACTTGTGTTATACGCACAGTAAGTACTAGATCAAAAACCCGACCCAAAAGTGACAAAAACTTATTGCAAAACGAATGCCCCATTAATAAAATACAAGTATATGAAGAAATTTCAGCGCGCAAAGCTAGGAGATTACCTACAATAGTAACTAACAATCTAGGTTGTTTAGTACTAAAGGGAAGAAAATCTCTATTAGCTATAAATAAACAACAATATACTACTAATGAAAAAATTTATTTAGATAAATTATTTCAAGAGCTTGAAAAACAAGCCAGTAGTAATAACATTGTAGAATTACAATTATCTTTAAATGATGAAATATTTAAGAAAGTATCGATACATGAAATAAAAGAAAAGGGCAATAAATATTTGAAATTTTTGAAGATTGCAATCACCCCTAAAATTGAAATTATAGAAGAAGATGCATTGAAAAATAAAATAATGAAAAAATTCCATGAAGATCCACTTTATGGAGGACATCCAGGGATCACTCGAATGATCAATAAAATTCGCAGACATTATTACTGGAAATACATGACAAGGGATATAACCAAATATGTTAAAAGTTGTGTAAATTGCAAAGCCAATAAAACAACTAAGCATATAAAAGCACCTTTAGTCATTACTCCCACACCAATCAAACCATTCCATACAGTAGTAATAGATACGGTAGGACCATTACCAATTACAGAAACTTCCAAGCAATATATATTAACAATCATATGTGACCTAACAAAATACCTAATAGCCGTTCCAATAGAAAATAAGTCAGCAAAAACAATAGCCAAAACCATATTTGAACACCTCATTTTGGTTTATGGATCAGTAAATACAATATTAACTGACCTGGGCACAGAATATAAGAACGAAGTGCTGCAGGAATTAACCAAATTAATGAACATAAAATTGAGGCATTCTACACCATACCACCACCAAACCCTAGGAACAATAGAAAGATCACACCGAACATTTAATGAGTATATACGCTCATATATTACAAAGTCACTAAATGACTGGGATCAATGGGTCCCATACTTCGTATATTGCTATAATAACACACCATCCACAGCCCATGACTACTGTCCATTCGAGTTAGTTTTCGGAAAACAACCAGAAATCCTGAAACCACTAACCAACAGCAGAATAGATCCAATTTACAACTATGATGACTATGTAAAAGAATTAAAATATAAATTACAAGTAGCCTATGAGTCAGCAAACAGAACTTTAGCAAAACGAAAAGAGAGTCAAAAACAAAGATATGATCTAGCAACACAAAACGTTAAATTTAAAATAAATGATTTGGTATTTTTGAAAAACGAAGCGCGTCATAAATTATCAAATGTATATAAAGGTCCATATAAAATAATAGGCATAGAAGAAAATAATAATTATAAAATAAGAATAGAAAATAATAAAATAATACTAGTTCATAAGGATAGGTTAAAACATAGCAAGTAAAAATTAAACAATAACATTACAACATTTAAATACAAGCAATCATGTAAAAACACATAAAAATAAAGATATGTCAGTCATTTAATGCTAAAGCATTAAAATTTATTTCTTTTAATAATAATAAACAAAAAAAATTTCTATTAAATTACTATTAGCAAAAATATACTATAAACTATATACTAAAATATCTTTAACATAAGTTATAAAATTCCACTACAATTATATTTTAAAGTCTAAGTTAACGAGTTAAGTCAATATACGTACTTTTAAGTAATACATGTAACCTCCAGCATCATCAGATTTACTTTACCGCACTAATTTCTTTTTACTCTGTTTAAATAATCTTGCTATTCTTAACCATAGCAAGATCATTTTTTTTTGGAAAGGGGAGGTGTTGTATAAATAACATACATCTTTTAAGTACACCTCCCAATAAATCATAATACCACATGTAGTCATACAGCATTCATAGTGTGTGCATATCAACTTCAACCAAGTAGGGTGACACTCATTTAAATGTGTTGAAGTTGGCTAAAGACCACCAAAGCAAACTAGAACAAAAGTATCATGGTCAAAAATTACGATACGTTTTGGATTGCTTTGTGATTGTCAATTGGCGACACATTTTTGAAATATGACTACGTTGTACATTTAAATACTTTATTCTAAAATAGTAAAACAATAGTAATTTGAAACACATTGAGTGATTTAGAAATCACTCAATTATAGATAAGATTTTAGAGTATATAAGCTAGAACATTTATGAATAAAGTCGGATTTGAAATTATAAAGCAAAACCGGCAATAACCTTGCCTGCCTTATTAATTATAGTCTCCAATTTGGGCAGTTTCTTTTTGAAACGCCGATTTACTAGCTGACACCCTTTACAGCTGTTTAAAAGTAGAAAGGGCTACAGGGAAAGAAACTTACTATCTCATTACAATGTCTTCAAGAGATCCCCGACGTTAGCTACTCATCAAGCACGACTTTTTCGAACAAAGGGCAAACAAATCGTGCACGACATCACAACGTTGGCGTTCTTACGGTAATGCTGAAAAATGTCTTGGACGACTATAACTATATATACGAGAATTTTTTCTAGTATAATGTACTAAATTCAAAACAGTATATACTGTGGACAAGTTGAGGTTATTGTCTGTTATCTTGTCAGGAACACGACAAATCGCATGCAGTTGTCCATAACCTATTAATTACTAAGGCTCTATTCAAGTAATTTTCGTTATTTTGTCGACAGTAAATATCGATACACGATATTATGGACAACAAATTACAAATTTTGCTGAAGACATCATCGAGAAAAATGTCGGCTACGACTACCTGGCCAACTGGTTTATCGCGAAAGATTTTAAATGTGTGACATTTTTTTTGTATAAAATTAAGTTGTTTGTGCGTCAGATATCGCACATAATGAACATAAATTATCTATAATTTCACATTATTATAAAATAAAAGTCTTATTTGTAAATAAAGAAATTTTTAAAGCAAATACGAAGAACAATAATCGAAATAAAATAATGATTTGTTTTAATATACTTTCTAGATTACTGCATTTTAAAGAGGGATTTTTAAAAAACATTTTTAAAATGTTATTCTTAAAATTATATTAAAAAAATGCTTTTGTAATTTGTATTTATAATACTGAATAAACTTAAGTAAAACTTAAGAATCATTGTATAAACGAAACGTTCGTTATGTTAAACGGGGCTGAACAGACAACTTCTGTGTGAATGTCATGTCACAATAGAAGGAAAACAAATGTAAAGATCTCTCATTTGATTTTAATTTCCAAACATTGCTATACTGTTTAATTATTTATTAGTTAGTGTTCATTGCGATCTTCTTTGAAATGTAAGTTCTGGCTGCATATAAAGTTTAAAACTCCGTAACACAAGACGACAATTTCTTGCCATATAAAATGAAATTTTTTCAGTTAACAAATTTTTAACATCTATTATTCAAAAACTATAAATGGCAATAAAACTGTTTATTAATGAAACATTTTTTAAACTATTAAAATAAGCTTAATGCCGCAATAAAATGAATAATTCACCAAAATGCGAGTGTATTGAAAAAATGTACTTGAATTTGTTTTTATTAACTATATTTTGCAATAATTAAATACATAATTATTAATAAGACCTTTCATTTATTTTAATTTACTTGCAGTTGAAAATTCAAAGCCATAATGCATAGAGCTAATACAGCCTTTAATTTGGCGTTATCGCCGTTAGCACACAAAAACTTCGCTACATGGCTTTTAAGTGGATCTAATAAAAAGGTAATTAATATTTGAATACATTTATAAGTATGTCTTATGTTATCTTTGATTTATTGATGGTCAAAAATACAGATTGTTAAAAATGCAATGGCTGCGGCCGCTGTACGCTGTTACAACTCAGCAGCAGCTGAGCCTTTTGCAAACGGTACCACAGCCTCCTATGTGGAGGAAATGTACAACAACTGGCTACGTGATCCAAGTTCTGTACACACAGTAAGTCGTATTCTCATATATATTTATACAAATATGTAAATAGTATTTTTTATATTAATTTAGTCCTGGGATGCATATTTTCGCAATAACTCTTACTGTGGTCCCCCAAATCTAGCTCCCCAACAATATAACACACTACCCGTTACAGCGTATGCCGGCATGGTTGGTGGCGCTGCCCCCGATTCAAAAACTATCGATGATCATTTGGCTGTACAGGCTATTATCAGAAGTTATCAGGTAGGTGTTGTTGTAAATAAAATGTTTAAACTTAATGGGGTTTTTTATAAAAGTACTTTATTGATTTAAATATGATTTCATTATTTATTATGTTCTAGTTTTATAATTTAGTATTATTATTTTTTCACATAGTAGTTGGTTTTTTTTTTCAAAGAATAACACTCATACTTTTCACTATTTTTTATTTCTTATTTATTTAACTTAGTTGAAGCAAAAATTTTAAATCATTGTAGAAATTATTCAGAATTTGTAGCACACACTTATGTAACATTGCTTTTTTTAAATTTACATTTTCTTTAAGTATTTGTCAGCAAACATTTTGTTAGGCTTATAATTTTTAAGTAAAAGTTTGCAAAACTTGTTCTGTTTTATTTTAATTAGCGACTGATTTTGTAAAACACATCGTTCGTAAAAGTTTGAAATTTCCTTGGAAAAAATTTGAATATCAAAAGAGGTCCTAGCATTTTTCAAAATCAGGACATAATATGAATTAAAATAATTTTATATCATTTAACAAATAAAAATTCTATCCGTAACCGTTGTTTATTTATGTAGTTGTCTTTATAACAGTCATAATGTTGTATGTAAAACTTTGCTTTCGCCGTTTTTTTCAGTAGCTCCATATGTATGTTGATTTAAACAAATGTGCTTCACCGGTCTTTTCCTTTGGTAATTTTTCATACTGGTTAGCCAAAAAAATTTTATTTAGCTATTAGCTATTTTTATTAAGCCTTTTTAGTTATTTTTTCCTATGTAACATTCTTACAAAATTCAAAAATTCTAAAAAAAAATTTAAAACAGAAGATCTTTTGCTAAAGAAAATTACTGTAGATGCAAAGGTTTTTGGCTACTATGTTCTAATGAGGATATTTTTAAAATTTATTAAATGGTTATAACGGGATAGTGTCAAACAAACTAAATCTACTCAACTTAATTTGACTGCTCATAAATCCTAGTATTTACTTATTACTATTTCCTTTAAAAATATGATGTTACAATTTTTATATATCCCTGAAGAAGCCACATAAAGAAGTGGCGAAATATCGGTGTTTTTAATAAAAATGTTGTAAAAGTTTTCTAAAAAAAATTGACCTACCTAGAGCTCAAAAAAATTAAATTAAATTAAAAAACAAAAAGGTCGAATAATATATAAGAATAATTTACAATAATAACAAAATAAAGTGTAAATTTTAAAGTGTCTATTCATAAATTTTCACATATAATTCTATTTAGCAATGTTTTGATTTAATCGCTTTGAGCTCATTTCTCACAGCGAAATGACTTGATTTCGATAAGCAATTAGCCCTTATTGGCTTTCGTGTAATCTATTAAAGGTCTTTTCTTCCTCTCTAATTTATCAATATTATGTAAATTTTTGAGCTATTATTCTGTTGTGGTCCTCGCTTGTGCACGAATACATACTGAAGGCAAAAAAAAGCGGCGAAAGCAAAGCTATACGTCTATAAAAAGTGTCAACACGTGATGAATTTATATCGTAATACCACATATAACGCCAGTAGAGAAAACAAATTCATTTTCATTCATATCAATACATAAATAAGGGAACAAAAATCAGTATATTAAAAAGTTTTAATTGCACCTTTTTATAATATTTGTAAAGCAATTATTAATATTTTTTTTTTTTATTTTGAAATGACAAACTTCAAGTAAACTATGATTACGTTGCTATAACATTAATGAGTTGAGTCTATGCATGATGAATTTTCATCACGATATCAATTTCACATTCATATTGATATAAATTCATCAGGTGTGGACACTACGTTAACACTTAATAATTGTAAACTCCCTTCAAAAAGTATTCAGTGAAGGTCTAACAAAAGGCGAACCGATAATATGGTGGGAGCAGCGATGAACTCCATTCGCCTTAGTCTATATGCGGTTTGACAATATTGTAAGCGACCCGACTAAGGCAAATTGAATTCGACAAAACTGCTTTAGTATCAATTCGCCTTGGGCTAATATAGTAAGACTCAAATTTTCAATGTTTAGTTAACTAATGATCTTAGCTTAACCAATGTGTGTGAATTTGAGGCCTAAAAGAAGAACGGCCTTATTTATAAAAACAATTTTTGGTTTATAAAACAGATTGCCAAACAAAATTTGTTTGATAAACCTTATATAAACCCAACATATTTATGAATAAGACAGTTATTATTTATCATTATCGTTAGCTGAAATGCAAGCCTACGTAACTAACAAAAAAGTGATTATGATTCGTGTTTTTGCCTTTCAGATAACGATATGCACGTAAAAGTTCATTTGGTATAAACGATTTCTATTTTTTCTAAATCCAAAATTTCAAACTTCACTAATAATTGGCTTATAATTTAGTTTTTGCTAATAAAAAAGTTCTTCAGTATTAATTTTGTACGTATTTTTTTGTATTTGTAATCAATTGATCATTCCAAGCTCCAACGTATTCCTAAACCATACAGAACTATTACAATTCTTACATTGACTACTAAAATAAAGAACATACTCATTATCCTACATTCATATATATTGTTTTATATATCCTTGCTACCATTATGTTCATACAATTTAGTCTCGTGGTCATTTGGCTTCTGAATTGGATCCCATGGGAATTTTAACTGTTGAAAAGACCAGGGGTAAGGATGGTGTTACCCGACGTGCTAACGAAGATGTTTTACGTCAACATTCTGATTTTTTGTTTGGTAATTTACAATTTTACTTTTAACATATTGAATTTGTTTCTTGCATATCACTTTTGGAAAAATGCTTAAAAAAGGAAACGAATAAAATTGATAATATATTTAAATGATGCAAATGAAATGAAATTCGGAGTGTTATATATAATATTACATTGTTTTAGTAAAAAGTCTTTGATTAAAATCACAAAATATTGTAATCACTGGCTTATATTTTTAATTAATTAATAGCAGGGTTTCTTTAAGTTTTCGTAGATTATTGTAGTAAAGGTTTTGGTATTATATATTCTTTGTATTATAGATTTATTAACCTTATTTAATTTTGAATTTATTTGTAATTTTGGTGAATTGTTAATACTTGTAATAACCCCATTATTGACACAAAATTAATTCCTTATTTAGTGTTGGTATATGTTGAATTTTATAATTTATTAACATTTAAAAATTACAAAAGTATTATTTTTTTTAAAGAAATATTTTCTTCTTTGTTTTTATTTAAATTAACCAATCAACTTAATGCTTATGACTTTCTTTTTCTTTTGTTTTATTGCTTCATCTCTTTTTCTGTACTCGGTTTTATTTTCACAATTGTTGAAAATTATATATCAAATTTTCCTCAATTTCCATATCTTCCAAAAAACCGCAAAAATTGATCTTTTTGTTTATAATCGAAACAAACCAAAATAAAATGTTGTTATTAGATTCGAGGCCATAATGTAGCTCACCTCGATCCTCTTGAAATTAATATTCCCGAATTGCCTGGCAACTCTACAACAAAAGCTATTTATGCTAATTTCAGTTTTGGTAAGTAAGTTTTTTTTGTAGCTTTTTTTTCTTTGATTTAGAATTTTCTTTTTTAAAGTCTCCTGTCCTGTCCTTCTTCAGTTATATATACATTTGTAAATCAAATTTTAATTATCCTGTAAATAAGTTCTCCTAGATAAACTGGTTTGTTTAATTGTCCTTGTTTTTTACAGTAACTGCGTCCATTTTCATTTACATACTTCAATGATGCGCTGTGTTTACTTTTGTTTTGTTTAGTTTTAAATTAAAAATACTATAAGTTAATACACACATATTCATTTTTGGCTTAATAATTTAATTTTATACTTTCCCTTTTCTAAGACTGTTTTGGTTTGTAATTAATATGTCTGTTCCTGTACGTGTACGAAATTAATTAAAATTATCCGAAAGTTTTTACAGAAACGTACGTACAGAAACACACCTAACATTGCATATTCCAGAAAATTATATGTAGTTTTCTAAAATGTTTAATATAATCTGTCAAAATTGTTTCTCTTCATGAAATCACAACAAAATAAGTGATAACATTTGAAATTCATGAAGTTAATTAGTGCTCACTGCAAACGTATTTGGGTCCTAAGTTAAAAAGCGCTGTTAATATTTAATTCAAGATTTAAATGGAGAAACAATTTTTACATATGGATATATAAAACATTTTTATAATTGGATGCTTACCCAAATTTATTCTGAATTTAAATGTTATACAATCTGATCTGATCTTTGCTTTGACTCTTCTACGCCATTTTGTGATATTGATTTATATGCACCGCGAATTAATTCCATAAAAACTTGCACCATTTCTGTAATACATTTTGTTGAAAAGTAAATGAATAAAAAATAACCTAGAATTTTGTTTAATTAATACCAACAAAATTACAAGAGTTTAAATAAACAAATAAAGTATTTGTTTTTGTTAACCTCTTTAAAGAAATATAATTTATAAGTCTACGTAGAAGGGTTAAATTACATTTTATTATTCTCTTTGCGTAGAAAAATGTATCCGAAATAAATGCATGCTCCACAATAACTGATCTTCATAGTCTCCGAATTTCAATATAAAATGTAAAAATAAATAAAAGCTTTCATATCCTATTTATACTGTAAAGAGAGAAAAAATTAATAATAATAATATATATAAATTTTCTCATTTAAAATAATTAAATAAAACAGGCGAACATGACATGGAGCGTGAATTCAAATTACCTAGCACAACTTTTATTGGTGGTGGAGAAAATCAATTGCCACTCAGGTAGAACTTGAATTTTTTTAATATGTACAAGTAAGAAAATTATAAAAAAAGTTATACATTTTTAGAGAAATTTTAAATCGCTTGGAAAATGTATATTGTAATAAAATTGGTGTTGAATTTATGTTCATCAACTCTTTGGAACAGTGCAATTGGATTCGTAAACGTTTTGAAACTCCTGGTGTTTTGAACGTCTCTCCTGAAAAGAAACGTTTAATTTTGGCCCGTTTGACACGTGCTACCGGGTAAGAATTTTTTCTATTCTAACAAA
This sequence comes from Gymnocheta viridis, assembly GCA_956483585.1. Classification (NCBI taxonomy): domain Eukaryota; kingdom Metazoa; phylum Arthropoda; class Insecta; order Diptera; family Tachinidae; genus Gymnocheta; species Gymnocheta viridis. The sequence goes on from OY101442.1 coordinate 111,722,595, forward strand.
AATTTTCGTAACATATTAATTATATATTTTTCCAATTAGTTTCGAAGGTTTCTTAGCTAAAAAATACTCTTCAGAGAAACGTTTCGGTTTGGAAGGATGTGAAATTATGATCCCAGCTTTAAAAGAACTTATTGACGCCTCTACCGAGCTTGGTGTTGAGTCTGTAATTATGGGTATGCCTCATCGTGGCCGTTTAAATACATTAGCCAATGTATGCCGTAAACCTTTACACCAAATCTTTACACAATTTGCTGGTCTGGAAGCCGCTGACGATGGATCCGGTGATGTAAAATACCATTTGGGTACTTACATTGAACGTTTGAACCGTGTGACAAATAAGAATATTCGCTTGGCTGTTGTTGCCAACCCCTCTCATTTGGAGGCCGTTGATCCTGTGGTGCAGGGCAAGACTCGTGCGGAACAGTTCTATCGTGGTGATCAGGAAGGTAACAAGGTTATGTCTATTTTGATTCACGGTGACGCCGCATTCTGTGGTCAAGGCGTTGTCTATGAAACTATGCACTTGTCAGATTTGCCCGACTACACTACACATGGTACTATTCACGTTGTTGCCAATAACCAAATTGGTTTCACCACCGACCCTCGTTTCTCACGTTCCTCGCCATACTGTACTGATGTTGCTCGTGTGGTGAATGCTCCCATTTTCCACGTGAATGCTGATGATCCTGAAGCTGTTATGCATGTTTGCAGAGTTGCTGCGGAGTGGCGTAACACATTCCACAAGGACGTCGTTATCGATTTGGTGGGCTACCGTCGTAATGGGCACAACGAAATTGATGAGCCCATGTTCACCCAACCTCTTATGTACCAAAAGATAAGAAAACACAAGATCTGCTTGGATCTCTATGCCGACAAACTCATCGCTGAAGGCACTTGCACAGCTGAGGAAATCAAATCTGTTGCTGATAAATACGAAAAGATTTGCGAAGAGGCTTTTGAATTGGCAAAGAAGGAAACACACATTAAGTACAAGGATTGGATCGATTCTCCTTGGTCTGGTTTCTTTGAAGGCAAAGATCCCTTAAAAGTATCACCCACAGGAGTGAAGACCGAAACCTTAGTTCATATTGGTAACAAATTCTCTGAACCACCACCAAACGCTGCTGAATTCGTGATTCACAAGTATGTTGTTTTGCATTGTAAAATTCTATTAGTGTTCTTACGTTATATTTTTTTCTTATTTAGGGGTCTTACTCGTGTTTTGAATGCCCGTAAGGCTATGGTTGTTGAGGGAGTGGCCGATTGGGCTCTTGGTGAAGCCATGGCATTTGGTACTCTTCTAAAAGAGGGTGTGCATGTCCGCCTCTCCGGTCAAGACGTTGAACGAGGTACCTTCTCTCACCGTCATCATGTTTTGCATCATCAGTTGGTTGATAAGGCTACTTATAATGCTCTCCAACACTTGTATCCCGATCAAGCTCCCTACTCTGTATCGAACAGTTCCTTGTCTGAATATGCTGTACTTGGTTTCGAACATGGCTACTCTATGACCAATCCCAATGCCTTGGTGTTGTGGGAAGCTCAATTCGGCGATTTCTTCAATACCGCCCAATGTATTGTGGATCAATTCCTTTCTAGCGGTCAAGCCAAGTGGGTTCGCCAGTCCGGTTTGGTTATGCTGTTACCGCATGGTATGGAAGGCATGGGCCCTGAACATTCATCGGCCCGCGTTGAACGTTTCTTGCAAATGTGTTCGGATGATCCTGACTATTTCCCCCCAGAATCTGATGAGTTTGCAGTTAGACAATTGCATGATATTAACTGGATTGTAGCTAATTGCACCACTCCCGCTAATTTGTTCCACATTTTGCGTCGTCAAATCGCTTTGCCTTTCCGTAAGCCTTTGGTTCTCCTCACACCTAAATCTCTCTTGCGTCACCCAGAAGCCAAATCACCTTTCACCGAAATGGCCGAAGGCAGCGAATTCCAACGTATTATCCCCGAAAAAGGTGTTGCGGCTGAAAACCCTAGCGGTGTCAAAAAGGTTATTTTCTGCAGCGGCCGTGTATACTACGATTTGACTAAACAACGTGCAGACAAAGGTTTGGAGAAGGAGATCGCTATTGTTCGTGTTGAGCAAGTGAGTATTAAGTTAGTTATAATTGAAAAGTTTTGTTAACTACTTCTGTTTGTTTTGTTTCTTTCAGATTTCGCCATTTCCCTTTGATTTAGTCAAGGAACAGGCTAACATTTACAAAGATGCTGATTTGGTTTGGGCTCAAGAGGAACATAAAAATCAAGGCTGCTGGTCTTATGTGCAACCACGTTTCTTAACCGCACTCAACCATTCTAGAGATTTAAGGTAAACTATAATTTTTTATACTTTTATTCATAAAGTATTAATTTATTTTTTAACGGAAAAGAGTTTCTATTTTACGCTTAATTTTGAATTTTTTAGTTTGAATACATTATTTGCCGAGTTTAAGTTTTGAAATTTTATTTAATCCTTCACCATTTTTATTTGACTGTAAAATAACTTCAATTAATTATGTGTACTTTTTTATTTTCTTGTTTGCAAACTTTTCAAACACTCACCTTTATTATTTCACCTCTTGTATGAACGAATTTTTTCTCACACCAGTTGTCTCTATTGTAGTTAAACATATATTTTTAAATGTTTGATATAAAATAATTTAAAATTGATTTGCTTCTAATGAGATATTATTTTCTATTCAAAGATCGAATATAATGTTTGTTCCGAAATAGAATGTTTTGTGCAAATAAATTTAATTTGTGTGAAATTTTGTAATTATTTTTCAAAAAATTACAGCTCGTTAAATTCAAAAAAAAAATTTTCATATCCTTCCTTTCGAATAAATTATACTTTTTATAATTTAGGTACCAATTACTAGAATTATTTTATTCCTTTTTTAAAAGTCTAAGTTCTCGGATCAGGGAAAAAACGTTACAAATATCTACTTGTCTATTTAAATTTCTTAAACTTTTCAGAGATTGTAGTTTTTAAATAAGTGTCGAACTTATGGAATATAAAAATTTAAAATTTTTTTCGTCACAAATAAATGCGAAACTATTGACCAGATTAAAAATAATATTAGTACGTAAGTTTATTAATTTTTGATATAACTATATTTTGGCGAGTAGAACCACGTAAACGACTGGATATTTGAATTCAGCGTCCCAAATTACCTAAGAAACAATCTTCATTTGCTTCAGTCCATAAATTTACCTAAATCTTGTGCAGTTTTGTTGACTATAATATTCAAGGAAATCGCATACAAGATGTATTTTAAAATTATTTGCTTCGCCAATTAATTAATTCTAAAACTAATAATTCTTTGTTTTTAATTTATCTTCTGCTTACTGTTCTTCCTATGGTTCTGAAACATTTTTTCTTTCATTTTAAGAATTGTATTAAAAAATTCTTCAATTTTAAAACATTTGTTTCCAAGTGAAAATTAATTCACATGGCATTCACGATGGCCAACTTTCGGTCGGGAGAAAGAAAAATTTCGATGGTATGAATTGTTCGCTATAACTGTGATTAAAACAGGAAAATGTAACCTTTTTCCCAGAAATGGAAACGCAAGTAAATATTTTTCAAAATTCGTATGCAAAACTTCCCTATTGGAAGAAAATATTCGATTTAGTTTTAAAAATTTAAGTCTTAGTTTACGCACGACATGATTCTTTCTTTGTTCACACGAGTCATGTCATGTGCACGACATTTACTTGCAAATACCTTAAAATTACGAACGAGAAAACAAAACGTAGTGACAGTACATGCATCTGAGTAATCGTTTCTTTTCCCCTCGCCACTCTTGGCTATAAAGTAGCAATCATGTCAAGAATAAATGACATTTGTAAACTCAGACTAATTTCACATATACTTTAAGTTTGCAAAAAAAATTATTTCATATTCTTTATTTTTTTATCTAATTCTTTTTTTTTATTTTAAAATATTCTCACAAACGATCCAAAATTTTTTAAAATAAAATCTGAATACCATTTAGAGTTTATCTAACTAAATCTACTCAATGTTTTTATTTAAAACGACAAAAAGATATTCCATTATTTTATTGAATATATTTATATAAAAGCTTTTGTTGTATTACCATAGTTTTTGCATTCCACTTATACATAAACATGAACAATTTTGAATCATAATTCCATGCTTTTCATAACTTTAACATTTTTATCATTTATTGATTATCACTTGCTTTTAAGTTGTGTTTTTTTAATATTGTAAATTTTTCTTAAGTTTAACAAGTTGTTAGCAAAATCCTTATTTCCTCCAAGTAATAACAGTCTTAAATCCAAAAAAAAATTAAAAAGAATCCAATCAAAAATGTTCCTTTTTTGTGTGTATGTATTATTGTTATTGTTGTTGTTGCAGCCCCAGTGATGCTACTTCCTCTTCCACTACTACTACTACTACCACTATCAATACTAATGATTCCGTTTCCGATAATCAATCGAAACCGTGGTTAAGTCGTATGTTTACATCTGGTGGTAGCAAGTCTGCTGATAATGATGCCTCCTCTGGCAGTCAACAGCAGACTAGTGAATACGGTGACGTTAAACATTTTGATTTGAAAAATGTTCGCAAAGATTTCAATAGACCAGCGGGTCATTCTGCGGCACCTGGTGTGCGTGTTTCTAAAACTGGACGTAAAATTAGGTGAGGGTTCTTCTACCACTTATTACTACCTAATATCACATATCTTCTGTTGTTGTAATTCATTATAAATAATATTGTAATCAAATTACGGTACTGCTGTATATAACTAAATATATTTATATATTATATCAACATAGATATATATAGTATATTTATACATATGTATTGCATCCATATATATATATATATATATATATATATATATATATATATATATTTACTAATGACAACGACAAAAATATTTTTTACTTTATAATTTCGAATGTAATTCTTCGACTGAGTTTACATCAGGCAAATTTACTTGCCGCAAGTCTTATTAGCTTTGCTACAAAATTTGACTTGTGGCAAATAAACTTACCTAATATAATCCTTTCAAAAACTTTTAAAATTAAAAGCAGCGATCCCACTTAAAACCGAATGAAATATTTTTTAGCAATTAAAATGCATCAAGGAATATTTCGTAAATTTCTTAATGAAAATAGGCCAAGGCTAAATGCGCGGCAAATATGCTCGTCTACTCAAAACAATACTAATGTAAAAAAAACATTTCGTAAAATAGAAACATAAAACCAAGGCAAATTCATAACAGGTATATCTACTTTATTTGTCAAAATCAAACGTCAAACACTATACATAAATTAAATATAAAAAATTTTTACAAACAAAACATATCGAAATGCACGGAGATGCAAGGAGCAAAAAAAAATCAGGTGAGCTGTCGAGACCACCTGTTATGAATTCTCCTTGCATAACACCCTATTAATTTTTATTTTAATTAATTTAGAATACAAATAAGAGAAAAGCACGTTTTAAATGATATATAATTTTTGTCTATTAGACAATTACATGACCATGTATGGCAGTTTTGCTGATCACAATAATGGACACATTTGATAAAAAAGTTATAACTCAAAAACTGCTTTTTTTTATTTGTGTAATATTAAAATTAGTCTAATATCCAGTATATCCACACTTATTTGACATACATTTTTCCACTCGTCTGACCATACTGGAGATTAACTTTCGTCAATTTCCCAAGGGAAACTCGTACCATATTCCTTGAGCTGTATCTTCTTAATATAACTGCACAAGTTCTCTATCGGGTTTAAATCGGAATATTGGCTTTGGTCTGCATAAAACGAGAGCGTTCGTTTCTAGAATCAATTTTGAACTAACTTTGAACTGTGTTTGGCAGTCATTGTCGTGCCGGAATGTTCGCAATAATAGCATATTCTCTGTTGTATATGGAAGCATTACACTTTCCAACACTTTGCTGTCGATATTGTTTCAGATATGTCGGACCCACGTAATTCCATGAAAAGCATCCACAAACGAAGACGTTCCCTCCACAGTGTTCAACTATCTGTTTTTGGCGGACACTTATTTTCGTTTGCCATTAATTTTTTTGCTATAGAGCTAAAGCAACTTCTAACCGCACAATATGATGCGTACTGTTGGTGAACTGACTTCAACACCAATTTTTAAGATATAAAAGGTTTCTTTGCCATTACGATGCTACGTCTTTTTATTTCTGGATAAATATTTATAATAAATATTTTTATTTATTGGATAAAGTCTAAAGTTCTTCCTAAGCTTTTTGCTATTTCGCGCAAATACTTCCCATGATTTCTGATGGGTGCGATAATTTTTCTCCTGCCTTCGGTACAATGACACTTTCTTCAAATAGTCAAGTGTATTTATTATAATGATAAAAATCGTTTGTGCTCTAAATCTAATCCGTTTATTTAAATCAGCCTAAATGCATATACTAGCCAAATTTTGCGTTTGAAGGACATCGCTAGATGGAACTCTAACGAAAAGCAAATACTGTCAAAATTTCAAAAGATAATTCTAGAGTTAACGTCTGTTCAATATCATCTTTTAAGGTGTATCTGTTACTTTGAGCTCGTGTTTACGTGTACATATGTATGTATGTATATCTGTAAGAAAGATATGAAATCCAAAATTTGTTGTTCCTTATGTAACATTAATGTAGTTGGATTACCAGTTTCCTTTTCTTGTTCCTTGTATTTCGCTCTTTTAATCAACCTTGATTTGGTTAAGTTGCCAGATGAGTGGAAATATACTTAATTAAGGAGTGCCTTCTCCTACTTTGATTAGGCAACCCATGCGCTATATTTTTATTCGTTGTTATGTTATGATTGCTATAAACAATATTTTTTCCGATTTTCAAATGGGCGAATTTCGGTCTTAGGTGGGATCTTAGAATACAATATAAATTAAAACTTTTCCTATTTATGTATGTACATTCCTTTTTATTGGTTTAAGATTAATTGAATTTCATGTTGTTAAAAGATTAACTGCCTGTTCGCCGATATCGAAAGAAATATATCTTTCGTATAATTGCATTTAAAACAAAAACAAAGTTTGTAAAGTTTGTTTTTTGTTTCAAATATAACTATACGAAAGAAAAATTTCTTTCGATATCGGCGAACAGGCAGTTAATTTCTTTGTAATTACTTTAAAATGTATATTTAAATTTGGTGTGTTAATTATATGGCTGTTTCTTTGATTTTTGTGGCTTATGTCGATAAATGCATGTTATATGCTTCTGTCCTTGATATACACTGTGTTTAATTTGTAAGTTCTTGTTTTTTTTTTGTTTTGTTGCCAATAATTTTCATCTGATTAATTTAGTGCTGAATCATTAGAATGATTTATTAAAAATGTATGAATACATATCCCATTATAAGCATCAACAAATTAATACATAACGCTCCTATTCAATGAATAGCAAATATAAAATTTTCAAAATCATATTTATGTATGTTTTTATTTTGAAGAATTCATATACAGTGTAAAATGAACAATTATCATTAAAAACTAACACAGTTAAGTGCGAAAAATATCGCTTTAAAAACAAAATGAAAAGTATATAAAAAATAATTTTGCATTCACTCGCATTATTATTACACTAATATCCCGTTTCGCCTTAACCGCATGAAAATCGTAACTCTGAAATATTAAATTTCTGTGGAAAAGCCTGTGCTTACAACCCAACGCATTTCAATTCTGACCGTCCCGTAAAGGTGTGCAGCGTCTACCAAGCTCATCAAAGCTACCGTCTCCCTAGTCTCATACAAGAGTATCGATTTATTAAGCTCTCTGTAACAGCGCGCACTGATTTATTAGCTCTAAATTAGCTATCATGTTTGTGTACTTCTTAATCTTGTAGCAGTTTCCTTTTATTGTTTTTTTGTCTTTGGTAAAAATTTGAAAAATTATCATTTCCCCGATCCCTGAATGTCAGTTTAGTACAACTTCTTCGTGGAAAAATTTAAATCGAACGTCTACAAGCAATATATCTTCTTTTCTGCCTCCTATATATTACTTTCCTAGTTGCAGCACAATCCTTTGCAAATGTAGGATCATCACCTGAGTGCTGCACCAAATGAAAGTAAAGAGGTTAGTTTATACGTACTCTTTTCGTCAGTCATGAAATGCTTGCATTGAGAAAAGCTGATAAAAATTCCTCGGAGGTTTTTATTAAATTATTCTGGGAATTGCTTGTTGAGTATCTCTATCTTTGGAGGTACTCTAACTATTCTTAGAGAAATACTCATACCGAAGAGATCAATTGAATTTAATCTCTATCATTGAGCATCAAGGCAGCACAAAAGAGTTCCAATGATTGATTTTATATATAAAACAATAAACATCTGCATGAAACTAATTAATGATGTTCATGAAACCTTCATCATTATTTTTTATTCATTCGTTATTATTCAATACAAATGAATAGCTACGAAAGGAGAACAATCAACACTCGATAGTTAAGAGAAATGTGTAATGAAGTTTATTTGTTCAATTATACAAGATCGTACTAACATTTATAAATGTAAAACAGAACAAGACTTCAATAAATATCAATGAAGTTCATGCGTTGCCAGTTGCAGGAAAAAGGAAAATTATTTATGAAATACTTAAAACATACACAATGAACTAAATCGCAAAAAACAAAGAATATAAAAACTATAAAGAATTTAAAGTTTAAGGATTTCATAAATGATTTCATTTGGTAAAATATCTCATTTTAATAAAATATTTATTCTATATTATCTCCCGCTATCAGGAAACGGTTTTAGAATGGTTAATTTACATATAATTATTGCAATGTTATTAATTTTTAAAATAACGAAGGTCTTAACATATCACCAATAAGTGGACATTGTACTACTTGATTTAACTGCCTTTTGTTTAAGCGCTCTTTTGATTTAACTGCCCAAAACTATTAATTTCTGTCACTATTCCTTAAAATCCCATACAAATTCGTTTTTTCAGTTCAGTTCTTTACCTGCACTTTTAAGGTAAATGTCTTAAATTTGATTTCACAAAATTGGCAACACTGCTATTGCGTATTAATAAGAGAGATGAGATCAGAGCGAGAACTACGAAATAAAAATCGTTTCAATGAACAATGTCTTCGTGTTAACGAAGTGAATCAAAATGATCTCACTCCTGGTATGAAGAAATCAACAGTTTGTTTGGTGTTTTGATTTTATTCGAAATAAAGTTTTAGTCAATGAACATATGAAAATGATCATTGATGATCACGTTCATGCAACCCTATACATATAAAACAATGAGCTAATATGCAACAAATAGTTTTATAGAAAAGTGTTGCATCGAATATTTTAAAGATAAATATTAAAATAATTTTTGAAAATTAAATATTTTTAAGAGTTTTTAAGTTTTATTTTACTATAATAGAGACAATCTCACATCTTAATCATTTTTTCATTACACATTTATAACATATTTTGCTTGGTGTTTATGTATCGCTCTATATTTTGATTTGACCAATATATCATATCATTTTGTATTTAATTTTACTTGAATGCTTTAATATTAATATTTAGGTATGTTTCTTTACTATATGCCAATACGCATGAAAAAACGTTTCTTCTTACTCGGTCTGTATTTTTTGGCAAAATGTAAAACAATCAGCTGTTTCAGCAAATAAACAATGGCAAATGATAAATTTGATTTGAACCTACAAAATTACTGACAAAATCAGTATTAGTTTAGCCAAAATTCAAGACCAAATACATGCACATGCATGTATGCATGCATATCAACAAATAATAATAATGTGATTAAAAAACAATATTTATGTTTATTATTATTAATTTTTGTTGTTTAGTTGGGTTTTTGCGCTCCGGTTTCTTTTCTTTTATACATATTTTTTTCTTACTGAGAGCAATTCCGGTTTACTCTCATGTTACCGAACTTTTCCATAAAAAGTAAAGAAACACATCTATTTATTTTGCTTTAAAAATATCTAAATGTTTGTACATTTTATTTATGAATAATTTTAAAAACTATATATTCAAAAATAAAAGTTCTCATTTAAATTCTATCTATCCTAGTTATGCTGGACGTCCATGTGGTGCTTCGACTGCTACCGGCTCTAAGGCCCAACATATACGTGAATTGAATGCCCTGTTAAATGATGCCATCAGTATCTAAATAACTCTTTGACTATGTTGATGCATGAAACGGCATATGTTTGTATTCATAATCATGGTTAATTGGAATAGTTTTAAGTTCAACTAAAATTCAAGTGACAAACTTTTACGACTAAAATGGTTCTACTACGTACATACATATACAACATATTAAAAAGATATTTTTTGTCTAATTTAAATTTTATTAAAATGTAAGTATATTTAATTGTTCAAGTAAATGCAAGTCCACAACATCACATTTGTATATTTGTCAAACTCCATATAAAAAACCAACAACATTTTGTATATGTGGAGTTTGAGAATCTGACGAGTGAAACTTTTTGTTTTAGATATGCATGTACTTGAATAAATATACTTTGTTATAACTACTATACACATGTTCTTAGTATACATATATTTTTTCTGACTTTGACAACAATTTAAATGTTTTATTTTTCGTATGAAATTAAATATAAAAAGTAAATTACAAACTCTTAATTATTTAATATGAAAACGAAAAATTTAATATAATTTAGATAATTGTACAACTAAGAAATGTAGTTAAAAGTTCGTTAAAACAAATCTCTTTAGTTTTAGCAATAAGAAACTGATTTTTAGCCAAGAAATAAAAATTAACGAAGCTAGTGAGGAACAAGCAATTGTCTATGAAAACCGAATGTAAAACAAAAATATTTTTAGTTATTATTTATTTTAAATATTATTAATTAATTATTAAACAGAAAGAATAAAAACAACAAAGGAAGCGATTTAAAAACTAATATTTTTATTTTTATAAGTGAAAATACTGGTTTTTAGAATGGAAATAAAAAAATGTCAAAATATTGTTTATCAGGGATTTATTTAACTGTATTTTTTATTGTCTTTATCATTTTTATTTTATATATAATGTAAAAAAATTAAAAATTTTTCCTTTTAGTTTAGTTTTGTTCAAGTATTATTATATTTTTTGTTTCCTTTCTTCATGTTAAAAAATAAAATCCTTGTGCCTCTTCTTAAAAACAAAAACATATTTAAGTGTTTTTATTTTGTTAATTTTGTAAAACCAATAAAGTAACAAATTAATTAAATGCTAAATAGCAAACGTTTGATAAGTAATTAAATTAAATTTTTAATAAGTGACACTTTTAAAGATGTATGTAAGTAACTAAAAGAAATTGACAGAATTGTATTATTCTCAAGAGAAGTCCTGAATTCGTTTATACAATTTCCAATTAATTTACCTATTAAACGAAATAAAATTACTATTTTGTGTCCATGGGGAAGAGGAAGATCGTTTGATGTGACACATTTCTGAAAACTTCATTTATGAGTACATACTAGAGGGTTAACTTTAATAGACTTTTGTTCCAGCTATTTGTGTCATTTTTCAATCGGAGAAATATATTATTGTTATTTTTAATAATAAAAGAACAAAAACAATCAAAATGTAGAATTACTAGAATTTTTAAGCATAAGGAATTAATTTTGCTTTGAATGTTTCTCAAGTACATGCTTTTGTATGCTATTCTTATTAAAATATTTCTTACTAATAAGTATCTGTGAATTTTTAAAGTTTTAAAGAAAGACTTAAGACAGATACGCAAATTTATAGGATTTTTGCCATTTTTACGTTTTTTGCTTATATCTCGGAAACCCGTGGGCGGATATGGCCCGAAGACACTATAACTGAGTTTTTCGGCTGCTGAATCCGAAAATACCAATTAAATTTTGATACGACCAAGATTTCCCGAAAATCGTATTTTTTCAAGTTCGTGTCTTAAGTCTTCTGTTATTTGTTTATGAAACAGCTAGTGATGTGATTGACAAAGACTTAAGACACATACTTGAAAAGTGCAAAATTTCGGTTAAATATACATTTAATTTTGAAATGGCCAATGTTCACGTCATTTACGTGTATTGTATGTGATCGTGAGCAAATATTTCCTTTAGCAACTTGACCACAAACAAGATTGGCAAAAGTTTCTCAAGTACATGATTTTGTGTCATTCTTATTAAAAGATTTCTTACTAATAAGTATCTGTGAATTTTTTAAGTTTAAAGTTTTAACAATTCACTTGCACCAACGAATTAAAAAAAATTTAACACACCAATACATTAAGTATGTAGTTCTTTTGGAAATAAAAAAATGTACCAAATACTTGTCTTAATTGATCAACGTGGCATTTCCGTGTCTGGAAAAACTTTATTTAAAAGAAAATATTTCTTAAACATATTTTAAGGGACAGGATTTTTTATGTATTTTAATTTACAAGAAATTTTGTGGGAGCTTGCAAGTAGGGCGCATGTGTCTTAAGTCTTCTTCAATTTTCGTACAGCATTACGCCCGAAAGACTTAAGACAGATACGCAAATTTATAGGATTTTTGCCATTTTTACGTTTTTTGCTTATATCTCGGAAACCCGTGGGCGGATATGGCCCGAAGACACTATAACTGAGTTTTTCGGCTGCTGAATCCGAAAATGACAATTAAATTTTGATACGACCAAGATTTCCCGAAAATCGTATTTTTTCAAGTTCGTGTCTTAAGTCTTCTGTTATTTGTTTATGAAACAGCTAGTGATGTGATTGACAAAGACTTAAGACACATACTTGAAAAGTGCAAAATTTCGGTTAAATATACATTTAATTTTGAAATGGCCAATGTTCACGTCATTTACGTGTATTGTATATGATCGTGAGCAAATATTTCCTTTAGCAACTTGACCACAAACAAGATTGGCAAAAGTTTCTCAAGTACATGATTTTGTGTCATTCTTATTAAAAGATTTCTTACTAATAAGTATCTGTGAATTTTTTAAGTTTAAAGTTTTAACAATTCACTTGCACCAACGAATTAAAAAAAATTTAACACACCAATACATTAAGTATGTAGTTCTTTTGGAAATAAAAAAATGTACCAAATACTTGTCTTAATTGATCAACGTGGCATTTCCGTGTCTGGAAAAACTTTATTTAAAAGAAAATATTTCTTAAACATATTTTAAGGGACAGGATTTTTTATGTATTTTAATTTACAAGAAATTTTGTGGGAGCTTGCAAGTAGGGCGCATGTGTCTTAAGTCTTCTTCAATTTTCGTACAGCATTACGCCCGAAAGACTTAAGACAGATACGCAAATTTATAGGATTTTTGCCATTTTTACGTTTTTTGCTTATATCTCGGAAACCCGTGGGCGGATATGGCCCGAAGACACTATAATTGAGTTTTTCGGCTGCTGAATCCGAAAATGACAATTAAATTTTGATACGACCAAGATTTCCCGAAAATCGTATTTTTTCAAGTTCGTGTCTTAAGTCTTCTGTTATTTGTTTATGAAACAGCTAGTGATGTGATTGACAAAGACTTAAGACACATACTTGAAAAGTGCAAAATTTCGGTTAAATATACATTTAATTTTGAAATGGCCAATGTTCACGTCATTTACGTGTATTGTATATGATCGTGAGCAAATATTTCCTTTAGCAACTTGACCACAAACAAGATTGGCAAAAGTTTCTCAAGTACATGATTTTGTGTCATTCTTATTAAAAGATTTCTTACTAATAAGTATCTGTGAATTTTTTAAGTTTAAAGTTTTAACAATTCACTTGCACCAACGAATTAAAAAAAATTTAACACACCAATACATTAAGTATGTAGTTCTTTTGGAAATAAAAAAATGTACCAAATATTTGTCTTAATTGATCAACGTGGCATTTCCGTGTCTGGAAAAACTTTATTTAAAAGAAAATATTTCTTAAACATATTTTAAGGGACAGGATTTTTTATGTATTTTAATTTACAAGAAATTTTGTGGGAGCTTGCAAGTAGGGCGCATGTGTCTTAAGTCTTCTTCAATTTTCGTACAGCATTACGCCCGAAAGACTTAAGACAGATACGCAAATTTATAGGATTTTTGCCATTTTTACGTTTTTTGCTTATATCTCGGAATCCCGTGGGCGGATATGGCCCGAAGACACTATAACTGAGTTTTTCGGCTGCTGAATCCGAAAATGACAATTAAATTTTGATACGACCAAGATTTCCCGAAAATCGTATTTTTTCAAGTTCGTGTCTTAAGTCTTCTGTTATTTGTTTATGAAACAGCTAGTGATGTGATTGACAAAGACTTAAGACACATACTTGAAAAGTGCAAAATTTCGGTTAAATATACATTTAATTTTGAAATGGCCAATGTTCACGTCATTTACGTGTATTGTATATGATCGTGAGCAAATATTTCCTTTAGCAACTTGAGCACAAACAAGATTGGCAAAAGTTTCTCAAGTACATGATTTTGTGTCATTCTTATTAAAAGATTTCTTACTAATAAGTATCTGTGAATTTTTTAAGTTTAAAGTTTTAACAATTCACTTGCACCAACGAATTAAAAAAAATTTAACACACCAATACATTAAGTATGTAGTTCTTTTGGAAATAAAAAAATGTACCAAATATTTGTCTTAATTGATCAACGTGGCATTTCCGTGTCTGGAAAAACTTTATTTAAAAGAAAATATTTCTTAAACATATTTTAAGGGACAGGATTTTTTATGTATTTTAATTTACAAGAAATTTTGTGGGAGCTTGCAAGTAGGGCGCATGTGTCTTAAGTCTTCTTCAATTTTCGTACAGCATTACGCCCGAAAGACTTAAGACAGATACGCAAATTTATAGGATTTTTGCCATTTTTACGTTTTTTGCTTATATCTCGGAATCCCGTGGGCGGATATGGCCCGAAGACACTATAACTGAGTTTTTCGGCTGCTGAATCCGAAAATGACAATTAAATTTTGATACGACCAAGATTTCCCGAAAATCGTATTTTTTCAAGTTCGTGTCTTAAGTCTTCTGTTATTTGTTTATGAAACAGCTAGTGATGTGATTGACAAAGACTTAAGACACATACTTGAAAAGTGCAAAATTTCGGTTAAATATACATTTAATTTTGAAATGGCCAATGTTCACGTCATTTACGTGTATTGTATATGATCGTGAGCAAATATTTCCTTTAGCAACTTGAGCACAAACAAGATTGGCAAAAGTGAGAATGAATGAGTGGAATTTTTAGATACTTATCAAATTATTCGATTCGCTGCAAATATTATTGATCAAATTATACAATATTTTAGGTGATAATTTATAAACATTTTGAATAAAATGCAAATGCACTAATATTTATGTAAGTTTAGTAGACATATATGTATGTGTATGTAAAACGCTCTTTAAATATATAAATTTTTGAAATAAGATAATTACATGTAAAATGGTGACGTGATAACGGATATTTTTAATGCCGTAAGTAAAAATACAGATATCAAACATAATTCGATATTTAATTAAAACTTGTAACAGAGTGTTGTATGTTTAAGAGCAAACATTGACTTGAAATAATTTTTTTTACTATTTGATAAACAAAATATTTAGCTAAAACAAAAATCTCCTTAAAGTAATTATTGCATAGAACACAGGCTCTAATAAATGTGTTAAGCACCATCTTTTTATTTTAGATGGATTTTGTTTAAGACTGCACCTGTTTGGAAATATATTTTTTAAGCCAATTTAAACACATGTATATTGTATTGCTATTAATTATAATTGCACAGTAAGAGTAGTCTACGAATAAAAAAGTATTATTAAATAAATACATATTTGAAATTAAAAAGAACTGCATTTTTCGTTAAAAAAATTATTATATACACATTTTGTTATTACCGTAAAGAGTTTTTACTTGTACTGTTCAAAACCAAGGATAGTGGTATTCAATCTAAATATTGTTCGATCTACACAAAAAATTATTATTAGTAAATTTTTATGTCAATGAAATTCATTGGATATGATCCGAATTTCCAGTACTTTCGTTTCATAAGTTCTGGATCTTGCATTCAATTTTTTGTTTTGTGATATGTATATCGAATTAACTTGGCTTTTATGCGTATTTAATTGTCGTTAATATTCTTGATCGTGACTTAAGAGTGTGCTCGTATTAGCATTAAATTCAAGATTTTGCATGATCGTGCCTGAGTTACATTTTTGTTAGTAAGCGTGCATTATTGTGAGTAAAAAGTTTCTCTCGATCTCTAAAAATAAGAGAACAAATAAAATAATAAAATGGAAAAGATAAAGTCGTGCAAAGTAGAACCACATAAATGATACGTAATTAAAATATACTTATGCATGCATGTATGTATTGCGACTCTGAAATAAAAACTCGTTACTTTTTTGATTTATCGTTTGAAAAACTGATGGATGTCAAATTTATTTTCATATACTTTTTTTGTTAAGATTTTTCCAGTCTTAAAAAAAATAATTTAAAAAAAAAAAAACAAATTAAAAATTATATGTACAATAAAATTAGAAATGTTAAATTTTCGTAAATTGCATAATAACACTAGTAGATTAATAAGATCGGTACGAAATAAAGCCAACAACTAAAATATTCTAAAAATGTTCTTCATCCACAGATTTTAAATTGTCCAGCGTGTTACTGCAATCGTAGAGCTGCGGCTAAAAATATAGCGAACAATCAAGATGCCGGTCAGTCAACGGTGGGAGACGGTAGTAGTGCCACTTATATAGAGCTTATGTACAATACATGGCTGCAAGATCGCACGTGTGTTCATCCTGTTAGTTTACTTTTAGTTTGAAATTTAGAATATATGTACATATGTATTTTATAATATCGGTTATTGTAGTCGTGGGATGCTTACTTTCGTACTGGTGCTTACAAATCTGTTCCTGCCGTTTCGCATTCCCAACGGAATTCGGAACCCATATCGCATTTTTGTTGCGGTGCAAGTACTAACAGCAGCACCACTGAACAACAAATAGAAGATCACTTGCAAGTCCATAATGTTATACGAAGTTATCAAACGAGAGGATTTCTAGCCGCAGACTTAGATCCCTTGGGCATAACCACGCGCGAAAAATTTCTTACAAAATCTGGAATGAAATTGAATGCTAATGAAAAGGTTATGCTTCAAAATTCAAAGTTTTTTAGGGGTAAGTAATTTTATGGTTTTGCATTATAACATTTTTAAACTGGTAGAGTAGGTTTTTGCTCTGCATTAACAAAATATACAGAGATGCAATTAAGTGCATATACTTACTACTCTTGCAAATATGCCAATAACTTAAAAAAGAGTACCGAAATGTTCTCTCATTGCTCATTCATGTATGTATGTGTATGCGGGTTTTTAAATTTTGCAGCCTCTTTTCATAAATATTTGAAAGACAAAAACTATTTTGCTTAGCACATGCATGAGTTACAAAAATCGTGTGTTACAAAAAGCACTCTAAACTAATTGATTGGAAAATTGATGGCAAATGTTCTCAAATGCAATAATATGGAATCTTAAATGCACTAGACTGTTAATGGGACTAATATACCAAAGCCCAATTACCAATACTGTGCAAATGGTCTTGCTTGCATCGTAGCATTTGCAAAGTGGTGCAGCATATTTTTACTCTACAATAAAACAAAATACAAAGATATGCACTTGCTACTCTTGTATAAATAAACAACACAAAAACCTGTAGTTTATATTAACACTTCATTGTGCAACAACCAATTGAGAGAATTCAAAGTAGATCCAGCGAACTAAAAAATGAAGAGGAGAAGGAATTTCATGTTTTGCAACATGTTTATAGAAATTGATTGTAAATATTTACAATTCCATAAATTTGCAATCACAAATGCACAACATTGTGAATTGGGCTATTAGAAAGTGGTGGAGTACCAAACAAAACTCAATACGGGAGGGAAATCTGAGATTCCTCGTGTATGAAGAGGGTGCAGGTCGATGAGAGTTCTCGGAGGAACCTTCTAATCAAATTTTGGTGGCGCTATATCCTATAGGATCGGCCAAGTAATTTGCTATCCTCCGAATCATCAAATGAGAATGCATTAATCTCAAATCATTAAACAAAAAAGAAAAAAAATCTCCAAGGCCGTTCACGATTGCTGCAAATGTGCATTCTCAAATGCTTGATTCATTATTTTAACTGAAAGCATATATTCCACGTGCTACTTTTTTGCAATGAGAATCCAACAGATTCCATTGAGTTTGATAAAAGACTTTGATAAACCAACCGTTTCTTAATATTATTTCAAGGGTAAACTTGTAGTTAAAAATGGTTTAAGATAAATAAGGTAAAAAAATTATGAGATTTTACTTAAACGTACTACAATAAAATTATCTCCAGTAATTGAATGACGAAACTATTAACAACAATGTCTGGCGAAAACTTGTTACAAAAACCTCTTACAAATTTAAAAAAATGTCATAATGGAACTTTTTAACACAATCACTAGCAAGAATACTTTTAACAAAAGTTTCTCAGTGACTGTTTAGTAAATTTCTTATTGTTGAAAAAGTAAAGCTTTGGAATTGCATACTATTATTGATATATTGCCGAGGATTTATACATGTTTTATAATTATTCGAAAAATAATCATCAATTGCAGAAGCCACATATTTAGATGACGAATTTAAACTGCCTGAAACCACATTCATTCACGGCGAAGAAAAGCAATTAAGTTTTCGGTAAGAACTTATATTTACGACGTTGATTAAATTATTTATTACAAAATAAAATAATATTACACGTTTCAAAAGGGAAATTATTAGACGCTTGGAAAGAATATACTGCAGTACAATGGGCATTGAGTACATGTATATATTCGACATTGATAAACGTAATTGGATAAGGAAAAAAATTGAATTACCCGGCGCTATGAATTTCGACAAAGATCAGAAGATGTTAATTCTCAAACGTTTAATTCGAGCTACTGGGTAAGAATATTAACTGATAAAAAGGAGAATAAAAATAATTAATTCAAAATAATTTATACACGGCTAAAGTTCATAGCATTTTGTTTAAAAATAATTGTAAATGAGACAATTTTTCTAAGAACAAATTAAATATTTACTAACTACACGTTGTTTTCGGAGGCGGCAACGCCACCTTCAGCATCAGATAAAACCAATCTATAGCAGGGATTAATTAAAAGTCAGTGCTTTCCACAATCCAGATTTGATTTCGGCAAAAATTTTTTTTATGGAAATCACTAAGAAAGTGAATGGTTTTCTTATAAATTTTGTTCCTCAAGAACTTGTATATGTTGAAGTAATAATACCTCCCATATTCTTTTTCAAATGAAAGTGATTTGTGAAAACAATGATATAATTTACATACAATCAGCACCAACTAAAAAGTTCTTAAATACAACTGAACACTGCTAAGAGGTGTTGCGGCTCCCGAAAACAGCATTCTTGTGTTCTCATGTGTAATTTTTCTTGTCTCTTGAAAAAATAGTCTCGTGTGCAATTCTTTCTGTATAAAATGTTACGAGCTTTAGCCAAATATTTGCTTTGGATTAAAAAACCAAAAAGTGTTTAAAATTCAATTCAATATTTATTAAAATTTATTATTAGAGATATGCTTGTCTGCGTTTAGACAAGGAAACATTTGGAACGGAAACATTTAGTTTGGTGGCATACTAGGGGTGGTCAAGAGAGCATCGTTTTTATGTTCGGTACTCGATGACACGCTTTGTTCACATTTTCTTTGTTGACTGTTACATTACTTTTTGCACATAAATAATGATAATATAATATTGTCGACAACATGTTCGTCTGTGTGTACGCGAAGAGAATTCCAGATATTTTTCTTACAAATGTTCGCCTTGTTAAACTCGGTCCTACGATATCTAATTTAAAAAAGTTGTTGTGGGTTGAGCAAGTCAACATTAAATTCACATTTAACGAAAATAATTTTGTTATTCTTTTATTTAGCTTTGAAAATTTCCTAGCTAAAAAGTATGGTTCTGAAAAACGCTTCGGACTAGAGGGCTGTGAGGTTTTAATACCTTGTCTTAAAGAAATCATAGATGTGTCTTCGGCCAGGGGCTGTGAATCATTTATTATTGGCTTGGCTCATCGTGGCCGCTTGAACACTTTGGCAAACATTTGTCGCAAACCATTGCAGTATCTATTTGCACAATTTTTAGCTTTATCAGCAACGGATCAGGTAAATATCGAGTTTATATTTTTAAATAAAATGTCGCAGGCTCCCTTCGAAAATCTATACATGCCTGTAAATGATACTTCGTAAGGGACTAGGAGTAACACAAAACTAACGCAAAATGTATGAAATAAACGTGGTCAATTTAACATTGCGATGTTATAGGTTTGGGTCATATAGTTCAACTTAGCATATCATCGTACTAATGCAAAAACTAATCCATGTCATTAACTCACGGATGTCTGCTCGCAACGAGTATGATCGTTAAAGCAATAAGTTGTCGTTTTTAAATTAGATGGTTCATGAATGCATTTCACAGGACCACGTTCATTATTCATTACATGTACACTATATGTGGGACCATATTGTCCAACAATTTGTGCAGGATTAATTTAATAAAATATTCGCAGGGTTCCGGTGATGTAAAATATCATTTGGGCACTTTTACGGAACGTCTAAACCGAGTGACTAATAAAAACGTACGAATTACTTTGGTGGCCAACCCTTCACACTTGGAATCTGTGAATACTGTGGTACAGGGCAAAACAAGAGCCGAACAATTCTACCGGGGGGACATAGAGGGCAGAAAAGTCATGTCTATACTCATACATGGCGATGCGGCGTTTTCTGGTCAGGGCAATGTTTATGAAAGTATACATTTAAGTGATTTGCCGGCTTATACTAGTCATGGCACTATACATATTGTAATCAACAACCAAGTAGGTTTCACCACTGATCCACGCTTCCATCGCTCTTCCCCATTTTGCACTGACGTAGCCCGCGTAGTAAATGCTCCTATTTTTCATGTTAATGCTGACGATCCTGAAGCCGTTGTATTTCTTAGTAAAATTCTTGCCGAGTGGAGAGCCGATTGGCGTCAAGATATAGTCATTGACTTGGTGGGTTATCGCCGTAATGGCCACAATGAAACGGATGAACCCATGTTCACCCAACCCTTAATGTATACAAACATAAGAAAACATAAGCCAGTCTTGCAATTGTACTCGGAAAAATTGCTTAAAGAAAATGTGATTACTGCCGAAGAGTTCAAAGCTGAAGTAGAGCACTATGACAAAATATTGGAGACTGGATTTGCCGATGCTGTTAAAGAAAAATCTATTAAAGCAAGTTTTTGTTTATTTACTTTTAATTATAATGGCTTCATCTTTTTTCTAAACTTATTTTCATTAAGTATAAAGACTGGATCGATTCTCCATGGTCGGGCTTTTTTGAGGGTCGTGATCGTACAAAAATTCTAAGCACGGGAGTCAAAGAGGAAACATTAATACACATAGGCAATAAGTTTGCTTCTCCCCCACCTCCAGAGGCGAAGTTTATAATACATAAGTAAGTCTCATAATTTTATTAAAATCATACTTTCAATAAATAAAGTGAAAATGTAGTTTAAAATATACTCGTACTTACATTCTAAAACAAAACGAAATTAAATATTTTATTGATTCCAATATGATTTGCATAATAAGAATTTATGAGAAAGATGAACATCGATGTCGGAATAACAATACTAATCACAATTTTATGCATTCCGCACTTTTCTCTTAATAGTTTTTTTTGTTGTTGTTTAGGTTTAGGTTATTACATATCGTCAGCTGAAATATAAAACCATGTAATATACAAAGAGTTCAAAATCCGGAAATTTTGATCCATAAGGTACTTTTTAAAAGTCAAAAAGTTGAAGGTTGGCCAGTTAAATGGTTTTTCATTTCAAATAACGATATGTATACTAGTTCTATATCAAATTTCCGAATTTGACTTCGACAAGTTGTACTAGATTAAAGAAGCTTCTGGTGCATAATATCGACCCAATCTATTGTCAGCTAAAATGCAAAGTCTTGTAGGTAGCATAATTTTTATTAAATATTTTCCCCTGTTCTGCAAACCGAATCAATTATAGATTGAGTGTCTTCTCAAAAACGAATAATTTTCAATTTGGTGTTTCGTAAATCGAAATATTTACTGCAGTAAAAATTGAGTACAAATACAAATTTTATACGTCAAAAATACTTTAAGAAATATGCCAAAGCAAATAATTTGTAGATGCTGAAGAAAAATGATCGAAAAATAATAAATAAATTTTGCATTATTTCATACAATTTATTTTTGATAAAGTTTGCAGTAAATATGAACAATTGTGAGACCCTTTTTGGAAGATACTTCTTAGAGCAAATTCATATTAATACACATACTCGTAAATATGAATAAATTAAATAAAAATATATTCAATTTCAAATACAAAGTTGTGTCGGACTCGATTTACAGAACAGGGGGATCGTTTATAACTTCAAAATGCATTTTTCTAAATATTTTGTATTTTGTAATCATACAAAATATTTAAATTATAAACGAAAAACAAAAATACGTTGTTACTTCAGCCACTTGAACTATTTTATTTGGTTTTTTTATTTGTACTATAAAATTAAAAAAGTGTACTTACGTGATTTTGCGTATCAGCTAACGATATATACATATTTCGAAAGGAATTAAGTAAAAGTAACTTTTATGTTTATTGTAATTCAATTCGTATAAATTTTATCAATTTACAGAGGTATTGAGCGCATCTTACAGGCACGGCAGGAAATGGTTAACAATAAAATTGCCGACTGGGCTTTAGGTGAAGCGTTTGCTATCGGCACTCTATTAAAAGAAGGCATACATGTTCGTCTCTCTGGCGAAGATGTAGAACGTGGCACATTTTCGCATCGTCACCATGTCTTGCATCATCAGACAATCGATAAGGTCACCTATAATGTGCTGCAACATTTGTACCCCGATCAAGCTAAATACACAGTTTGTAATAGCAGTTTGTGTGAGTTTGGTGTTTTGGGCTTTGAACACGGCTATTCCATGTGCAGTCCCTACTCGTTAGTCCTGTGGGAGGGACAGTTTGGTGATTTTAGCAATACCGCGCAATGTATAATTGACCAGTTTATTTCCAGCGGGGAAACAAAATGGGTACGACAATCCGGTTTGGTAGTACTATTGCCTCATGGTCTAGAAGGCATGGGCCCAGAACATTCCTCCTGTCGTCCAGAACGCTTTCTGCAAATGTGCAATGATGATCCGGATACTTTGCCGACGATTTCTGAAAATATGGCACTGCAACAATTAAATGACACTAATTGGATTGTTGCCAACTGTACAACACCAGCTAATTTTTTTCACATATTAAGACGCCAGATAGCTTTGCCGTTTCGCAAACCCTTGATTTTATGCACGCCCAAGTCGGGTCTGAGACATCCTTTGGCTAAAAGTCCATTTGCAGATTTTACGGAATGTAGTGAGTTTAAACGTCTTATTGCGGAAAATGGTGCTGCTTCCAAAAGTCCAGATGATGTTAAGAAATTAGTCTTCTGTTCTGGAAAAGTATATTTTGAATTAGTACAAGCTAGACAAAATAAAAACGCTGAAAAAGATATTGCTTTGGAAAGAATAGAACAGGTATGTATGTATATAATAGAATAGTTTGAAAATGTTAATTTCAATATTTTCGCAGTAACATTATTTCAGTCTATTAATTAAAAATATTTACATATATATTCCAAACAGATTTGTCCATTTCCGTATGATTTGGTAAAACAAGAATTAAACAAATATAAGAATGCCGAAATAATATGGGCGCAAGAAGAACATAAAAATCAGGGTTGCTGGGAATATGTGAAACCACGTTTTTACACGGCCATGGATGAAGACGATGAGTAAGTATTTTTTATTTTGCAATATTTTTATCACAAATACCTTCTTTAGTTTGTTTAATATCTATAAATATAAACAAATGTCTCCAAATGACTTTTCATAAGTCGAATATAAGGTAACGCCTTGCAATACAAAATTGGTGATAAGAACTTAAAAGCTGCCTACCAAATGTTAGATCTTGATATTGTTCTGTACTCTGAGCTAAATTTTAATGCCCACCTAGACTATATTATACCTAAAACCTATCCTGCATGTTCTTTTATAAAAAGGAACTGTAAAGACTTTTTATATCCTCTAACATTTAGAATATTATGTACCGCTTTTGTACCTTCTAAGTAAGAATATTGTTTCTTTTGTATGGACCCCCCTTTCTCGTGACCATACTGATAGAATTGAAAGAATTCAGAAGAAATTTGTAAAATTTGATCTTCATAACAAACGTATTATCTTGTCTTCTACCTCATATTATGCTCGGTGTTTGGTTTTAGGCTTAAAGGAGAAATATTAAGTCAGTCATCATAATCTATAATTTGGTTTCATCGATTATGAATACTTATTATATTTGATTTATTTTTGTAAACCTCTCAGAAGCCTTAGATACAATAATTTATTTTATATATCGGCACATGTTACTACTAATGTGTCTGTATTACGAGCATGAAGTACTTTAAATAATATAAATAATGTTATTACAATAGATTTTTCTTTGTTCGAGAATAATTTTAGATTTTTATTAGAAAATAAGTAGTTATTAAATGTATTTTTAAATTATAATTTATTATATTAATATATAATTTTTCGACCTTTTTTTA
Organism: Gymnocheta viridis; assembly: GCA_956483585.1. NCBI lineage: Eukaryota > Metazoa > Arthropoda > Insecta > Diptera > Tachinidae > Gymnocheta > Gymnocheta viridis. The sequence goes on from OY101442.1 coordinate 111,747,274, forward strand.
AATATTAGTATTATTCTTTAAGTTAAGCTAAAGGAGTAAATATTATATTATAATGAAATAATACAATATTAATGTTTTTAAATTTTAAGATTAGTTCATTTCTTCATTTTTCAAAAAAAAAACATTTTCAAACAAAAAATTTTTTTTTTCAATTGACAAACAATTTTTAAACCAAAACGGAAACAGAAATTGTTGACTAATAATTTGTTAATTTTTGTTATTTAAATTGTGTATTAATTTTTTCCTCCTGAAGAAGTTGCCCAGAGGGTAACGAAATATCGATATAAAATAAATTTGGATGATTTTTATAAAACCTCAAGCTTATTTTAAAGAATAATACTAATATTATAATTTATTAATTAGACTTTAGTGCCAAATTTTATGTACCCTCGAAATTGTTGATAACTTTTAAAATAATGATTTTATTTATCGTAAACGATAATTTATTTGTATAAAGCGTTTTCAAAAATAATAAAAAAATCAGGAGATTCCGAATCGCGCGTGTTGAGTTCCATACTTGTTTTTATTTTTTTATTGAACTATATTTTGTTAATTTATAATCGCACTTTTATTCCTAAAATTAATATTTAACGTACATATTTAGTAAATAATACTTAATAATCAATTTCAATTTGTTTTTAATAAAACAATTAATATTTTACTAAATAATTAATGTTTGTAAGTAATTTGTGGAACTTATATTTTATACACTTCTCTATAGTGAACTTCTATACAATGAAGCTCTATAGAGTGAATTTTTCTTTACAATGAAGCAATTTTTCAGATGTAAATTTGAGTTTCTTGCGCGTTTGTCTGAATATAATGAATTATTTAAAAAAAAGTTTCTGTTACGCATAATATCAACACTGTATGACGTGAATAAAGTAATAGGGGATTCCCAAAAGATGAAAAAACATAACGAAAATAAACAAATTCCCATCACTAACAATTTAGACAGTAGTTGTCCGTGTTCAGTGAACAAAAATGACTTAAGGTACGGTCACACTTGGCAAAAATTTGCCCAAAAAAACGTAACCACTACTTTTGCTTAGGGTTAGTGTGATTTAACTTGGTTTTTACAATTACAAAATGAAGTCAATTATGCAGCAAAATGCTATTTTTATATTATTTTTAATAAATGCGAACCCATATTTAAAAAATGTTGGAATTAAAGAATATACAAATTTCGGTTGTCTGTTGGTTTTTCGTTTGTCAGATATGACCGTACCTTAAGAGAAGTAGCATTTCTTTCGGGGGAAAAAATATTATTAATTAATAAAGTTGAAGATGGTGGGGAAAAAAGCAGTTTGGAATTCTTCCCAGCACTTTATCAAATATTTAAAAAACAAGACTTAAAATAAAATGCAAAATATGTATAAATTTCTGTATAATGAAGTTTCTATATAACGAAGCGATTTTCTGGTCCCAAGCAGATTCATTATAGAGAAGTTCGACTGTATATGTTTAAATTGAATGAAATTTTTTTTGCTCATTTCACATTTCTTTTTAATTCAATAAATAAGTAAAATATTAATTTTGGTAGTGAAAGTGCGACTATAAATTTAAGATTAAAAAAACTGAATTTTAGCAATTCCCACAAAAAGCACCAACTAATATATTTTTTATATATTAATGAGCCACTCAACACCCTGTGAGAATTTCTTCATGTTTGGTTATGGTTATGTGGAGTTCCTCTTAAATTCGTATATATTTAAGTATAACTCTCATGATACCTAACAGCTTTTGATAAAACATACGTTCTGCACATAAGCTCATCAACAACCTCCAAACAGAAAAAATAGCGCAGGGTTCTTAAATATTTTCTATGATTTTTTTTTTGAAATTTTAACAATAATCTTTTAAAATTTTAGTTAGCACATCATAACTCACTTATATTTACGAATTCGCATATATTATCACATGCATACTTGTTATCAATATATGTATGATTGTTTTATAAGCGTCTTAAAATTTAATATATGTACAAGTTTTTCCACTTTTTCATTTTGTATTAAACAATATCCATAATTCACATACAAAAGAATTCACACTTTGTTTTAGCACAGTGTTGCGAAATATGAAATATTGCTAGAAACTAATTTATTGTTTATACGAGTACATATAATGTGATTCAAATACTTATGCCATTTTGAAAACGTACTGATTTAAAAAAAAATTGTTTTTAAGTTATCCCAGAAAAAACATCAAAATAAATCAATAAGATTATTAGGAATTTTGGGATTTTCGTTATATGAAGTTTCATATTTCAAATACAAAAATTCATGCAGTGGAGTTCGCTTATAATTATATAATAACATATACCTCTAATAACAATTTATTGTTTATAACGAATGACTTGTTCGGTCCCAACCAAATTAGAACAAATTAGAACATCTACTTCGGAGTTTTGTAGTCGGAAGTATTGTTCACCTCCTTTAAAAACCTGCTTGACCAAACTAGACCAAAGTGTATCTGTGCCATTGAAGCTCATAATTAGTTACACATATTTTTATTTATTTTTATGGAAATCAAGAAAATCTGTTTAACAATGTCGGAAGCATAGATGCCGAAGATTTTTTATATTAAAAATTTATTTCTCTATAAATCTTCACCTAAAGTCTCGTATGATAGGATCTTCATAATAAATCACGTACCAAGCATTTTTTAAATAATTACATAATTTTTGTTGATATTATTAGTTAACGAAATTATTATTTTCTGTGAATTTAACAATAGATTCATTAAAAATAAATGAAACAAGGAAATCTTGTGCATTTTTTTATTATCGAAATTTAAAATATCTATCGCTATTAAATGTTTTTTCAGACAAAATTCGTTACACTGTTCGCCATCCAGTGTGCAAATTTTCCGCTTTAAAAGCAAAACACATACAATATCAACAATAAAACAATTTTATGCCTTCAAATATCAAAATTAAATTCTTCAAAATATTTATATATTAATAATAATACATATTCATGTTTTTGTTGGTGTTAACAACAAAATTTAAAAAAAAAATAGCAACAACAAATTCTACTTGCAAACAAATGCCACAGTACTTATACTAGAATATTTTCAAAATAGTTCACATTATTTAGGGGCAAATGAAAAAAAATAAAATAAAATAAATAAAAAGAAAACTGTGCCAAGTTCTCTTTAAATGGCCAGAGCAGAATTCGAATTGTTTGTTTGTTATTATTGTTGGTAGTATAAAGTGTGCGTAGATGACATGTATTGTCTGAATGTCAAAAAAATTTGGGTGAAAAAAACGCAAAATGTTTCTAAGCAAAACAATTTTGTATGAAGCAAAAATTTATTTATGTGTTAATAAAGGAAAAATATTTGTCTCTTTTCGTTTTGCTTTTTTAACTTTGAAAAATATTAATTTAGCGTTTAATTTTGGTATGATATATAAAACAATATTTTGAAATTATTGTCGTTTTTATTACCTTTGCTGTTGTCTCGTCAACAAGATAAATGGCAAACTTTTGCATTTCCGGTTGAAATATTGTTCTTTTTTTTTAAAAATTACGAATAATATACCGATTGGCCAGTCATAACTAATATTTTGGGGATATAGTTGCAAAGGCTGCAATCTCCATTTATATATATTTTTAAAGCTAAACTGCAGAAACTTCATAATTTAAAGATGCAGAAAAGTTATTACACTCCACACTATGTATTCGGCAGAATCGTTTTGGAAGAAGAGGTAAAGTTAGTTTGAACATATACGAGCACAAGTTGGAAAAGAAAAGTAAAGATTGCAGTCTTTGCAAATATGTACCTTTCATTTATTACTTTCAGCCAAAAGCTTTACTAGACACTAAGTAAAAACAAACTTAACAATTAACTATTAAATACTGTTAGCATTTTTTTAAATTTTTTTTCCGCCATATATACATATCAATCTATCTATATAATTAATAGGCAAACATGTTTTTTTAGAACCATTTTACGCCCGCAATACTGAACCGATTTGGAAAGACTTACATCTTTTGAAAGGGTTTTTTACATAGATGTGCACAATCTTAAATTTATTTAAATCCATTGAGTACTTTGGGAGCTATTAGCGTTTAAAGTTGTTGCTAATGCATGCACACTTATTACACATGCATGTATCAGCTTCAAGTTGAAAAACAAACAAAATCATGCTTGTGTGTTTGTCTAATTTGCTTTTGCATCATAGAAATGAGTATGATCCTTTTCTTTGCATACTTTGTAATAAGGGACAGCTGCGAAGTAACAGAGCTAATAAGTTTTAAGGTGTTTATTTAGAATGTTTTTTGTTTTTGTATTTTATTGTAGGTATTTATGTAAATTTTTAATATTTACTTTTAGAATATGTTCGATTGCGTCGGCCATAGGAAATACTAGTATTAAATATTCTTTCCATTGACCGAAAAATTATTTTTAAAAATTACGCGTACATATCAGCAACGTTATTCTAAATAAAAAAGTTAAATTTCCCCCTTTGACTACATTTTTAAGTAAAAGTTGAAAGGAAAGCGCTTTATTTATATTATTATTTGCTTTTATATTTATATTTATACACTTTCGGAAAATTATAGCAGGTCGAAAATAGCTGTTTTAAACTCTTAACTTATTTAAAAAAAATTTAACTCGTGGTGTTAGAAATCCATTGAGTACCAATAAGTGTGTTCGAGTACCCAAAAGTTTCTACAAATTTTTACTAAACTTTACTACATTTTACTAAATTGCGTTCGTTTACTCAAGTTACAGTAAATGAGAACACAAATTGAGAGCGTAAAGTGGCAGTTCATGGCTGAGAATTTACTAATTTTTACTGCAGAAATTTCTTGTAGTAAAATTTAGTAAAACATATGATTCAAAAGGTAAACAAACAAAAGTAAGAAATTAAAAGGTATACTATTTGTGAAAAAAATTATTATGTTGATCTTCAAAAAATCATCAATTTTATCAGATTAACATTTAATAGCTGCAAAGCTCTTTCTTTTTTTTCGTCTCGTAAATATATTTCTACAGATCAGGGCCATTCATTCAATTATTGTGTAAAATCAATTGAAATGTCATTTGGCACACTTTTCTAATGAAGCAACCCCCACAAATCAAATACAGAAACACTCAGTCACTCACATCCACAAACACACACACATACACTCTAATACACGTTTAACCAATCACTATTAAAGGACATTTGATTATTTATTAATGAATTTTGTAGTTTTGTAGCGCTAAACTAAATATGTCTGCACATATACATTATATTTAGATTCTTAATAGAAAAGTAAAACGTTTAAAAAATTAACTATTAAGATTGAAGCGTCATTAAAAGCATTTGTGTCATTTTAATGTTAAAGGCACGTAGACATTTCAGAAAAGTCAGAGTTTTTTTTATGTATTTTTTTTCTCAATAAGTCGACCAGTTTTTCTGCATACTCGACTATTAATGGAAGCCTCGGATGTATAGTGGATCCTTCGATTTCGATTTGGTTTTAAAGCTCTTAAAGAATTTTATGTTATAATTCCATTGAATTTTCTTTTTGACAGGAAAATGGAAAATCCACAATACCTTAAATAAGTTTAATAACGCCCGAGAGCCGCATAAAAATAACTAAAATTCACTCCGAAAATGCTGGGTTTGTGAAAACTATATTCCGCAAAATTTTAGATATTTTCGGTCGTTATAACCGTCCATCAGAGACCGGTATAAAAACGTTAGTCGAAAATGCTAATCAATTGTTACTCTGTACAAAAAAAAATCACCAGTTTAAGTTTGTTGCGAACATTACAGTAAAACTATCATTATTGTTAGGAAAATATTTAATAAATTCACAATTTGTCCCATCAGTAAAGTTTTACCACAGACGGTGGGGTAACCCACCACAATCCATTAATTACAAAAGAAGTTCTCTCGGGAAGAACAGTTTCACGGAGTTCTGAAGTAGCTTAGCTGATCGCCGCTAGCTTCATTGGACTATTGTCTACGGAGTCACTTCAAGTTTATGAAAACTTGACAAAAAAAAAAACAAAATCTGCAACTAAGCAGGGCGCAATTTTAAATTTTGAAATATCAAAGCAATTGTCGTTCATGAAATTATGTCAATGAAAGTTCATAACAGGTAGACTCGCTTCAATTCGCTTTGAAAAATACCTGCTTTCTTTGTCAAAATCAACGTCAAACACTATATATAAATCAAACATGAACAAATTTTGACAAACAAAACAGATGAGAGAGCGATGCAAAGAGCAAAAAATTCTCAGCTGAGCTGTCGAGACCACCTGTTATGAATTCGCCTTGAAAGTATGTATTGAAGTTTTTATGTTTACTTTATTTACTATCAAGGCGAATTCATACCAGGTGAACTCGAAAGCACAGAAAACTCATTGTGTTGTATCATTGTTCATTGTCAGAATGTGATTTTTGGTACATTTTTCTGGTATTAAATTTGCCTTGAACAGTTTATTTTGACATCCAAAATTATATTTCCCAAGGCGAATTCTATAGCGACTACTTGTATGCATTTGCCTTGATTTACTATTTCCAATATATCATTTTAATTTTCTTAAATTTTTCGTTTTCTAGAGAAGCAAAATTTTCATTTCCACTTTCGTAAGAATTTAGTTTCTGTGACACATTCATTCATGTCACAGAAAACGGAAAATTTCTTAGAAGTCGAAACACTTAATTTTCACAGTGGATATAACACAAAATTAGCAGAAAAGTACGTATTTGCTTATAAGCTTTGTATTACAAAGTTTGTAAGTTAACAAAAGTTTAAAATGCCTGCCTAAAATATTAATCTTTTTATGCGGCAAACTAAAGATTTGAATTGTAAATACAAAAAAAAGTATTCCGTACGGAGTCCTTGTTATACCCGCCTGTGTTATGTTTGATTTAATTAGGGGGTTTGTTTTTAATTAGGGGTTCAATTTAATTTTAAAAGAAAACGCACCTTTCAAGCTCTGCCACGCTCATGTTTTGAAGAAATGATCAATGAAAACATGCCACTTGAAATTAACGTAATTATTTATTCAATTTTCGATATTTTTATCCGTTTTTACGTTGATTAAGCAATTGAAAATACATTAATCAAAGTCACTAATGTTTCTAATGAATTTTTCTTTAATAAATTGTTTTCCCAATGTGTACATATGTACATTCATATTTACATATGTATTTATAAGATTTTTTTTTAATGAAAAGAAAAGGTATTTTCTCTTTGATCAGTCATGACTAATGTGAATTTTGTAGTGAAATTTTGTAAGTTTCATTTAGATTTTCTTTAGTTTGTTTTCATCATGTTAACAAGGTTAATGTCAACTTTTTGTGCCGTTTTTTTTCGCTTTATTTAAGATGAAATGCCTTTGGCTTTGAACTTTTTTTTATACTTTTTTTGATGTGTTAATGAAAAAATATGTATTAGTAATGAAAATAAATGTTAGTGAAGTCCTTCAAAATATAGCAAATTACTGTTTTTTTTTTCTTTTAAAAATCGCAAATAAATAAAAGAAACATCATAAAATAATGTCAAATACTTGAGAGTTCGAGTGAAAGACAATTTCAAATCAAATATGAGACGTTTATAAGCCACCTGTTACGTTGTTTTTTTAATTTCTTTTTTTTAGAAAAAAATGTCTGAGTTCTCAATAAAGAACCCAAAAAAAAATGTTTTCTTAGTGAAATTTTGCAAAGTACAAATTCGTATTTATTTTTCTATTTGATGAGAGTGTGCCAATATTCTATTGCAAAAATAGAACTTACTATGCATTTCTAATAGTATTAGAACATATCTATCCTTAACCGCCAAAAATACGTAAGCGACAAAAAACTAATTTGGTAAATGTGTTACGAAAAATTAATCAATAGTGGATTTAGTGTCTTTTTATTTTGCAATTAGCAACGCAATTTTGCAATAAAGCAGAAGCTTTCATACCCAATTAAAATCAATTTATACGTGTTGTATTTTTTATTTATTAATAACTGGAAATTGGGTTTTGTTCTTTAGTAAAAAAGAAGTGAAAAATAAAAAGTTCATTAATTTTCCTTCACAAAGTAATTCAGGTATGTGATGGAAATCGATTGATTTCAAATGTATCGTTTTAAAAACGTGTGATAAATTTCGAATGATTTTGAGAATCAATTTTGTGCCAATCTCAAAATATTAATTTAATGAAAGCAGAACAGAAAATAAAACACAAATATTGCAAAAGAAATTTGAAAATAATTTTGTCAAAAATGATTGAAAAATGTATTAAAATATATTTTAAAAATGTTTACAACAACGAAAATAATGAGTACATCACAGCTTTTTTCTGGTTTACATCGTTTTGTTTTTAAAATCGCTTTCCATCACATTTTGAACGAAATACACAATTCAATAATTTTTTCTTAGTAACACAATAGAAATGGGAGGTATTTTGTTCGCTTTGGTAAAGTACACATATATTCTACTTCCACCTACCGTAGATGCATGTCTGAACGGGACCAATCTGGAAGAATATCCTTTAAAATATCCTAAAAATTAATCTTCCTGAGTCCTTAGATTGCAAGTATTAGAAAATCCAACGAAATGATTACCAAGGAGCAGCTAAAGTGGCTAAAAAGTATTTCTTTTTATCACTAGTTGGAATAATTTTTATTCGAATGACAACCTTAGTATTGAGCAATAAATTCAAGTTCGTTGGCATTAACATTAAGCATGAAATAAACTGTCGTCAACTTATGAAATAAAAAATGACCACAGCAGCCACACAAAAAGAAATAAAAAAATAATATTACTCATAAGTTTTTTAAGTTTTTTTTTTCTTTTAATATTTTCTTTTGTGAAAACATCCTATTTATAGAGTTGTAAATTAAAAAAAAAATAATTCAACGCATTCCATTTTTAAGGCCAGAAAGATATGTGAAATAATTATGAAAGCTCTTAAGGCGTTTCTAATAGAAAAGCTTTATTTGTTATTTAATGAAAAAAATATTGCATTTGAGGCATTTGATTTGCTTCTGTTGGCTTGTAAGCAAAATATGATTTTATTTGTAAAAGTCTTGAAAATTAATTTATAAAATAAATATGTTATTCAAATGTGACTAATTTAAAGGCACTTAATTAATAAATAAATATTAAATAACGTAAAAATATGCAGATATGTATTTATGTATGTATATACAGTGAACTCGCGAAAACATGACTACTGGAAAGTGTGAACGTCTAAGAAACGTGAAAAAATTTATTTTTCCATAGAGTATTCTAGATCGTGAACCAAATCTGAAAGCTCTAAAAAGTGAATTTTTTTTTCATTTCTTTTCTAATCTGTTTTTAAATTGGGAAATCCCCGAATTACAGGTTATTTGTTTGTTTACTTATGTTTAAAAGTTTTTTTTTCGTTTATGTACAGTCTGTCAATAATTAGTTTGCTCATTAAAAATGAAAAAAAAAAATATTTTATTCATATAAATCATAAATTCATAGATATTTAATGATATCACACTGAAAAAAACTTTTAATCAGTTTGAAATAAGAAAAAAATACAACAAGCAAATTTATACTTCATTTCACGGTCAAAGATTGGAACAACAATCCTGAAGAAAATTGCACAGAATTAGGAATTATTAAAATTCAGGATCATATTGACGATGATGATGATTCGATTATATTTCAGACAGAAGTTACAATTAAATCCAAGGAAGCTGTAGAAGCTTTGGATAAGGCTTTAATATGGGCCGATAACGAGATGGTAGACCAAAGTGACATTAGAGTTCTGAGAAACCTTAAAGAAAAAGCTCTTTTAAAGATGGCAAAACAAGAAACTTACCAACAAAAAAAATACTGATTTTCTCCTTTAAACTTTATTTAGCCGATTCTTAATTAGCCAACCAATTCCTATTAGTTTTAGTTATATTAAATAGGGTAATATTTTGTTTTAAATTTGAGTACTCGATATCGCGAGTTTACTGTAGATACATATGTTTGTTAAATAAACCAAATTATATATTTCTTTATTTGTACTATAAAATTAAAAAAAAAGAAAGTATTTGACTTACAGCTGCTGTTTGTATTTCAAATACATTTTAAAATACATTTTAGAACTTTCGAATCACAAAGTAATCCCTAAAAATTGTACTCATTGTAAAAAATTGTAAAAAAAAAATCAAGTAAATAAGAAGAGAGTTTCGACAAAAAGAGTAGATACTAGTAGATATTTAAAGCCGATATCTTATTAATGTCCATGATAATTTTAAATGAAAAAATTAAAAATACAATTTTTGAAATTGAGAAAAAATATATATTTTAATTTAAAGTGATTATTTTTTTGTTTTTGGCGATTTTTTCTGTTATAGAGATCTATTTCCGGGAAGTTTTGGCGATATTTTACCATATTGCTAATTTTTCCCCATTTTAGATATAACATTTCTTGTCGATATACCCTTTAATGTTTAACGTTGAGTAGCTACTGTTGTAGTGGTCATAGGAGTACAAACTCTGCGAAAATATCAAGTCTATGCCTAAATATTTCTGTTCAAAAGATACAGTTCTATATCAAAATAACATATCTTGTATATACAACCTTAATTTTTACTTTGTTGTCATTGGGGCCATAGTTACACCCATACAGTGTATTCACGATAGCGTGAACTAATTAAAACCGATGGTGTTCATATTTTTGAATTCCAGATTTAAGAATCAAAAATAGAATGAACTTGTTGTATTTTTATGCATTAAATTTTGCTTGTTAGAATTACAAAAAATTAATTACTTGAAAGAATTTATATTCTTGTATATGGGATAAGAATAGTTGTATATAAAAGATATATTATTATATCCGAAAATTAAGGGTGAATGGCGGAGGGAGGATGGAACATATCTTGAGCATATTGGCTCAATTTTCCGATCCAAAGATACGTATATGAATAGTTTTTTAAATGGGATGTAAAAAGTCGGTGGCTTTTTCTTTTCTTAAACTTGCAACACAGCTTTCTTTTGTAGCCGTCGAACAATAAATATGCCTGTCATTTTGGTTTAAGCATTCATTGCTAGCTCTTCTAATGCTTTGTTGAATATTTGAACACGTCTGAAATCATCTAAGTAGCTCTGACACTCGCAATTGTTGTTAAATTTACAATGAATATGATAAAATATTAATAATGGTTATATTTTTAATTAAAATAAAACAAATAAGTTTTTCTTTATAAATACATATTCTTTAATTTTATTGTGGAGATATTTGTTAAGGATAGTAAAAGATACTTATTTAGATTATGACAGGGTGCTTTTATTAATAATACAAATTAAAAATAAAATTAAAACAATGAAAATCAAAATAAGAAACGATAAGAATTTCTACCTAAATATTTACACTAAAAGGATTCATAATTGTTTACTTAATATTTATATACATCGGATTTATTTTATAAATTATTACATACATATTTACACACAATATACACGAATGTTAAAAAAGAGATCATTAAAAAATTTTATTACAATTAAAATTTTTTAATTTAACTCAAAATAAATTAAAACTAAAAAGGCAAGAAAAAATAACAATTCTAACTATTTACACTCTCCATAATTCAAAAGGTTTTGAAGTGAAGGAAATATACATAAATTTAAAAAATCAAGCTTTGAAAAAATTTAAGCATGAATAACAAAAGCTTTATGACAGAATTTTATGAAACTGAATTCAACAAAATCTGAGCAGTAGCGAATTCATCTCAGACGGCATCTTGTCAAACTCTGTACTGCATGTGTGTGTATATTATTTAGAAAAAAATTGTATGTGTTATTTACATATTTCTTTTTTTATATGCCGTTTGACAGGATGTCGTTATACGTGAAATCGGTAAATACGCCATTGCGCCTACCTTATTTAATTCCCCTTGCTCAGGATTTTAGAACATTTTTGATATTCTGAACTTATGGAATTTTATTATAAGTGGTAAGAATTCGATCATAAAATTATACTTCATTTGCAGAAAAGAATTTGAAACGAAAAAAAGCATAAAATTATTATAATTAAAGGATTAAGAAAACTTATTTAGTTGACTTAAATTGTCGGAAAAATGTTTTGTGGACACTGTTTTCTTGTTTTCTTCGAAAGAAAAAAATAATAAGAGTTAGGAAATTGCAACTTACACCATATTCCATATGCTATAAGTTCGCCTTTGAAGTCTTTCAGCCTTCTCTTCTTCCTCCGCCAATTGTTCATAGTCGATTTCCAAATATTCTTTGCCACCAAAACTCACTTTGCGTCCGGTGAATCTTTTCAAATAGTTTATGTGCGATGAAACATCTTTGCCATCGATATCTAGCAGATAAGATATGCTAGTAATACGCTCCTTAACACGCCCACGGCGCCATTTAATCTGAGTCTTTTTGTAGCGTTCTGCATAGAGAACTTCATCGCCAATATTATATTCTTTGTGTAAGATGCAGGACTTTAAAGGTTTCTTTTCTTCTGGTTCTTGTTCATTTTTCACCTCCTCGTCGTCTTCCTTGTCAGATTGTTCGGTTTCGGTATCAGTGACGTACGCTATGGGTTTTTCTAAAGTTTCAATTTTATTATTTTGTTGTTCTTCGTTGTTGCCATGTTGGAAGAAATTATCGCTTATTGAAAGTCTGCGTTTTTCTCTCTTAATTATAACTTTCCTTTTCACTTTACGTTCTTTTTTGGGCGTTTGTGCGGCTGTCACTTCCTCGGAATCGATAGAATTAGAAACATCCGATATTTCGGTGGACTCTGAATATTCTTCGGTCAACTCATCTTGACTAAGTTCTGAAGGTGCTTCAGCTGTAGGCTCTTCTATGGGTTCAGTTTGTTTGTTTGTGGTTGCTTCACCTAAAACTATTTCTGTTTCTTGTTTTTTATTTGAGGGAGTTTCAGCTGTGACTTGTTCAGTCACTTCTGCAGGTTTAGTCGTGTTCAAGGTTGCTGCACCTACAGCCTTTTCAGTTTCTTGATTTTTATTCGAAGGTGTTTCAATTGTAACTCGATCAGCTTCTTCTGGGGCCTTAGTCTTGTTTGAGATTGCCTCACTCACAACTTTTTCTATTTCTTGTTTTTTATTTGAGAGTGTTTCAACTCTGACTTGATCAGTCACTTCTGCAGTTTTAGTCTTGTTCAGGGTTGCTGCACCTACAACTTCTTCAGCTGTAATTTGTTCAGATTCCCGTAGAAATTTTCTTTTTTCTAATTCTAATTTTTTAGTTTTATCTGTAGACGTTTGGCGTACAACCTTTTTTATAATAATTTTTTTCTTATGAAGTTCTGGATGAGAAATTATATCGGCCGTTTGAACGGGCGCGGGTGCCAATTTTAATTCAGGCATTGTGTTCTGTTGGTTTGCTGATAGTTCAGCTTTTTCCTTGCCTGCGGAATCAGAGGATAATATTGATGCAGTTGTTGTTTTATGTGTAATGTCTGCTGTGCTACTAATGGAAATGTGTGGAGAGCTTATGGTTTTTGTCTCATCAACGTTCGTTATTGATTGCTCGTCTTCTCGTTGTTGATGCTCTGCCTTGACGTGGGTTGGGGTTGTTGTTTTATCTTTGCAAGGCTCTTTTAATGAGAGTTTGGCTTTGATGTCTTCGTTTTTATTGTTGCCTTCGTAGCTTTTAGCGTCTGCAACATCCGTTGTTGCAATCACCTGTTGATATAGTGTGGGCGTTTTTTCTTCTTGTTGTTGTTTTTGTGTTGTAGTTTTTACACTTTCCAAGTTTCCCTTTAACTTATTGTGAGTATTTTTAATCTTTGATTGATCACTTTCAACTTGTTTTAACGGTTTTAGTTCATTTTGTTTGTTTGTTGTAGAAGGTTTGATTATGGTTGTTTCTTGTTGCAAGAGATCGTGAAAGTCTTCTTGCTGCACGATGTTTTCGCGCTTTGTTTGACCGTTTGCTTCGCTGGCTGTGGATGAACTTAGCACGGTTGTTACATGTTCTAACATAGCGCCTTTAGCTTGTAAATCGTTTGATATGCAATTTGTAGCTGTAGAATTGATTGTCGCTTGTTGATCTTGTTCTCGATGTTGTTGTTGTTGTTGTCTTGGCGGTAACATTGAATTTGTAATTGTTTTTGCATTTAATGACGCCGCCTCATCGATCACTAATTGCGCTGGCAGCAATGAATTCGTTTGGCGAGTGATTTCAGTGTTAATTTGTTGCCGTTGTTGTCGTTCTGCTTCTGGTTGTTTTGGCATTAAAGCAACTTTGTTATTATCAGGTTGTATTGATTTATTGTCGCCTTCGTCCATCGCTTTGACAAGATGATCACTTGTTGCATTTGCAGTTGCTTTTTCTTTTAGTTTTGTTTGCTCAGCTGCCAATTGCGAGTTATTGTTAATTTTCGTAGAGTATTTTTTAACTATCAGTTTGGGCGTCACTTCCTCAACCATACCGGAAGTATTTAATTTGTCGATAGCTAATTTCTTTTTAATCACAGTCTCAGAATCAGAAGGACGCCTTTCTATTTTAGCAGGCACTGCTAGTTTTACTGGTGGTTCAATTTTTGATGCCTCCACAGCTGCCAGGGAAGCTCTACGGGATGGATCTCTGGATTTTATAATTATTTTCTTTTTCATTTTCTTTGGTGTCAGTTGTGAGGCATCATTGTCCGATTTGTTGGTTTCATGCTTGATCGTTGGCTTAGGTATGGCTCCTTTTGTTTCATCCTTAGAACCGTGTGGTTCATCTTTAGTAATTTGTTGCTGTACAATCGTTATTTGTGGTTTACTTTCAGTTTGTGTTACACCTGTCATAGATTCTTGAGCTTCTTCTTTTAAAGGATAGAGATTTGTATTAACTTTAATTTCATTTGTTTTCATCAGTTGCTGTTTGCCCGGACCATTTGCTTCAACTTGTTTTTCGGCAGGCTTTTTATTGGAAACTCCAATAATTGCAGAACTTTTAGTTGGAAGTATTGCTGCAGGTTTCAGTTTGTAATTATCCGTTTCATCTTTTACTTCCAGATTAGTTTGTTGATTTGCGAGTTCGCCACTTTTTTCCGTTTCCATTTGTTCTGTTTCATCGTCTTCTGTAAAAATACTACGCCTGCGTACTTTTTTCACAAATCGAAATGTTATTGGATCTTCTTTCTTTTCATTCTCTTTAATTTCATTTGCGCTATTCACATCAGCTGCGGCTTGATTTTCATTCTCGTTTTCGGTTTCAGTGCTATATTGCTTTAAAACGCCTTTAACTTCACTAAGGGATGCCGAAATTCGAGCTTTTAAAATATTTAAACGTTCTAATGGATCATCAGGTTCATCTTTGGAACCTTGAGTTAGCAAGCGTCTCTGACGACGCAAACGTGTTCTTTCGGGCAAAATAGAAGAATCTATTGAAACGGCACGGCTACCTAAAGTTGTTCTATCGGATGGTCCGCTCAAAGTAGGCCTGGGAGCAGTAAGTTGCGCTAAGTCTACTGATAATAAAGAAGTAGATTGTGTATTTCTTAAAGATCCCAAAGATGGTCGACGATGAGAAAGAGTACCGACACTACCCTCGCTAGAGTTTCTGCTAGAGTTTGAAGCAGTTCTATTTAAAGTGGCATTATTTAAGGAGGGTGTGTTTATTGTGGTGGGATTTATAATTCCATCTTGTCGTAGCTGTGTAGTGTAGGTAGCAGCCCTTGGAACTGTAGTAGCTAAGGAACTGCTTTCATTTTTCACAGCTGATCTGGGAGCATACGAGCTTTCACTATGATTTCTAGTTGAGTTTAATATATACGGCAATCTGTTGTTGCCTAAAGGTGTATCATTTGATAATCTTGTTGAGCTGGTTCCTATTTTTAAGTCATCATGTTTACCTAGTGAACGTTCCGAGACCGAACTCGGCAAGGCACCTTTAACTTTTTTCATTTCGTACTTCATTTCATTGATTTGTAAAATATTGTTTTTATGCTCGCAAGCTTCGTTTGCTTGTAAGCTATTCTTTTGTTTTGTGTTTTCTTGTTGTTTTAACCGAGAACCTGTCATAGCACTCGCCTTTTCAATTGTCCAATTATTTGCATTCGTATTTAAAACCGTTTCGTGTGTAAGTTCGCTGGTATCGTTTGATTTATTTTGTGTATCAATTCTGTTATTCAGATCGACTTTAATTTCCTCATTCACTGCGAGCACATTATTTTCTGCTAATAATTCACTGATATTTGTATAATCTGTGAGTGACGTATGTTCAGATTCATTTAATGGATTTGGGGTAAGGGAATTTGGGGAGGTTGGTTCTTCACTCTTTACTAAAAAACTTCCCGTAGTACTATTTTTTTCTTTTGTGACACCGCAAGCAACCGTTTCAACTAACGTATCGCGTACTTCTGAGTATTCCACAATTGGACCAACCTGACGATCACAGAGATCGCCAAGATCATATTTTGAGTGAAGAGCCTCTTTATTATCATAACTGCTCTCGGTATTTTGAACACTTGTTACACTCATTGGGGGTGTTAATGCGAAACGATTATTGCCACCGCCATGATCATGTTTAGCTGCGTTTGTGCTCTCCTGTTTAGTGTTATGATTTGTTAAAGAATTTTGAATTTTCTCAAAGAGGGCCACGATGGCGTCTTGCAGGCGCTCAATTTTCTCCGCATAATAACCCACTTCGTTTGGACGAGTGTAATTTATAGAATTTATGTCTGCTAATAATTTATAGTCGTCATGTATTCTGCTGGCTATTGCTGTTTGTGGAGGCGGATGTTTGTTTTCGATTGTTGTTAATGATCGTGGATTTTCGTCTATGTAAACTTGTGCGTCTTGAACTTGAAGCACATGTTCATTAACAATATTTTCAATTTTTGGATCACTTTGCGTCATTGATAATGATGACAAGGAATTAGATATTTTTGAATTTTCGTTCATGTTTACTTTGCCCCAACTGCTAAGATTATGATTAAAAGAATGCTCGTGTTGCGTAAATTGATTGCTAATGGGAAATTTCGAAACACAGCTAAGTGCTGCCAGTGGGCATGGAAATGTTTTGATTAATTTTTTATTACTGGGCTCTTCATAACTTTGCGCATTTTCTAATGTTTTCCAAATTTGTTTAGCTTGAGACTCTGCTTTATCATCCGGAATATATAAATTTATTTCACTTTGGATTTTATTTACAATAGGGAAATGTCTTTTATTTTTAGTGATCTCTAAAGGAAATTTAAAGTCTTTTTTATTATTTCTGCATAATGAATGTAAATTATGTTGCAAAGGGAATTCCTTGCTCGCTCTGAAATGTGAAGCTGTTGGACAAGGAAATCTTTGTAAATTTGTGCATATTGACAATTTTCTTAAAGTGCGTTTTAAATTTGAATGATGCTTTAACTTCGAATCCAATTGACGTAGTTTGGAGTTTATGTTCTTAAGCTCTTTTTCATTTTTGCCTTTTAATCCTTTACTGTAAATGTATGGAAATCGTCTTTTTAAGTGGACTGTTTTTAAGGGAAACATTAAGTTTTTCAATTTAGCTTCTTTTCTTTGGAAATTATCATTTAAATTATCCTGCTTAGTATTTTGAAAGGGAAAATTTTCCATTTTCATCTTGCCTTCTTCTGCCAGCGGGAATTTGCTATTTACGAGTACAAAGTGTGTGTTTTTACTTTTAGAATTTTTAAATATTTCAATGTTTTTTATAATTCGTTGTGATCTTAAATATTTCAGTAAATTATTCCGTGATATTTTTTGTTTATGTTTCATTGTATTTTCATCATTTGCGGCAAGCGGAAATAATAGATTTCCATTTAAATTGGTATTGGTTTGACAACTAAACATAAGTTGAGTTGACGTAGTTGGAGGAGAATCACATGTATCAGCCGTCATCGATAATTGCGTTATTGAATTGACGCCATTAGAATCGCTTACATGTTGTTGAGGTGAAGCTTCTAGATGTTGTGTAGAGGGCTCGGTTTGATAAGGAGATGATGCCATAGTTTTCCCCAAATTTTGACCTATTTTTATTAAACACCCAAAAAATACGCTCTCCAAAAGTATCTTTTAATATTTTTCACTGCTTAAATATCTTTACTCTCTCGTTGCTGTTAATTCTCAGATTTTTTGTTGTTTTTTTTGTTGCTCTAATTAACTTGAGTTCTATTTTTATGATTTTTACTCTTTTATTTGTTTATACAAATATATATTTTTTAAAATACGAAAAATTTTACTAAAATTCGTTTAGTTTATTTATTATCAAATAAGAATAATTTTGAACTTGTCTTCACAATGGGATGTGAGAAATATTTTCGTATTCACTTTTCCGTCAACAACAAAAGCTGCAAGAGCTCGCGTGAATTTGTGTAATCATGATGTCTAATGTATAAAAAAACTGCCACTAAAATTTTTGCATTTATTTATAAAAATTTGTTTTATTTTTCTATGTACATTATAGATTTCTTTAATTTTCTAGTTTTAATTCAATTATTTTGTTTTATTCTTAATTCAAATGCATTAACAATAAATTTTAATTACAAACATTTCTATAGTATGTATGTGTGTACAACACATACATACATACATACATACATACATACATACATACATACATACATACATACATACATACATACATATTTATATGCTTGTAATTGCACACATAGTATGTTTGTAAGATAACATACAAAATTTATTAGTATGTTTTATTTACACATGCACCTTAGAGCGGCTCACGGAAAAGAATTTTTTTGTGGCAGTCCAATATTTAAAACAAAAAAATCCCGAATATCATATTGTCGAAGGCTTGCGAAAGGATTTTAAATTAAATCATAAACTGTATATACTACATTATTTTGTGAGAAAGTAAAACAAAATGCAATAAACCTAAAAAGGAAATGCCTTTTTTGTCACGGTTCAGCTCACGAGTGGTCATAGCAAGACCCAAGATATTTTGCAAAACATCTATTTTATGAGCTTTGCTTTGAGAGGATAAAAAAAACTTCTTTCATCTTCATATGAAGTGAGTGTATTTTATATCCTTTGAAGAACTCTTGAAAAATTGTGGTTTTGGACGCTTCTTGAATATCCCCTTCAAACGATGTACAATTTTTTACATGCTGTCTTGGGAGAAAATACAAAAATATGCAAAAGACTACAAAAATCACGAACGATCATATTGCTAGAACCGCAAAAATAATAATAAATAAAATTTGAGATTAGCAACAAAACACGGTTTTCATCTCAATAAAAGGTGTGAGTAACTCTAATGTGCATACATATATACTTACATAAATATATAGTATATATGTATATATGTAAGCACATATCGGCAGATATATAAATATATATATATATACACTATATACGTATGCATTTATAAAGATTTCGTGTGTTTTAAGTTTTCCCCCGCCATAAAAATTTTTGGCTTTTTCTTAATTTTTTTCATTTAATTTAAAAATGCTTCTCTGCCAAGATTTTTACTTTGGTTGTTTTGCATATTTAGGCACGTCACTGAATGATATTAATGTATGAATTTTCAACTAAAATATTTTCTATAACGTTAATATTTACAAAGAACTATTTCAACAGATTGAAGCTGGCCTTTTATTTACTTCTGCTTCTTTGTAAGTTATTTTTCTCTAGATAGATCTTAATTAATTATTAAAGCTGATCCTCCGTCAAATATATTTGAGTTGCCGTACCTCCCAAATGGCGGAAGTAATAGCCATGAACTAAAGCTAAGAACACTCACCTTTCAAACAGAAGAACACTAAATGAAAATCGGATCGGATCGTAGCTTGGCTACTTCGAACAGATCCACCTATATGTGCATATGTCGAACTTATATCCACCGTAAAAAGTGGTAAAATCGAAAAAAGAACGCTGATGAAATGTTGTAGTGACCTCGAAATCAGCACTGATCCGTTGTTCAAAATAATATTTCTTAATAAAAAAACGAATTTATCCAAATAATTTTTAAAAAATTAAGAAGAAATGGGTAAACTCAGATTTGAAGTCAATCCAAAAATTCATTTCAATATAGTTTTTAGTTATTTCCAATTTTTTTTGACAATTACAAAATTGTTTCCATATCTGAGCTAGTTAATTGTAAACCAGCGTGCGATATGTTTTGTATGTCTACTTATATTTCTTAAGATCACAAAGTATTATATTTACAAAACTAGAACTACAACCTCCTCTAAGTAATTTAGTGCCTTTAAGCAGCGCTAATAAAATTTATTAAAAATTATTTATAATCTAAGTGAAAAATTCGAATTTCTTATCATTATTTTGAATTTCAATGCTCGAATGAAATTTTCTTTTGCATTTAGAGAAAGTGAGAAACGGAAGTGTGAATAATTTGTATGATATGCCTGATTATCCTATTACATGCATGTTTGTATATCGTATATTTTATTTTAACCGGCATGAAATATTCTCTTGCTTATAAATACTTTATCTATTGTTTAGATTTTATTTTATTTGGAGTCATTTATATTTTCTTGGCATTCATTACTAGTTTACATAAACAATATAAAATGTACATAATACATAAACAATATAAAATGTACATAATACATAAACAATATAAATTTAAATAAATATGTACAGATGTGTGCAAAATAATAGGAGTAAAGCTATCCTATTGTTATGATTTAATTCAATCATTTTAATATTTTCCTTTTGAAGTGTCTTTTTTTACAAGTTTTTAAGAAATTACAGAGTTTAGCATTAAAATCATTGTAGAAACTGAAATATAAGTATTAAAAAGTCATGCGAGAAGTTTTTAAACAGTTTTAATCTGAAAAAATTACGTTATTTTAATGGTGGGGCAAGGATAACACTGTACCGGGGAAACGCGAAAATTAATCTAAAAAAATTCGATATCTTAGAAAATTAAAGTAAGATTATCGTACTTTGATCAAATTGTCGGCAATGTCTTACTACATAAAAACGGGAGCAAACGCAAAAAAAACACATTTAGAACGTATGACCATTGCATATTATCGTATAGCAAAATTCGTCCTTCGATGCCATCAAATAAGATCCAAAAGAAGCTGAATTTATGGGTTATAATTGCCACTATTGAAAAACATCATTATTGAGAAAGAAAAAGGCAAGTGCCGTCTTAGTGCTCCGATAGGAATATATCAACTGGCGGAATGGAAAGTATAGGAAGGATCACATTGTCGAGTGATGATAGCAAAGTAATATTCATTGGATCCTAGGCTTTCCGATACAGAGTGTAAATAAAAATACCCAGAACGTTAAATTACGGTGATGCCAAAGTCATGACATGGGGTTATCTGTTCTTATAAGGCCGTTGGTCCATAAATATACAATTGCTCAGGCAATGTATGAGGAAGTTATGAAAGATGTATAGATTATGATGCCATAACCAAAGTTCAATAAGCTCCCCTAAAATTATTCTTACAACAGGATATCGACCCAAAGCACATAATCAATGGGGATGAGGTTTCCCAGTTTTCTGACCAAAACCTTCTTGAACATCTGAGGGGAGACGTAAAGAAGCGTTTTAGATAAAAGAATGTCGAATACTAACGAGTTGTGGAATGTATTGCGAGATGCATCGTGAAAAACTCCGTCACAATGATGTTGTGATTTCATTGACTCCATGACTCAGAGATAAAATCTGTTAAAACAAATACTAACTCGTATTTAACTTTTTGCATAATTTTTAGTTTTAAATTTCATGAATTCGATAACACTCTCATTATTTTGTATATCTCACTTAAAGACGATTTTGTTAAAACTTATTGTATACATACTACAACTTTACTTAACTTATAAATTTATTGAGAAGTTTCAGAATTCATAAATGATTCGACGAAAATAACCGAAACAAAATTGTGTTTTGTTTTTGTCGAAAATTCCAGTTTTCTTTTTTGAATACGGTCACTACTAGTTTTATGAACACAACTTTACATTAGACCCACTAACAGCAAGAGTATTCTTTAAGAGTTTATTGGATTTTTTTTAATTACAATTAATTTGAATTTGCAACTTGTAATTTGTGTTTTTTCCCAAATTAATATTTTGCTTATTCAGTACATTTTTTAAAATTAGAAATGCATTGAAATAGATTTCTATTCTAATGAAGCGGTGAGCATGTCCAAAATATTGCTTCAGACGACCTTTCAAACGCTATCCTAAACTTTATATGTTGTCATAGCAAAAAGTAGAAAAATTAAAAAATAATGAATAAGTACGGTTTTAAAAAAAGGTCCTGGGTTGATTTAGTCTATGTTTTGTTTTTTTAATAAGTTTCAAAGCCTACTTGCTATGCTTATAATTTTGTAATTTTTCTAATATGTTTTTTTGAAAGTTAAGAGGTTAAGAGTTAGTTAAGAGGTTTGAAAATATTCAAGAATACAAATGAACAACTTTAGTCATTTTGGCATTTCGCCTAAAGCTGCAGTTTTTCTTAACATAATGCTCCTGTTACTTACACCAAAATCTTTATTGTAAAATTTCCTAACATAATGCATTTAAAGAATATAAAAATTTTTGCTCTTTCAAATTTATATAGGAAAAGATAAGCAAAAATTGAAGAAAAATATAAGTTGGTAATTGAAAATCTGAATTTGTAATGCTATGAATAAAAAACCATCGAACAAAATGGCAATGTTGCTTTAAGAAACATTTAGGAAATTTAATAATCTTTCTAATGCATATAATTAAGTTCAAATCCGCTAAGAACTGCTTGAGTTAAAATCAAATTACTAAAGGAAGATACTCAGGCATGTTCTACAAAAGTAGTGAAAATTAAATATGAAAAACAAACTTTTTATTTTTGATATTCTGGCAAATTAGAGTATATTTGTATTAAAAAACAAAAAAAAAAAACAATTTAGAGACCACTTCCCGTTCATCAATATTTAAGTCTTGTCTTATACACCAAAATTCTTTGTTTTTAGAGTAGATTAAGAAAATTATGTTCATATGTATGTGCATGTATAAAAAGGTTTGGCTATCGAAAAAATCGGAAAAACTAGTTTCGAATACAGATTACCGGCCTATTAACTATTTCTGCAATACTAAGAAACAAGATTCGTAAAAGCCATGTACAATCCATTCCTAAATGGTATTTCTAAGCAAACTCTTTGTACAGTTTCATAGACATTATTAAGGAATCTGAACAGATTTTGATTCAACTTTAAGTACAACTTAATGTTGTACAAAAATTTCTAAATGTAACTTATCCTAGACAGTTTTCTTATATTATTAATTCGTCTAATAAATTTTATTCATATTTATATTTTTAATTGAAAAAAATTTGTAATTTACAAAATGTTCAATGAACTTCATTCAATATTTTAGTGAACTTTTTTTTAAACATAAAGAAATTTAAAAAAAAAAAACAAAAATCATATTTGGCATCTAAACTTTTTTGGCAGCTAATCAAAGAAATTATTAAAAACCCCGCTACACGAACAAGGCAACAATATATTTAACATTTTGGCCATTTTAGATTTTGTTACAATTTCAATACAAAATCTTATTGTATATGAATGTAAATACGTACATATTTACATACATCCATACATGCATATGTACGGATGAGTATACACTTTCATAATTTTTGTTTATTAATTTTATTAACCCACAATATCTAGACATATGAGTTTTTGTTGTGAGTAAAAATTAAAATACTTGGAATTTTAATTGAAACATTTAATTATTAATAACAAAATGTTTATGATGCGTTTTTATGATACTTGGCACATTTAACAAATTTTAAATAGTTTTTCATACAGAAAGTTTTATTTTTTTATAGCAAAAGGTTTTTTTGTAAAAGAAATTTATTCAATTAAAATACGGGTGCATACTCTTGAAATGATGCACAACATTTTTCTTGTTTGAGAAAATTGTGTTCAAAAAAGAAATAATTAAAATTGTTGTGAATTTTTTTTAAGCAAAAAAGAAAAATAATATATTATAATTTTATTTTTAATGAGTAATTGGGCGCCCTTATTTCGCATTATGTATAACGTAACAATTGAATTAATTAGAGAGTATTTTTGGTTTAATAAATTAATTTAAATTTTATTTAAATATGAACTAATTTAATATTTATTATATACATACATATGTATTTATTTATATTTAGATGTCCCATTCAATATCATGGTCGTCCATGTGCTGCTGCTCCTGCTACTGGGAATAAATTGCAACACTTGCAAGAACTAAATGATTTTATTGTAAGTGTTTTTGGTGAGTTAACGGAAGCGGAAGAAGAAGCTATTAAAAAGAAGGAGGAACAAAAGATGGCGGAAGCTAAAGTTTTAGCAAACACAAAAGCTAAAGAAATAATTGAAAAGGCCGGCAGCATACCCGGTAATTCAAAAACTACTAAAGCTAGCGATTCTAAAGAACCAAAGCCCAAAGATTCTAACTAAATCTGATGATAAGAAAATATTTTTTTTATTATTTAAGAAAATTTTTTTTGTTAAAAATTTATTTTGTAATTAATAAGAAAAATTATTCCAATCAACACAATTCAAACTTACTAATCCACGGATTTTCTTCAAATGAAAATGATATAGCGAATAACTTAACTTTGTTAATTGAAAAATCACGTTAAATTATAATTGGTTTTTAGCATTTCTTTGCCTTAATTTAGAAAAGTCTTATCTAACTTATAAAAATTTTTAAGTAAAAACTATATTAAAGAACTATACTTAATCTTATATATATGTAGATACATACATAATTTAAGAATTGCGGGAAAAGCACTAATCTACAGTTTTTGTAATTAATTTTTTCTTTTAGGATGTTTTTCCTATTATATTTTTTTAAAGCTTGATACGATTTTTCTAAATTAAGGTAACGATTTAATTTATTCGTATACATATATGTATATAGAATTTAAATAAATCCCGAAATCATTTAACCCTTCACCAGACATTTTTTGATATTTTATTGAGGCCTGTTTTCTAAACCGAGTGATTTCTTATGACTATATTATTTTACAATATGAAAAAATAACCAAACAAGCGTGAATCACTCATTACCGTAATTAGTTTTTCTTACAAACACGCAATCCTGCTTGAACATGATTGTTTCGTCCATCTTTTTGCTTAATGATAATTTTTTTAAATTATTTTATTCATGACTAACTTTTTCCCCTCGCTCATGAGTAACATTTTTTTATCATGCGCGTGAGTGAAAAGATACTCACGATCAATATTGTAAAACCAATTGTTAACGTTCATTTGAAGTTTGTCAAAAAATATATACCTATATTTTTAGATTTTATTCGTTTGTATTGACATGATTCTTTTTCTTTGAACTTTTATTGTTGTTCGCACAAGTCATGTCATGTTGACGACATTTGCTTCCATATGCCTTCAGGCTTAAAATTACGAATGAGAAAACAAAACGTAATGACAGTAGATTCATCTCAGTACTAGTTTATTTTCCTTTCGTTTCTCTCGCCAATAAAGTTAAAATCATGTCAATAAGACATGACGTGTGTAAACACAGACATAAAAAAATTTATTTGTAGCAACCAACAGTAATTTTATATTATATTAGTCTGGCAACAATGCAATTATTAATACATTTTGCTTAGAGCAACTCTGTTATCGACGTGGTTTGAGAACCTTTGCTCATTCTGATAATCATATGTTTTTGATGGAATTGCAATGCGGTAATGTCAAAAAAACTGCTTTTGCCAGTTTGTTCTAGAACTTTTCGAACGTAAACAAAGTCTTTCAAATTTATTATTATAGTCTAAATATTGTGTATTAAATATTTAATTTTATCTTTCGCGTCCTTTAATATGTTTGGTTTAATAATCTCTGGAAGACTGGTATGTTATAAAATAGTGAAATACATTTCATAAAATCTTTGTCTAAGGTTATATGTTTGTATGTACTGATGTTAATCTTCTTTTAACAGCCGCAAACAGATTTCACACCGCTAGATGAAACCAAAGCAGTAATTAATGTGCCTGACATAGATCATGTTAACTATATAGTAGTGTTTTTAACCGGCATACACCCGTTGCCCGAGGGTACAGCTGCCGCAGTTTATTTTAGTTGGCCAGATGCATATTCTGCGCCTACTTGGCAGTATTTAGGACACATATCAAATGCTAAAGCATCTGCAATATTCAAAATATCCCAACTCAAAAAAGCCAATGAGCTCGAGTCTCAAACAAACGGCATGGTATTTGGTGCTCAGGAAATCTCACAAACGGCACAAATTGGAATTTCTATTGAGCCAAGTAACACTATTACACAACTAACACCGGCAGTGGTAAGATACAAAAACACGGAAAACTAATACAAAACGGAACACTAATTAAGATATCTTTATATTTTGTAGTCAAATGCTAACGCAAATTTGCAGTTTAGTCAAAAGATGCTAGAAAACTTTTTCAATTATGCATCTAGCTTTACCGTCAATGCTCAACAACTACCTCCCCTGTCTAATGAGACCTTAGTACCTCTGTCGACATTACAGACTTGGTATACAAATTTTCAAAGACGAATGGAACAAAATCCAAACTTCTGGAAGTATTAAGAATCCGAGTAAAATTATTTATTTAGTCCCTATTTTCAGGGAGCTTTGCAGGTAGATGCATACCGTCATATGTTTTCAAAAAAACCCTAAGTTACAAAAAAATTCAAATCAACTTCACTGATTACGATGCACCATATCAAAATACATGTCTCTGGAAAATTTTACTTTTTAAAATCGTACCAATTCCTTAATCAGAAATAAGCTTAAACTGAAAAATTTTTGAGAAATGTTGGTTGACTTTCCATATTAGAGAGTGTTTTGCTTGGCCTCCAACATTTTTTCAATGTAACTTAGGGCTTTTATGAATTCATACGACGATACAATTTTAATTACTTAATTTATTTTTTTATTTTAATTAAATTAGTTTTTTTTTCCATACTTAAAGTATAAAATTAAATTTTTAAATATGTTTTCTATTATAAAATTGCAAAAATAAAGATACAAGTAAATGTCATAATTAAATAATTAACAAACAGCTGTTATCTCTTGTTTGCTTATGTTTCACAATTCGCTACTAAATGCAACTTGTTTATTTAATTTGTGATTTTTCTTAGGTTAACGTGTAAGTGTTTTGTTGTTCATTTAATTTGTTTAAATAAATCGGGGGGGTTTTTTTTACCAATATCCTGTTTTTAATGTGTTATAAATAAGTACATACATATGTACGTATGTAAATATGTAATGTTGGGAATTACAGATGTGAAAGTGTGTAACATACATGGACATGCACTAGACATACATATGTATGTATGTATGTAGGAATTTCTTTAATTATGTTTTTGTGTCTAATCATTAAAGTTTAAAGATTCTTTTAATTAACAAACGACCAAATTGCAATTAGCGCAGTCTAGATACATATCATACACTCGTGTGCACATACGATTATATATGTACGTAGATATGTATGTATGGATGTATGAATTTGTTTCTTTGATTTAATTTTTATAGATTCAAGTTAAGCAGCACAAACACGAATATAAGGGGGTTTGCTTTTCTTTAAACGCATACACAAAAACTTCTATTCAGTGCTCTTTTAAAAATATTTTTGTTACGGGAAATTTTGATAACTATAATTTGCATAGATAAAACTAAAATACGATTTCAATTACTGAAACTGCGTATACAATTAATTGTGTTATAAAAGTTCAACCTACATACATACATACATATGTCTAAAAATTGTATATACAATTACTAAAATTTAATTTTCATTTACCCAAAATTGTTAAAAGTTATTACAAAACTTTTATTCTGATAAATTATTTTTTTGAGAAATACTTTTGCGTGTGGCTGCAAACAGTCCACAGGAATACGCATGAAAAATCAAAATTTAAGAAAATTTTCAAAATTGTTTCAGCTTTAATAGATATAAGTTTCGGTGTTGCGTTGCTATATTTTTTGGCTACAAAAAATATAGCAATTTCTCAAAGCATACAAATGTTGCAAATGTTTTGACCATTACTGTCTGTGTGATAACTTTATATAAATTATTTCCTTATTCTTAAAAAAATAATAAACATGTCAATATTGTGGCAAAATAAAACGAAGTGATAAGCAGTTCGAAAATTGATTTCTTTTAACAATTATTTAAATTATAAATTAAAAAAAATCTTCACATTACACTCATAATAAAACTACTGAGAATTTTGTTCAAACTGTCTCTTGTACGAGTACAGCAAAAATTCAAATAAACAACAATTAAATATGTTGAGTTTTAAATAAGCGGTACGTTTTAGTATTTAAGCAATCAGTACTTGCTCAGATTTTCACCAGGTTGCAACGGCATATTCTAATCAGCATGGATAAGAAACACTTTGTTTTGATCGCCGCGTTGTATGCATTTTCCATATACACAAATGTAGTGTACGGTGCCAAAATTAAATACACGGATGTGAATGAAAATCCATTAGTGCATACGAACAATGAAAATCCTACACCTATTGTAGGTATATTAGCTCAGGAAGTATCTCATCTTATTTTAAGAAAATATCCCGATAAGAGTTATACGAGTTATATAGCAGCTTCATATGTCAAGTATGTGGAAGGCGCTGGCGGCAGAGTTATACCAATTTGGTAAGTAAATTAGCTTAATG
Organism: Gymnocheta viridis; assembly: GCA_956483585.1. Classification (NCBI taxonomy): domain Eukaryota; kingdom Metazoa; phylum Arthropoda; class Insecta; order Diptera; family Tachinidae; genus Gymnocheta; species Gymnocheta viridis. Next base: position 111,775,813 of record OY101442.1, read on the forward strand.
TAATTTACAAAAATTTTATTTGAATGGAATTTTTGTTTTTGTATAAATAAGCTGCAATGACTTGGAGTTTTTTTATCATTGCAATTCGTTCGTAATGAGTGTTCTAGAGAATAATTTTTTTTGCTAAGTACTTTAATAAATTGACAAAGAGATAAATTAATATAAAAATTTTCATTGTGGAAGCATTTTGTTTGCTATTATATAATATGGTCATTAAAATAGGTACCTTTGGTACTACGGCATACAATTTCATCCCCATTTTATTTAAGTAAGTAAATTTTGTTAAATATACATACATATGTACATACATATGTACTTGTGTAAACTTAGTTTGATTTAATGGTCAAAACTGTTACTAGTTACTAATTAGAAATTCTTTCAAAAAGTACAAACATTTTGTGGCCACTGAAATTTTTTATAAAGTCGCAACATATGAATTTTAATTAACCAAACAATCGACGAAGAATTATCAAAAGCTTCGTCGGCAGCAAAAGTTCTATAAATTTATATCTCACCTTATATCAATTATATCGGTGGAAACATTTTGTTATTAATGCTCTTATGTTCCGAAAAACAACAGATAGTCGTGGCGCAGTGAAAATGTCAGCAATATCACAGATGGATATATAGCAATGCTGGTGAAGCGAAATCCTTCTAAGCCTTCTAACTAAGCCCATTGCAACAGACAATAAAATTTCGACAAGAACTATGCAGAGACATTTGTGTGAGGCTAAACTTCCTAGCGATGAAATCAAAATAGTTTCGGAAACCATGACTAAAGAAATTTATAAAAAAAATTTCTCAAGAAGTCATTTTACCTTATGCTGAAGAGGAAATGCCACTAACAAGATAACGATTGTTGATTGTTTCGGGAAAATAAAGTTGATAAGTGTTATGGACTGGTCAAATCAATCACCCGAGCTCAACCCCATAGACAATCTTTGGGGAGATTCTAAAGTGAGGCTGAGAAGATAAAATATTAATTACAAGACTGATTTGTTGAAAAAAGAATATATGAAGTTACAAAAATTATTCTTCTGCTATATACAATTCTTTTTCGCAGTACCTATTTTACTGGCCAAGTAAATTTCGCAATTTTGTTTATTTTACTTAGTTAACTTTTAATTTTTAGTATTTCTATTAAATTTTACGTGTTCTGAAATAAAAGTTAACTAGAAATCTAAAAACGAGATTTATGATAATTATATAGATGTTACCTATTTTATTGGCCACATGTGTATGCATATCGATATGTCAAAAGTTCAAAAATTTTTTGAATTTGTATGGAAATTTCGTTCGATATCGAATGACGTAATTTGCCCCCTGATAACTAAAAAAAGTATCTAATGTTTCTAAGTAATTACTCAAACTTGTATTTGTATATATTGAAAGGAATTGTTTGGCTCAAATTCAAATGCGAGTTTACCCTTTTCTTATTTTTAAATTTTAGAAATTTTTGGTTAAATTAATTATTTTTTATTAAGAGAGTACTATTTGGAACAATTTATGAAATAGTGTAGCGACTTTGAAACCAGTACTGATCCGTTCTGCTAGTCTGATGAATAATAAATTGTTCCAAATATTACTCTCTTAATAAAAAATAATTAATTTAACCAAAAATTTCTAAAATTTAAAAATAAGGAATGGATTTGAACTTGAGCCAAACAATTCCTTTCAATATAAAAAAAGTAAATTTTTTAAATATTTATACGCGATTTCTTAGAATGGTATAGTTTTAATTTTAAAGTAATAATTTTGGCTTCAGTTCATACAGAATTGAACAAACTATTTGTTTTAATAAAAATTTTTGATAAATTAAAATTATTTTTATTAAGAAATTAATATTGGAACATTCAATCAATATACTAACAGAAATGATCAGTATTGATTTCGAGGTCGCTATAAAATATCATCTGCGTTCTTTGTTAAATTTTATCACTTCAATTAAAAAAATTAATCCCTTAAAATTTTGACGCGTACGATAATTTTAAACTATGGGGTGTGTATATGTAGTACGTCCATGTGTAGTAGGGGGGTACGATTACTGATTCAATATACTGATTCATCCAATATTTTCAATTCCGGTCATTAAATTTTGAATAATTTAATTCAAAAATGTAAACCAAAAATATTTTAATAAAATTGAATGAAATACAAAAAAGAAAAAAAAAAACAAAAACGCAAAAGTAACAAAAAACAAAAGGGAAAGTGTAAAAACTTTAATTATTCAAAATGTAAATTATTCAAAATTCTGATTAATCAGTTAATAATAAGTTTGAGTAATAAAAATCAATTAATTCTGATGATTCATGATTATGAATTTGAATAATAAAATTTTCAAATTCAATTAAAAATTTAAATTACATTAAGTAATTGTTATCATTATTATTTTATTTTTTTTTTCAATTTTTATTATTATTATTTTCTTACAGGATTGGCCAAAGTCGTGATTATTACAAAGATATTTTATCCAAAATTAATGGGTACGTTTTTTCCCTCTATACATATTTTTAAATGCTTTAAATTTTGATTGAAATATTTCTTTTTGCAGTGTTCTTTTACCCGGCGGTGCTACATATTTTAATCAATCTCATGGTTATGCTGATGCTGGTCGACATATTTATGAAATTGCCATGGAATTAAATGATAATGGTACCTATTTTCCTATTTGGGGTACTTGTTTAGGTTTCGAATTACTTGTTTATTTGACCGCAAATTCTACTGAACCTCGTACTTATTGCTCATCATCTGCTCAGGCTTTACCTTTGGAATTTAAAGACAGTAAGTTTGAAATGTATAATTAATGTTAGTTTCTTATATAATCAATGTACATATTTTTATTTTATTATTTCAGATTTTAGAAAATCACGTCTTTTTCAAAATGCCAGCGAAAATGTTATAGATATTTTGAAAAATTATGCAGTGACAGCAAATTTTCATTTGTACTGTTTTACGGAGAAAGTAAGTTCATTAGGGTGGGCGGATTATACTCTTTTAGATTGCTATTTTTAGATTACCTATACTTAAACCAGTATTAACAATTATGTATAAGAGTTTTTATTTGTTTATCTACTATTATTTATTTACATTTCCTTTTTTTACAGACATTTGCCAACATGAAACTGAACGAGTTTTGGGATGTCATAAGCTTAAATCATGACTGGGATGGTATTGAATTCATATCAACAATTGAACATAAAAAGTAAGTATATTTGTAGTTAATTAACAATTAAAACTTTTAAACAATAAAATACATGACTATATGTTAAATACATATATTTTATATTTTCAGATATCCCTTTTATGGCACCCAATTTCATCCGGAAAAAAATATTTATGAATTCATATCAAATCGTAATATCACACACACATCACGTGCCATACAAGCATCACAATATTTTGCAAATTTTCTAATAAACGAAGCCAGGCGTAATCGTCAACAGTTTAAGAATGAAAGTGAGGAAGTTCAAACTTTAATCTATAATTATGTACCAGTTTATACGGCTTTAAAGCGTTCATCATTTGAACAACAATATCTCTTTGAATCTGAATGCAGTGGAACCAATAATATTATGAAACTGAATACATATAATATTTTTATAAGTCTTTTTAGTGCATGGGGTATTTACAAATTTTATTTATGATTTAAGAATTTTAGATAATTCTGTCATTATTTTTAAACGTTTTATTTTTGTGGTCTGAACATTGTATTTATTTATGTAGGTTACTTCTTTAATATGTAAGTTTAGTTAAATTTTTCTTTAAGCTTCTGTTGCCGCTTGTTTTTTTTTTATAAAAATAGTATAATATAGTTTTAATAGTAAAATTGTTGGGACCTCTAAAATTCTTCAGACACGTTCAAAATGCTTGATAAGCTTGGTTATATCATGAATGAAAGTTTGTTAGTACGTGTGATACCTACGATGCTTGATGGAAAATCAATAAATTTAGATTTTTGGCATGCATATGTATAGTGTTAACCCATCAAGCACGAAAAAATTTTTATTATAATTATATTTTCATTGTAAAAAGTTGTAAAAAAATTGGAATTAAAAGAAAACCAGAAAAATTACTCATACAGAATATTGTTAGAATTGAAAGAAAAACAAAGAAATGACAGATGAAAAAATGAAGTGCTTTTTTTTTGTAAATCAAAGTAAAAATTAAAGCTTTGTGGGCCATCAAGCGTGGTAATATCAAGCCAACAAGCTCACGTGCACGAACTTGAGAGCATACATTTTGAACGTGTCTGAAGCCTTTAGAAAAATATTTCAATTAAAATGAAAAATAATGAATAATTTCAATATAAATACATATATTGTACATAAATATTTTTGTTAAATTATTAGAAACCCTTTTATTAAAAACAATCACCCCAATTATAAATATTCGCAGGGAATTTGCGTCATAAAGGAAAGTCTTTACTCGAGAAAAAATTTCTCAAACTAATTCAAAGTCCTTTCTGTTTTGCGAGGGAATTTTTTTAAGGAAAACCCAAAATTCAATATATTTAGAATACTACTTTTTAGCTTTTTACTTTTTCTCCCTTTATAAAAACGGAGGGAATGTGGGAATTTTTATTCATAATAGGAGAAAAGGAAACAGGGAACAATTACATGAGGAATTTCTGTTTATGATTGGGCTGAATGAAAAAAAATTGCAACGACATTATCATGGCGAATTGCGGATCTTGGATATTATATTGTGAAGAAATCTCTTAAAATATATATGTATGTATGTTTCTAAACGTTTCTAAATTGTATGAAAAAAATCAAATTTCATCGAAAGTCCAAATATGTTTCATATAAATTGAAACCTTATGCTTCACAAAATTTTCCCATTAATTATAATACATATTTAAAGCACAGATATAACACTCGACCTGTTTACAGATCTATCACACATTCTGCTCGGAATGGTTTTAGTCAAATTGTATTTAATCAATCACGCTTGTTTCTACAACAACAGGGCATTTTCTTTTTGCTATTTCTCTTCAATTGCCAGTTCAAACACCAATTAAATTATTTCAATAATTTTTTTTTATATTTTTCTACTAAGAGGCGAATTCTCGCTGCTGTGGGCCCATATTGTTGTTGAAAGTGCCCTCTAAAGTAGCACACATTCATCAGCATTATATATCTGATCTTTACCCATATCCCATTTCTTCCACAGTTTTTTAAACCTATTTTTAAATGGCTCTATTGCAGAACTATCGCTTGAATATTTCTTTACACACATTTTTAGACGTCTCATTCTATTTCGAATTAAAATTTTTGATACCAGCCGTTAATCGCTGAAAATTATTCCAAAAAAATTTTGTGAAAATATGTTGCTTTGTTTGTTTTGTATAATCTTTGTCGCGACAGACACATTAAAACGACACTTTTCCTAAATAATTTTTTTTATTTTGAATTAGAGATGGGCACCGCTCACGTGATAAGCGTGAATCATGCGTGATCACATATTTTAGTGACATCATATTTTTTCTATTCTGAAATTTCATATTTAATTTCAATGTTTCGAAAATAGTAAATACAAAATTTTTTTACTAAAATTTAAGTGAATTCAATGTATAAAAATATGGCTTTAGATCTTACCTTCTTGACTAACACTAAAGTAATGATACGAATGCCTAAAAAGTATTAATTTCGAGTATGAAATTAGAAGATCTGAGGTAGGGTTGGATTTGATAATAATTTGTGCATAATTGATCGTTGAAATACATTTATATATAAAACTTATTATTGCTTATTATTTATTTATTTATAAAATTATATATCTTGTCTAATATTCCTTAAAAAAATAAAAATAAGTTGCATCAATTTCGAAATATTTTGGTTGATGGACTGTTTCTGGGACTTGCCCATATATTAAAATTGAAAAATTTTATGTCAAATCTAACAAATTGTTTTAGAAAAGTATATTTCTCAGTTAAACATAATTTTCCTCTTTTATTGTAGAATTTCTAATTGTATATTAGATTTTTCTATTTGCATTCAGAAATTTTAATGTGTAGATACTTATAGGTTGTGTTTATTTCGTGAGTATTTCGTGAGCGTGAGTTTTCGTGATTGTGACTAACTTTTTTTTCCACTCACGTGAGCGTGAGTGAACGTGAGTCAAAAATTTGAGGCCGTGCGTGAGCGTGCATGAGTGAAATTTTTTATCGTGAGCGTGCATGAGCGTGAGTGAAAAGTCACTCACGATCCCATCTCTATTTTGAATTGACTGCTTATTAAACATGTTATCAAAATGTTTTGAGCAAACAAACCTGATCCTCTCAAAGTTTGCGATATATAATTTCTTATTTTGATTCTGAGAGACAATACATTTACATTCCATTTTTAATTTTTGCTCCTACACAAATGTGTGTTGTGTCTTGCGGTAAAATAGCGAATAATTGTTATTAAGAAAAAAAACTGTTATCCGGACTATAGACGTAAAATTTCATATGCTTTTCCAATTTGGTTTAGTATTGCTCCTACCATATTAAAGATATTTGAGATTTTTGAGAGAAAATTTTTGAGGTGCTGTATCGGAAAATACTACTAATCACGAAATAAAAGATATTCAAATGTCTTTCTTTATTTAAAATCAAAAGTCATTACCGTCGGTTTATATGTTTGTGACATGGTAAAAAGGTTTGTGCTTAGAGTTTTGGACCATGATATTTTGGTGAAAAGAATTTACGACTCAAAGTCTTTTCAATTGGTCGAACGTAAATTACTTATTGGCTATAGGTTATATTAATGGACATCCCCTATCTTTTAATACAAATACATCACTTCGTTGTCATTTTTATGATAGAGCTACTCCTGCTACTCATAGGGAATAAGGATTTTGTTTTGTTTTTTTTACAATATTAGATTTAAGTTATTTGTAAGAATATTTTGGAGTGATATTTAGAATTTCCTCTAAATATGAAAGCTTCGGGAGCAAGAGCGTGCATATTTTTTATAAATTTTATCATTTAATTAACTATAAGTTTGGGGCTGAATACTTTTCTGTAAATTAAGATATTACTTAAGATATTAAGATATCTTAAGTATTTTTCCCTTCTAGTATTGTAATAATTTTGAGTTTGTTTTTATAAAAGAATTATAAAAAAAGGCTCAATAAATATTAAACTTAAACTAAAAAATCCATATAAAACATGTAGAATTTAGATGCCCAAAACTGTTATTGCACTCACCTCATAAAGTATGTAAATACGCCCTGATTCATAGCTTAAAGCGTCTATTTAAACTTTTTTTACACGCAAAACTATAAACTTTTTATTACCATACAAAAGTTTATTACATCAAAAATTTATTTACCACTCCTAGAAACATGAACATTAGGTCCTCCCTTTGTTGTATGAAGAAAAATAGTGTGAATTCGAATTCTCGTCATCACCAAAGGAGACTATGTATGTATGTATGAATGAATGTATGTACATCACGAAATTTAGAAAAAAATCAGAAAATAGTAGAAAAATTTAAAAATTGTTTAAAATCTTTAAAACTGTGGAAAAGCACATTCGCGAGGCTCAGATATTTTGCATTATTCGCTGAAATGCATAATTTAAATTCAAATTTCAATTTTCAAATTTCAAATTTCAGTGCATATTAACCGCATCATTAAAAAAATAAATTCCTTATTTTATTTGTGTTATTGTATTGCCCCACTAAGTATGCATTCGAAAATTTTTGTTTTCTTTTGATTTTCTTTATTTACCTCTTGTTGGAATGCCATCGTTCAGTTTGCATTCTCAGTCATTTGCAAGCAATCGATTTTGTAAACGTAAATTTCTGTTGCAACAAACATCACAAAAGATAAAAAACAAAGATTGTGCAATTGTTTTAAAATTGAATTAAAGAAATTTTAATAAATTAATTCAAGAAAAGATTGCCAAAAAGAAGTGTTAAGGAAATGTCAATGTCAAGTTTGCATCGAAATGAAGAAAATTTCACCCCCATAATTGGCGTTTTATGCATCGATATTGCAGCTGACTTACAAGAGGCATTCGGAAATGAATATTACAGTTATATTGAGGCATCGTATGTTAAATATTTGGAATCGGCTGGAGCAAAAGTTATACCAATTTGGTGCGTATTATTTTTTTTTTTTTGACATTTTGCTAAATTTTAACGTTTAGCGCTTTTACAAATATTATTTACAAAAATTTTATTTTACCAATTTGTTGTATGTATTTTGATTTGTTGTTGTTTTGATTAGTGTGTCTGTAAACAGAAACAAGAAAATGAAACGATAACATGAAAAAAATAAATGCTCAAAGAAAAATACAAACAGTGATAAAATTCGATTGCCAAAAAACAGAATTTTTTGTAATAGTATGGCCAGAATATGCGTTTGACGAAATGTGTATGTATGTTTATTCAACGCAAGAATATCAATTTTTAAGTGTTCGCGAATACGAATATCAGTTTCAATATTCGAGAATACGAATATTCAATAGAATATCTCCACAAATATTGTTGAGTAATTCCCTTCAGCTTAAATAAGGTTTGTTTCAGGTGGTTTGTGGTTGTTAAGTTTAGTAATTCTTGTATAAAAACAAACTTAAATTATTATAATATTAGAAGGAAAAGAAACTTAAGACTATAATGTAATATTTTAATATACAAAAAAAGTATTCAGCACCATGCCTGACAGAAAATAGTTAATTAAATGATAAAAGTTATAAAATTTATGCACGCTTTTGCTCCCGAAGCTTTCATGTAGTTGATGAATGTATGATATCATTTCGTCGAAAATTGTCATTTTTCTACTTCAGTGATATGAAACGATTTTGAAAGAAATATCGTAACCTTGAACAGCTGCAGCTGCATCACCTGTGTCGGCGCCTTATACATTTTTTTTTGTTAGTTTTCATAATTGTTGTTAACTTAAACTTAATTTTTCACAATAGGTTTTTGTCCCGACCATAAAATATTCTTAATTGTTTGAATTCATTCGATGAATTAATTATTTACACTGTCGTCGTTTTAAAACAGCAGTTCGTTAGCAAATTTCCTGTTGAAGAAAATGGAATATTGTGTATCACGGCAAGCTGCATTGATCTAAGATATAAAGTCAAATTGCTAAAAAATACTAAAGAGCGTATAATAATACGCCATATTTTGGATTTGCTTAAACACGTCTAAACATCTTAAAATTCTCGCAATGAAAATTCGAAATGTACTAGATTAGATCCAACCGAAGATTCCGTAAACAACAAACGTGCATCTTTGAGAGACCCACTGAGCTTACTCATGAATATGAGTGAAACTGACGTTGAAGATGACACACAGAGCTTCGTTCCCACACAACGAGTTTGCAAAATTAGCGAAGTTATCCTAGAGTTGTTAAATTAGGTGTAAAGTTTTAGATTCACTCTCTCAATTGAGAAAAAAAATACAATTTTGAAACATATCGGAGCAAGGATTTGCATGACACCCATTTTTAGTTGAAATTAAAAACTGAAATATTTTCTACCAATTTTATAGGAAAATCGCGAAACCTTGGCGCGAAATATTATAAATGTCAAACACGTAGGAAAAGAACAAAAACCTTTGAAAAAGTCACAATTTACTATTGGAAATCATGTGTTTTGAACTTTTGTGATTTACAGAACACTTTCTTTTATTAGAGTTCGGAGAGGAGAAAAATTATTTAGAAATAAGAAATTTTTTGTGGGTAATAAAATAGGTAGGTTGCGAAATACTTTTGCATTTTCCAAACGTTAAGGTAGAAGTGAACATTTAAATGATTGTTGGCACAATAATAATGTAATATAAATATCAACATCAAAGATAGATGGGTCCACTGGACGGTGGAAGAGCAGGGATATATTCAGATTCAATAGGGTGATCTACAGATTTTGTTGTAAATGACTTTAACTATACGTGTCGATTAACCGTCAACTGGGTATGGACATCATGTCAAACATCGCATATGGCTAATGTAAACCGCTCATATCCATGTGTCATCCATGCTCTGACGTCGATGCCCGAGCATATGGCTGAGCAATTTTGTTCGACATTAAATGTAATTTTTAAAGGAGAGCAAAAAACACAGCGCAATAAAATAAATTTTATTTCTATTGCAAAACCTGGAAATTATATGAGCAGGTAGAACATGAACATATACAAGTATTCGCCGGCGCACGGTGGCTGAAAATCGTTTTTCATTGGCCAAAAGTCTTTTTTTTTGTCACCGATTTTTAAAATTTTTACGCCCTTTTGCAGCTAATATATCCAGATTAAGGTAGCCAAAAAATTAGGTTAAACTATTGATAATTGTGAGCGTGGCATGCTGTCAAACTCAACGGTTTTTTTAATTTCAGAAAAAGGTGTTTTTCTTTTGTTTTTTATCAAAAATAAATGGTTACTACTCGCAAGCTATCATCGATAATGGCTTGCGGTCTTTTTTATAATGTTGGTAGGATTATAGTCTTTAGTTTTTGTAAGTGGTCAGAGCTCTAGCGTTTAATATTAAGGGCGTTACGGAATATTTATGAAACTACTATATTTTTCTCAAATTTAAACTTTAGTGGAATAGAACTTCTAGGGAACAAAAAATGTATACCACCCGGAGAAAGGTGAAAGTGTCCTCTTTACCGCTATATATACTTTTGCACCCGTGACGAGCCGTGTGTAGAACACTTTTTTTATTTTAATGAAATTACTCCAAAGTACTCGTATACAATGGTGTATATAATTTTCACTTTTTTGCCTAAAAGTTTATGTTTTTACTTTAGACTACGTAAAACTAAAAAAATTAAATATAATACCTGCGAAAGGGTTTAATGGCTTTGTTTTGATCAGCCAAAAATTGGTAATAAAATTATCACAAATTATCACAAAATTCTACAGTAAACATATGATCTGTTTCTAAATTTACCTGTTATCAAATGTTAGGGTCAACCAAAGTCATAAGCAATTTTATAACAATAATCGGGACATTAAACCACTAAAAATAAAAAAACAACCCAACAACAACAACAAATATTGGCGAGATACTAATCAGTTTTACCTGATATTAAGGTCTGGACAACATGTGCAGTTTTGTGCAATTTAAGCACTACCTGCTATGAAATTAAAGATCAATGTGTGAATAACATGTATCTAAAAATGTATAAAACTACGGATTCGATAAGGGATTACTCAGTAATAAGTTAATCCTTTAAGTGTACGGCTAAAACATAACAGACGCAAATAAAAATATTCAGAAAAATATGGGGAGCTTCAGTTATAAAGAACTGACGGAAGAGTATTTTAGAAACAAAAACCAGGAAGATGTTCTTAGCTACGTTAAAATAAAATTAAACTTAAATTCGTGTAGCACCGAAATGCAAGAGCAATTATCTAATTTCGTCAAAGCACTAAAAAAACGCTACAAAGAAGTTCGCTACAGTAAACAAAACTTTTATATAAAAAGTGCAAACTGGTTAGAAGGCCAACTTACTGTCGCTGCAGAAACAGCAAAGCAAGATAAGGCTGGAAGACCACGCAAATCATTGGACAACTAATAATATATAATATATAATAATAGCAAAATCTCTAGTTGATTTTACTATTTTTTTTTTAGTGTAAAAATTTTTTTGAGTGTAACAATAAAAAATTCCATTATTGCAAAAAATATTTATAATTATTATTAATTTCCAAATATTAAATTTTTTAATTGATATGTAAATATGTAAATTTTTTAATAAATAAAAAAATAATAAACCCATATTTCACTCTAAAAGTTAAAAAAATTCAAAAGTTCAACTTTGACCTAGAATTCCTTAAAAAGTCCTTAATCAATTTTAATGTAATTTAAACTGAGTCAAGCTGAACTAAATATCTATCCAATAAAATAAAAATTACTTCAATATTTTGATCGGTTCAAAAGTTACAGAATTTTGGCCAATGAAAAACGATTTTCAGCCACTGTGCGGCGTCATGATCATGTCATGTTGAAGTCGATGGCTCGTGAAGACGTAGAGCAAACCCCGAAGCGTATCAGAGAGAAGCGATAATTGAAATAATAAAAAAATACGGCTTGAGTTATGCTGCGTCGGCTACGTGATATCAATCTTCCAGGACGAACAGCTCGAAAAGTTATATTGTTAAAAAAGTGAATTTGCAGAAGGTGAATGATTTAGCAAATCTTTATAAGACACTTTGTGGTACAAAGGGGACTAGAAAATTGTATAATACACTAAAATTATTTATTTGATGAATGATACCATGACGAAATGTAAGAAGACCGACCAAAAGACCAACCATTCTACCCACATCATACTAGAAAGCAATTAAACATGGTGGCGGTAACACAAAGGCCTTGAGATGTTTATCTTGACCCTATTCATTTCATTCCAGAAATTATAACGGAGGATGTCTACAAAAATATTCTGGCAAATGTCAGTACGTTGCTGTTTCCAACAAGATAACAACTCCAAATACTCTTCTAAGTTAGTAAGTGAGTGTTACTCATTAAAAATTTAGCTCAATCAATGTTATTTTTCTGTTTTATTATTTTCCGCATTTCTTTTTAGTACCTATTTTTATAACCAATTGAATTTCGTATTTGTTTTGTTTAATTCTTTTTTTAGTCTTAAAATATTAAATTTAAATTGTTATTTATATTTATTTTTTGCTTTAAGCAATAACAATTTAGCTAGAATGAGTTTTTTGTTGTTGACATAATATCGATATGAATGCATTTTCGATAATTATAAAGATAGCGCCTATTGCAAGGCCGCCACATGTATTGAAAATAATAAAATTAAATTCCAGAGATTTATCACAAGGGAAAAAACAAAACAGCTGCATCAGTTCTGAAGAATGGAAAACTTATAACTGAGTCTTTAAGCGTTTTGCCAGCGCTTTACTGTTCAGAAGACGCAATGAAGGGGAAATGTGTTCTCGTTTTTTTACAAAAAGTTTTAAAAGATGAATATATGTATCTATACAAAAATTCTTTCTACAGCTAAATATATAATATTCTCTTTGAAAAATTGGATCTTCCTAAATAAGAAAACACTACGCTCAATGCTTCTACTCGTATTTATGTAGATTGTTCTGTAAAACCATAAAAAATTTATCTACATTTTTCTGAATTTCTTAACAGTATTTCACGTGAGAAAACTTGCAAAATAGAAATTAGCTTAAGCATTCAAAAACAGATTTGATAAATGTTTAATTATTGAATGTGTTATTTCCAACAAAAAAAAATTATTTTAAATATTTAACACGCACAGATGAACATTAGGGTAGTGCTCTGTTGTATGAAGGAAAACAAATTTCACAGTCTAGAAATATTCGATTAGTCTAAAAATTAACACAAACAAGTTTTCAAACCTATTGAAAAATGTCGAAAGTTGATCAAACCCAACATTTGAATGCTTATATTAGGGGTCACATACCTGAGTATGTTTTCTATTTTCAAATTCACACATATATTTTCAGTTGTATTTATGACATCATCTTGAGATTTTGGAAATATCCCTAGAATAGTGTTTTCTGTAATACAAAATCAAAAAACGAAAGTATTTTTTCATAAATACAATGGAACTTCTCTATAGTGAACTTCTATACAGTTCTCCCTACTATGAATTCATTTCAAAAACACAGGTTTCTCGGTCCAATATTAGTGAGTTTCTATACAGTGAATTTTTCTTTACAATGAAGCAATTTTTCAGATTTAAATTTGAGTTTCTTGCGCGTTTGTCTCCATATAATGAATTATTTCAAAAAAGTTTCCATTACGCATACTAACAACACTGTGTGGCGGAAATAAAGTAACATATAAATAGGGGATTCCCAAAAGATGAAAAAACATAACAACGAAAAAAACACAAAGTCACATCATTAACAATTTAGACAGTAGTTGTCATCCGTGTTCAGTGAACAAAAATGACTAAGCGAAGTATTCCTTAAGGAAAAAAATCATTATTAATTAATAAAGTTTAAGATGGAAGAAAAAAAAGATATAGCTATAGATATGGAATTCTTCCCAGCACTTTATCAAATATTAAAAAAAACAAGGCATTAAAATAAAAGTGCAAAAAATATAATTTCTGTATAATGAAGTTTCTATATGTTGAAGCGATTTTCTGGTCCCATGAAGATTCATTATATGGAAGTTCGACTGTAGTATTGAACTCGGCGTATACGCAATGCTAGTCACAACTCACTTCCTTACACACTGTAATAAATGAATTTTACTTTTACTAAATACACAGCGGCATTAAATCCAATGAGTTTTTCATAAATAGTACGGAAATATGAATGTGACTTTTTCAAACTATTTTAACTTCGCGCCGTTGAAAAAATATATTTTTTTGGGGAAAAATGACGGCATTCGATATCGAACGCGATTTCAATAAAACTTAATTGGAAATTTCAATCAATATCGAATGCGGCAATTTGTCCCCTGATTTCACGTCGATTTTAGAAAATCTAAAGCTATTCTTGCTATTTCTACAATGATGTCAATGTAGTAATGTGCATATGCGTGCACGAGTATGTGGCGCATCATTATGGGTCACTACGCTCAATAAATACTTACTAGTATTTCCTATGGCCGACGCAATGGACTATATTCTAGTAATTAAATATTATGAATTTAAATAAATTAAAAAACAAGAGACATAAAAATGTAAATATGTTCATATATGCAAAACAAATAATAACTATTAACTGTTTTCAAATTTCTTCCCGAATAAAACAAAACTGTAATGAACATGTAAAACATGTACATCCATGTTTAATTCTCATCTGTTTCAATTCTGATATCGATTCCTTTTTCAACTTCCCTCATTTGAGAAGAAAAACTCGTATTACTCATATAAATATGAAGGTACTCTTATGCTTTGCTTATGTTTTTACTTCAACCAATACTTACATACATAAGTGAATGTACGTGTGTATTTTTAGCATGATGTCAACTTTGGCAGCCTTTTATTCTTTTAATACTGAACCGATTTAAATAAAATACAGTCAGGACACTAAAGCTCAAGAATGTCTACCATTTGGTAAAATAATGAAGAAAATCGGTTGGCAAACAAAGGATAATAGGTATCCAAAAATTTTTCTTTTATTTTATAAATGTTATAATAGATTAACATTTTATCTAAAAGCGCGCGAATATTTTTTTGGACCGGAAAACACTACTGTATGACTCAGTGATGCCAAGAGCAGGAAATTTTCCCTTTTTGCAGGGAATTCATTGAAAAATTTCAAAGCAAGGGGAAAAATGACAGATTTCCCATTTTAGGAAAAATATAAGGAATTTTTAAAACTTTGTTTTTCCTCTTTTTATATTGCAGCGTAATTGCGTAAAACAGCCCATAAAAGTGATAATACATATAAAAATCTAAATTTAAAATTTTGTTACAGTATTACGCGAGATTTTTCATACAAACAAAATACATCTTTTGGTAAATAATACATAGAGACAGCGAAAAGAAATGTAGATATTCCTGGGAATAGAATTGGTATGAAAAATAAAAACAAATTTGAAAATTTTGGATTTTTTTGGTTTAATATATAAACTAAGACTTTTCTAAATATAAATTAAGCTCTTTTAAATATTCAAATGCCCTCTAAGAAACAAAAAAAAATAACTTTCATTCTTTCCATTCCGGGGCACATTTTTCTTAACTTGGACAAAATTTTATTAAAAATTCAGAATTAAGACTTTGATTGACTTCTAAGATCTCCACATCCTTATTTTAAAAATTTAAGAAATCTATAGCAACGAATGCAAAGAATTAGAAAAAATGGTGCAACAGACTTTCGTTAAAAAATAAATAATTTTTTAAGAAATGTAATTAGTACAGTCGTTTGAGAATTATGATGGCACAAAGGCAGATATTGGAGGAATTTGGAATTTTAAAAACCTAAATAAAATGTTCTTTTTTATTAAATTAAATGAATTTTTAGAGTAGAGAAAAATGTCGGGAGCTTTTTTTTGTGAGTAGGGAAAAAGGAGAATTTTTTCGAGATATGTAGGGATTTTGTTAAATTTCTGCTGGCATCACTGGTATGACTATACTTTCCTCTTTTCTTTATCTTATATTTACATTTTTGTTCATTAGAATAATGTAGACATGTATGGATGTAATAATCAAACAAATTAATTCCTAATCTTTTTAAGGATAAATCGTCCTCGTTCATATTATGAGGAGATAATGATTAAAATAAATGGGTGTGTATTTGTTCAAGTTATAGCTGGACAATTTGCTAGTTAATAACAATTTTAATTATTCATACTTACAGTATTCTGTTGCCCGGTGGCGCTGTTTATTTTGTTAATGAATTTTGTACCGAAGAGTTGCACAACGATTGTGTACAAAGTTCCAAATACATTTTTGAAATTGCCAAAGATTTAAGCAAAAGAGGACAACACTTTCCACTGTGGGGTACATGTATGGGATTTCAATTGATGCTTACACATTCAGCTGATCGCACAGAGATACGACAAGATTGTGAACCAATGTATTGTTCACTGCCTGTAAATTTTGAAAGTGATGAAGGTTAGTTATTGCTGATATAAGATATTCTTATAGGATCATACTTATATACTATAATATTTTAAGTCTAGTTTTAGCATCATCTAAACTGTTTGGCCATATAGACCAGAATGTGAAATCTAAAATGACCTCGCTACAATTTGGCATTCACCTTCATCGATACTGCATAACAAAGGAGGATTTAAAAACCTTTCAAATTGATCAGCATTGGAAAGTTTTGGCATGTAATAAAGATGAAAAAGGTTTGGAGTTCATAACTATTATCGAGCACAACAAGTACGTGAATGCATAAGAATATTGTAAATACCTGTAAATTAATCAGAATCCTTTAACAGTTTTCCATTTTATGGCCTACAAACACACCCCGAACGTGTTGGATTTCATAATTACTTGTCCAGACATAAACTGCATCATTGTTTGGAATGTTTTCAGTTGGCACATTATTTTGCACAATTTTTTGTTCAACAATGCAGTCTAAATGGAAATCGTTTTAATAACATAGAAGAGGAATCGAGACATTCTATTTACAATTATCCGATATTCTTACATGTGGCAAAAGAAGTTTTTCATCAATGTTATCTATTCAAAGTAGATGCGGACTACCCCAAAGAACTAAAGTATTAAATGCATGTTGTGTGTATTAGAAAACAAATTTATGAATCTCAAATTTATTCATTCACTTTTATGGCGGTTGACGTGGATGTTTAAAAAAAAAATTAAAATGTGGTTGGCAAAAAGCCAAATAAGTTCTCATTAGTCGGAAGACTTTTTTACTTGACTTATTTCAAATGCTCTTTTAGTTTTGCTACCCCGCTGAAAATGTTCGTGTAAATTTTGAATTCGCTTTTTCATCAATTGCCATATTTTTACCAAACGTCCATTCGACTTAATTCTGTCAACCGCGATAAGATTGATATATTTTTTTTAATTAATAAATGTATTATTTACTTATTAGCAATATTAATATTTGAATGCCAAATACAGAGTAGTTAAATAAAATTTCTTTCAGTATTTTGTAGTCTTATGCCGTTGTCTTTTCTAAAAAAAATGTAAGATGTCTTTACTTTTTGTCAACAAAATTGCAATTCAAAGTTTTCTTAAGACCAAAATTTTGCCTTTTAAGTGATGATACAATAATTTCTAATAAACTTACTATTTCAAAAAATTTTTATACTGCAAATTTTCAATAAAAGAGAAAAAACATTTTGCACTTTTTCTTAGAAAAGAAAACGACATTAAATTGCTGCCAGCATAATGCTTTAAACACATCGACGACAGTAGGCGACCGACTAAAATCTGTAAAAATTAGAATACACACGTTTAGATGAGGTCTATTATTTTAAAGCCATCACGACTACACGACCATCGTTGTCGCTGTCGTCAACTTAGGCGAATTTAATGATCTTATGAGCAGATCTAGTGCTGACAATACAATAAGAAATGTCAAATAAATGACAGCTTACACATAATTTATTTTATTTTATTTTATTTATCAAAATAATATCAAAAACAATAAAATTTTATAAATGCATTAACAATAAAGATGTTTTAAACAAATGAATTGATTTGTTTTTAAATTTTTACCTCATATACTAACTGCCGTATTCATAAAAAAATAATTTAGGTTTGAAATCTATTTTAAGGAAAATTTTTATGAAAAATTTGTCTTAAAAAACATTTTAAATACAAATTATTTTTTATGACGAACTGATATTTTTGATAGCAAAATAAACGAAAATTATATTACAATCGATTGAAATGCTATCATTAATTTCATTCGACTTTTTTCATCGATTCGTTATTATTTCGAATTTACAGAAATTTGTATACTACACATCGCTCCTTTAATGCAACATGATCATATCTTAACTTTTAATCTTTAAACTTTTAATTTAGTTAGAAAAAAATGATGTTGAAGGTATTTCTTTATATGTAAAAAGTTTTTCAGCAGCATATGTATGCTTAATCCAAACCAAATGTACATGTACCCACTAAAAAGGCAATACAGGCCATATTCATACCTGCTCCCATTTTTAATATTTCACTTTTGATAAATGACTACGGTGCTATGAAGGAGCGATATGTACATAAATACATACGTATACTTTTAAATTTTGTCTAAACACACTATTCGATGTATTTTATTTCTATATATGTACGTAACTTATATGTACCATATACATATCGTTACCTTAGTCGGAAAAAGTTCTAAGTCCATTTTTTCAAATTATTCATGAGAGACAAAAAAATGTCTAAGTTTTTTTTATAGACTTTTTGAAAATCTGTATATGCAGTTTTTTTCTTTAGTCCATCACATTAAATTACCAGTAGTCGTAGGATTTTAAAATAAATCATTTGCAGACATATAGGCTTTTTTGGACTTAGCGCATTTGCTTTTTGAAATTTCATTATTTTAGTAGCATATTTTCGTTAAATATGCTTTCTTTTATTTCTGTAATTTAATTTAAGGAATTGTTGCTTATGAAGCATAATTCGTTGCAGCGATGTTCGCTGTAACAAAAAAGCTCAAAAAAACTATTAAAAAAGTAAATGTATTTGGTGTTTACAAGAATGTAGTTATTTTATTGGCGTTGATAAGCAAAATATTAATTGGTTAACAATAAATAAGAATATGAATTATTAGTTTAAAGAAAAAGAAATAAATAAATAATAAAAAGGTATATTTTTGCGATATAGGGAACATCCAATTGCTTAAAATTATACGATTATGTTGAATTCAATAGTGTATTTATTTTAAGCGGTTTCCTATGTTAAAATAATAGGTACAGAATATTTAGAAAAACAAATCATAGATGAGGTAGATCATCTTAAAAACGGTGATGGTCTTTGGGTAAAGTCAGTTTTAAAAATTGCAGGTCTTCATACTTTCCTTCTTTCGTAGTGGTTCCAAACACGAAATATGAATAGGTTTTATATTTTCATTTATTTTCTGTGGTAAATTTTTCCACTCTTCGGTGAAACGGAGTTTATAGTTTATTTCACAATTTTGTGTATATTTAATTGCATGAATATCCGTTACCTTTTGATCTCCTTTACCTCGTCCAGGCCGAATTCTTTTACAAAATTGCAAAGTGTTGACATGTTAAAAAAACGAAAAATCCAAATATGTAACGTCGTATGGTTAAGGCTTTTTCCGGGCAAAGTAGATATTTAATATTGTAGCTATTGAAAAATTGCTGTAATTCTTTATAATTCAACTTGAAAAGAAAAGACTTTATTAAAAAAAATTGTTCCTTTCAACTGGACTTGGCATATTTTCTTACTTTAAAAATTTTTTTGTTGGACTTAGCATATTTGTCTACCACTGCATTCCAGCAAGAAAAAAACAAAATATTGGTATTATTTTTGCTTTTAAATGATGTATTTTGAATTATACTAGCAAGCCACATCAAAGTCTCAATTTCGACGAAAAGTGGACTTTGCACTTTTTCCGACTAAGGTAACGATATGTTATTTTGAAGCAACAACTTTGTGTTTAAAATATTCTTGAACCAACATAATATGTATGTATACATATGTATATATACATATATATAGTATGTATGTATGCATGAAAAAAACTAGTCTAAAAAACCTTCATAAATTAGTAAAACATTAGAAAATCATATTTCATATTTCGCAAGCTATTGGCGGGTTAAAGAGGTTCTAAGCCACTGTGAGTTGTTGTATGAAACAACTAAATTTAGTTTTTATTTATAAACAATTTAATTCACTTGAATTCTCTGTTTTATACTACAAATTAAAATAAATTTGTTCATTTGTCCTTTTTTTCCTTAAATAATATTTTTGCTTCCTTTTTGTAGCACAAACAAAATACAACAACAGCAATCTAAAAGAACTGTTAAGAAAATGCCATGAAGAAAAAAGAACATATTACCATTTTCTACCTCTTTGGGGTGGGAGAGAGAGAGTATAAAACCTAATTTTAATGCACACATTCTTATATATATATATAATTTGATATTATTATGTCTGACAAAGAGTCTTTAAATGTTCTTCATCCCAGAAAGCAAGCGGGTTGAAATCAGTCTTCATATACAGTTGTTAGTTTATAAAGTGTAAAGTGTCATGTTTATCATGGGTCCTTATGACTGGGGAAGTCGACTTCAGTATGTCAATTTGTTTGAAGGTATTGCCCGAAGTCTACAGATAACTTATCTAACCTGAAAATGCGGACAACCGCTAAAGGATTACAAAAAAGTTTCTCTTATTTTCGATATTTTATCAAACTCTGCAAATCGATCGTACGGGCTGAAAAATAAAATCAAGAATTGACTGGAAAATCCGAAACTCGATTTTAATTCACCGAAAAATTTTTTTTACAAAATCATTAGTTCCGAAAAAAACCCTAATATCTATGAAAAATTCAGCTATAAGTAAAAATTCGAAAAAATCTACATTTCGATTCAGCAAAAAAATAATAAAAAATTCAAAATTTACAAAAAATCAAGATGTGGGTCTACCATAGAGTGGATAATTACATTTTAGATCGATTAAAGAAGCCTTATAAGTCAAATGCTGCATCTTATATTTGCTGGGATTCCATTAGAATATTTTGTTGTTGTTGTGCGTTCAAGCTTATGCTGAAGTTGACAACCATGTAATTGAATGTTTTACATGAGGCTGCTTTTGTATTATTTGCCCAGCAAACCCGCAGGCTCGCATTTAAAATTTGAAAGGTTCATTTTGCAATAAACAAACAAAATTTAAAACAACTTCATCAATTTTAAATTTTTCTCAAATGTTGTTTTCAAAAGTTTTTATAAGGTTTATTGTAAATAAATATGAAACATGAGCTGAGATAATAAATTTCAATGAAGTTTTAGAAGTGAATTCATAAAAAATAATTTGGATTTGCAATTTTTCATAAATAATTCAGTAGAATACATTTCCAGCCCACATTATTTTTATATGAATGCGAGAGTTAGAATACATCATAGAAATTAATAAAGTAGAGGTTTTTAGATGCTTATCTTAGTTTAAAGTTTTAGTTTAATTATTTTATCAAGAAATTTGAAAAGCGATTATCGATCTTTTTTCGACTTTAGACAAAGGCTTGAGATGAAAAATTCCTTCTTCAATCGATGTAAATTAATATGAAATGTTATTTCCCACGTTCGACAATAATTTTAGCCAGCGCTTTTTTAATTTTTTTTTCTCAAACAAATATCAATTGTAATGTAAATTTTTATTTCAAACATCTGTTTGTTGGGTGTGTTAATACAAAACAGGGATGGAGATATCACTACTTTTGTTCTTTTATCGCAACTATTTGGCAAAGAAAACTTCGCATAGTATTTCTGCTGCATAAAATAAATCAATTATAGAACGAGGTTCCATGCTATCATTTTCTACAAGTAAATATCGCTTCTTTATGGCAACGTATCTAAAAGAATCGTTCTTTACGAGTGCAAAGCTTTTAATTTATTCACACCTCTATGGAAAAATAAAAAAAATATTTGTGTAATTGTTTTACACAAAAAGAGGAATGATGCGATAAAAAATTTTGCTTTTTAAATCAAAAATCATTTTTTGTTTTATATATGAGTACGTTGCAAAAGATGGAGCGATATTTGGTTTGTTCGTAATTTCATTGAACTGTAAGCCAGTTAATGGTTCAGCTACAATTATTTTGGTTAATACTGAAGTTCTTTGCGAATATTTGGTTTTTATTAAAGGCATCCAAAAATTTCGTTTATTTTCAAAAACTTAATTTTCCATTCCTGACATTATTATAAGCTTTTTTGATCCTCTTGTGAATTTGTTTGATGTGCAACAGATGGTTCATATTTCTTTGACGATTTTGCTGTTGCTGATAAAAAAATAAGTAATATTTATACAATGAGATTTTATTAAATATAAATCGTTACCTTAATATAGAAAGGACCTAACAATTTTTATTTTTTCAAAATCGAGTGTTTAACCTCTTTCGAGGTTAATTTATTTATTGAAATATGCAAAAAACTAAATTTTGAAAAAAAAGAAAATAGTTAGGACTTTCTATACCTTAAATAGTACATTCATAGATACATATAAAAATATGTAAATGCAAAATTAATTTGTTAATAGGCTTACAATTACTCATCTGCTTTTTTGATTAACTTGCTACTGGTCATACATAAATATCTATACATCCAAGTAGAACCGAATGTTATATACATACATACATATCTATGTACGTAAGTTTTTCTCTGTTGTGAAATATTTTCTGTTGCTAAGATCTTATGCCGTTTTCTTTTCTAAAAAGTGTAATTTCTTTTACTTTTTATCAACAGAATGCAATTCAAAGTTTTCTTAATAGAAAATTTCAGCTCGTATGTGATAAAACAATAATTTCTAATAAACTATTTCAGAAAATCATTCTATTATAAATTTTCAAACAATTTTGCAAATTTTTCTAGAAAAGAAAACAATATTAAATCTATTTATTTATACATATATACATACATCACATGTGCATTAGAGCGACTGGGGATACAATTTTGTTACCTCTTTCCAATTATAGATCACATCAAAAGCTTTCGCGTAGCGTACCTCCTATTACAAAATGTGCTTCCAGAAAGCATGATGTTTGTTAGAGATGTCTCTCTTGGAAGCTCCTTTTTTACATGAATCAGTGTATTAATTTGAATCTATCAACATTTTCCAGCTCATTAATTTGGGACTCAATTCTGAGAATTGGATGTAAAAGTAGCTCCAAAAATAAGTACTTTTGCAGCATTTGGTTTGGTCAAGTTGGCTGCATTAATTGTGACCTATTGAAATTGTAATGTAATTTCTTTATATGAAAACTCATAAAAATTAGTTACCGTGTTGTCCATCGATGTGATAAAATTTTATATTAATTTTTTGTTATAATAAAACAAGCACATGCAAAATTTTATGAAAATCAGACGGGTCCATTTTACTAATTTTTATTGATATGGAATAACTCTAGTTTTATATGACTAAGATTTGTAGATTGCACTTCATCATGTCTCAAAAATGTTTGCTTTAAGTAAAATATTTATTTATTTAATAAAGAAGCCATAGTAACGTTTTATTCCCCCTAAAAATTTTGCTTGGTAACAACTGGTATTTATCTAATTTTTTCTTGTTTTTTGGCAAACTTTGGACATTTTTATTATTCAAAAGCATTCCTTCTACGTTAGTTGTTGACTGGTTTTTGCCAAAATAAAAAATAAACAAAAATATTTATTTTTATATTACTTTTGATAAATTCGTTAACAACAAAATAAGTTTTGCGTGTTGAAGTTGTTTATTTTAGTCAAATCATTTTCTTAAGAATTTGTCTAAAAAATATCATTATTACTTTAGTGTTTATTTTTAAGTATTTCCATAATACTTTGAATTTTGACAAGGTCAGACAATTATTTAACATTTATATTAGATTTACACATTAAACAAATATATAAAAATAAAAATTCAATTTGAAGGATTTAGTGCAGTAACGAGCCAGCAAATACGATCTCAAATGGGCAGTGTTTTCAAAGCAAACTCTTTCGCTTAAAGGAATTGTCAATTCTGAGATACCAATTTGTCAAAGAAGTATTCGAATTTTGTCTTCAAAGTCGTTGGGTTTTACGTAGTATCAAGTCGTGATGAAATATAATCTATTAGCTTGTCATATAGAAATTTTATCAGCTATAATTTTGGCGGAGTCGTTTACAAATAAAGTCAAGTGGCAAAAATTCAAACGGGTCATAATAGTCCGTTGAAAAGTATTTTGCTGCTATTCTTGCGTTACATACTTTACAGGTTCCAAATTTCTGCTAAATCCGTTGAGAAATGGAGTTTTGAATACCGAACATACAAAAAAAAAACCACAGATCTGCCATTTATACCAATTTCAAATATTTTGATAAAAATTACTGTAAAAGTAGACATAGAAGAAGGAGTGGTCAGTTTAACTTGAACGTGGTCAATTTTCGAGGGTAAGAGATCAAGTTTAAAGGGAATCTATTTTGTAAGATTTAATATTATGTAGAGATCGATTTAGGGTAAATAGAAATTTTAGATACATGGATGAAATGGGCGTAGAAGTGGGTGTGGTCCATCAAAAAGTTATTTTACGGCCTTGCTCAGACTACGTGCTTATATCTTTCAAATTTCAGCAAATTCCCTGAGAAATTAGATTAAAATTTAATTTTGCCACACCCCTCCGCCCACAGACCAAATATCGATATGAAATATCCTTAACGACCTATTCTCATATCAACCAAATACACATAGAAAAAATCATAAAAATGCCGTTTCGGAGGAGTTCAAACACAAACACCGTGACACAAGAATATTCTATAGAATATTTTAATATTTTTGCAAGATTGGATTTACAAATATATGTTACCAGGAATGTCTCGGAAAAAACTTATAAGTATATTTTTGAGTAGTGTAACAAAATGTAATCATGAATACACCATGCTGGATTTTTATTTTAGATATATTTTTTCGGTTTAGCGTGAATTTTTCCTCTTTGAACATTTAAGCCAATCTACGCATATTTATCGGATACAAAAACACAAGCTACAAAAGGTAACTTTAAGTATTACACGAACACACTGTCATCACTTGTTTTAAAGGAAGATATGCTTTATATCAGTTTATTCAAATAATTCATTTTGATAATACTCATGCAAGAAAAAAGTAGAAAACGATATGGATGATTGTTATTTATAAAACACAATCTCTTTGTAATCCCATTGAATTTAATATTCAAAGAACAGTTTCCCATAAAGAAAGTTAAAATGGAGTTCTTTTTCTATATATATTAATAAAAAAAACTTATCATACTAACATTGGGAACAGAGCGTACGGATCCAGTGATGATGGCATAATTTTTGAAAATCCCCTACAAGTCTCAAACAGTTGTCAACTTTTCCTTACACACATAAAAAAATAGTCCCTACATGTTTCCCTACTTTAAAAACTCTTTGATTAAAAAAAATCATTTTACTTAAAATTTTTAATATCGCACATTTATGTAAATATATCGTCGGGTATAAAATTAAAAAAAAAAAAAAAAAAAAAACATGAATTTTTTAATTTAATAACCCCCAATATCTGGGGTGTAATCGTCGCTTTCGATATCGAGCAGATTCGATCGAGTTTTCTTGAAATAGAAAATATTTTTAAAATTTTCCAGCAAGTTCCCTACAAAAACGGAAAACTTCCTACTTTTGGCATCACTGTACAGAATCAGTAATCGCATTCTCAGCGTATACTTGATATTGATTTAAGGATTATGATTCATACGCTAAGGTATACTACGATGACGAGGGTCAGCATTAAAGATAACAAATTATGTTAATTGCAAATGTCAGTCCCTTAATAAAAATAAACGCGCACACAGACATGACAGAGGAGTATTCCAGTTTATTTTTTAAATATGAATTCTTCAGATTGCTCAGCAACAGAGCTGCGACGTTTTAAAAGACGGCATTTGGGATTTTAAAATCTTCTAATGTTTGCAAATTTTTGCTGCTTCTTTGCGATTCCAAAAATGTTTAAGTATTCCCTTATCAAGATGTAGAAGAAAATATGCTTTGTTGTACCACTTATCGCTTCAAGTTACAATATATTTACTATAGTATATACTTACATATACATACCTACATATTCATGTGATTTACAGGCTGAGATTTACTTTTACACAAGAGTATGCAAGCTACATTTTCTCTGCCTCCCCAATTGGTAGAATTTTTAACATCGTTTCTGCTGTTATAGATACACACCCTTCAACACACCCGTGCTCCTAACACGTAATTTCGTATACAGAAGTAAGGATCTCATACATTATTTGGCAACGATACGAGTACATTTAAAATAACATAAAAATGGGCAGAGAATAAAAGCAAACAGAAAACAAACAAGTGAGAGTGTGAGAAAAGAGAAAGCTGCTGAAAAGTTATTTTAAAGGAAAAAGTTCAATAACCATAAACTAGGTTAAATACATCTTCCATATACACAGCTGCATGTTGTTTTGTTGTATGTGTAAGCGCTCAAAAATACATTGTATTTATATGCGCATGTATGTAAGTATGTGTAGTCAAGTTTTGTATAATTTTTTTTCATTTCATTTTTGTCCTTTAGTTTTGTTGCGTTATCTATTCTAAGCCTTTTTTAAAATTGCATTTAGGCTATATATGTATGTATATATGTATGACGTCATTACTGAAACGTATGCAGAAAATCATTCTCATACATACACACACACACACACACACGTATTAGTGATATAAAGAATGCTCGTATTCGTATTCTCATTCGCGAATATTCGCCTATTTCTGAAATTCGTATTCGCCAAATTCAGGCGAATATTTCGCAACAGTAAACATTTAGTAAATGGAACAAGAAAATATTGATTTGTAATATATCACCTTATTAAACTTTATTTACAACTAAGATTATGAAAACTTAAATCTTGTTAAAAAACAATATTAAATTAATAATGAAATTTTAGTAGAGGACTGCCGAACTTCTCCTTCAAGCCTATTGTGACGCGGCACTACTAAAAATTTTCTCGCTCAAAGCACTGAGCGGTGTCGCCTCGCACAAGCTTGTTTATTTACTTTCCATACTTTCGAAGTCATTTGCCACACATTTTCCCACTAAATAATCCACGATAGTTTTTAAGATTAAAGGATGAGAAGGATTTTGGAAATTTCAACGTCACTTTCACTCATATTCATGAGTAAGCTCATCATGTCTCTTAAAGACGCACGTTTGTTGCTTACGGAATCTGCGGTTGGATCTAATCTAGTACATTTCGAATTTTCATTACGAGAATTTGAAGATGTTTGGACGTGTTTAGGGAAATCAAAAATATGATGTAGTATGATATGCTCTTTAGTATTTTTAAGCAAATTTGCCAATGAACTGCTTTTTTAAAACGACTGAAGTGTAAATAATTATTTCATCGGATGAATTTAAATAATTAAAAAAATACTTTATGGTCGGGCCAAAAGCTTATTATGAAAAATTATGTTTAAGTTAAGAAAAATTAAGAAAATTAACTAAAATTAAAAATGTAAAAAGCTGCGACACCGATGATGCTGCAGCATCTCTTAAAGGTTACTATGTTCCTTGGAAAAGCATTTCATGTCGATGAAGTAAAAGAATGACAAATTTAGACTAAATAATATCATACATTCATCAACTACAAAACACCTGAAACAAACCTTATTTAAGCTCCTTTATTGCAACGTAGTCATATCTCAAAAAACGTGATTTTTAAACTCTATATTTTTGCAAATGATGTATACAAATATCTTGTTTTCTCAAATATTTTTCCGTTGAGGTGTGAGTTAATTAAAAACTTTAAACTCGTTTTCTGAAGAACTACATAACAACACTTTTAATTGCTAATTTAAGACCCAAACGGAAAGTGAAAAATATAGATCTGAGAATGTCGAATTAACGAAAAATTTATATATTCTCTTAGGCAATCCAAATTTCAAATGCAGTCTCCAAAAAACAATCGAACTTGGTGTCGATTTTGAAAGACAAGAAAGTGATTTCTTGTCGCCGGAATGTAAATGCCGATAGTAGTGAGATAATTTGTTCAATTTATTGTTATTAAAGCGAAGTACAGATTTTTGAATTTAAACTTTTTATTTTTTGTGCTAAATTTCAAACTGAATATTCCTGTTCGTGCTCTCAAATATCTCACTGATATTCGAATTATCGAATACTTAAAAATCGATAATAGTTACATCACTAATACCAGCATACATACACCCCAATTGCGGTACCAAACAGCGGATATTAGATGGTGTGGTATGTTGGTTTGTTGAGGTCTTATGTTGAGTATTTTTTTTATATTGTGTAAAAATCAGCACAAGGTTACTAAATCAAAAAATGTCAATAAAAACAATAAAAAAAACTTTCGGCTTTTTAATAGATATCGACTGTTAATCATTTACAAAAAACTTTTATTTATTAAAACTTTTTGATATTAAATTGGAAGAATATCTCGAATAATAAATTTACTAAGTAGGTTAATCATTTACAATACAGTATTATGATTTATTTAATTTTTGTTTTTGGTTATTAATAAGTAAAGTAAGTTTTTATTTGTGATTCAAATTCAGTATAAATTACTTAAACCGGAAAAACGGTGTAAAATTGTTCAAAAATGGCACGAAAACTACAAAAGTGTTTTTAAAGCTCCAAAAATATTTAAAAACCTATTAAAATTGTAAATAAAAAACAAAGCACGGAATAATTCTATTTAGGTTTACAAATGCAAAAACTCAGACTAAACTTTCGAAGTCGGAAATCCAACTGATTTTTCGTAGACTGAATAGCATGTGCCATGTTAATGCCGATCGCCGAATTATCGAAGAACTTCTCCCACCTATGGCTACAATTAAAACCGGCACTATTCAATAACTCGATCAATAGTGACTTAATAAACCCCAACAGCAGCAATTTTAACCTTTCTTGATAAAAAAAACGAGCTCATTCTCTTCTTGCACCCATTGCTGCTTCATTATTTTTCAATGAACTCGATTCGTTGAGCGAGAAGTCAATTGAACTTTGCAAGCATGAACATAAGATGTAAATCCTTCATTTGGCCAAATGTCAAATTAAATCTTGTTATTATTTATTTTAATTTTAATTGTTTTCATTCTTTAATAAGCGTTCAAGGACTCTCATACACAAAAAAATATAGTTATCTTTCTTGGCTTTGTTTAACGTCTCTTTGAAAGGCAATGAACTTTTTATGGTTTCGCTAAAAAATTGCAAGGTTTTCTTATATTAGTTTTTATTCTACTATTTATACTCGTTGACATTTATGTACATACTCGTAGAGATCTTTCTTTGCCTTCATTCTTCATTATGCTATTACAGATTTTCTGTGTCACACTTCAATGCATTTGTGATGCAACTTATAGAAGCAAGAACAGCAACAAAAAAAAAACAATTGCATTTTTTATTTGCAATCCCGAATTACAGTAGAAAGCTGCTTGAAATATACCTCAAAATAAAAATTCCCTAAAATATTATGAAATATCGCAAAAAATTAAATAAAGCCCGAAATATAAAAAATAACTATACTCCATAAACTATGAAAAAATACGCAGAAAAGTATCTCTATTTTTAGATTAATAATTATTTATTTTTTTAGAATACGCGTATAACGCAAAATATTTCAGAAAGATTTTTATAGTTAATTTTCAAGTGTGTCAGTTACTACTGAACGGTTATATTGGCCAAGCTTCTAGTTGGTTTCCAAGCAGAGCAAATTATGTTCTTTTGAAAAAGTGATACGCTTTCAAAATTGTATAGCAAAGGTTGGAAAAAAATATATACATATAAATCTCAATAATGTCCTTTACTACAGAACTACAGAAACAGCGGGTTAGGGTTTATTGATTTGAAAGCTTTTCTCCTCTTTGTATATCAAATAATGGCTTACTTGCGGCTTTCGTCAGGTATTATATTTGCTGTTGAGGCTTTATGTGACAAACATAGAAAGAGAAACTGATATTCACAAATGTTGGGTTTTTTCACACAAAATATGAGAATATTTGAATTTAATTTTTTTCCACAAACACATAAATAGTTTAACACATACAAACATAAAATGATATTCGTACCAGCGGTGCCAGTTTAGCATTTTCGAGGCCAGATTTAACACCTCTTTTTGATGGTTTAGCCTTGAATTTTTTGCTTTAGGTACGTGGCCTTTTTCTAGTATTTTTTACTTTTCGTTTTAGTTTTAAAAATACAAAATTTATTTTGCTTTTTTGCACACATTTTTTTTCGCCTAATTTTTTCGAATTGAACTTTAACATCAGAAAATGTGAAAAAAAAAATTTGTTCACATAATCATTTAATTCTATGTTTTTGGATGCATTTTTCTAGTATTTCAGCGATATTAAAATTCTTATTTCATTGAATTTTATATTTTTTACTTTTAATTGAATACTTGATTCGTCAACATGTTGAAATGGTAAAATTTTTCAGCACATATCGAATTTATTGGCAAAAAGCTTCAAATGTACAATTTTTAACACCGACATTATTGAGCTCAACAAAAAGAACAAAATGTGTAGATATAAATTCCGTGAAAACGTTCATGTGTACATGGAAAACGTATGTAAATTATAATTTTTTTTTCTGCGAAATTTCATACGAAGGAACGTTTTGCAAAAAGGGCAACCTTGTAGAGCATTGTTGTTAATAAAATTTTAAATTTTTTTAATTTCTCTTTTTTTGTGCGGTTTAGCTTTTTCTAGCCACCTTCGAAAGCCGACTTAGCTACTTTTGTCTCCATTACCTGGCAACGCTGATTCGTACGTATAGAAAGTTACAGTGCGCCATGAAAAGAGTGATACTTTTTATTCATTACATGGTTTTTATTTCAAACAAAAACAAAGAAATCATAGCAATTTCTGCACTATATATTTTATCATTTACTGTTTATATGCAAATGTGTGCACATTTTGTATGAGTTACAATATTGCGACTAAACAATACTGCAATTGCAGAATTATGCTGACATTAATTTATTTTTTGAGAGGACTTGTAAAAAAAATAGTTTGACACAAAACTTAAGTACCGAAAGAAACTTGTACTTATACAAACATGCATACAATATGCATATGTGTGTATATATATATAGACAAACTTTTTTGAAATAAAGCTAAAAGTCTTTAGAAAGATGCTTAAGCAAATGTTATGATAATTATTATATCAAAGCAATTACACTGGCCAGCAAAGAAATTGACCTTTAAACAAAAACATGATGGATATGAAGAAATTGCGTTTCCTTGTGCACATTTTATTATGCATATTTTAAAGTTTTATGCATCTAAATCGGACATATTTTTATTTAAGGGCCAAAAAAAATAGTTTTTGCTGACCAGTGTTTCTTTACTAAAGTAGCCTATAAAATTTAGCTTTTATAAGCCGGGGTCCAAAAGAACTTTTTTCAATATCCAATTGGTTACAGAGAAAATAGCTGCAAAAGTTTCGGTCCTGTAATAACAATTATAACATCACAAAATATTTGTATTGCCATAACTATTATAAAACATTTTTATTTATTTTAGTGTTCTTACAACCTTTATAAAACATTTTTTCAGTCTTCTTTTAGTTTTTTTGGTCTTCTGATAACAAAAAAGTTTTTTATTTTTGTCACTCATCATGCAACCTTTATAAAAGATTTTTTTAAAAGAGTTTTATTTGTTTTGGTCATCTATAAAAATATATATTTGTGTATAGAAGAGTAACTATATATTATGTAACTGAATAAATAAACGAAAAAATGAATAGTTTTTATAAAGGTTACAATAAGACAGACAAATAATTAATTTTTAAATTTATTTATTAAAATTACAAGAAGAACATTTAAAAAAAGGTTTGAAAAATAGTTGTTTCATGATTTCTTAATATTTTGTTTATTACAGTAAAATCTCTGATTATAAATTAGCAAAAAAAAAGTTTATAAATATAAATTTTTAATATTTCTTTCATATAAAACTAGCAGTTGTGTGTATCACACATATCGCAGGCACATTATTGGTTTGGCGAATATGCCAAAAAGTCGTAATGAAGTAAAAACAAGAAAGAAGGTTTACGTGAAGTCTTATGTTATCAAATTTATTTTCTTACAGTTCATAGAAACAGGTCAATTGGCTAAAAGCCGGCCAAAAAGCTGTCGTCATAATCTTTTTAACTATTGAAACGACGCTAAGTTTAGGCAAGCAAAACAGAGTCATGTATAAATAAATAAAGCAGGTTTCCTTTATTTTTCATTTTTAAGTGTTTAATAATTTGGTACTATACAATTTAGCTGGCGGCTGCTTGGTGATGATTTTTTTCCATATACATCATCTTTGAATTTTTGTTGCAGGTCCTTCCTTTTTTAACTACTTTGTTTTCTTTTTTTTTTTTTGGAATTGAAGCAAAGCGAAATTTATTTGTAACATTTTTGTATGAACAATTGGCTGCAATCGTCAAACAGTGGCACACACTGAAAATTCAAAATACAAAATGCAAAACCAGGGAAAACTAGGATGATTTTAAATTTTTCGTTAATGATTTTGCTTCATAGTCGTTTCGTGCTAAATCAATATAACATGTGAGTCTTAATGAATAAAAATGTACCCACATTAAAATAATATGAAGAATCTTGTTGCACAAAAATTATTTCAGTTTAAAACAACATAAATTACATAAATTATTGAAT
Organism: Gymnocheta viridis; assembly: GCA_956483585.1. Taxonomy (NCBI): domain Eukaryota; kingdom Metazoa; phylum Arthropoda; class Insecta; order Diptera; family Tachinidae; genus Gymnocheta; species Gymnocheta viridis. The sequence goes on from OY101442.1 coordinate 111,808,536, forward strand.
GAATACGTTTTCAGAATGAAATTCATTTAATATGTAAGTAATTATAATGTTAATTTAATACGATTAAATGATTGATCTAACACGAAATTCTTTTAAAATTAAACCGATACTCATATTGAAATAACACTAAATGTTTGTTGGTTCAAAATGATGCCCTTAATTATAAAACCCATAAAAATTTAATAAAAACTATTTCTATTATGTATTCACTTTTTTAATATTTATTTTATATGCATACATTTGGTGCTAACGCCAAATCATCAGTAGACTTTAAGCCATATTTTTGAAAAGTTTCAAACTTCTTATCTTATACGAAAACTTTCACAAAACCAATGGGAATTTCTTATACTTTTGTAATTATTGAAATTCTCATTGAAATTCGTGGAATACTTATTAGCAATGTTCATTTAAAATGAAGAAATGATGTATTTACACTGCTCAATTTAGATTTTATCAAATCCCCCAAGTTAATTTAAAGTAATAATTTTTTATTTTACTGCGAAGCTGAGTTGTGTAAATTTAACATTGCAAAATGTTATTTCAACTACGAAAAATTTTCAATCTATTATTTGTTAGTTAAAATTTGAAGTTTTAAACATTGAACCAATATGAATATAAATTAGCTTTCAGCAAAGTCAATATTTTTGCAAAAAATTATATGACATAAAATCAACATTGTTTAATTTTGGTTTTACATTTTTTTTTACATTTTCTGTGTGCATGAACAGCAAAACAATACTTGCTTATTAACCGTTACGTAACGTTAAAATTATTAAGCGAAATGAATGCTTGATATCTCAGAAATCATAAACAATTACGCGAAACAGAGACATTCAAAATACCCCATCACTATAAATTTTTTTTAGAAATGATCAATCCGCCAATCCAATAATGAGCTGACGATATGACAGACAATATGTGCTAGAATTTAATATAAATTATTTATAACAAAAGCCTCAAATCACAAACACACTTAACAGCTTTTGCAGGATTTAGAATTAAAAAAGAAACACAACTTGAGACCAGACTGGGTACGAATTAGTTAGAAATTTCTGTAAATTATTCATATGAAAAGAAAAACAATACAACTTGTGTTTTATAAAATGGTATTACACGTGTTTGTAAGAGGATTTTAAAACATTTACTGGCAAATCTTTCAACATACATACATACATATATTCAAACAAACATTCAATTTAAACGTTTTTGACACAAGAAAAAAAATATGTAGAAGCATAAAACTTAATCATGGAAATTATTTAAATCAAAATACCCTAAACGAATAAAATTATTATACATTTACTCAATATCGTGTAAATTAACCTAAAAATATGTTTTGCTTGGGTATTTTATTTGTAAGAGAAAAGAAGAATGTCTATAAATAGACATCTGAGAGAAAACTTGCAAAAGTTGAAGTTAATATTTGCGTATGACTGAAATAGATTATGGTTATTATCACACTTTTATGTATATAAAAAGCATTTATGGACAAATGTTTATACCCTTCAGCAGCTCCCAATGGCATCTATGTATGTAAATATGAGTACATATAAGTTTGACTACAATATTCATTTAAGAACTCATTAGTTATACTTGATACCAGAGCTGTGAAATCTGCAATAAATTGGCATTGATACTGGTATCAAAGGGATTTCAAACAAATCAATTTGATCTTTGATTTCAAAATGATGTCAGATTTCAAAATGAAATCTTGTCAAAATTCCAATATTATGTGATTAATTTAAATTAATTAAATTAATTGCAATTAAATTGATTTTATGCAAATATTTTATTCGAAAAACAATATTATACGAAAAAAGCTATTTAAATAAAAATTAGCACAATAAAGTTATTAAAAATAGAAAAAGGGGTTTAAATACAATTTGAAAATTATTGGAATAAATCTTCTTTGAATGGAAGCTTCGTTCGGTTAAAAACTAGTGGAATGAAATACTTTTTTCAAATAATTTAAAAAAATTATTCGGACATAATTTATTAGAGCAAGTTATTTTAATACAAATTATTCGAATGAAGTTATTCGTATCAAAATAACTCGATAAAATTTATTAGAATAAAGTAATTCGAACTAAAAAATTTTGATAAAACTTATTTAAAAGACGTAGCGGAAAAAATTATAACTTTGTAGAATGAAATTATACTGTTGTACGTATTCCATGTTTAAGCTATTTGAATAAAAATTTGTCTAATGAAATTATTTAAATAAAAAATAACCAAACATATCTTATAAAAGAATCGAATAAAATAGTTCGAGTAGAAATTATTTCAATAAAAAATTGTTAAAACAATATTCCAAAAGTTTTTCAAAAAAGTTAGTACAATAAAATTAATCGTATTTTCTTTAAAATAAGTTCTAGAAATGTCCGAAAAAATATTTATACACAAGTTTCTTGAATAAAAATAATTCCAATTAAATTAAAAACAAGACAAAATAATTCGAATAAAATTATTTGTGTAAAAATTATTCAAAAAAAAATAATTATGCGAATGAAGTTATTCGAACAAAAACTATTCGAACTAAAACTATTTGTACTAAAAGTATTTGAAACAAAAATTATAGGAACACAAATTTTTTTAGAATAAAACTTTTTGTATACATTTTGTCAGAATAATTTTTAAAAATTATTCGACAATGTTATTGAAATAAAGTTAATCGAAAAATTTATTTGAAATTAGTATAACCTCTTTTATTCAAATACATTTTAAAAATAAAATAGAATAAAATCATTTAACTCAAGAACACCAAAATTAATCGCTATGACTCTTTTTTACATAAGTAATTTTTTTTAATTTATTTTGAGATTTAATCGAAAATCAAAGAACCTTTTTCAAAAAAGCCCTACAAGAAATTGGAACAAGTTTATGCTCACTTTACACTACGCGTATATTACAAAAATAGTTTGAAATAAAATGCCTTGTTTTTAAAATTATGATATTCTCTAAAAAAAATCTTTATTTATAAATACCAAGGTGTATTAAAAGAGTTTACTTAAACCTTGACTGAAATACCTTAAATACTCTGATTTCACATCGTTAATTTATAAGCTAATATTAATACGCAGCATGAATGTAATACATCTCACCCAATGCGGCAGCTTCCACTGCAGTGTTTATGTGAAAAGTAACAACATAACAATAAAAATGTTTCCAACATTAATTACGAATAGGAGGAGTGAAAAGCATAAAACCGCATATAAATAAGAAATAGTGTATGAACTTTTTCATTTAAATTCTTACGGTTCATTTTACCTCCAAATTGACTGACCCTTGACAGAAGGCTAATGTTGACGTAAGCTTCTCATATATCATATAAGCGGTATTTGGCAGTAAAAAATAAACACATACACACAACATGTTCAACCTTAAAACTATAAATAACACAATGAATATGAATGAAAATTGCAAAAGTTTTTTGGTGAAGTGCAATGCGGTAAGGAGTGAAGCTCGTGTTCCGGCAAATACCGCAAAGAATTTGAGGCTCAAGCACAACAACAACAACTGCACGCTGAAAACAACAGTATCATCTATAGATGGAGCTTTTTGTTAAACTATTGCAACCGGTACGACTGACAGTATTTTACCGCGTTTAATCTTTACAAGGCGGTAGATGCAAAATAGAAAAGCTTTTGAAAAAACGTCAGCAATGAGTAAACATACATGTAATATACTGGTGGAAAAAACTTAAGGTCAACATCTTTGTACAACCCTGACCCAATTTGCAGTTCTACTGCTCTATTGGCAGCCGAAGAGAACAAAATCAAATTTACTAAAAGTTCCCAGAAAAGTCGAATAAAATGTACGAAAACAGTTACAAATGCAGTAGAAGAAATTAAAAAACGTCATCATAATTTTAAAGTAAAAACAAACGAATGCACATTCGGGAAGAGTAAAGGAAACTAAGAGAAAGGAAAGGAAAGGAGAGAAAAAAAGCTGCCGAACAAATTTTGAGGAGCTGTATTTATTTTTCAATGAATAAAATCAACGTTGCCTGCTTAGCTGACGTTATACCGACAGTCTATATTATTTATCATCTATATTATTTATTATGCAGACACTTATACGAGGCTTGCTTAAATCGATATCGATATCGCCTAGATGAGGATCCAGCATCAACTTTGTGAGGGAGACAATTTAATGTGAATCATAAAATTTTATGGATTTTCCTTAGCAACTTAATATACTAATAGTAGATATTTGATTAGGTAGAGGCAAAGGGGAAGGAGGCAGAATTTTTTCCTAAATTTGCGACCTGGCACTTCTACTTTTGTAAAGTGTTCACGTTGCACAGTGGTGTGATATAAAAGTGATATTTATAAATATACAAACTTATATAATATACAAAATATACAAATATATAATTATTGAGCCGATTTGTATGAAACAAAATTCCATTTTACTAATTTGATAAGACTTAACTTGCTTAAATAACCCTCGTTTACAAATGCAATATCGCAGTTTTTGTCCTTGTTAATTTACACATTTACCGCTTAACGGCATTTTTGCTCTTGTTTCGTATGTATATGATACATTTTCCAAGTATGAGTAAGTATACTCATACAAGTATGTATAAGTAGCAATATATCCAATGACATTGTTAAGTCAAAAAATGTTTGATAAATATTTCATCTAAAGCAAATCATGTTTAATGAATTTTGAAAAGCAATTGATTCTATATACTGACGTATGACTGATATGAGAAATTTGAGCGAAAATATTCATTATACGCGTAGTAGTACTTTACAAGGTAATTTTTATATGCATGTACGTACACACATCCATATGCAAATGCATGCATATACTCATTTATAAATTACTTATTATGTTTAATTTATTAGCCGGTATTCCAAAAATCATAGATATTTAGATTAAATGAAAATGAAGGCAAACTTTATGTTCATATTAAATATACTACTTGTACATTAGGTCGACACGCCTTAAATGAAAATGAAAAACGAGTTTTTGTTACCCCTCTTAAATTAAATATTTGCCTGTCTTATGCGAATCTTACACATTTTTGAGGTGGCCGAGCAATTACCGTTCGTAAGCTGGAATGTGGCTAAACATTTTATTAAATTTTATTTTTTTTTTGCATATTTTTGAATTTTTCCTAAAGATAAAATATACAAAATAGCACATCAAATGAAAGACCTTCTCATGTGATATTTTCAGTGTGGCATTCCATAAAAACGAAGATTTTTTACGGAAGTAAGATGATTCATCCATTTTATATGAAAGAGCACATTTTTTATATCCTAAAATCATAGTTTGGCTTATTTAATTATGTTTTCCAATATATCTTGGATCTAATGATGACTGCTCGTAAGATAAACTCGGACGTTAATTTTTTTATTAAATAATTATACTCTTATACTTAAGTTTAAATCGTGAACATGACAATCGGGACTAATAATTTTTGAATTATTTTTCATAATTTTTAAAACCCTTTTATTTAAAGAAAGTAGTACTATTCTATTCTGCTCGTGTGATTTATTGGCATTTTCATAATATTTTTCTATTTTTTTCATGTATATTTTTGTTTTCTGTTTCCCCTAAAAGAACGAATACTTTGTTTTCATACAAAAGTTTTCGAATAACACCATCAGAAACATGATATTTTGTGAAATTTTTCTAAAATAAAGATTTATATGGAATATCAATTTATTGAAGGATTTTGTGGATAAGTTTTATTTGATGCGATTTAAAAAAAAAATCACATGATGTAATAGTTTGTATAAGTTGTGCTGGAAAACAATTTGAAAAAATGCGAAAAACAACAAAAATACATCATCTTTAGACACGGTACACAGCTTTCGAGCGACCATTGCCCCCCAAATGTTTTCAGAGTCCTCATAAAACAAACCGATATATTTTTTTGGAGGAGATAACAACCGATTTTTTTCGGCTAGTCATTCTAATATACATTAAGATATTCGACTTAAATAACTAATGTCGTTTTCTTTTCTAAAAAATTTGAACATTTGTTTTATCTTTTTATTGAAAATTTGCAATATAATGTTTTTTTTTTAAATATTGAGTTAATAATGTCTTAAGAAAACTTTGAATAGCAATTTTTTTGATAAAAAGTAAAAAATATTACACTTTTTTGGAAAAGAACACGGCATAAGTCGTTTTATTTTGTTTATTTGTTTGTTTATTTATTTTTTTATTTGTTTATTTATTTAATTTAAGAAATTTTTTGCTAACTTCGAAATAAATTTTATTAAGAATATTAACCGCCAGTCCCAGGATATTACTCATATTCGTTCTTTCGTACAATTACATTTCAAACAAAAACAAAATTTTAGAATTTGTTTTTGCTTTAAATACAGTTGTACGAAAGAACGAACACTTGTGACATCGTGGGACTGGCAGTTGTTCATCAGCCTAACAGAATGGATCAATACTCATTTCAAAGTCGCTATGCAATCTCAGCTGAGTTGTTTTTTCGATTTTATCGCTTATGACGGTGACTTCCAGAGACTAGGAATATCAACTATGTCCCGGTTTAAACTATACATAAGTTTTCTTTCTGAAATTTTCTCTAATTCTCTTTTGAACTTTCATAAATGTCTACACATCGAAATTTTTTTTGTAACGAAATTCACAATTTTTGCATAAACCTTGACTGACTGACTGACTGACTTTGGTATAAAAGTTTTGCTCTCACCAGCATGAAAGACAAGAAAAGTACAAGAAAATCAAATATAAAGCTGCAGCCATTTTCAGGTTGACAGTAACGAATAACAAAACACAAGAGAATTTCAAAGTACATGAAAGAGTGTACCCTTTCTTTCTTCCCGTACACTTACAAACTAATACTTTCAGAAAGAAAAATTTCATAGTGGAAACCGTGCTATTAAGAAAACTTTGAATAGCAATTTTTTTGAGAAAAAGTAAAAGAATGTTATATTTTTTAGAAAAGAAAACAGCATAAGTCATTTTATTTTGTTTGTTTATTTATTTATTTTGTTTGTTTGTTTATTTATTATTTATTTATTTATTTATATTTATTTATTTATTGTTTATTACACTAACCAACCGTGCCCGTAGGGTCATTATAGGTGATGATCTACAACTATAAATTCATGTAGGCAACAGACTAATAAGCTACTAAAAATGTTTCATACAAAATTAAATAGAAAATTATTATAATAAAATATTGATTAATAAAAATAAAAATATTACAAATGTTTGCGCAGGAACCTGTACAATCCGTATTTGAGACAAAACAGGTAAAACTCTACGCTTAATTCAGAGAAGGACGATAGCGCTGTTTTTCCGTTACATCTAATTTAACTAGATAGATAAAAAAAATACCTTTATAAGCTATAAATATTTGTTTATGGCTTATTCAATTGTTTCTCCATTGGTCTGCCTCTCCATGTTCAACTTTCGCTTCAAGTACATGTCGAAGTTTGAAAAACAATTTTACAAAATTTGTCATATCAGCTGCATATTTATCTCAAAAATGCAGCTTACAAGATTTGGTTCGAATCATTACATTTAGCCTCATTCATCATAAATAATATTTCACAAACAATTTCCGGAAAAAAAAAATTTTCAAAAAACTTCATACGATCGTGACAATTTGTGAAGAAAATTGTTCGCAAAGATTTGTCTGTCGGAAGCGGTGGAAATATGTAAATTTTTTTTTAAATTAAAAAAAAAAGACTTCAAACGCACACATTTCATTTATGTAGGAGTAAAACGGCGAAAATAAATATTTTATTCGATAAAATGCTAAAACAGATATTGCAAAAGAATTTGTCAAGAAAAATAAAGCCGAGGTATTTGATTTTTAGGAAATTGTCAAAGACAAACTAAATAGCATTGGCCCGCCTGTAAAAACTACTTCTTAACAGAATAGAACCTTAACGGTAACAAATCTATTGAATATATGGTCATCTAAACTTGAAATATCAACTATCTAACCAAATTATATATGAGAATTGCCATACAAAAAGCGAAACATTTCTTTATGTTAATTTTTTGTAACATTACCGAATTCGGTTACTACGAAACAGTACTGCTACTGTAACTAATCAGCTTCCGCTCATTCCTTTCTTAATAATAATAACTAAAGATAATTTATTAATTGAATTTCCCAAATTCAGTCTTTAAATTCGAGCCAAATCAATACACATACATATTTCGAAAAACTACGCAAATTTATAATTAAATTCCAAAATAATAACCAAAAAATTTTCAATTCAGTCGTAAAAAGTATTTAATCAAAGTCAAGATTTTGAAATGAATTTAAAAAATGACTGATTTTTAACAATAATGGATCTTAATTATTGTTTTATAAACTTTTAAATTTTATTCTACTTTAGAAAGCAACTCATGTTAAAATTCAACTCTTGTTTAAGTGGAAAAATGTTCATTATTTTATTGCCATTTCAACATTTTCAAATAAATGATGACGAAATCAGCCATCATCAGAGTGACAATGACTTAAAATAGACAAATGGAATATTGCTATTTTCTACTCTTACATATTGATGCAAAAGTGATGACGGTACAAATAACCTTTTTCAACACCAGTCAGAAATGAAAAAAATATGTATTTATATGTAGACGTGTATTTTAAGTGTGTCTCTTTTATTTCTTTCCTAATAAGCGAATTTGCCAGCATACATAATTGAATTTCTTGACAACATTTTCTACACTTCAACAGCTCGAATTAGAATTAACAAGTGAGAAATTTAAATTAATATGATAAAGTCTTTCCTGTTGTCTTCACTCCCCTTCCAAGCGGCTAGTTGCCACTTCATTGTTTTTATATTTCTGAAATTATTTAACCATAAATGGCAAAAAATACTCATTTTTTATGACAAAAAACTGCTCATTTTTACCAAAATAAACAATAAAATAAGTTCAATGAAACTTTGTGCTTCAAATCAAAATTGCTGTGTTTATCTTATTATTTTGTATCAATTTATATTAAGTTAAATTGTAAACTAAATTCAGTCGCATCATGTATCATGGATTTTTTAAAACAAATAAATGCTATTAATTAACCACATTTTTAATACATATTTTGGAAATAAAACAGCCTGGTTGAATTGGCAGGAACAGTGCGAATACTTTGTTTTATTTGTTTATCATCTTAATATCTGACAGAACATTGATCATTTATGTATTTTTATTTACTGCGTGGGCATAAATTGCTTGCAATTATATTTTATTTTTAGCAAAACTGCATCAATCAAAATTAAAATTTTTGGAATATTTTGAATAATTGCTTATAAATAAATAAAATAATAATGGCATGTTGACTATTAAAAGTTTATTCAGTTCATTGACTGGAGTCATTTAAGGTTGGCAAAGGTCATTTTGATATTACAACAATCATATAGTATATATTTATTTTTAAGGAGGAAATTGTTTCATAAAAGGTGCAGTTTGTTAGAAAAAAAGCCAAGTGTGGTTCTTTTATAGGATGATGATAAAAAATACCCGACAAAATAAGATTGTAAGCCTAAGCTCACTCAAATAGGTTATAATAAAAAGTAGAAAATCCCAGAGTAGACGCAATTGAGCTGAAGTATTTCAAAGCACTTTCAAATTAGGCAACTATTATTAATCTGTCACATTATGAAGTTTAAATTTTGAGTCCCGTAACTTTGGAATGAAATTTCTATAGCTTTATTCTCTTTAGAAGGAGCTTTGATATGATAATGAACAAAAGGTGGTTTATTTCTAACAGTTCAAGAGTACAGGAGGGAAATTACGTTATTCGATATCGATCGAAACTTAAATATTGAAAATCGTGCCATCTGATGATGTCTATTGGTCGCCTTGGATCCGGTAAAGACAAGCAATATACATTCTTAAGGACATCCGAGCCATTCGTCTGATAGAACCAGAAGCCACCATCAAAATCTTGGACTGCCACAACAGTCACATCAATGAAATCGTGTTCCCTAAATAAAGGGAATATTTGAGTTTTCTAATAAAGATATAATCACGTCAAAAATCTACTTATGCACGCGCAATTTCTTTGTACTCGCGTTCATGGACGCTCACGTAATTGAAACAAAAAATTAATTGCGATGACTCACGCTAATCACGTGAGCGGTGCCGCCCATCTCTAATAAACTAACTTGACTTAAGATTGGAAAAACAATGCTAGAGCAAAAAAATTAACATATGACGTAGTAATGCCACCTGTTTATTTCACCATGGATGTAATATACCAAAAGATATTAAGTTTCATTATTAAATTTATATTAATCGAGATTGCCTCGATATATTTTTTCAAAGATTTAAAAAAAACCCTAAACAAACAAGTTTTTTAAAATCTTTGATATTAAGTTTCACTAATTTTATTTAATTTTTGGAAATATACTTGTATTTGGAGCACCTTGTATATTGAGTATTTAATTATTATTATATCCGTCTCGCTATCAAAATTAAATGAATTTAAAATTTAGAACCTCGTCTATACAAACTGTTGAATCTGTTCTATTTTTCTTCCTTTATGTGGGTTTTTTAGAGTTTTATATGGAAAATGCTTAAATGTAGCCAGAAAATTTGCTAAGTTGGCAATACTGGTGCGCACAAGGTATATCGGTTTCCATTATTCGGGGATCTCTATATTAAAAACGGAACGTAAATAATGTTGCTGTATACAGAATTTGTAGAAAATTTAATTTGAAAGATTTTACAGAAAATAAAGGAGACATTCATATAAAAAAAAGATTGTTGTGACCTTTGACCTTTGATATCTAGTAACGTATAGCAGATATTATATGGGACTTTTTAGTTAGTTTAAAAAACCCCAAAACAAATGTGTTTATCACATTTCGTCTTCTTGCCTTTAAAAAAATCTTTATTTGACTGAACTACTTTGTCATCTAACGTGAAAGCAATTATACTACATATAATTAAACTTAATAAAAAATATATTAAAACTAAAAAAAAAATTTTTTTTATGAACGCAGCATTTAGTCTTATTTTTAGAAAACAAGGCTATTTATTTTTAATCCTTTACAGAATAAAGCTTTCTTCTTTAACTACTACATGTACACTCATACAATTTTAGCGTATTAATCATTGAGCATGAGTAGAGAGGTTGACCCTTCTAGATGAAGGCTTAGCTTTTAACACATACGTACATAAAATATACATCTTTAGATTGCCAAACATTGTTTGCTACACTTACGTTTATTTGAAGTGCGAAAAAAATTTAATACAAGAGACATCCTTTCCCATGTATGTCCTTGTTTTCTTTATAAACTAAAACAACAACAAAAGAGCTACACTAAGAGTTCAGTATTTCATGTAAGAGTTTTTAATCTTGTCTTAACCCAGATTTTTCAAAAGAATACACATGTATGTATGTACAACTATATTAATAAAAAATTTATTTTAATTGCAAAAGAATATATAAAAAATAAATAAAGATTTTATAAAAAAAATATTTGTAATTGACAAAAATATAAAGTAAGATTCTACAAGTAGCTCAAAGTATATATTTTAAAAGAGCTTTAATAAAATAAAATGACGGATGAGTGCGCCAAGACAAGCTCAAAAGAAATGGGTGCTCCCAAAAGCTCCAACGCTGGTATGCTATTTTACCATTTGTCGAATTGCTGCATCAAATAGGCCACAGCAAGCGGTACACAGAAAGAAAAACGGCGTACTAAATCAAACTATTTTCTATTTATTTTAAGTACGAGTCGTACTAAAAATTTTGAATAAAATGTACTTTAATCAAGTCGAAAACGAGATTACTTTAGATAAGCAATCCTGGAGTTTCTTAAAATGAGTACAAAATTCCCTGATCACGTGAAAAATCTTGAATCAACAAAAAACTTATATTAAATTGAGCAGTTAAATCTGTCCGCACTTAAATCAATCTTTCTATACTTGATTTTAGTAAATCTGGGATTATCGTACTTGTAACACCGCTTGGGATTGATTTAAGTACGGTTGGATTGATTTTTCTTTTGAGTGTAATAGAGCTTTCAAACCAGTTGTCGAATTCAAGTCAGTTTGCTGTCTCTGATTATCAAACTCTATACACACAAAATTATTATGTATTTTCTGGGGTTTGACAATCAGAGAACACGGCGACTTTGATCAGCTGATGTCCTGCAGTTATATATCTTGTAGTTGATATAAATAAAATATACTCAGTCACACATATCTTTTCTTTCATTTGAAATTCTGTTTAATTTCTATGTAAAAAAAATGTTGAAGTTGCGTTATGAAATTAATTAATTATTAAAAGACTGAAGTTTACCTTTTAAAATTTTTTATTTGTTTAAATAAAAAAAACATAATTTAAAATATATTTATGCCTCAAGTCTTAAATTATCACACGTTTTTCACTACGAGCCCATTCATTTGTGGTCGATTGACCACTGAATCGTATCATGCATTACAGAGAACATCAGTTTTTTGGCCTGACATTTCGTATGTAGAATAAACTCTCCGCAGAGGGCTTTCCCATCACTTTCAACGGGGGAAGATTCAAATCGAATGTTCACAAACACTACTCCCTCTATCATCCTTCCGATAACCTATTTTCCTAGTTGCAGTACAATGCGTTGCATGTGTAGGGGTCATCCCTCAGTACTGATCCTAGCAAAAAAAAACTCGGTTATTAGAACCGGGTTTTAATAGAAAAACAAACCGGTCGTTAAAAATTACGCCTTTTTGAATTATTCGAAAATCTGTTTTTTGAATATGCCGAATATTCGATAGCTGTAAGCGGTAGCCGATACATAGCTACGGAATCACCAGAGATTTGCGTACACAACAGAACACAAGAACGACTCAAAAACTACCAAATCGAAAAAGAAGCTATTAAGGATTTTCTAAACTGTTTCAACTGAATACTGAATAATATTCCCGATCACGGCGCCGATTAGAAAAAATAAATTTCGGGGACCTGACAGACATGGCAGATACAACTCTAAGTAACCTCCAAGACCAAACGGTTTGGAAAATAAAAAGTTGTTTAAAATTCCAATAATTCCCGTAAAGGATCACAGGAGAACCCCTAACATAAGCTGGCCATTCAGAAATTACACGCATATAATTAAAAAAAATTTATAAATTTCCAACCTACAGAATTTTGCAACTTTATTTATTTTGAAATTTTCTCGTTTAAATTAATAATTATTAAAGCAATATTTCATAATATTTTCGTAGATGAGTATTTTATGTAACAAAAATAAATATACAAAAACAAAAACCATAAAACAGAAAAACACAATGAAAAAATGATGTCCTTTACCGCCCTCCCCCAAACTGTGCCGTCGTGTATACTATATTAAATAACAGTTAAGATAAAGTTTATGCATACAAATTATTTATACTAAAAATAAAATAAAATTACACTTTTTTACAAAAGTAAATGAAAATACAACCTTCACAGTTTCACTTATGGAAAATTTTTGGTATAATAAAAAAAAAAGTAATATGTCCCAGATTTTTTATTGATGTTTGTAGATTGTATGAATTTCCGTTGGGTTTCAGTAAAAAAACAAAAAATAAATAAGAAATAAAAAAATAAGGAAATAATAAAACAAAATAATGATGCTTTCATATAGGATTTTAAGACGCAAGTCAAAATGATAAAGTCACTCACATTTTGTTCTGTAGATTATTGTCCTTTCTGTAAGTGAAATTTAATTAATTAATTATGTAATATTTAAAAAAACGGAACGGAGCAGTTGAATTGTAAATGGAGTAATTAAATAGACTTAAAAGGAAAAAAGAGTTGAAAGCTTTTGTTTGGCTCAAGTTTAAATTTGACTTTGCCAATTTCTTTTTAATTTAAGAAATTTTTTTGATAACTTCGAAATAATTTTATTAAGAATATTACGTGCCAGTCCCAGGATGTCACTCATATTCGATCTTTCGTACAATTACATTTCAAACAAAAACAAAATTTTAGAATTTGTTTTTGCTTTAAATACAGTTGTACGAAAGAACGAATACTTGTGACATTGTGGGACTGGCAGTTATTCATCAGCCTAACAGAATGGATCAATACTGATTTCAAAGTCGCTACACAATCTCAGCCGAGTTCTTTGTTCGATTTTATCGCTTATGACGGTGACTCCCAGAGACTATTAATATCAACTATTTAACCGCTTTAATCAAATAAGTCCTTGTAACATCTTTTAAGATGTTGTTGCAACCATCGACGATTTGATATCAAAACATCCGAACAAAAAACAAAATTAATTAATCAGGAAACCGGAAATATGCTCTCCACGAAGTGTTGTATGACCATTAAATATGCAACTAAAAGTGAAAAAATGCTTTTAAAAATTTTAAAAAATTATTCTCTTAAGAGAAACAAAAATGGCTTGCTTGAAAACAAAATAAATATTTTTATTCAACAATTCAATAAAAAATCAAATAAGCAGACAATAAAAAAAAAAAACAACTGAATAAATAACAAAAATCGTCTCAATATCAGATATATAAATATTGTATAAAATAAGACAAGCTTTTTGTTCTGAAGACTGAAATAAGCTAAAAATGCTAAAAAGGGAAAACATATGCAGTAACAAACCGATGCCAAAATTCATAGAAATATCTGAAAGGAATATATGTGTTATCTCCGACCCATAACATGTATAAGAAAAAATATACAATTGCATATTTGTGGTTTCCTTGATAATTACAATGAAATGTTTTGTTATAAATTCGTTTATAGGCTCAAAGACTCAAAGCTGACTTAAGCTTAAGAAACTGCCAGTGCGTCTAGACAAAACCATGGTTTGGTGGAGTTTACGTGGAGGTGGAGTCATTGGTCCAGTGATTCATCTAAAATTTTAAATTTATAATGGTAATAATACAGAGAAGTCCAGATAAGCTGTAAAACGGTGAAAGGGAATATAATTTATGAAGTGGGAATGATCCTGCAATAAGGCCTTCTATTAATTCAATTTCAACACGTTGATATTTTTTTCTTGTAACTTAAAAATTTGCACGCCAATATTTTATTAATGTTGAAATTTAAAAATAACCTTATTCATTTCATTATAACAACAAAATGAGACACATCTCAAAAGCAACAACATCGGCATTATTTTATAGACAAATGAAACTAAATTCGCCTTAAACAAATCTTCACTGCAGGGATAAAAATGACAACAAATTTATTATTTTCATTTCCTTAATTTCGTTTATATTACAAAAAAAAATTGTTAATGTCCTCTCACAATGTTATGCTTAAATAAAATTAAAAAGTAAAATAAAAACAATATGTAATGAACAGGCCAAGTTTTTTATGGCATTTGCCATTTCCTATGACGTTTGTCATTTTTTAAAATAATTTTGCAAAACAGCTCTTTTTAACATGCTATGCATTATAATGGCATTTTAAAGTCTGATTTTTTTCTACGGAATTATTTTTGATCAGAAAACTATGAAGGAAATTGCAAGGCAGCTCATCTGCGGCCCTAATTAAAGAGCAGACATTTCTTGCATCCATTGACTAGTCGAACAGATAAATATTAATTATTGGAAACGACGGCTCCCGTCAGCTTCATTTGATGTTTACTAAGAAACTCAACTACAAAAGATAAAAACCAAAGAAACATAGCTTGATCTCAACAGCCAATGGCGCTGGAAAAAGCAAGAGAGTAATAATGCATATATGGAATAATTAATCATCAGAAATGGCAATTTCGTTCTAACCGAAGTTGAATTATCTTGTAGAAAGTAATATAGGTAGTTTTCGTACTTTAATTTGTTGAGTAAACAATTGATATTCCTAGTTTCTGGTATCCATCGTCATAAGTGGTAAAACTGAACAAGGAACGCTGACGTAGCAACTTCGAAATCCCTTATTCTAGTCTGATGAATAAATTGTTCTAATAATAAAATTTATTTGAAGTTATCAAAACAATTTTTAAATTGAAAAGAAATTGGTAAAGTCAGATTTGAACTTGACCAAAACGATACCTTTCAACTTAAACTGAAAATAATTGAACTAATTACGTATAAATATTAATTACTTAATTTCTGAAAAAAACTGAAAATGAAATGGTGTTATTTGGAACTTGTTTAATTTTTTGGGATTTATGTAATTTTTTTAAATTTTTTAGTTTTTCAGAAATGTTTAATTGAACGCATCTTAAATAACTTACTGAAGCACTTATACATTGCCGGCAGGAGCCGGCATCGCTTTCTGAAGCATTTCCCTACTGACGACTTTTGACGGGGAGCAAGGGGTTTTTCTCCGCGGTAAGTCCCAAAGCGGCGTCGCTAACTGAATTAGTTTTATTTTGCTGGCCTTCGGCTGGGAAAACAATTTTCCCTTTTGAAATATGTCCAAAACCGGCTTCGCTTACTAATGAATTTCTGCAGAAGACCAGCTAATGTTATTTTGCATATTTTTTTATATTTCATAAGCGTATAAAATATTTTGAACTTATTTCATTTTTTTTGGAAATAACTTTATTAGGATTTATTTTCCCTTTTCGCATGGAAGTTCTATTATTATGAAAAAGAATCCCAAAAATTGAGACTGATATCATATCGAGTATTTTAATTTTTTTAGGATTTATTTTATTGGGATTCATTTCATTGAGCGTTTTGTAATTTAGCCAAAACTATCCAATCGAAACGAGGAAATAGAAACATTGAGTATTTTAATAAAAACCAAAAGGATGTGTCTGTTTGAACTTTATCTCCATTCGAATTAAAAGCATTCAAATTTGCTTCATTCAAACAATCATTTTATGTGACAATATAAGAACATTTCTCTTTGAAAATATAAATACTGTGCAATCCAAATTTGATAAAATTTAATTATATTAAATCTAAATTTTTTTATGCCATTTTTGTACCATTTTGCATGATTTGTTTTATTTGTTTTATTTTAAACAGAGCAATTATTAAATAATGCGTTTACAATTTCAATAGACTTTTGAACTCTTAAAATTTTTTCGAAAACTTGCTATAATTCTAAATTTTATTTCCAGGCTTTTATGTCGCTTTAGCCAAATTCCACGAAAAATCTACTGACTTGCATGATGGTGAATGAAACAATGTGCATACATATATAAATTCTAGGATAATGAATATGTAGAAATTCAAATGAAATTGTTAATTAAATTTATGTTAAATAACAAAAAACACTAAAGTTAAGCTTGTTAACTTTATTAACTAAAATTCGAATAAAGATTTCTTTGGAAACAGTTTGCTTGCAGTCATTAGTTCTACAATAATGACGAACACATACGAGCAGCCTGATAAAGAATAAGTCCATACACAAAGTTTATGTATGTCTTTGCCATGTATTTTTGTACTAGAGAAGGGATCGTGAATAACTTTTCACTCATACCCACGATAAAAAACAATTTTGCTCACCTACACGATCTTATATTCTTGGCTGACGATTATGCACACTCACGTGAGTAGAGAGAAGAATTAGTCATAATCACGAGAACTCATGCTCACGAAATACTTACGCATAAAAATAATTAAAAAATAAAATGAAAAAAGTGCAATAAATCTACTCTACTCACGTGAAATAAAAAATTAATCACGGTAATCACATGAGCCCAACTCTAATATGAACCAAGAGATTTTTAATACATAATTACAACCAATTTTGCTATTATTGGAGCTATTTTATTGGTAATTACCTTAAACAAGCACCGCAATGAGTTCACATTTATATATTAAGATGCCTTTAATGAACTAAATTAATTACGGTTCGTTTTAGAAAAAAACATGAAAGTATTTTACATAATAGAATCCAACAAAAATATTTGATTATGCAATAGGCAACGACACAAAGCAGTGAAGGGCAGAATTAATTTTCTGTTGTTTGTTACAGGATTTCTGGCACAATTCCTAATATTCTGTTACATTTTTGGTCTCGATTTTGAATATAGCCAAAGAATCACAAATTGTGCTTTAAACTTGTTGTTGCAAATATTTCATTATCTATTCAGACATTGTTGATGATGGCGAAATTATTGCTTTGTTCTTAACGTTAATCTACACCAATTAACTTCGAATATACGTACATCTTTGACGTAAAATAAATTACGTGAGAAAATCAATAAATAATAAAAATATTTAAGTTTATTTACTTAGAGGAGCATAAATAAAAATAATAGAGATTAAGTCGTTTGTAGGGAGAAAGAAAGTGTAGCTATTAATTAGATTAACGGTCTAATTGCCTAAACCACATCACTTCAGAGAAATTTATATGAAATGCAAAACTATTTCTTCGCCAAACAAACAGGCATTGACTTTTTCCTTTAATAATTCTTTATAATTTGTATGAAACGGAAAAATAAATGATTAAATTTTGTTTTTGTTTCTTTTATAAATATCACTTAAGTAACGTAATTTAGGAGCCAAAGCGAATCCATTTACAGGTGGCCGATAACAATCAAGGCAAATGCATACTGGTAGTCGCAAGAGAATTCGCCTTGGAAAATATCATTCTAGGATGTCACAAAATAAACTGTTCAAGACGAATTTAAAAACAGAAAATGTAACAAAAAGCATATTTTGACAATAAAAAATTATGAAACAAAGAATCTGGTATGAATTCGAATTGATACGAATTTTAATGTTGTTCGATGTCAAAAAGAGCTCACAAACACACAAACTTACTGCCTGTTCGTCGATATCGAAAGAAAAATTTCTTTCGAATTATTACATTTGAAACAAAAACAATTTTCAAAATTTTGTTTTTGTTATAAATGTAATTATAAGAAAGATTATCTTCTTTCGATATTGGCAAACTGGCAGTTATACTTGCAAAAAAAAAAAACTTATAAGCAAAACAGAACGACAAAATTTGGACAGATTGCAGACATTAACAAAATAGAGCGAAAATGATCACCTGCCGCCGTGCTGCCACCTGTAAAACGAATTCGCCTTCAATAGATTTTTCAAAAGTTTTAAAATTTCGTTGATCATTATTATGAAAAATATTTGTGCAACATTTTTTCCTATGTTTTTCAAATATCGTATGTATCAAGGCGAATTCATTTTATATGTGGTGTTAAACGCACAGCTGACTATCTCGCCTTCGCTGGCTGTGTATTTTGAGGATGCTTTTGGTTGAAGGGCTTAATCGTTGAGTATAAAACAAATAATGATTAAGAACGTGAGTGAGTTCGACCCCAGTTTCAGACAAGACATCAACATCAGGAATTTTTACTGATGTACATTAGTCTGTTATTGTCTTAATTGTTCTTTTGTAATGTTCCAGTGACGAAGGCATAAATAATACTGGTCACTGAACAGTACAGAGAGCGAATAATTCTGATTTATTTTATTGTACATTGCAGTGCCCTCCTTCGACGGCATTGTAGCAGAATAGTCGGCAAAGTAAACTAATTAATAAAATGACCACATAACTAAAAAAATGCAATGAGACTATTTCCCACCAGCGGCACGGAAACAGTGTTCTATAAAATTTAACAAAAACAATCAGCAGCCGAATTTAAAAAAATAATTATTCAGCTTTATGATTTTCACCATCTGTCGTCTCTCACTAATCCTTTCCAAAAGAAGGTAACATACCTATTGGTTGGTATATAGTTAATATAGAAGGATAAAACATCTCCCTCAATATTTAAGTTCTCAATATATATATACATGTATTTCGCAATAGCTTTTGTTAAATATATAAAAGGATTATCAGCATCCTTTTTCGCTTAGAGATAAGCAACTAAATCCATAAAGCAGTCCTAGTTTTACTTTATAATGTAACCCCAATTTAGAATTAACGATTTATTATAAAAAATAGTATTCTGTCCGCGTTGTACTATTTTATGTAAAATTTTACGATTTAAAAAAATTGTATTTAAAAATATTTTTTTGAAAATTTAGTTTCCACAAAATTTTTAGTTCTATAACAAGAAAACCGTAACATGAAAAAATATCTCTAAATGAAGCTTAATTCTACTTGTTAATTATCTGATTGCACTGTAACGAAATTTATTAAAATTTGCCGAACGGTGTTATGAGTATTAAATGACAGAATAGGATGAGAGTAAACTGTGATTAGACTACATTGTTATTGGACAAGGACTTTGCTGTGATTATACTATGAATAGAAATGATTTAATAATGATGATTTCCAACTGAACTGCCCCGAAAAAATTTAAAATATTGGCAACAAAATTTGTTTGAAAATAAAAATAAAGTCGAATAAGCACTGCACTGATTTGAATATTATTGTTTTCAATAATACAACTTTTTAAAAATCCGTTAGGGAAACATAAAATAATTTTCAATTAACACACATACAATTTGGTTTATTAAATATACAAAACTTGTCATCATAGAAAATTAAAAAATTATGTTTATTGAATCAACATTTCTCGTATTCAAATATGCGCATTTAAAGCATAGAAAAATCGTCATTACAGAAATTTTTAGATATTTTTTTTATACTCGTATGTCCAGGTATTGTCTTTTCTTCACTGCGTATTTATAAAACTGTCTTTGTTTTTCTATTTTTATCATATTGTTTTTCATGTCTCGTTTTGTTAGCCATTCCGCTGTTTATCAATTAAAACAGACATAAACATTCACTTGGTGGGTGTCGCCTAATTTTATCCCACATTTTAAATAATTTGTTTCCGTTGTTACCATTTTAAAAACGCAAATAGAGCTTTTTTTAATATCCTTAAATGTTTTGCGGTTACATATTTTCTATCTTCAGTTTTATTTTGTTATTTATGTTTTATAGAGTAGTTATTTATGTTATAGAATAGGCGTAAAAGTACTACATGCATAAACATATCGTCACCTTAAGCGTACACGCCTTAACAAACATTTTGTTAATGTTTCAACAGTAGATAGTTTGTACATAAATATAATAAATGTCGTATAAAAAGATGTAACTGCCAAATCGATTAAACTTATTTGCCTTCTAAATTTATTTACATGTAATTAAGAGTCTTACACCCAATTCATATTCTGATTTAAAAATCATGTTTTATTTTTAATTCTCTTTAAAAGTTGCTTCCGAAAACTCTACAGATTCTTACGATGATTTTTTCCCATGTTTTTAGGGTTGATTTTTTTGTCCGTAATCGGTTATTCTTCTCTAATTGCTTATTAGTATAAAAACAACTAAAAGTCGTTATAATTAAACAAAAATAATTATATTATATTATTCACATTATTTTTGGTAATAATATTTCTTATTTTTATATTTAAAAGTATTATTTAATTTTCTGTTTTAATTTTTATTTAAATATCAAAAATGTTCTTATTTTATCAAAAATGCTTTTGAATTGCCACATTGAACGAAAAATAAAATAAAGCAACATAAAAAAAACGAATGTGTGGAAAGAAAAATATGAAAAAAAACACCGAGAACTGAAAATGTGATTTTTTCTTTATCCCGTTTGCTTCTCCAACCCTTTCGTCAACATACACCAAAAATCATGTTTTAAAAATCATGGAAAAAATCATCGTATGAATTGGGTGTTAGAGAGCATAGCTCACCTACTCTGCCTCTGCCCAGCACTGGAGCATTAACGCCTTCGTTTCCCAGGCGAAAGATGCTTTAATAGCCTTTAGGAGTTGTCTGGTATGAAACTCAAAAGCATCAGTTCCTTCATTGGCAGCATTGGTGGTTCTCTCGCTGGTTCCCCCATGGACGGAGCCGTACACGATCAATCCTACATGGAATCACACCTCTTTCCATCCTTCTAGTTATCCAGATTCAACTTTGATTTCCCGGATCTACACTTCTCTGCACCACTTCAATCAATCTTTTACATCTTTCATAATCATAATTACATTTTGGACCCAAGTGGGCTGGTACTCTTAATTTAACTACTTCACCAGCAACCAGTCAACATAACACAACCTAAACTAAGAGTCTTAAAAATTTGTTTTCGAAATTGCAAACTTAGTTCGAAACCATTTAATATTTTGTAAAGTTTTATTATTTCGAACGGTTTCCTTGTCAGCCAACGTTATTCTTATTATTGTTGTATTTTTTATATTTATTTTCTTGCAATTGTAATGTTTGTTATTCTAATTTTTCTTTTGTTTTATTTTTGTATATAATATGAAGGTAACTGGCTGCTATGGTGGGTGGTATCTTTTTTTAAACTATTGCGTCTCTTTGATTTTAATTTTAGTATTATAGTCGCATTAAATACACTGAAAATTGTTTATATCAATTAAAACGTATAGACTGCCAACGGCCTTCGCTTGTTTACGTTCATTTTTCAAAGAAGGCTCAATGAAAAGGACCACAAATTCAAAAAAAAGCACTCTTATCAGGAAGTGCGCTGTAAGATTTTCTCAATTATTTTTAGATAAAAGATTTATAATCAAGGTAACCGCTTTAAAGCTTTTGGTAAACAAACAGATTTTAAGATAAAAAATACATATACATACACACATACTCGTGTGTGTGTATTTTAATTGATTTTATGACTTGAGTTGTAAAGTGCTTCTTTGTATTTTTAGTGGAGATGTTTTTCGTTTGTTACAATTCAAAAAATTGACAGAAAACAATCTAATTATATTTTTGTTTTTAACTTCTGTTCAATTAATTTAAAAATTCTCACATGATATTAAAGTACTTTGATTATGCAAAAACTGACAAGTGCAAAATTCCAGTGAAACTCACTAAAATAAACTTGGGATTTCTATAAATTTTACCCACCCACTTTGCAGGATAAAAGCAACAACAGCTAAAGGAAAGAAAATTAACAAGAAATGTTTGAAAAATAAACATTTCAACCACACAAATAAACACACACGCTTGAAATGTACACGTACAAACCAACTCACTCACTACATTCAACAACTCGCGGTTATTATATGAAAAACCGCTTAAGATCGATTCTAAGTATTTTATCACTTAAGCTGACTTGATGTTATGCATTGAGCCACTGGTGTCACGAACAGAAGTTCGTTAAAACACATAAAAATCTACATATGTAAATCTAAATCTGTTATTTAATAGTTTTTTACCAGTTAATTCACTAATGATTAAAATCAATAACATAAAACCATTTAGATTCCACAAAAAAAAAAAGAAAAAAAAATTAAGAAAAAATTAATTTTATCAAAATTGCTCGAATATTCGAAATCTAAAAATATCGAAATTTCGATTTTTTTTCAAATCAACGAATCATGCTACACACTCAAAGGAAAATATAACGGTGGCATGATTACTACAACTGTAATATAGTTGTGGCAAACAAGTTAGGGTTGCAAGAAACAAGCTGTTGTTTTTTTTACATTTTAAACATAACTTTTACTATTAAATTATTGCTTTTCACAGAAATTACTGTACGATTGGACTAGAAAAAAATTTCATTACTACACAGAAATATGTTTGCTCTTTTGTAATCCGAGTACATGGAATAAAAAAGTATTTATCATTAATACACACACACATATACACCAATTTAATATCATGTGACATACAACGTTTTTGTACAAATGAAATGAAAAATTTCTATCTGTTTACTGCCACAGTTATTCTGATTTATTGACAGTTGGTTAATGATTTACGACCGACTAGAAGTTACAAGACTGCAGTGCAATGACTCCCAAATTACGATCGTGTTCTTAAAGAGACATATAATTATCTACTGGCATCATATTTTTATTACATTTAATCATTATATGATAATTTTAAAGTATATAATTACAAGTATTATATTTTTTTATTATTTATATAAGGTGTTCAGCAATATGATTTATATAAAGGCCCAGCCCTAGTAATATGATTAAACTATAAAAACACGCGAAACCTCAAGTTCTTCCAATATGATATCAAACACTAACACGAAGTATGAATTCGCTACAAATAATCCTCTAACACATTTGTTAGTTTATTAGAGAATTGCACTGTCTGAGTGAAGAAATGAACAATAACAAAAATAACACCAAAACAATTCCCGTAAATGAAACAAAATTTTGATTAAAAAAATTTGTGTTTCAGTTGAACCAGACATTTCAAAATTCTCGAGTTGATAACAAAATATTTTGATTCCGCTCCACGGTGCATCGTATTATTTATCGACAAATGTCTTTTGTTTATTTTTTAATTACATATATATTTGTCAACAATAATATTTTTATTACAAACATAATAAGCAAAGAAATCTATAAATTTTACTTTCAAAACGGAATAAATTGAATTTTAAATGTAAAAAATATGAAAACCATATTTATGACTTTGTTATTCCATGAAAATAAAATGTTTATTAAGAAAAAAATATATATTTAATATAGTATGTAAATATTGTGAATTTCAATTTGATTTTTGATCCTTTGATAGTTAGAGGTTTTTAATTTCCCAATTTTTACAAGCACTTACTTGAATCAATCTTGCTTGTGGTTGGATGTTCTAGACATAAAAGGAAATAATGGTGACAACAAAAATAAAATTCAATTTCCTGTTGCCTTAAATCGACAGACGAATGTATGTAAGTAGTATTGATTTTAAATGTACAATCAATCTGTATGTATTTCGAATGACTGAGATTCGATATCATACATTTTCCAAGAAATTCTTAAAGTTTTAAAATCTTCAAATAAAAACAAAACTTGTAAGCAAAAATTACAAGCAATTTTATTATACTCGTAGCAAAAAGAACGTTGATAGCACATTAACCTCAATTTGAAATAATTTATATGCGATTAAAGAAAGTTTTAGTATTTTATTTAATCTTTGCAATTTTCCTGGAAACAAATTAACTTTGTAATTTTTTCTCTCCTAAACTAGATATGGTAGCGTGACTAACTCTTCGCTGTAGAAGGTTTTCTCACAACTTTAACACTATGCTGAAGAAAAAAATTCAGCACGCTTTCAAACAATTTTCATAATTTTTTTATTGAATAATTGTTAAACACATACACAGTTGTGCCAACAAAACACAAACTAGTTTCATTTTTATAAATTCCCATCGTAAATGACAATTTACTTGAGAAACAGTCAGAGGCATTGCAGTCTTTGTTGTTCATTTGAATACAAAATTCATCAAGGAAATTTATTGAACACAATGTTTTTATAATATATAAATTAGATTTCTGCACAAATACCAAAAGATTAGTTTTGTTTTTCAACATAAATTTGATAACTTGTGAAATGCAAGGAAGACCTTTCATTATTTGATTCAAGCCATTGGCTTATCTTTAGTTTATTGAGGTGTTTGGACAAAATCTTTCGTCCTCTGATGATATACATATATTATAAGCTGTCATCACTTAATAAATGTTACTGACATTGAAACATGTTTTATTCATAAACAGTATATTAACACAAAAAGAAAACAAAAAAAGACTGATTTGTCACGCCTGATTGCCTTTGTCTGTGAGCATCGTGAGGATACAATTTGCAGCTGAGCATTTATCATCAAATGAACTTTTATTTAGCGATTAGTGAGCCTTGTAGTTTATTTATTTTTAGTGAAAGGAAAACATTAACCTACATAATGTCTAAAAATAATATCATATACATAAATGATAATATGTTAAATCGGAGTGAAGCAGAATTAGTTTTTGCAAGTACACCAGACTAAGTGAAAATTAAACGTTGGTACAGACAGTCACTCACCTGTCACAGGATCACAGTTATCTGTATCAATTATGATTTTAAAACTAGCATTTTTTGTTTTTATGTAGTGCATCGCAATTTGAAGCAGAATCTCAGCATATCGTTTCTTCGGTAAGATTCAAGTGCGACGTCTATTTCTAGATATCAGTTCATTTTTTATCAGATTCTTTTTCAGATTCTAAAGGTGTTTTCTCTTCTAATTGAAAGTACAATACTTTATGCCCTTTTTATTGAAAATTTTCAATATAATGATGTTTTGAAATAGTGAGTTTATTAGAAAACTTAAGAAGAAAACTTTGAATAGCAATTTTTTCGATAAAAAGTAAAAGAAGTGTTACATTATTTAGAAAAGAAAACGGCATAACTCTTTGAAAATCCATAAACTTATATGTTATTCGCTGATAAAAATTTAAATCATTATCAAGGAATTACTTTTTCACTACTTTCGAATTATCATTAAGTGTGCATTTTCAGCTTCTCAGGAAGTTGTTGTTAACAATAACAATAATCCAGATAATTAATTAAAAATTATTTTACTTCTACAAAATTGAAATTTGTTTACAACTTTTGAGAGCACTTTCGGAGTGTCTTGATTTTTTTCATATTTTCAACTATCCGTAACTTCGTAGAACATTAAAAACAATATATAAAAAAAAACAAATATTCCCAACATCTTGAGCAGGACTTCGGATTCGGTTTGTTTAGTGAGGAGGGACACTCTTTCATTTTCAACTGAATTCTATTTTTAGAAGTTTTAACTAATATGCACACTGTGAGAAAATTTTACTGTCTATTATGATTCACAATATAGATTTCTATTTCGAAATAACACTTTTTGTCTATACACTATTTATAATTTTAACTGATTTCTTAGGTTTTAATGCGACAATAGAATATACACAACCTCTGAGATTTTCTAGAGCTTATTGAGGTCCATAAAAAATATAGATCTAAGTCAACAAAAGCACCTCTTATCTACACACTCTTTAATTTTTTTTTAGCTAATTTCTATTTGTAGTTAAAGAAGCAATTGTAATACACACCGTCTGCGAATTTCCAGTATCTATTAGAGTTTATAAAATAAAACAATAACACCCCTTGTCTATACACCCTTTAATTTTTAATGTAAATTAACATTTTTGATATTTGTTATTAAATCTCTAATACAGAATTTCCCATGTCTATCACTGTTGACAAGATACAGTTCTATTTCTCGTCTACACTACCTTTCATTTCAAATCGGCAATCTATATCCTGTGAATATTTCCAATGTCTTTTATGTCTATGCCGGACACCCTTTAATATTTAAGTTATTTAAATTTATAGTATTTGTTATTATGGAAAAATAGCAATGTGCACCCTATGAGAATTTCAAGTTCCCAAGTAACAGCCCAATATCATTAATAACAGATCTTGTCTACACACCCTTAAAGGTTTAGTTAAAATATTTGTTGTTATAGCGGCCACAGTAATACACGTCTTGTAAAAGTTTCAAGTGTCCACAAAAATAAGGTTAACGAGATGGGCAGATGGGCAGACAACTCTTTCCTTTTTCCAATTCGTGTACGGAAACCTGAAACAACAAATCTATATAAATTATCCACGTAGTAGCAGATTCTTTTACACAATTCTGTATTTTCTGGACTTCCCCGGAACATATTTAAAAAAAAATTAAATCTAAATTTTTCAACTAGTATAAGCATTTCTGTTTTAATTTCAATGTCTGTTTAGAAAAAATATGCATAATTTTATTTTCATCCTTTCTCGTATATTACAAAAGCACACGCAAATCCATTAAAATACAATAATACCACAATTTTCAATTAAAAGATTTAAATTTATTTTATAAATCAAATAATGCATACATTATTACATGTACAAACAAACAGACAACCATACATACATACATACATAATTCGATAAAAGTTTTGTACATCTGTCATGTGTACAGAAGATATTTTTACCATTATATGACTGCCCTCCCACGAATGTGTATGAGTATCAATATACAGAGCGGAAATTAAATTCTACATATATTATTTCTATTCTTCCTGCAATAATAACAACAATATGTGAAATGATGATACTAGTCGATAATAATAAAATAAAAATAAAATGAAAAATAAAGCAGATATCAATTAGACTTTAGAAGAATATATCGTTACCTAAAATGCAAAACGATTTGACTAGCAAAAACTTAAAAACGACACATCACTACATAAATAAAACATTCGACTTTCTCGAACAACAATCTGAAAGCAAACAAGAGCTAATTAATTACATAAATAAGTTTCTTATTCTCCATTTAATTTCTAACCATACTGCTATTCTTATAGAACCCACAGCTAAAAACACGCTGAACGAATTTCAGTGTCCACCTATCACGGTTCACAAGATACAGCACGATGTCAAATTACATTGCTCGCTTTGGAACACCCTTAAAATTTTTTTGATTTTCGTTTATTTTTTATTTGTTATAATCAGTGATCCTAAAGGCGAATTTATTGGAAAATTTCAAGTGTTGGGAAAAAAGAGACACATTTTCAATTGCAAGGAAAATGTAGGAAGTTATTAGAACGGTGATTTATTTCCTTTAATGTTAGAGTCTAATCACCTGAAATACCACACAAAATTGATCATGAACAACAACATTTAAAATATTTGTTATGGTGTTTAATAAAAATTCAAACATATAATTTTGAGAGGAAGATATTTCATACAGAGAGGAAACATCTTTTGAGGAATAAGATATTGGCAAAGAAATTTCCAATTTTCTATGGGTTTGTTTGGGAATAAAATTTGTACAGGTTGCCTCCATAAACTATGCTGGTTTGGGGGTCGCCGGTTAGATTTTGCAGATCATGTTTAAACAGTTTCTGTTCGTTAAAAAATTAACTTTAAAACTCCTTAAAAATTTAAATAAAATTATTTTAATTATTTATATGCGCATTTTCAATCAAAATGGATTTTTTTCCATTAAAAAAAAATTTATCAAAAAAATCATAATTAAGATTTGATTGCGTTTTAAGGCCTCCACATAATTATAAAGAAAATTTAAGCACTTAAATTTATGCTCGTTTTTCTATGACATCCTTTAATTCTTATCGTTATTTTCTTTTTATTATTTGCGGCCGTAGTAACACATGCCTTTTCAAAATACAAGTGTCTGTCTACCTATTAAGGTTCGGAGTAATGTGAAAAAACCGAAATACTTCTTATTCAAATATTAAATATCATCACAAACTTTCAATGAAGATAGTGCTTTCTGTTACAAAAAAAAAATGAGAAGCAAAACGGCCTAACATGACTCTTAAAATATAAAAAACTAATCCAAAAATTCATACAGACATAAACTCGTCATTTTTTTTTGTTATTCTACTGCAGAAATTCGCATTCAAAACCTCAAAACTTTTAATTTTAGTCGTATTTTTTTGCATCTCCTGTAAAATTAGTAATATATTAGTGAGGCCGTTCTACGTTTCAGGTGACGATATACAAGTACTTGTATTCCATAAAAACTTTTTATTTTATTTTCGTATAGTAAAAATAAAACGAAAGCTGTTAAAATTACCCAAAAAATTATATTGTGGCAGATCGAAAACAGCAGCCCTGAATAAGAAAGTGAGTTTGTGTGGGTCCCTTTACGCGTGTGTATCTTTAACTAAGTGGAATGAACACATTTCCGCAAAAATAAAATAAATAGTACTCGTCTGTGTGTATGAGCTTAGGGAAGAGTATGTGGAGTGTGTGTATTTTTTTTATTAATAACAAATTTAGACGACACTTAATACTTAATAATGAAATATTTTTTTTTGCAATCACTGATTGAATATTTTGTTTGAGTTAATAAATAATTCATTTATGATATATTTAGCATTTCAAGTGTATGTATGTTGGAAAACGTTACTGCGTATGTAAACCTTATTAAAGAAAACATTTTAATATGTAATTTAATTGTTATAGCTGACACGTGTTTTACGAACATTTATTAGCCACAGTTTGTCAAGAAAAATTAACTCTGGTGCTGTTATAAGACTGAATTCGATCGATGACATGAGTTATGTCGGCTTGTGGCTTATTCGCATAGACCTGTGACTTAAGAGAATCCCAAAAAGAAATAATTCTATTACTTTTACGTGCTGTCGAACTCTATATCTGTGAATGGCAGTTTGGCAAAGCAAACTCAATAAATGACAGCCAATTTGACAGATGTACGAGTAGCTTCAACAATATTGCAGCTTTCAACTGCCAAAGTTCGGAAGTCCCTATTGGAAGACCCTTTACAAAACAAAACCAGGTGACAGCATTACAGCAGCTGTCAAAATACATACAAAATACTCTTGTCTTTTTTACTTTTTTTCTGTATCTATTTTCTTTGCTTTATGGGTCAGGTTTTTGACAAACGCAATGAAACTACACAAACAAAAATGCCTGTTGTTCTTGTATTATTGTAATTGTTTTCCTAATGCTGTCACCTAGTTAAATACACCTTGATTGAATTCAATAAATATGTACAAAAAAATAATCAAAATAATATACTTTAACTATTTTTTCATTGAGGTCGAGAGCTTTTTAATAAATAATATGAACTGGACTGGAACTGGTTGTTGAAAAAAGAATAGTTTCAAACTTTCTGATAGTTGAACGAGGGACATACATATAATGTCAGTCATAAATAACTTTTATCTCTCTGTACCACCTACTTTTTTGTCAGTATATATTTTAATATTTTCTTCAAGCAACTTTGATTTTTTCAATTCATGAATTCGAAAACAAAAGCACACTGTGTATGAAATATATAATACGAAGAGCATGTTTAATATGGCATGGAAAACTGTGCAACAAAATGTTTGCACAAAATGACACCAAAATGCATTAAAAATAGCACAAAAAGCCATAAAATAACACCAACAATCAACGATTTAATGGGATTTTAAATTATTAAAATTTGATTGTACATTACAATTATGTGAAAGTCTTTTG
The DNA here is from genome assembly GCA_956483585.1 of Gymnocheta viridis. NCBI lineage: Eukaryota > Metazoa > Arthropoda > Insecta > Diptera > Tachinidae > Gymnocheta > Gymnocheta viridis. Next base: position 111,839,086 of record OY101442.1, read on the forward strand.
ATTTATCACACAAAAAACCGATTGATTGATTATGCAGTCTTGTTCAAACTTTGATATTGAAAAATCATCTCTCATTTACTTAAATCTGTGTTTATTATAATATCTTTATTAAGATTCGCTGATGACCTACTTTAGCAACAGTGAAATGCGCATAGAAACAAGCTACGTTTACCCCTCCATAATAAATTTCAATCAATAAATTTTTTAATTAATATTTGGGACAATTAGTACATATAAAACACTTACATAGAAAACACTTACGATAAGGAAGTTAAACAGTTCCCACTTCAAGTTGTTGAGCACTATCGTCAATTATACTCATCTCACAACAAATTCGTTCTCATGAATTAATAACAAAAAACCCCACTATAAATTAATAATCCAGTTTGTATCTTTTAATTGATTTTTATCTAATGAATTATATTTTACTACCGAAAATTTATAAAAAGCAATAAAAATAGTACTAAATGTGTGTATTTTCATAATATGGAGTACTTTAAGTTTCACTAGGCACCAGAAGGCACCGTCGGATCGAGATCAAAAATGAAGACCGCATTTATGACAGCAAACTTCATATTTAAGACAGCGCATATGTTAAGAATTAAAAAAGAAATTCCATACAAGTCTAATATACATACATGCATTTCATTGGTGCTAATGCCGAATCATCAGTAGACTTTAAGCCTGTAAAAAACCAATGCATTAACACCAATGAAATGCATGTATATAGACTAGCTAAAAACTAGCGCTTTTCAATCTAAAGATTTCCCGCTTTCCCGGGATTTTTCATGCGGGATCCCAGGATATAATAAAAACAAAATAATTGACAACTTAACGTTTAGAAAAAAGCTGCTTCTACCAGTGTTTAAAGAACTGCAAAAACTTTCATTTCATTTGATTTGACTTCTGCTCGTGCTTCTGAAATCAACGGCTTTTTTATTTTAAGAATTTAATATTTTTGTTTTGGAATTCAAACCTGGAGTACCTTTGTATAATTTTTTCTATATTATTTTATGTTTGTTTTTATTAACTGCATTGTTATGTTTTTGTTTGTGTTCACCTATATTTGTAAGTTTACTTTGATCTCATATAAAAAAAATACATGTTCTCCTTGTTGCAAATAAGCTTCAAGAAATTTAAAATCTAAAAGATAAAAAAATAAAGTTCCTGTGGTAATACCCAATTTAAATTAACATATTAATGTATTATTAAAACATAAGGTATGTTTTAGTAAAGGGCGTGACACAATATCCTACTTGGTCGTGCGATCTGCCAAAAAAGTGATGTGCGTTTAAAAAATATAATAGTGTGGCCATAAAATGCTCTTGTGAGGCAGACTTTGGGACAAGTCTGACCGACTTGAATATAATTATGAAAATTTCCATAAAATGATAGATTTCATGCGATCAGAGATGCATCTTTTTAAGAAATTAAGTTGCAACGAAAGAAAAATTAAATTAAATTTATTTATTTTATAAATCTGCAAAAAATCAATAAAATCTAAAATTACTTGAGTGAAAAATACACATGGATGTGTTTGCATCTTTTTTTGTGTGATAATGTGGCAAATTCAATGCGATTTTTAAAAGTGTGACAGAATTCTGTCAGATTTTCCAGAGAATGAATCTAATAAAATTTTTGTTAATGCCTAGCAAATTTAATTTTTATTATTTCATGGAGCGGGATTCCGGGATACCGGGAAATTAAAAAAAATTTTCCCGCTTTCCCGGGAAGTGAGAGAATTTTTTACTTACTCCGTTACAGATGTAAATAGAGTTAAACTTTGCGGAGAATTTCGCACTAGTTTTGAAATTTTTCATATTATATGACTTGGTTCACTTCAGCTCTGAGGCCTCCCTATATAAGTACATACCATACGTTGTAAGAAAAACAAAAGAATTTTATTTGCTTGAGTTCATGCTTAAGGAAAGTATTATTGCTTGTGCATTCTAATTCGTTTAAATACACTGAAAAAAATTAAATATTTTTGGCCAGTTAGATTTGAAAAGGATTTTTTGCGAAAAAATTGAAAAACTGACAGACAAGTGGTATAAAAAACTTCTCCTAGTAATTCCAAATTTTGTATTAAATCTTGAATTCGCTCCATATCATTTCAAAACATTTTTGGCAACCAAAGAAAAATAAACAACAACAAAAGATTTTTATTTTATTAAGTTATTTTATTAAGTACCAAATTGCAATTTGTTTATAATATAAAGTACAGGTATTAATTTAGGCGCAGGTTTTTTTTCTTTTAGTACATTTTATGTAATTAAATTTTATTTATGAATATTTTAAATATTTTTAATTGTATAATAAATGCTGATATTAATTTCGTTTTCAATTTGTTTTGACAATTTTAATAATTATTATAAATATTAAATGCTTGTTATTAATTTATTATTAAACGAATGTATAAGTGTTATTTGATGCTTTAATTATATTGCTTTTTAAGTGTGTTTTTTTAAATTCTCTTAACATTACAGTGCGGTTTCCACACTGCAGATGGTCGAGACGTCAGCATAAAATGGATATAAAAAGCAGTCAATTCTTTTTTTGGTGATTTCCATACAAATTGTTTACTCAAGTCAACCGTTTGGATTGTGGAAACCGCATTTCATTTTTATTATTGCGCTTTAAATATTTGTTATGTTGTAGTTTTATTTCTATTTCGCTGTAAAAAACTATGAAGGATACTTAAGATTTCAATTGAAGCGACAGGCCACAAAATTTTACACATTACACAGATAAGATTTTGAAGTTGTCTTATTCATGAGGTAAAAAAAATATTTCCTCACAATTATGTGTGACAAAAACTGAGCGGTGCTGTACTTAGGATCTTCTAAGAAGAGGTTTAATTTTAATTTGTTAAAAAATATTTTATTTTTATGCGAAATCATTGGATGATTATTTAATTGTAAGGAGGAGGGTGTGCCATTAATAAGGGAAAACAGTATCAGGACCATATTCTTTTCACGAAATTTCCACATTTGCGGCTGTATGTTCTAAATAACTTCACAAATTAAATCGTTGAGGTCTTTAAACGATTGCAGCCATTGTCATAGACCTTATGATTCACGAAGCCACAAAGAAAACGGTCTAAAGCCAATTATGATCGCCGGATTAGTTTCAAGTATTTCAAAGATCTAATCAATATATACACGGCGTCAATTATTCTGTTATCTGAATTTCAAAGTCCTTAAGAGTTAAGTGTTTCTGCAAGATACAGTGCGATGTCGTTTGTGTCCAATTCCAAAGATTCACGATAAATGAACATGGAAATAGAGTTTCTTCAGCACTATGGGCTGCAACAGAAATATTAGAAGTTGTTCTTGAGCGACGTGCACGAGTACGATTTCAAACAGCTCAAATGTTTCCACCGGTTACAAAATTGCTGACCGAGAAGTTGCTTCACGACAACCCAAAAATACTTCAGTATTGCAAACTTTAACCGCGAAATTTTCACTCTTTTTGTAGTGGTACTTAATAATTTCAATGTATTATTAAAGCGTATATCGTTACATTTTTATTAATGGCGTAGGTAGTTTTTACTTATTATTTGTCAAACAGTTACAGATTGAGTCATAGCAACTGTCAAAATGACGGAGCACCCGGCAAGCGATACAAAACTGTGGCCTTGCGGTTTTAATTGTAATCGCAGCTTTAACGTTTTAAAAGTGGCAAAAAACGCAGCTATTTTAAATGCAATAATTTTGTTCCGTTTTATATAAAGTACAAATTTAATTATTTTTACCATATAAACGAACGCTTTTGAGATTGCTCTCAATTTTTTAAATTTATTATGTTCTGTTGTGGGTAAACTCCATAGAATTGCTTACCTACAACAATACGTAATACATTTTAGTATCTAATTATATTTAATTTTTTTTTGCTTTAAGTGGTTCCATGCGATTAATTTATGTGTCATGAGTAATAAATTTGTATTCTTATTGTAAATTTTTGCTCGATATTTTAGATATGAAATGCATACGAGTATATTGTTGATATCTCGTTATATCGTGGAGATTGGTTTCATAGATTAATTATAAATATAAATATTAAATAATATTATTTGGTGTTTGTTCTTCAAATTAATTAAGCCTTTAATTGCAATTATGAATATGAATCAAACATTAGATAAAATTAACATAATTCTGCTAAGTACACAAAAGGCTGCACAAGAAGCAGCCAGAGGCGTTGCTTCGCATGCAATTTTTTTTGCTCTTCGAAAACCGTTTGAGCGAAATTTTCTCTAGATATATCTTATAGTGTTTTGATATTTTGTATTGGCCGCCTAAACGTTTCATTCGTGTGTATTGTTATTAACTGCTTTAAATGCTTTAGATTCTTGAAAGCAAACGTTTTGAGAATTTGTTTTTAGTGCAATCGATGCCACGGTTGCTGCATGTATATGCTAGACAATCAATCACCATTATTCCAGTTGGCGACATCGACATCACGTCAACACAATACCAAAAAATTGGGGATTGTCTACCCGTTTTCGCAAACAATTGACTATTATTGACAGGCTCATGTTATTTTCTGGACCTTAGAGAACAGAAATAGATTGCCAGTAGCACAAAATTGTTTTCGAGATCGAGTAGAAAAGCTCCAATTTTTTGGTATTGTGTTAACGTGAAGTCGATGTCGCCAACTGGAATAAGGGTGAATATATTAGATTCGTTTTAAATGTTGCTGCAACGCTTGGAACATGTGTGCTTAGCTTTAGGATGAAAAAAGTTTATTCTAACTACTCAATATAAAAAAAAATTATTTCCGTTTTAGCAAAACGAATGAAGATAAGTTTCACTTTAATTTAATTATGAACGGTAAATTACTAACTAATATGAACATTTTAGTATGCAATTATGTTAGAAATGTCCAGCACAGTGGGATGTAATCCAAAAGTAGGTTGAGAATTGCAATAAGGATTTTAAGTTGTTGCTACAGCCTTAACAAATATTAAGATGTTTTAATCAACAATATTAAATATTCTTATCCAAATAAAATCAAATACAAGTATTAAATTTAATTGATTAAAATTTTTCGTGTAATATTTTAAATATCACAGATTGGTCAAATAAACAAAGGAAATAGAAATAAAGTGTGAAAGCTGTAGCAATCGATTAAAACGCTAATCATGGGATGTAGCGGCCTCCGAAAACCTCGTTATGCTCTACCTTATTACCGCGCCCTGGAATATGGTTTAATATATTTTTTTTAAGTTCACTGTTTTCTTATATTCTCTTATTTTTTCGACCTTTTTTTAATAATTATAAAAGATTTTTCCAAGCTTTAGGTCAATTTATATAAAAAATGTATATTATTTATTTTTTATATAAATTGACCTAAAGCTTGGAAAAATCTTTTATAGTTCACTGTTTTCAATATAAAATGTTTCCTATTTAAATCACAATTTCATTCGTTAATCACTAATTAAAATGTTATAAAAACAAAAAACAAAAAAAACAACAATTTAGGTACATATTTATGGCTCGTTTACTTGAATATCGTCATAACTCAATTAAGTTAAGAATGCCGAATTATTCTTTGTATCGTTTTTTAACTCAACTCTTAAGAGAAGAATATTTGTTGTTTTTCCGTTATAGTGTGTGTAAATGCGTTCTATGAAAAACCAGTTTATTGACTTATGACGTTATTTGAGAAAAGCTATATGTATGTATGTGTGTATGTGGGTATATAAATGTGAACTCTACACTTTTAACAATTTGTCTTGCATTGCTAAACCCAGCCATGATTCGTACCTTCTGCTTTTCAGCATTTCTGTTTCTTTCTTTCATCGCGTTTTAAACAATTTAATGTCTAGCATATTGACAACACACAGAATTACGTGGTACCCGCTGGGTTGGTAGACCCGAAATACCCTTCAGATATGTATATGAGACTGGCTGACGTAGTATTCGCTGTGGCGGTGGTTTTGTTTTAGTTTTTGTAGATGCTGCTGTAGAACATGATGATGATGATGACGATGTAGATTTTACCGCCGCCGAGGCTGAGCAGTATGATAATTTCCTAAGGCAAGTAGTTGCTGTAGTGGAAGCTGATTGCGATTTTTTATTGAGTTCTAGGTTAGAGGAAGATTTTAAAGATGATTTAATGGGTGTGCAATTATTGGTGGACGATGGGGATGGTGACGTGGGTAAAGTGGGTGGCAGTGTGACGCCACTACAGGAAAGTGAACGCGATGACATGGAGAATGCTTCAAAGGCTCGCCTTATAGAGCTGGTAGAACGACGATGTAGGCGTGTAAAACTAGAACGGGCAAATGATTTACGCTGCTTGTTGTAAGCAGGCCTTACAATAGCATCATCATTTGCGTTGTCGTTATTGTCCGCAGCAACTTCATCATCAACATCGTCAATGTCAGGATTGTCACCATCATCGTCATCAATATTTACACTATCAATACGTTGCTGCTGTTGTTGTTGCTGCAGTTGCTGTCGTTGTAGCTGCTCCTCAAAATCAACTGTGCTGCTTGTTTCACTGGATGCACATGATATATACTCACTGACTTTTTTGTTGTTATTGCCTGCGACAGATGTTGTAATTTCTGCTGCGGCTGCTGCTGATGTTGTATGCGATGAGCAGGAATCGGTCGATGAACTTTGATTGTCATCCTCATTGCTGCTTGTAAAAACTAGGTCATCATTTGACCTCAAACCAAAACGTCGACTCAGTTGACGAAAGAAACCCATATTGCGTTCATAACGCGGTATAGGCGAATTACTGCAATTGGGCGAAATACTGCGGCTCTGACGTATTGCGTCATCATTTAAGACATCCAAGGTTGGTTGGTTGGTTGGCATATCGGCGAAACACACATGAGTTGTACTCATTTAAATTTAGTTTTTTGTTAAATATATTTATCCTCAGTTTATATAAAATTTTTTTTTAGTGTTTTTATATCAAGAGTTGACTTCTATTTACTTTCCACTTGAATGCATTTTTACCGGCTTATTTTGTTCCAAAGTGCTCTAATTTTATTGACACTCACTCTCTTTGAAAACTGGAATGTGTGTTTGTATTTATAAAATTACCGTTGTTTTCGTTTATCACTTTCACTGCTGCTATTTTGTTGTTTTCCTTGATATTTTGAACTTCTACTAACACTGACTGTCCTTAATGTACTGAAGGATATTTCTGCAAGCGGCTTCTTTTTATACCAATTGCTCTCTTCGAGTATTTTCAGCATTTTTCTCTCTTTTTTTCTCTCATCCTCTTTCATTCTCTGTTTATAGGTTTGCACATGGCATTACTTCTGCACACCGCACACAATTTAGGATTTTCTGCTGTAATAGTTTGAGATGAATTAATTTGTATAGCATTTTCTATTTTGTATTTGCATTCTGGGAGAAATGGAAGATTGCTTTAATCGGCTTTTAAGAATTTAATATTCTATTTTCTTTCGTCAGAATAGTATGAGAGAAAAATATAATTTCGAATGTATTTTCCATTAAAACTTTTATTATTCTTTTTTACTTCATTGAAATAAATTTATGATTCAATATTAAATATGTAGTTGCAAAATAAAAGATTTTTATTATCTGAAATTTCGTGGAGTGTGCTGCTTTATATTATTATGAATAAAAAAAATTATTTAATAAGTTAAGATGGAGCGTATTTTTTATCGAACTTGGAGCATTTTTTTCTCTTACTCACTTTTTCTCTCCTTCATGAGCGTTTCCTGTAGGAAAGCGTGCTAGAATATTAGTCTTGGGGGGTTCGCAGGTTTGATTCCCGCCCGATGTATAACATCTTCCTCATTTGATTTGATTTAAGCTGAGGTCCTTCGTCGCATCCTTCTGCACGTACGAATGCTAGCATCTCAGCCTGTGTGATTACCGAGAACTGATTGAAAGAACCATTTTATAATTAGGAATAGAGCACTTAAGTTGCGTACATCCAAAAATGAAGGGTGGTAATAGAATGAGGATGCACTTGCAAAATTTTGAGTCTTCAGTCTCAGTCATCCGGTAACTGGACCGTGTTCCACACGGAAATGTATGCAATAGAAAAAAGATTTGTGTTCAATGGCGGTGAACTCGAAGAGTGATGTTGAAGTGCATTCCATCTCTGACGCAGCCTGCAACGCGTTTACGTCAGATTAGACAGAGTAAAGTTTGCAAAAATACCAACGACATGACAAACAAATATTTTTAATTTTTTTTGGGCGGGTGGTGGAATTACTAAAATTTAGTTATTTAATTTTATAATCGCACTTTTAACCAAAATTAATATTTTACATATTCCGTCAAATATTAAACGATTTATAATTTTTTATATTTTTTAAAATTTATTAATCGAGATTCCCTTGATATATTTTTTCAAAGATTTTCAAAAACTAAAAAACCCTCAACAAACAAAAATTTTTTGAAAATTAATCGATTTATTTAAAATACCTTGTTTTGCTGTAGGGTATACCAAATTACATTTCCATTTCAAAAAAACTACTCCTCACGATATATTTTAGAATTATTTCTAATCACTCTCACTCTCACTCTCTCCCTCTATTTTCAAAAGTTTTCTAACTCTCATTAAATCTCATTTTGTTTATAATTTAAAAAATACTAAATGCTCGTTACTTCCTTCCGTTATTTCTAATAGTTGAACGAAATTGTAAGCAGAACAACAAAACTGCCTCAAGCATTTGATATGTTCCTTTGCATCTGTTGTGTGTTTTACGAAAATTTGAGTTTCATTTCTTTGGCAAATATTTGCACATTCCATTAATTGCATCCTAAACAATGCGTTTCAAGTAGATATTAGTTACATTTGCGGCAAAAAGACAAAAGTTCCTTTTGATGACAGACAACAATGTACAAAGAATTGCTTATTACAATAAAAATCCTTTTATAATTATCCTTTTAATTGTGGTAAGTGTTTAAAAATCAATTAGATTCTTCATTTTTGAAAGAGAAAGAAGATGATTGAACTTCAAGTTGACACAAGCGCTTAAGATTATAAGTTTAAAGAAAGAACAGTTTCATCGTTTTTGTTGTTGTTATCCACACCTTAACTACGTCATTGGTTATATTTAATAAGATAAAAGAACAATGTGATTTATTATCAGGGAAACCGCAAATATGCAATCGCGTAGTTTTTATTGTATAGTGGTGGTGGCGGTGGCAGAGATAAAATATTTAGTCCTGTCAGAAATTTTTATAAATTATGCCAACGATTTTTAGTGGATATTTTTGCATTTTTTGCAACTTACATATTATTTTGCATATTTCAGCCTTAAGAGCATATTCGGCCCTTAGAGAGTATGTTTTTACACTTTATTGATATACTTTTTTAATATGCTTACAAATGGTTGCGCTACGGTAGCAAAAAATTGCTTTAAATTTTTATCAACTGATGGCTTTTGTAATTTGTATAACGAGTCCATATTTGCTTAAACTAAAGCCGTTTTATATATGATATTCAGGCAGTGATATTTGCAAATTTAAGTCTATATGTTTGATTTTTTTTTTATTACATTATATTTATATTTTTATTTATTTTTTATTTTCAATATCGAAATCTCCTTAGAAATTAACCATTTCTTTATTATTTTTTTTTTTTGGTTCTAGTTCGGTTTATTTAATTTTTAGCTTATTTTAAATGGAAATGTTATTTTCTTGTTGAAAAAATATCTGTTTATTATTTGCTTTTGAAGAGCATATTTTTTACAACAGCATATTTTCACTTTTTTATTGCACTTTTTTTTAAAGCATAATTCCGGTTTCCCTGTATTTATTGAGATTCGTATGTAGGGAATGATTAATGTGTTTTAAGCTTTTTGTTTGAAATAAATTTATTAAGGGGTGAAGGTTGTAGCTCTGTACGTGTTCTAAAAATAGAGCAGTTTCACATTAATTGTTGAACTCAAATTCTAAATAAAGAAAAAATTTTTTTTTAATTTTGATATTTACAAGTTATAAATGGAGTTCTAAAGAGTGTAAGTACCAAGTGTTATAATTGTTGTATGTGCAAGTTTATTAAGTTGCATTTAGCATTTTTTCTTAAGTTGCGCTTGGCATTTTCTCTTGCGTCTTTTGATATTAAGAGTATTAATAAAAAACTTCATATTTCATAAATTTAGAAAAAAATTAGCAAACAACAGATACAACACTTAGTACGCCTTAAGAAGTCCGTTATAGAATTTGAGTTTACTACTACTGTGCTAGCTAATATTTTATTAAAACCAAACAAAGAAAGAGATGATTATTTTAGTATATAAAATTCGTTTTAAAGAACTTAAATTTTTTCTGCGCAGGCTTAACAGCGCAGATCCTTGAAATAAAAGGTGAAATACTTTCACCTTTCTTTATTTCGCCATGGTGACAGCTTCACAAATAGATTTCGTAACTGAAGCCCATTTTTATAACATAGAATCCTATATTAATTTCTTCATTAAACTACTTAGCAGAAGTGGCAAGTTTAGAAAGATTTTTTACACAAGAGATCGGCAAATTTCTCCTCAAAATATAGGAAAAAAAAACGCCCCAAATTAAAAAATAAAAATAGCCTCGAAAAATAGCAAACAATTTATGTTGTTGTTTTGAAAAAAAACGACCCAGATTAAAAAATAAAAATAGCCTCGAAAAATAGGAAAAATTTATGTTGTTGTTTTGAATAGAAAAATTTCGGCGAATTTCTTGGTGCGGCGAAAGTTTTCGTTAGACCCATTTTTGGAGCCTTGTAAAATATTTACCGCAAAGTCAATGTATTTTCTACATAATGTTTCATGCAAATACTAATTGTGTCGCACCACTGTGCGGCACAGATTCCTATATTTGAAAGTAAACTAAAACTACTCTAACCACGTGACGTATCAAAAAGGAGGCGGCAGTATTCTTGTAAAATGGTTCTTTTAAGACTGCCTGATTACTCGAAGCAATACCAATTGAACTGAAGGGCTTCGGAGAGCACAGACTAGCAAATTAACAAATATTTAATTTCTTTTAGTATAATTCGCTTTGTTCCTTAACTATGAAATTAATTAATATAAATTTATTTATTTTTTTTAATATTTAATTACATTTTTGTTTTTAGTTTCATCATTGTGTTCGGTTCACTGAAGTTTTAATTAGCTGTTATATTTGGCAGTATGAGGAGCATTTCGTGCTCGATATAACTGCCACTTAAGCCACCTACTTAAAAATTTGGTGCTAAATGATGACAATCTTATACAAATTACTTTGGAATAAATGCGGCTGAAGCACAACAGAAACAAACAACTGTGGCAATGACGTCTTACCGTCAGTCATTCACCTTTAAATTCTACAAGAGTTTTCTTATTTTAAAATGACACGAATCGCACAAGTGCCGGTAAAACTATAATCAATACTAATGGATGGCAAATACAATGAACATACAAAAGAACGAAAAGAATAACCGATTTTATGAATAACCGTGCAAGTCAGTTTTTGTGGATTTTAAGTTTTTTTATGCGAAAATGATTCATTTGAAATACTCTTTCTATAATTCATATTTGGTTAATATTCAAAATAATATAAGTATGTCACCTTAACTCACAAGCGTCGATTTCTGCAGGACAAAAACTTTCCGCACTTACTCTTCGGGAATTTTATGATGGGAAAATATTTTGAATATACTTGATCATAATATGAATGTTTTGGACACGCATTTACATATTATGTTTATATTCATATTGTTGTTATATTGCTACAAAATTTATACGTAAATTCAAATTTAACGAACATGAAAATACAGCGATCGTTAAGCACAGTCTTACGAAATGCTAAAAATAAGAAAAATAAATTTTTCGAGAGAACTGGTGCATCTGTCGATTTTCGTAAATATGCTATAGCAAGATCTGAATACAAGATTGCTAATAATCTTGCATAGAAAAACTATGTAAACAATGGCGTCATCGATGAGAGCAAAAATTATAACGTAATTTATTCATTATCTACATTGGCGAGCCATCTATGTGGAGGAAATTCCACTGTTATTCTGCAAATGCTAACTAGCAAAGCTAGCTAGAACAATATCTAGTTCATCTTCGAACCGCCTAGAAAAATCTTGCACCATACAATGTCAATGCTGCGTAACAGTAGAGGTCAGGATTTCTAAAGTCGCAATTTTACCCTTTATTAGTGGTTTATGACTTTTTGTGGGTCTTTTTTTATCACCGACTTTTGCGACTTTTTTAAAATTTTAGGCGACTTTTTTGGTAAAGTTTCTCACAAAAAACATTTAATTTGCAGTAAACTATAAATTTTCTTATAATTTTTATTTAAAAAAAAGTCGTCAAAATAACGCTATCACCTTTGTGCATCTTATCATGTGCAAATTTTCAGTAAAAGTTTCAAAGAATAGTTTTAGAAAAGAAAGCTTTTTAAAATAAAAAATTGTGGTTTTTGCAGTGTTTATTTTACAAAATTATTTTTAGCCGCCGAGTCAATGAAAGAAGAAATTGTCATAAAACATTGACGGATATGTACCAACATGTGAATATTTTGCTTTACTTAAAAATAAATTAAGTAATAAATTTAAAGTAAAACCATGCAACTCAATGCTGTCAGTATATAGAAGACTGGATTCCCTGTAATGAACTTATTTTTAAATATAGAAATGAAATTTATGTTAGTAAATTTATGTATTTCTGTATGAAGTACAAATACGGTCACCTAAAAAATATGAAATATGGGGCCAAGACTAAACGAATGGAATTAAAGTTAAAACCTCACGGGGCTTTAGTTGGAAATGTTTAAATTTTGTCAAAATTATCTTAACTTTAAATTTTTCAGCTTGCTTTTTGCTTAAAAATTTATTTTCCAATTAGCTTTTTGTTTTGCTATGCTTTTTATTAATAAAAAATAACGTTAAAAAACGACTTGCGACTTTTATTTTCTCAAACGATTTTTGTGTGCGACTTTATTTTTATAAAACGACATATTGTGCGACTTTTCTGAAATTCCTAGCGTTAACCCTGATAGCGATTAGTACGAGTAGTATAAAAGCGACACTAAAGACAAATTATTTCGTGTATTTATTCTTAAAGTGTTATAAAGTGTTATAAAGTGAATAAACAGTATAGAGGATAAGCATTATCTGTTTGTGTTTTTATATTATTTTTTACAAATTAAAAGAATCTAGTCAAGCAAACATCTGCGAAAAGGTCAAAACGCAACAATATAGTGAAATATTATTGTTGATTTAAGCAACAATATGATTCATACAACGACATTGGGTTAATAATACCACAGCTGGACCTTAAACATCTTAACCTCTTTTATATTATAATTCGAATATAATTCAATCAGAGTAGGATGCTCTTAGATTAGAGTTGGCGCAACCATATTTTTATTTTGCGTCTATATTTCATTCAAAGTTTCTCCTTCCAAAGGCTTAAAGTGGATCTGCGCCTGCTCACAGTGCATGGTGGACTATTATGCGAGCAATAATAATATATATTTTCAAAAACTTATGTGAATGAAAAACATAAGTTTTTAAATTAAAGCTGATTGTAATTAGAACGATGCCGAAGAATTGCCTTCTTCAAAATATGACCCATCGGCATATTTTTATTGTTTCTGATCCAATAAAAAAATATTTTTTTTCCTCTTTTCAAAGATCTTTTTTTTACATTTTATCGAGTTTTTTTTAGTGTGTAACATTTTTATTTGGCATTTATAAATTTTTTGCAGCTTAAAAATTTAAATATATAATTCGAGAATTTGTGATAATTTCCATTGATTTTTTTTTGTAAAACTTAAGTTAAGTGACGCATTGACAATGAATAATTTCGTTCAGGTTGTTAACTTGGCCAAAAGCCTTTCGTTTACGAAAATGCAACCAGGTTCGTTAACTTTAAAGAATACTTTTCTTAATCAATTCAATATTTTCTTTTTACTTTTCCAGTTTATTTATTTTCCCAAACAAATAGATCCATCATAAAATACATGATTTTATATAAATTGTTAAAAAAAAATAAGATTAAAAGAAAGTGAACGAAAACACACCAGAAAACCATAAAATGCAGGTGAAAGTGCAAAAAGATACATTGAACTTGAATTTACCGAGCGTTCAAATGTTTTTGGTATTATTTTTTTTTCAGGTGTAAATATTGTTTTATCTAAATGAACTTTTAAAAATTTTGTTACTACTCTCAGAATATGTTGGCAGCTACTGCAGCAGATTGTAGTTTATTTAAAATAGTTTTCTATTTTTTGTGAATTTATAATTTTGGTTCAAATTTTAGTTTTTCGCTAAATTTTTGTTTTGTACTAGAATTCTATTTACGAGCATTTAAGCATTGAATTTTATTATTTGAAGAACGAACAGGTCTTCATACAATCATGTTTTAAATTGTGTTTTTTTTTCTCCAAAAGCATCTAAGATACCGGCAGGGTTCGCACTTGCGGCCCCCAGACTAACGGCGGCTTCAAAATATTTATGTAAGTGACTTTTTAACGCCATCATGTATTTAAGTTAAATATAATGTATGAATACTTATTATAGTTATAATTTTTTTTAATTTTATTATTACACCTTGTCCAATGCGTTTAAGATGTGCAAATTATTTGCAGATTTGTTTATTATTTTTTTCCTAAAGATCCAAAAATCTATTTGAAAAATCTTAACAAAAAGCAGAACGCAAACAAAATTTATCTTAAACCTTTTATTTACTTCGATTAAACCAGACGTTTCTTAAAAACAAAATTGCACATAAAGAATATTGTACTAGAAAATCCTTATAAATGCACAAACAAGGTGTTTCCCTACAAAATCATTATAAATTATTGACCTGTTAGCATCACAAAGCTTAATTGACATGACCTTAACAGCAGTCCAAACGGACAAAGTTTTGTTTTGTAAACTTAATTAAAAATATGAGTGTAGGACATTCGTCTGTTTCTTAAATAAAAGGTGCTGGTCATATTTTATTTTCATTTCGCAATACTACAAACCAATTTCCTTGTCTGGTGTTACATTCTTGACACACTCATCACTAGTAGTTAAATTACTTGTGCTTGTCTCTGGAAATGTTGTTAATATGTTGAGAATAAGCAATCTAACATAAAATTCGCCACAAACATTCATCAATGCGTCCCTATAAATATGGGAACGGTAAATATTCCCCAAGGAGCCTTTTTCTTAATTATAAGATTTTGCTATTAAATTAACATCAAGGTCAGCAATTGTTATATTTTTGTTGCGAAAAATGTTATATAAAAGAAAGATAGATTTACTTAAGATATTCAAATTAATATAAAACAAACAAAACACCAAAAATTACTTGTGAAAATTTTCCATGAACATTCATTCCTAGAAGTGACTGCAGGCAATATGTATGTAGAATTTCTAACGCTCAGACATTCTGTCATAAAAAAGAAATAAATTTTTTATGGGGCAACATTAGTCTAAGACGAAAAATATTTAAATAAAATTATAAGTTAGTTGAAAGACTCAAAGAAGAGGGATCTGTCATGTTTACAAGTTAAAGACTTGACCAAATTGTTTAGGCCTACAAGAATGGGATTTTGATTTCACAGCTATTATTATGTGTCTGCACTAATAAACATTATTAAAATATAAATCAGATTATATAAGAATTCTTGAATGTCTTTTTGTTATGACTAGAACACAAATTAAATAAGATAAAAAATACAGACTTTTATAAGAGACAGCTTTAACAAATGAAAATCTGTATGTTTTATACACAAAATAGTTGTAGCATTTTTAAAAGAGTAAAAATTTTAAATGAAATAATTTACATGAAAACTGTTGTAATTTAACTCTAAAAAATATCGACAATAACGATACGTATTGAATTTGAATTCAAGGCAAAACCCCAAAACACAAGTTGGTTAATTTTTTTTGCTGTTAAACAAAATTACAATTTAGGTGTCATATTAAGTCATATTGTCATAATGCACTAAGGTCCCAAAATTCAAATTTTTGGCCAAAACTAAATATTTTACATGGGCTACGATTATAATTTTGTTGTTGCAATCTAATAGCAAACACATCAGAGCAACCACAAATGCATTTTGTTTTTGTAAATTGCAAACATTACAGCATTAAAGTTGATAGATAAACTTCAGTCCATTTGAAAAAATAGTTGAGTGCAGAGTTTTTAAATATTTTCTAGTTTAAAAAAAAGTAATTTCTAAAGTTTAAAATGGAAAATGAAGCTGAAGGTATATAGATTATTCAAAACATTAAAAAAATTAAAAATATTTAAGGTGAAGTAAATAAATATCAATATGTTGGTGTAATATAAAATTTATGAATTTTTTAAGATTTTTAAATTTACGTAGAGTTTTAAAATTTCGGCTCAGTTCAGCTGGCATACGACTAAAAAAAAGAAGATATTGATGTATATTTTTCATTTCAACTTATCCTGAATTGCGAAAATTTGCGATTTTTGAGATATTCATCTTTTTATATGCCGTACACGGTGCTCTTGAAGCAACTTTTGATCAATTATAAAAAAATTTTGGTGAACCCATTTTTTTAATTTTTGTTTACTCAGGTTTAAAAGCTGGATACACACTTCGTTTTTATAAATATAGCGTTGAAAAATTAAATTTTACGAAGAAAAATTTGTTGTATATATAAAACATATGCATGAAAGGGTTAAACGGTTTTTAAACCTTAGAAATTGATCCAAACTTAAGAAGATAAGCGTAAGCTTTGTTGTAAATGCTGTTTCTTTAAAAAAAGTATATAATATGGCTTTAAAATATGTGCAATGTCTTAAAATTTTACAGTAGCTTAAAAATTTTGTTTCGTTGTGATTCAAACAAAAAAATCATAAACTAATAAGACTTCTTGAACAAAGTTTTTTTATTTTGTCATATCCAAACAGTAGAAATTTGAGAGAAGTGTGAGAGAAATTACATAGCGCTTGTTCTTTCACGTCAAATGTTTTTGCGTTTTATTATTTTAAAACATATAATTTTATGACTACCGTTTGGATCCCCTAAATGTAAAAGATCATTAGTTTTTAAAATAATATACAATAACACTTTGCTGACGAGAGGGCGGATATGATTTAAAAGGAGTACACATATGAATGTACTCTTGAAATTCGTTTTGTTCCTTCGTTTGTACAAATACAAATGTATACGTCCATGAATTGCAAACACAAATGCAACTTTAAAGAAAAGGGAAATTTGCAGCGACAAAAGTTGCACAATGTAAACTGGCACTTTGTTTGAACGAGACCTGCAGTGAAAAATAGTTTCTCGAATGTGACAGAAATCATTTGAAAGCTTAAGTTTTCATTTTATTCAACTTTGGGTATGAGATGTCGTCGCGCCTATTAAAAAACATGCCTTTGTATTTAAACAACCAAATTTGTCCAAAATTTTTTCTTTGAGAAATTGAGTTTAAAACTTCAATATTATATACAAAAAAAATTATTAGATGATCCGAATTTGCACTATTTCCGGAGCACAAGCTCAGGATCTTAGACTAGCTTGACACACGTCAGAGTTTAGTCGTCACGTCTTGAGTTTTTAGGAGAAGCGGTCTTATCCCATTCTTTTTTGATTTTGTGATAGACGTGAAGATAACTTCGGGACGACGATATATTCGCTGCTGCTATTTAAACATTTCATCCGTTTGGTTGTTGTTGGCAAAAATGAGCGCCTGTGAAAGCGTAAATGTATGCAAACATTTTAGTGTATGATGAATGATGTGAGTTAAACACCTCTGCGATGATGATTTTACGTAACATTGATTTGTTTTGCATGATTAAAACTGAATAACAAATTTAATGTATGATTCGATCAGGAAAAAATAAATTATTGCCATTCACTGCTGTAGACAAGCGAACCGGCGTCTCTAGATATAATGGGAGATATTAATTATCTATCATTTGCAGCAGATCCACAGCTTAGAAGCTCATTTTCTCGGATTATAGGATATACCCACAAAAATAAAACGAGGGCAAAAGATCAAGTCGTTTTTTAATCTGTTGAAACAAAGCCATGAATTGGGACTACTGCATGTCTAGAAAAGCAACGCCACACCATAACGTTTTCTCGCCCATGCTTAATTGTTTTTTTTTAGTGAGTCGAATATGGAATTCCTTTTCTTTTGGTCTAAGAAAAATACGTCTCCCAAAAGAAAATGAATTCCATGTAACATGGGTCAGTTATGTGCTCTAATTTTGGGTGAGTGAGAAAATCTTTTGAAGATAGAAAAGACCACAACTAACTCTCACGCCTTTGACTAAATTTAGACAAAATTACAAAAAAATTTCATTAGGTTTATTGAAGTTTTTTGTTATTGCAAATAACCATCAATAAAAAATTGGATTTAAAAAATTTCGACAAAAATTCTTCGAACGATGATTAGATGGGAAATTACGAACTTTTTCTTGTTAATAAATAATTGGCAGGAATGCAAATATTTTTCGCCGCAATTAGCAAACACGCCTTTTTGCTCTGCTCGATCACTCCTTATTAAGCTTTTTACCCTAAAAAGCCGTAAATCTATGCTGAATGTATCATTTGTCTTCAATATTATTAATGATGACATCGGTTCTGGATTTTGATCAACGAAATTTCGTTTAATTTTCTTAACGTACATCCCCATACTCATTCCCCTATCAGTATAAGTTTCTAGAGCCAATTATGCTGATACCGATCCTCTTAGAAGAATATGTGTAACACATCTAACCAGTTGTATAGATTTATAGACTTTTCATTAAATCCTAATGTAGCAAAAGATGCGATTTTTTAATAATTTATGTTGTGAAATGTAATAAATATCAGCAATTATCTGTAAGGAATTCAATTCCATAGACAAATAATAAACAAATATCTATCCTGCTGAGCAGATTTAGACACAAACATTAGCTTATTAACCAAACAATCGACAGAAAAGTGATAATAACTTTTGCATTTGATTACCTAAACTTTTTGCATTTTCTTTTGATATTTTTTATACATTGTCTGCTGTAATATTTTTACTTTCTTTCGGCGAATACGATTAAGTAAATTCTAGTGCTTAACATTTTCACTATTGTTTCTTTCAGTTTAGTTTATAATCAAACTAAGAGCAGCCAATTCAATAAAGTCCCGCTGTACCTTGTGTTTCTCGCTGCGATCTCCTAAAGATTTTTCTGTTTTTTTCCCCAGAAGTTAGCCAATGTTTTCCTTCAGCAATAAAAATACTTTTGTGTTATGTTTTTTTAATTTTCTTTAAAATATTTTCAATATTGTTTATTTATAGTTTTTTTTCTTAAAAAATTATATCTTAAAATTAGAAGATAAAATTAAAAAATTTAAAGCTTTAGCAGATAATAAAAATAAATGAGGGAATTAATTAAAAATGTTCATCAAGTTTATCACTACTTAATAAACAATTTCGTTAATATATTATAAATTTGCCTAATTAGTTTACTTGAAGTAAAATTTTTTTTAATAATAAATTCGTAGTATTTGATTTAAAGTTGAAAATTGTTTTCTTAGATAATTCATGTTTTTTTTTAGTACAGAAGAAGAAAAATTAAGGATATGTGTGTTATTAGTTATAATGTTTTATAGATTGTTTTACTTAATTTCTTTTTTTCTTTTTTTTTTGGTATAAAACAGCATTTTATTACAAAATGTTTAAATAGAAAATTTTAATCTTGTTTTTAGACGCGCAGATTGAATTTAGCAATAAAGGAATTTTTTAAAAGTATTTTTTCTTATAAACATTTTGTTAAATAAAATGCAGTTTATGTCCAGATTTTATTACAAAAATATTTTAGTTTTCGCGAAACATATCATTTGTTTGGGGCTTTCAGGAGGACCATTAAATGCTTAGAAACAGCTTAACATTTCTTTTAGACCTTTTTGAAAAGTTCATAAACTATTGAGCCGCCTTTCCAGCCCATTTCAATTATTTTGCAATAATTCAATGTTTGCTTGTCTATTTTTTTGTAAATTGTGTTTTCGTCAATTTTAAACTCTCTATATTTTTTTAAGTGCCTGTGCTATCCTTCTTTAATTTTACTTTATGTAATTTCTAATTCCTAAATATTTTTGTGTATTATAATTTACAATATTATTTAAAGAAAACTTGGTTTTCTGTTCGGTTTTAATTTGTTTTAAACAAAAAAAAATTTTAGTATTTTGTATAAATAAATCCCTAAAATTCTTTAGATTTAAATACTAAAATTAATTTTAATTAAATATTATTTTGTCGAACTAGGCACTACATTACATGTTGTTAATTCGTCTTAACCAACTCCTTGTCAATTTTGTCTGTTACACAGAGAGCACAGACACATTTGCTGCAACAATCAAAATGGTTGCTAAATTAATGAATATTTTAATTGCGGCAGTTCGCAAACATTTTAGCTGCTTTAATTGCTAACAAAATTGTTTGTTGCAAAGTAAAAAGTATTCTCTGTGTATTTTATCTTAATCATTAATTATTTAGCCTTATAAATTAATTGGTGCTATTTGTGTTATCTAGATAATCTTAAATAAGTCGGTGTTAAATAGATATTGTTAAATTGAAATAAAAAATAAAAAGAAAAAAATTCTTAAGCCCACTGTTGTGTGCCATAGGGACAGCAAACCGAATAACGGGGCACACGGGAATATAAGCCGGACATACCCTTCATGTAGACATAATTCATAGGTGGCCTTAAAATACTCTGCTGTTTCTTTTCGGTCTTCTTGGAATTTGAACTATTCGTGGAGCTTGAATTGGAGGCCGAAGTACGTGGAGATGATTTATTTGATTTGCTGGTATTGCTGGCTGTTGATGTGCTGTTGGCTGGTGAGGAGTTCGATTTTTTACATTTAGAATCCCAAACTCTTTTCAAGGGCGTGCTGGAACAGGATAAAGAACGCGTTGAACTGGCTGAAACTGAGGAGATATGCTGAAGAATACTTTTCACTGAGGATGCTATCGAAATGCGACTCAGGTGTAGGCCTTTGGATGAAGAAGTGGCCAAATTTGAGGCGGATGTATTTCCTACAGAGGCTGGTGATGATTTTGATTTCTCATTTTCGATATTTTGATTGAAAATATTTTCTTGATTTCGTTCTTCATTCTCATCACTGCTCGAATTACCGCTGTCCGATTCAGTAAAGTCCTCTTCCAAATCATCATTACAATCCAAAGAACTATTCGGTCTGTAGATGGTGGTGGAGATGTAAATGTGATGCTGTTTGCTATTGGTGCTGTAGTTTTTATTGACCACATTTTCCAAATCTTCTTGTTCGGGTGAGAAACGGGAATAGGCGGACGATGATGAAGCTCTGGAGGTGCGTTCCTCACTGCTGATATCAAAACTAGAAGTGCCGGTGCCATTGGAAGTATTATGCTGAATTAAACCATCCAAACGCGAATTACAGCTTAAGGAAAATGAGTCTGTAGAAGAGGATCTCAATTCCTCATGACTATTGTATACAATAGTTTGACCATTTTGATGAACAGTATGATGATGAGGATGATGATGTATAAAATGTCGTCCCAAGTGCTTGCTAAGGCAATGTAAGAAGGAACGGGAGCGCATTCCAGATGGCTTATTATCCAGGCGCTGGGATTTATAGGAATTTTTTATATCCGTGGTAGATGAGGAAGCTGAACAGCCGGAGCTGCTGGAGCTGCTTTGTTTTGAGTTTTTGTTTGGCGATAAAGTATCCATTTTTAGATATTTGTAATCCAGAGTTTGAGGGAAATCAAAAATGTTTCTTCTCAAATTTTATAATTCACACAAAAATATCTTAAGATTTGTTAGTCTTTTTTTTCACTTTCTTTTCTTGCTGTTAAGTATAATAAATGTCTTGCTTGGGAACTTTATTGTTTTTCACTTTTTTGAAAAATCTTATAGATTTTTTTTTAATTTTTGAAATTCACTTTTGTTGTTTATCAAATTTAGATTAAACGTTAATTTTTATTCAATAAAATTTTGCAATTCTACCAATAAATATAAACGCAACTGTTCAAGTCCGCTAGAGAACTAATATTTTACTGTTGAAAACGATTCGCTTTTATAGTTTCTGCCATGGTCGTTGTTCTCACTTAACCTTCGTTGCTTAAAGCTTTCATTGAATGTCTCATGGCGCATACTCGTGTTTTGATTTACTTACTTGCACACATCGCCTCTTGTAAGGATAACGAAAGCTTTCGTTAGTAGAATTTCCACCAGCAAATTTACTCTGTTTAGTATATTTCGTTTGGCCTTAAACGAAACAACGTGATTTGTGACATTCAATTGGATCTTTTTTTTTCTTTTTTGTTGACGGTGAAAACATGACGATTTGCGAAATTTTCAAACAGTTGTTTAGTATGTTATGAAACATGTGTTTTTCCGGTATGCTATGACATTGCCTATGTTTGTGTGTGACTGTACGTGCCCATTCGGTTAGTCAGGGTTTATTGTCCCATTTTTTCCAGCGAAAATAGTTACAAAAAAAATAAACCTCATAACTGAAGGAAAAGAAAAAATTCCAAAAACACCTGTTGCGGTTTTATGACGGTGTCGGATGCTGCTGTTGCGGGTATGACGATGTCGTTTGGTCATGACAACGTTTTTCTGTAAAACAATTGTTTTGGATTTTTAATGTGACTTCTGCTGCCAGTCAGTTTTCCCCACCATGTTTCATTCAGTGTAAATGGCTTGCGACGGTGCAGACTAAAAAGTTTCAACGTGACTTTTTTTATTTTTCTCATGTTTATTTCCTTTCCGTTGGCTGTTCAATAGAACTTTTCCTAAAGTACAGAGGCTAATACTTTTTCTTTATGTTCTGTCCTGTAACTTTCCTTTTAAAAACTGATACGTGAAAATAATATTTTAAGGAATTAAGCCATAAATTAGGATAACACAGTATATGAATGTTTGTTTGTATTATGGCTAAAACGGTCTGCTAAATATTGAAATTTTTAATTATTTATGAGTAAATCAATATAAAGTTTTCTATCTTCAACAAATTATTTTTAACTGATAACTGTTATAATTATTAGGGCAAGTTTCAAATGCTACAATGTTTATTAAGGTTCACAAAATATAAGCGTTAAAAATTGCATAAAATAAAGATTTAATTGAAATGAAAATTTTTTGGCTTAAGTTCATTTCAATATAAACCTTAAAAAGTTCAACAATTACGTATAAATATTAATTATAAAGATTTAATACGATTTTATTTTATAAAATTTTGATTGTATTTTATATTTTCAAAGAGAAATGATCACATGAAACAGTTGAAAACATATCCAGATCAGTGGGAGGCCCCATAGACTAGTGGATAGTGCACTACACTATTAGCCTGAGGTTCACAGGTTCGATTCCTGCCAATACACTGGGTGTTTCTGCAGACAAGACTAGAAGGCTTCAGCAGCTTGTGTTTGTTAAAAAAAAACACAACAAGTAGCTCTTACCGGAGCAAATTTGAATGCATTTGATTCATTTAAGATTTCTTTTTAATAAAATATTTTTTTTAGTATTTCTATTAAAAATTTTTAATCAATTGATCAGCAAATTTCCAAATTCTCATTTATGGAAATTCTCTGTGTAATGGTTGAACTTATTCCGAAAACTTCCTTTTTATAATGTGTTTTTTTTAGTATACAATCGAATATCTGCTGTTCAATTACGGTCTGTTTGTGCAATTGAAATGCCTCGGAATTTTTTATACAGTGAAAAATGGCATTTTATTGCAGATTTAGAAAGGCTTTTTTACGCAATAATTAAAAAAATGGAAAATTACAAATCGCCTTTCGCATAACAACACATGGTTTTTGGAAAAGTCATTGGAAGAACATCTCGAATAATTAAAACATTTTTTTTCTAAAATTGATTTTATTTATCTGTCATATTACACTAACCGACAGTGTACGTTTTATATGAACCGCATAATATAAAAGTAGGGGTATTACTGGAGTAAAACCGTGAAGCAAGTTATTTCTTAAAGCACTTCTGATTTTCCAAGGACAAAATTTTTCCAAAGAATGACCATTTTTATGCTAAATTGTTAGTATAGGTGTCACATGGACACATTCAGCACTATTTTATGACACTATTTTTATATGACTGTAAGCAAAGAAAGGATGTGGACAATCTACTGTAAAAAAACTGATCGTTCGAAAAAAAAATTTCCAAAAAAAATTTTTACAGATTCTTTTTTGAAACTGAACAAAAAACTGTGAGTTAAAATTTATATTGAAAACAAAAACAAATTTCCATATTTTATTGTTGTTTTCAATGTGAATTCTGAGTTACAATTTTGTTTTCATTTTCTAAAAACAGGCACTTAAATAGAATGTTCTATTCTAAATATTTAATATTGGTGTTCGTTTGAAAGAGGATAATCAGGACTCTTTTGAGCAATTTCTTTTTAATTCATCTAAGTAAAAATGATGGCGTTAATGCACTTACAAAAACATATCCTAGAATATAATTTGAAATTTTCAGCAACAATTTCTGAGAACTAAAAATATATTAAGGAGTGGAATATTGTGTAACACACATACAAATTTCATTATTCTACCTTCGCAAAATATATTTAACACAATGAAATTTATTTGAGGATATAAGAGCGTTAAAAGTTTTTTTTATTATTTATTTTTTTTTAGTTCCTTTAAAAGTGTTAAAAAACTAGAGGATTTTAATTTGTGTATGCGCTGCGCAACATTCAAGCCATCAATCGGTAGTTTTCTTAGAAATTTATGTTAAAAATTTCCAAGGATATTGAAGGGTAAATTTTAGCAAGTAACTTAACTATTTTTTTTTCTTTTTGCTTAGAGTGATATAAAACTAATTGTAAAAAACATTCCTGATTTTCGTCTTCCGTACGATGCTAATATTGACAATTTCGGATAGAAAATATTTCAGTTTTCTTACGGTTTTTATTTGAACAAAAGGTTTTATCATATTTTTTTTTTTATTCAAAAGAAAGAAATATTCTCAAGAAAAGGTATTTAAAAAAAACAGGAACAAATTAAAATATTCTCTACAAATTTTAAAAATATTCTCTTGAAAAGAAAGAAAAATTGCTTATTACAATTGTTTACATTTCATTTTTCATTATCTGTCTTTCTCACATGCAACAAAGTTTATACAACTTTGTAATATGGAATTACTTGATATATGAGAAGGGTTATAGTTGATCCAGTTTTCTCATAAATATATTGCCGAATTTCTTATCATATTTTCTACCAAATCTATTCCACTGAATTTCATAATATGCAGTATAATAAATTTGTGTGTTTCTTTCAATAACGAACTTGCTGCAATTTATTCTTAAAAATTAATGAAATGGCTATTGCAGCCTTTGCAACTGAGGATAATTCATTCAATAAATTTTACTTCTAAAATAAGATAAAAATAATATAAACAGAACAAGAAACGAAGTAGTTGAATAAAAAACAAAATTGTACTTCGATTTCTTAGGAGATTTATCTGCATACCAGATTTTAAATTTTTAGATAAAATAAGAGCATTTTTTATTAGTAATTGTTATTGCAGTAAACAACAACAATGGTCGCGTTCATATGACGTATCTGTTGAGCTAAACTGTTGTGCGACTGTTGCCAACTGTTGAGTCCAACAGTTACGTCTCAGAAACGGCTTGATGAATAATTAGATAATGAACAGCTGTTTAATGTAAACAATTGAAAAGAAATAAAAGTCCTGCAAAAGAAATAATATAAACTTGCTAAATTAATTAATTTGGCTTATACTAAAAAGTATGGATAACACATAATTTGTAATGGAATTTTTTTTGACAGGAATTTTCCATTTTTAATTTAAAATCTGCAACACAAATTAAATATTCACAACATAAAAAAGGACAACAAAACACTGCAATAAAAAGATTAACCTACGCCGATAGTATTCATACTTCAATGCTAAGCCGCCACTGTGCTCAAAAAATATTAAAGTCTTATATTGAACTAAATATATAATTAAAATAAATAGACACCATAATAAACCTAGGTACATATCGTCGTGGTGAATGCAATATGCTGTATGTCACTAAATCATACTTTTGCAGGAAAGACAAAAACTGAATATTTCTGAGAAAAATTGTTTGTTTTAGTTTCGCTGGCTAGAATATAATAATAAATCGCCACGATTCACACTGTATCCAATGTTAGTATCCAATGCAGAATGACACAATTTATAGGTTTTATCTCGAAAGAACACTCCACGCCACTGTCAAATCAAGCGTGCGATTGACATACGTCCTTTTGCAGTAACCAAAAGAAGCGCGCAGAAGCTCTCTTCTGATTGCCTGAACGGCACGAGATAAATGCAAGTTGTAGGAGCCCCAATTTTGGTTACAACGCTACAATAAAACCAAATTCAATTTTTTTTTACATACAGCCTATTGCATTCACCACGACGATATATTTAATGAAATTATTATTTTAATAATTTATTTTCGTTACTTAATCGCATTTGTAAAGCAAAATTTAACAAATTAATTTGCAGCCGCCACCTAACGAAACGGCGTTGCATTAGAATATAAAAGCGCAGAACTCTCTTGATCAGCTGCGGAGCTAAACACAACATGTTGACTAAATGAAGGGGAAAAAATTTATTATGGAAAAAATGGCAGCAAATACTCAAGTGTTGTGTTGAGCGGAACTACTCAACTCTGCGTTTCTAAGCCAAATACTCAACGGTTGTGCAACAGTTACGTCTTATGAACGCGACCAATGTATTGACTTAAATTTTTACATACTAAACATGGTCTATAATATCTAAAAAGACTTATATAAATTAAAAATTAACGTCTATTGATGTGACAGGGGAATATTCAAAAGATAGCAATTCCTTAACACTTTATTTTGAAATTGGATCGTGAGTAACTTTTCACTCATGGTCATGCCAGTTCACGATAAAAAATTTTACTCATGCAGGGCCTTATATTTTTGGCTCACGTTCATGCACGCTTTCGTGAGTGAAAAAAAATTTAATCACAAAAACTCACGCTCACAAAATACTTCGTAAAAATAACTATAAAATAATTTAAATATATTAAAAAAATATTCCCTACCGTGCTTGTACACGCGTATAACTACGATATGCTAATAACATTGAAATATGCAAAAAAAATTGCAAAAGGCAAAATATGCAAAAATATGCACCAACAAATCGATGCCAAAATTCATAAAAATTTCTGAAACGGATAAATATTTGATTTGTGCCTGCAAAGGTTGCACATGAAAAAACATGCATTTACATATTTGCGGTTTTTCTATTTATTATTATTATTGTGTTTGTTTGGTGGTTCTATTAATATCTCTCTATGACTTTTTCATTCCTATCACAATGAAATTCTTCATAAAATGGTTCAAATTTGCTTTAGTGATCTTTTTATAAAGTTGTTCAAAAGTTTTTTCTCTAATAATTTTTTCATATTTTATTTAATAAAAAATTATCCGTTCAAGGTGATGTTAAATGTGGAGTTCCACAAGATTCTATTTTGGTTCCACATCTTTTCAACATCTTTATGTATGACTTTCCCAACGTTCTGGGGGAGTCAAAGGGTATGTTATATGCAGATGATTCTTTAATATATGCACACGATGAGTCCCCAAATAGAGCATTTCTAATCATTTGCTAGTTGTCAATGCTGTTTACGATAACTGGGGAATAAAGTGAAGCATTTTGTATCAGAAAAGCTTCTAGGAATTGCAGAGGTTTTGGAGTTCCGTAAAGCAAATTGCTTCGTCTTTATCTTGATGTGGTAGAGATTCCAATAAGAAACCAAATTCAATACCTTGGAATTAATTTTAGTAATCTTTTGAAATTTAATAAACATTGCATTAGGGAAGGCATATAATGAGAATTTTTAAAAAATTTGTATAATACAAGTATTAGACCAGGTTTTCCAATTTGGTTTAGCATTTCTCCTACCATATTAAAGATATTTGAGACTTTTTAGAGAAAAGTTTTGAGGTGCTGTATCGGAAAATACTACTAATCACGAAATAAAAGATATTCAAATGTCTTTCTTTATTCAAAATCAAGTCATTACCGTCGGTTTATATGTTTGTAACATGATAAAAAGATTTGTGCTTAGAGTTTTGGACCATGATAATGTTTTGGTGACAAGAATTTACGACTCTCAAACGTCAAATGTAAATTACTTACCGGTTATACGTTATATTAATGAACATCCCCTTTCACTTTTTGTCCGATCAGACTTGGATGTAACTAAAGAGAGCAAAAGATTGTAGATGAGTTCAGCTTCAGAAGAGACCAGCAAAAAGCTATTTTCCATTTAAACATTAATTTTTCATAACTGTTTTATAAGTATGAAGTTATAGAGTCTCTTTTTAATAAAAACAAATTATTTTCTGAGTTGTGATATTATGAATTGATATTGCAAATTCTGTGAAATGTCCTGTTTCGGTAAAAAATTCATATGAGTTTAAGAACGCAATAGTTGAACTTTTTCTCTGCACATAAAATATAATTAGAAAAATTAAGTAAAATAATGAAACATTATAAAATTTAAATTAATTCTACAAATTAATTCCACATTTCCAGACATAAAAAGTTCAAAATCGTTTTGGAAGAATAGATTTTATATTAAATAATCCGCTTTTTTTCTGTGAAAAATATTTTCTCAATTCTCTACTGCACAGATATTCATGTATCTTAGAATTCTCATTTGGTTAATATTAAAATTACTTAGTTCGCTTAATGACTTCTTAAAGACTTGACTTTTGATCTGTTTTAACTGATATGTGGGAAAATATAAATGTTTATTATATCAGAAGAAGCATACGAAACATACGTATTATGGCTGATCAAAGTAGATGACACTTCGACCGGAAAGGTAATGTGGATGACTTCTTCTTTAAGGCAGGCCAAAGCATTGATGCAGCCATTTTCATAAAATGGTATCCTGAAATAATTTACGGCTTGTTACTGGCTTGCTCTCTGGTCACTTTGGACCGAACTATCCTCTGTGGAAAAGCAAGCAAGTTCGTTTACCCTTGTGTCGTTTATACTTAGAGGATGACGAGACAACGGCACACATTCTTTGCGAGTGTATCACCGAATGTAACAGTAGAAGGCGTGTATTTCATTCTGGGATTCTGTGTTCGGATGATATTAAGCGGGATTCTGCAATACCTGTGCTGACTTTCATAACCACAGTCCTAAAGAGATTGATTTAATTTAATTTACTGATCTATGACACAAAAGATACATCAAGTGTCGCAGTACCGATCTTTAGAACAGATCTTCTTCCCCTATTCTATTCTTCTATACTACGTATGACTTATGTTAACGTTTATTGGATGTAGATTTTTTTACGATTTTTTATTTGATATGACGATATTTTCCAAATTTGCGGACGTTACCTATAAGAAATATTGTATCTTATAGAGACTAAAATAAGCACATACAATCAGCATATCATTAGCTGAAAAATTTTATATCGCGTGTTTTATATCATATAATAGTAGAGTTTCAATCCAGAGATTTCCCGCTTTCCCGGGATTTTTCATGCGGGATCCCGGGAAATAATAAAAAAATAAATAAAAAACGTTAAGTTGTCAAACGTTTAGAAAATAGCTGCTTCTATTTTGCTATGTGTGCCAAACAGTAAGAAAAATAGTTGACAACTTTACATTGAGGAAACAGCTGCTTTTGCCAGTTTTTAAAGAACTGCAAAAACTTTCATTTCATTTGATTTGACTGGTGCTTATGCTTCTGAAACCAACGCCTTTTTCCTATTTTAAGAATTTAATATTTTTGTTTTGGAATTCAAACCTCGAGTACTTTTGTATAATTTTTTCTATATTATAATATATAATAAAATAATATAAAATATAAATAAAAAATAAAATATATTTTATGTTTGTTTTTATTAACTGAATTGTTATGTTTTTGTTTGTGTTCACCTATATTTGTAAGTTTACTTTGATTTCATATAACAAAAATACACGTTTGCCGTGTTGCAAATAACCTTTAAGGAATTTAAAAACTAAAAGTAAAAAAATAAAGTTCCTGTGGTAATACCCAATTTAAATTATCATATTAATGTATTATTAAAACATAAGGTATGTTTTAGTAAAGGGCGTGAAACAATATCCTACTTGGTCGTGCGATCTGCCCAAAAAGTCGTGTGTATTCAAAAAGTATAATAAAATGCACTTGTGAGGCAGATTTTTTGACGAGTCTGCCCGACTTGCGTATAATTATGAAAATTTCCATAAAATGATAGATTTCATGCGATCAGAGATGCATCTTTTTAAGAAATTAAGTTGCAACGAAAGCAAAATTAAATTAAATTTATTTATTTTATAAATCTGCAAAAAATCAATAAAATCTAAATTACTTGAGTGAAAAATACACATGGATGTGTTTGCATCTTTTTTGTGTGATAGTGTGGCAAATTCAATGCGATTTTTAAAAGTGTGACAGAATTCTGTCAGATTTTCCAGAGAATGAATCGTACGACTGTGTATGATAGTGTATCACGGGCTTAAGTGTTTCAAACTTTCCAATACAAATTTAATTTTTTTTATTTTTCCCAGGAAATTAAAAAAAATTTCCCGTTTTCCTGGGAAACAAAAATTTCGAGAAAAAAACTCTATATAATAGACAATAATGAATACAAATCTGATTGCATATTTTATGGTAATTACACGGGTTTTTGCATTTCTGCTAACGATATTCATACGCTTAATTTTGTAGGCTTGGTGGCATTAGATTGCAGTGACGTTAAAACAATATTTGCGTAATTAAAAAAAGTTTATGAAACTTATTCATACATACTTATGCAAAAGTTTTGGTTTTACATCTCCAATATTTTTGGCATATTTATATTTATAAAATATAAAATAAAATCACACAAATCTCCAAGTTACGTAGTGAATATTTGTATAATAATTCACGTGTAAAGTCGCCCCACTAGCGCAAAGAAATAATGTGAATAAATATAAATAAATAAGTACATAAATTTCTAATGCGCATTCATTCACATACGTGTATGTATGTTAATGTGACTGGGAGTAAGAAATAAGTACGCTGTGCCGAATATTGCAAACCCTTCAAAGAATTCATTTAATAAAATGCTTCTCTGATGATCGCATGAAAAGTTGTTATTTAATTAAATTTTAATTCAATTACAATTTTTATTTTGAACCAAAATTATTTGTTCCCGATTTTGTTTATTGGAAAATGAATGCATGTAGAAATTACAAACGGATTGACAAACTTATACAGCACTATCTTTTCCGCCAGTTGGGGATGGCATAAAAAGGGACGCAATCAATAGTGGTATATAACAAATTATAGGGAATATCATACACATTAACTTATTCACAAGACAAAAGGTAAAGAAAAAGATACGTGGGCGGATAACGGACGCTTTGAAATAGCGAGTCGAGCGGAAAAACATACAAATTTGTTGTTAAGCATATAATAAGCACGTTTTTTTAGAAACCAAGTTACTTTAAATAAACACTTTCGTATCAGTAAAAATTTGCAATTGCGTTTTTTTTATCAGATTGCTTTGAAATATATGCCAGTAAAATAAGCAGGTGAGTAACTAACTACTCGTACATGCCATAATCAGATTATATGAAAAATCCTTCTCTATTTTATGAGTGTGAGGAAAACAGCAAATATGCAATTTAATTTCTTTTCTTTTGTCAACTATGAAAGTGGAGATAAAATATTTATCAGTTTCAGAAATTTTAAAGAATTTTGGCATGGGTTTATGAGTGCATATTTTTGCATATTTCACCCTTTGCAGCATGTTTTCGCACATTGCATTAATAATAGCATATTCAACATATTTTTCGAATTTATAGAGCACATTCGGCCTTTTTAGAGCATATTTTATACTTTATTTAAGTTTTAAATTATGATCAACAGGTAGTTTTTTTATTTTAACAAAGTTGTTTGTGTTCTCCCTTTTTCCTTTGGAATATTGTCTCCTGTTCAATTCTTTCTGTCTAAAAACGTTATAAGCTTCATAAAATCTGCACACAATTCGTTTTTGTTATTCGTAAGACAATTTTTGTTGGTACTTGTTGAGCATATTTTGACTCTTTTGCTCATTAAATGCTTTTTAGAGCATATTTCTGGTTTCCCTGATTATATAAAAGGACTGCTTGTTTTAGAAGTAGACGAAATGTTTAACAAAATCTGTGTTTACAAATTCGTACAAGTAAAAATTCTGCCAACACTCCACTCTCATCTGCCCAACTCTACTCTACTCTACTTTATGCTAGGAACACAACTGAGACGAACGACCGATTTCGCCCAACGCAACCAATTTGTCGCTGAAAATTCGCTATGCCAATTCGTCGAATGAAACACAATAACGAGGAAAAAATAACAGCTGTTATAATTGCTAATGTTGTTTACTGATTGTGCTGGATAGTGTGACCATATTAAAAAAATAATACCTTCAAAATAATACTTGAAAACTAAAAACGCCTCGTATGGCGAATTTCGTCGACGCTATGACTGTGTGTATTTTTATTGTTATTATTTTATATTCGCGGGCATAAGTTGGTCTTTCGTTCCAGCTGTGTTCCTAGCATTACTGTACTATGCATTTGTCTAGTCTACTCTTTTCTACCCCACTTTATTTGACTCTCTTTTACCATATTCTACTCTTCTTTATTCTATACTACGCAGCGTAGTCTCTACTCTACACTTCTCCACTCTACTATCCACAACTTTACTTTACTATACTCTTTTCTACTCTAATTGCACTCAGTGTTGCCATCAACGAAATGTTAAATTACACATGTGCACATCATGCCAAAATTACACATGAAATTAGGAATTACAAATTCTTTCTTTTTTTTGCAAAATAACGTTCTTTGATTTGCTTAGATTAAGTATTTGACCTTTTTGGTGTAATTCCAAAATTTTTTCATGATTAATATATTTTCAATATTTGAGCTTTCAAGCTCATTTATTAGAAGATTATTTTTTACATATTATTTCGACGTTTCGTTGGTATTTTCCAACTTCTTCAAAGAATTTTTTTATTTTTGTAGAAATATAATCTTCTTTAGAACAATTCTTCATCATTCTCATTAAAAATATCGCAGTTTTGTTTTGTGTAAAAAGGACAATCACAAACAAAAACTTAATAAAATTAAAGCAAAAAAATGCAAGACAGGTTCATAAACAAATTAAAATATCACAGGCAATCCTTATTTGTCATCATCACAGGCGTCATCACAATAAAAAAAATTGTGTTAAAAAACAATAAAATTTTAAACTACACATGGGCTACACATGAAAATAAAAGTTACACATGATATGTGTAATTACACATAAGCTGGCAACAGTGCTTGTACTTTAAACAACTCTTATATGCCCAGAAAACCCATTCAATTTTCCATCTATAGTAAAATGACCAGCATTAGAGGAAAATTAAAAGTTATATCCATGTAATTTTTACATTATTAAATTAAATAATTATTTATTTTACAATAACATTTTATTTTTAAATATTTTACTTAAGCATCATTTAGATAATCAACATACTCTACAACTGTGCTCTTTCTTTTCATTACAACTTTTTATTGTACAATTCCCTGCTAATGTTAGTCATACGTTTAGAAAACCTGACACATTACGTATGCACATTATACTAATCGCAATATTCTAACACAATGAGAGAATGACAGTTCAGTATTGACCTAAAAATAGACTCAATGTTACTATTTCCAATCCTTAACATTGAAATTATTGCACAAAACACAAAATAATGGGATATGATAGTTGATATAATCGAAATGTATTCAACCTTTTGAAAAACGTGTTTTGAAGAGAAACAATAAAACCAGAATAATAGAAAATTTATTTCTTTAACTAATTGCTATTTATGTACAGGACACAATAATCGAATATGCAACAACATTATAAACTGCCTTCCTTCTACTCGTATATGAAGATGATACAACTTGAATTATAGTAAATTGATGGGGAATTCGAAAAAAAACATAAAAATACAAAAGCAAACAGCAGATACGTACAATTAATGCAATGACTGCAAAAATAAAAAGGCCAGGCAGCAGTTTAGCATGCAACGAATTGTAGCAGGATTAAGAGTTGCAAGTTGCAACAAGTTCAAGGTTTCAATAAAATCTCAGTAGTAAACAATTTGCCTTAAAAGAACCAGTTTCAAGTACCTGTTTTCAAGTGTAGCTGCAGCAGATGCTTATGAAAAAGGCGTCAATTTAATTTTCAAACAAAATCTAGAGTATAAAAGCTCTTTGACGCTTTGTTGCACAGAATTTCGAAACAGTTGCACAAATAGTTTAAGGCGCGCAACAACACACTCGTTACATAAGAAGATGCTGTTTTTATATAAATTGGTAGGTTGAGGAAAACATTTACAAAAAACAAAATAAAAATAAAAGAATTAAATTGGTTTTCTTTACAGTTGATTGTTATTTGTTTCTTGGGCTTGGCAATAGCGGTGCCTATTATATCGGCCGGCATAACATTTGGTTCACCTTTATACCGTCCCATTGCAACTCCGATTTATTATGAAAGACCTTATGATCATTATTACTATCCAGACAACCATTATTATGATGAATCGTCTACATATCCCTACGAGTATTCCCAAAATTATTATGGTGGTGGTATCGGTGGCATTTATAGCTCCACAGGTTATTCTCCGTTTATATTTCGATAATTGTGTTAATGTCATTATGTGTGATTTTGTAGTGAGAGAGAGAGAGACAGTGATTGAAATTGAATAAAGACTGATAGAGTTAAAAATAAATAATAATTTTACAAAATATCTGTGCTTTATTTAAATTAAAAAGTAGGTATAGAAAAATCTCAAATACAACATATAAAGGGTGTCATTTTAAGGCCGATAGAACTTTAAATTACAATGAAACACAGATAAATTGTGTTGGTTATCATTTTGGCTTTATTCGAAAAATTATTCTATGCCAATAATGTTTGAAAATGGCTTCGGTCATGTGACCGTCGCTGTTGGCGCGTAGATGGCGCATTATAGTGGCCCAATTTCCACACAGTTTTGCGTAATAATTGCAGCGGTATTTCGCCAATAATTTCTCCGAATATTATGTTCTAAGTGTTCATTTGTTTCTGGCCTATCAGCGTAGATCAATGACTTGCCATATCGCCAGAGAAAATAATCGTATAGAGTTAGATCGCATGATTTTGATGGCCAACTAAGAAAAAAAATTACGTGAAATTTTCTATTTTTTGGTGAATTTTTTTCAGTATTTTTTTCAAGTATTTTTGAGATTACAACTATGTGCAAGCGTTGGCTCAGCGTGCATCTATTTATAATAAAATGGTAAACCAAACCTACCACAAAGCAATTGTCACCTGTCAAATCGGTTGTCCCAGTTCTGTTGGACTTAAAAAGTCCCCTTTACAAAATAAAATAAACTAATTTTTAAGCTCTTTTTTGATCAGCAGTCCATGTCCCAGCAGGATGTTTACTTAATGGCAGCACTCAAAACTAACGACATATTTAGAAAGGGGTCCTTACTAACTAATTTCTGCATTACACTCAGGGCTGGGCAGTATTTGAAATACATGTATTTGAAATACGTATTTAAAATACAAATACGTATTTTGTAATATTCTCTTATTTTTTCGACCTTTTTTTTAATAATTATAAAAGATTTCTCCAAGCTTTAGGTCAATTTATATAAAAAATAAATAGTACACATTTTTTATATAAATTGACCTAAAGCTTGGAGAAATCTTTTATAATACGTATTTTGTATTTGTATTTTAAATACAACACATGCAAGTATTTTGTATTTTAAGTACATACAAAAAATTTCAATATTTCCTATTTTAAAAACACAGTAGATAGAGGTGATAGTAAAACTAGGACATCAAATTTGGAGTTGGAATTTGTCATTTTCCTTAGTGACAAGAGTAAAGACATTATCACTCTTGACAGCTATTCAAATATGAAAAGAGTATTCATAAAATTTAGTACAAGTTTGTGCTCATGAAGAGCTGTAGAAAGATAATTTTCTTCAGCAGGTTTTATTTATTCTCCAACAAGAAACAGTTTGTCTGATGCTACATTCAAAAACCTGATATTTATGAAAGGAAACAATTGTTTTGTTGATTAGTTTTATCTAATGTATTTTTTTGTTTGAATAAAAATTGTGTATTTTGTACTTTAAATACATGCCTGACGCGGAAGTATTTTTTATTTTGTATTTGAAATACGTACAATAAATGGAAGTATTTTGTATTTTGAATTTTAAATACATGACCAGCAAGTATTTTGTATTTTAAATACCGCAAACCATGTATTTTGCCCAACTATGATTATACTCAAAGTGTTGTTGTTAACTATTTTTAGAACGAAGTTTCTTGTTGAACGTTGTAAGTGGAAGCCACATATAAAAAATGTATCACGATATGTAGTGAGATAATTTTTTTTTCTTCTCAAAATGAATAATAAAATATTTATATTAATATTTTCAAAAAATTACCATTAATTGCAATTTTATTATCATGTTTTTTTTATTCTACAACGTTTCCAATTTACTTCATTGTTATTTAATAAATGAAATATTTGGGGGTAACAAAAACAGCTTCTTTGCAACAGGTTATCTTCACGACACCTTTCGTACTTTTTAGCATTTTGTTTTTAACGTTCGTTCACTTTACACACACAGTTACTCCCTTTGATAATATAACTTTATGGTTAGAAAAAAATTTACCTGTACTAAGTAACAATTCTATTTCAACTGCTTCTATTTATATGTCAGTACAATGACAAAGTTTTTATGAATTATTATCAGGACAAGTTTTTCATGCTTTTTGCATGAAAAATATTCGTTTGCATATTTTTCAAATTTTTCCCAAGAAAAGCATTTTTGATATAATTTGCATAAATTTGCATATTACGCAGGCTAGCAACTCTTTTTAACGAAAATTACTTGTGATAGCTGACGTAGCTCCATATATGGTCACTGCAAAGCGATCATTAAAAATTCTTTACCCAAAAATGTTGCCTCATGGGTTGCATAGAATTGCAGATTTTGTTCGCTTACATTGTTAACGCACTTGTTGCAAATTGCAAATCCTTTTTTCTTAAGGTAGAACTACAAACATACATACATACATATTATATATGTAGTATTTTTCCAAATAAACTTATTATCTTAATTAATTTCCAGCCTCCGTCTCGTATCAATTTAATGCATTATGCCCAGGTTTGATCAATCCCCCCCTAAAGCCATGTTCCAGCAGATGGGGATCTTGATTGAAAGCTGCTATATACTTACTATTGCGACAACTTTATAGAAATAAGCAGCGTTTAAAATAAACTTTCTGATGATGAGGCAGAGACGATATGTAATTCAAAGGTTTTATTTAAGAATTCATCGGTAAAAAGAGATTTAGCTTACATTAGAGATAATTTTTAATGTATTCACCTTTGTTAATCATATTGGAAACCAAAGGACTTACTTTACATGAAAGTTTATCTGTCATAGAAGTCGTAAAAGAATAGCTTTAAAATATTAAAAATAAAATCAATATTTTAATCGAAATGTTGTCCTTCAGCGTTCACAAAGATTAAAAACAACATATACAGTAACATCGCAAGATGTTGAACGTATGTTTTCAATATATTCGATCGTTTTCTGCAACTATCGAAAATACTTTTAATTTTAAAATTTTAAAAAACATATGATTATACTTATTAATAAACATTTTTTGAAATAAACCTGATTAAAAATTATTAATCTGTGTTTTTTCGGGTGCATATTTTAAAAGTTTTTTTTTAAGAATATTTGCATGCATATTTGAATAATTTTTGTGAATATTTCAACTTGTGCTGATTATTACCATTCATGGCTGGAGTGCAACCATAGTTTTATTTCAAAATACAAAAAGTTTCTCAGTAAGGAGAGTATGATTAACAAATAAATAAAAAAAATATTTTAATAAAATATTTGTCATTCTTAACTTGTTTCAGCCTCAATAGTCTCAAGCTGTTCCATAGTTACACGCTTCTATTGCCATGTCACAATTATGGTCTCTGCATTAGTTGCAAAACTTTTTCATAATTTAATGTTCATAGTATTTAATAAAACCTAATAATTAGCACTCTACTAATACGAAATTCAAATTAAAATGATTTTTTAATCGCTGCTTTAAACATGAGTTTGTTTAATTTTATTTACTTTCAAGTAATCATTCCAACTATATTGGTTTACCGGAAAGTTTTCGGAGACCGCAGCACCCTCTCAGCAATGTTTATGTGTTTGTTTGCTTTTTTACCCGACAAGAACCTTTAGCTCGGCTAGACTAAATTTGGATAAAGTTTTCCTGCTGAGCTGTAATTATTACCGCAGAAATGACCACTATTATCGCCACACAAGCAAAAGCAGAAAAAACAGCAAATTTAAAATATAAAAAATAACCAAAAACTAATTAAAATGATCAACATTTCAGAATTAATTTGATTTTGCGTTTCAATTAAAATCAATTTCAATAAATCAATTTCATTTCTTCAAGAAAAAATAAATGGAAAAATGATACGATTACATACTATTAATAAGAAAATTGTGTGACAGAAAATAATTCCGCACTCTCAGGCTTACAAATAAAACAAACACATAAACACAATCCCACACAGCCACACACAAACCCACTCACACACTAAAGGTAACTAAGTGTTTATCTTCAGAAGTATTGTGGTATCGTTTGATTTTTGTTTCTTAAGAAAAGTCTGTAGTAGTTTCGCACAAACGCGTAAATCGAATATGAAATGATGTAAACACTCAATGTGACTTTCAAGATTGTCACGTTTTCTTGTCACAAACCGGCGGAAATTGGCATCAACTACATCAGAAGTCACACTTACAGGACAATGATTTAAAACAATTCTATATACCTGTGACAGCATTTGAATAGTTTTTAAGCTCAGCGAAAAAATGTTAGTTGAAAGAAACATTCAAGTTGCTTTTTTTCTATTAAGAGATGACTGACTGCTGCACTAGAACAGCAAATAATACTGATGCCTTT
This sequence comes from Gymnocheta viridis, assembly GCA_956483585.1. Classification (NCBI taxonomy): domain Eukaryota; kingdom Metazoa; phylum Arthropoda; class Insecta; order Diptera; family Tachinidae; genus Gymnocheta; species Gymnocheta viridis. The sequence continues at coordinate 111,878,069 of OY101442.1, forward strand.
TTCAATAGGGTTTTTAAAAGATCTTTTAAGATAAATTAAGTCTGTAATAACATATATATTTCTGTGAGTGTAAAAGGCAAGAAAATATTTATAAATATTGTTAACTGGCATCAATACATTGTGGCGTGGTGTCGCACTGCAGTCATCTGGTTACATTCTATATATTTAGCTACAACAGGTAAATGGAACTTGAAAGGTTTCTTCTTAATTACCAGATAGAAGAACGCGTTTAAATTTAACATTTTGTCTTATATATCTTAAACAACCAACTGTTTTGCAAATAATTTAATGTGACGTGACTTTTAGTGCCTGTTCGCCGGTATCGAAAGAAAATTTTTCTTTGGTATAATTATATTTAAAACAAAAACAAAATTTTAAAAGTTGCTTTTGTTTCAAATGTAATGAAACGAAAGAAATGTTTCTTTCGATATCGACGAACAGGCAGTTAAATTAAAGTAAAATGTGAATGTTTGTGGGTAAATGATATTCTGGCAAAGGAAATATTTTTCGTATCTCCGCATCTTTTATTTCGTTCTATATTGGTTTTCAATCCGAAGTAACTTTTTCTTTTGATTAATGAATTGAACATAAAACATGGTAAAACGAATGCGTATTAAAGTATAACTTAACATCTACTAGTAAATTTGAGCCTTTAAACACTGATGCCATTTTAGCTTTTTCGAAGCTGGATTTAGCCTTTTTTTGTATTTTAGCCTCGAAATTTACTTTTTAGCTTTGAGACTTTTTTATAGCCTTTTTTATTTTAAATTTAGCCTCAAAAACGCAAAATTTTTATTTTCTACTGATCCCCATAAAAATCATCTTGAAACATTACAAAATTAATCCAATTTACAAACGTAATTACGATGAAGATAAAAATTGCATTGATTGAAATCGAATGGCGAAAGCTTTTAAGTTAGAAATGGACAAATGTTGAGTCAACAGTTGAGTTCTGAGTGGAGGTGCGACAATTTAAGGATGCGCTGCAAGAGAATTCATTTAATGATTTGATTAATTTAGTATTTAGCTATCTATAGAGTCTTCCAACAGGAGGTTTCATTTTGATATGTCACAAAAATAGTATTTTTAAGCGAAATCATCGGATGTTTATTTAATTGTAAAGAGTAGGATATCCCTTTCATGATGGAAAACACTTTTAGTCAAATGACCACCATGGCTTCGCCTCTAGCGCCATGTTCTTCTCATGAAATTTCCCATCACCAGTTCAAATAATTGCTGGTGAATGTCCTCGATCACTTGACGAATCCATCTTTGAGGTCTTGAATCGATTGTGGGCTATTCACACATACAATATCTTTTACGTAGCCCCAAACAAAAAAGTCTAAAGCTTTAAATCACGACATCTTGGTGGACAATTGTGATCGCCTCTTCGAGAACTCACACGGCCAGGAAACGACGACCCAAAAATCCTTTAGTTTTGCAAACTGTAACCGCGAAATTTTCACCATATTCTTAATCAATTGAAATAATTTGAATGTAGTTATAGGTTGAGTCATGATAACTGTTAACATGGTGGGCTATTGAAAAAGAAATGCCTTATTGGACCAGCCCGTAGTTTTACCTTTCAGTAACGAAGAGGTTGCAGAACTTTTTAGTACCATGGAAATAATTAAAACTAAAGAAAGAAGTCGTACTAGAATTAAAATGCTTAATTATTGATGCAATAATTATTATATCATGCCTAAATATTATGTTATATTTTTGATCCATTACTGAATTGAAGTCAAAAGAAATACGTGATTTATATGTTATATATTGACTTATATGACTTTCAATAACTTTTAACATATCTTTTACATTTTCTATTAATAATAAATAAATCGTTGATTATGAATAATAATAGTTTGGAATTTTTTTAGCTTTTATTTTTGGATGATTTAGCTTTTTCTGGCCTTAAAAAAAGCCGGCTTAGCCTCTTTTTCCTCCAGATCCTGGTAACACTGCTTTTAAGCCACTAGAGAACTTGACAATATTTGGTATAATATTGATTATCGTACTATAATATTCTTATACTCAATTCAAATATGTGAATAAGACTTAAATTTACATACTAATTGTACCAAAACTGTCGGCAAACAAATGAAATGCATATGACCACTCTCCAGTGTTTGTTGCGGCCTCCATAAACAGTGTTTTCATTAGTAGGAATTTTGTCTTTTTTTCCAAATCTCTCTGAATAAAATGTAAGAAACTTTAGCCCATTAGAAATTACTTTCGCAGATATCTTGTTCGATGATTTTCTTGCGTTCCCTTAAAAAAGCATCAGATAAAATTAATCTGGAATAAATATCGAGACACCACTTGGTTATTGTTTCCAATGGGCAGTGCGAATCTTATATGAATGCATTTTCAAGCTCTAACATTTCTTCTACATTATTTTGAAGACTTTTCTAACTGGACACAGAAATAAAAATTTGATGTCAATTTTAAGGAACACCTTTTGTTAAAGAGGAGTAAAACTCAGACACCGCTTATGTGATTATCGTGGCGATCACGTATGATCGTGATTAATTTTTTGTTTCAATCACGGGAGCGTGCATTAACGTGAGTGTAAAAAAATTTAGCCTGAATGAGCGTGCATGAGTAGATCTTTAGCGTGATTCTTTCGTGATTTTTTTGCTTTATTATAATTCTTTTTCATTTAATTAAAAAAAATTATTTTTATTGTTTTACCGTTTTTTTTGCGTGAGTATTCGTGCTCATGACTAACTTTTTTCCACCCACTCATTTGAGCGTGCATGAATATAAGTCACATATATAAGATCGTGCACGCACGTGCATGCGTAAAATGGATGGACGATAGAAAATTTCATGAAAGGAATATGGTCCTGCAAGCGTAGCCGTGGCGGAGATTTACATTTTAAAAATTACTTCAAGTCCAATGAAGAGATATCAAAAAAAAGAACTTCTGCAATCACCAGCCCAATTAAAAGTAATGAAAAATAATTAGAAATCGCACAATTTCCTTATCACAAGTTCAGAATCTTAAGTGACTTCTTTGAAAGCTCACTGGCAAATATATGAAGCTGTAAGCCTAGAAATGCCTCGAAAAAGCCTTCACGCACATCAAACCATATTTCTTATTTTTCTATCGGCCTCGACGAACAACATCATAGCAGTTACACATAGAAATTAATAGAATACATTTAGTGAAATTTCCAAAATGCTAATTAATTTTTTCTTTAATACTCGTATTCATAATAATAAAGTTAACTTTCAATCCAAACATCTCGCATAGTAACAATTTGGTGGCGGGTAAAGCAACATTAGTAAGCAACAAAGTAAAGCTAATTTTCTTTGTAAATTTTTTTTTTTTTTTTTTTTTAACTTGGACCAGCACTCAGGGGATGACCCCTACATATGCAATGCATTGTGCCGGAACTAGGAAAATTGGTTATAGGAAGGAGGATAAAGGGAGTAGTGTTTGTGGACGTTCGATTTGAACTTTCCCACACTGAAAGTAACAGGAAAGACCTCTGCAGGAAGTTTATTCCACATGCGAACTGTTCGGCTAAAGAACGAATTTTCTCTGTAATGCGTAGTGCGATCCACTGGCATATCAACCACAAATGGATGCGCTCTTAACGAAGAACGTGTTGTTCGTACAAATGAGCGGGTTTCGGGAATAAGTTCCCTGATTTCATTAGAGCACATTCCATTGTAGTAGCGATAAAACAGTGAAATACATCCCACATTGCGTCGATGCTCCAGTGAGTCAATAGAGTTGGCTACCCTACTGTCACCGATGAGCTTCTTCGCCCTCTCCTGTACCCGGTCGAGTAACTTCAAAATAGACTTTGAAGCACCGGCCCATACATGAGAGTTGTATTCCATTTTCGGTCGGATATAGGTGGTGTAAATATTAAGGAGATCAGATGGGGTGAAGTATCTCTTACACCGTCTTAGAAAGCCGAGGCACTTGAATGCTTCTTTTGAAACCTGAAAAATATGATCAGTCCATCGAACATCACATTTAATTTTCATGCCAAGAACATCAAGAGTTTCTGATTCCTCAATATCTACACCACCCATTATTACAGATGAAGCAGCATGATTGTATGTACATTTGTGTGTAAGCATACAACACTGGGTCTTGCGAGCATTAAATTCGACCCTATTCGCACGTCCCCATTCATGGATTGCTAAAAGATCATTATTTATCGAATCATTCATATTTTGCCTCATTGCCGCGATCTCCGGCAGGCTTGGTCTGTTATTGAATGAATATGAATGGCACATGCTGCTGTCATCTGCAAAAGAGTAGATAGGATTGGAAGTTTGAAGTAGAAGGTCGTTTAAGAAAATAAGAAAAAGTGTGGGAGAAAGAACGGATCCTTGCGGTACCCCTGAATTAATCTTGAACTCGTTTGATGAGATCCCTTCTATAACAACTCGTATAGTGCGATCTCTGAGAAAGCTTGATATAAATCGAGAGAAGACATCACCGACACCAAAAGCAATAAGTTTTGACAGAAGTGCACCATGCCAAACTCTATCAAACGCCTTGGAAATATCTAGAGCCACCACCTTACTCTCGCCAAAATGGTGAATAGAATGACACCATCTTTCCGATAGAAAAGCCAGTAGGTCTCCCGTAGAGCGACCCCTACGAAATCCATACTGGCGGTCGCTAAGTAAGCTGTTGGACTCTAAATATCTCACAAGATGGAAGTTTACCATACTTTCCATAACTTTGGAAAGTGCTGAGCAAATTGCAATTGGGCGGTAATTTTCAGGGTTGTTAGCCTCTCCTTTTTTGGGGATTGGCGTTACATTAGCAACCTTCCAACACATTGGAAATTCACCAGCATGGTACAATGTACTGAAAAGGTTAGCTAACGGACGCGCTAGCGTCGAAGAGCACTGCTTCAAGACCAGTGCTGGAATACCATCCGGCCCAGGAGATTTATTTATGTTGAGATCTGCTAAAACCTTTTTAACTGCACGGGCTCGAAAGAATATTTTAGGCATAGTTACAGATACTCTTTCAAGCACGGGCAGTGGTTGAGTGCTTTCCGGCAAGTGGGAGTTACTTGCAAATAATTCAGCCAGAAGGTTAGCTTTATCAACCGGGTTAGTGAATATTTGATCATCCTTTAAAAGAGCTGGAATTGAGGAACTAGCATTATCCTTTACTCTTTTAACGAATGACCAAAAGCTCTTACTACCCCGAGGGGCATTAAGAACTTTAGAACGAAGGCACTGCTCGTACAAAGCTTTTTGCTGCCTTAATACTTTGGCACATGAAGATCTCGCCCTTTTGCGTAGCGAATCAGTATCGGCATTTTTGTTATTACGCCATATACTGAAAGCTTCCTCTCTGGATTTGACTGCATTTTTGCACGTCAGATTAAACCACGATTTCGCTCTAGGTTTAATGGATATTTGCTTAGATGGAATGAAAGCTTTCATTCCCTGCAAAATTACGCCTTCAACAATTTCCGCCATGGCATTGACATTATTGTCTAAGAAACAAAGCTTCCAGTTAAAATGCCTAAATGTTCGAAAACATTAACTGAAACCTGATAGTGTTATTGTGGCGTACATCTTTGTTTAACTGCTAATAAATCCTCACATAAAAATCAAATATTCAAAAGAACATTTTCAATTAATTGTGGCAAATTAACACTTTTTCTTTCACACACTTGTTGTGTTCTTTGGTGTCGTGGTTAATTTCATTTTAACCCATCGATTCAAAACATTTTGAGGTAAAAGTTCATCAGACAAGCTTCAATGACAAAACAACAAGATAATAAATTTGTATTCCAACAGATCAGTGACCAAAATTCGTTTGTTAGTCTTTTCTATGGTTGTAGTCAGTCACCTTCGTGAACTCTAAATAATAATAAAATATAATAGAAGGAAATTGTAAAGGAGGCCTGAAATGAAATCTAAATACACAAAGAAACTCTAAGAAATTCTTTCCAAGCTGCTCACTCTGCATCTGTTTGTCTAGTCAACGACATTGATTTAAACAAAGTTGTTTTATACTTTATGTTTATGCTTAAACAAATCATTGTGGTAATCAGATTCAATATCTGAGTTCATACAAAAATTGCTTTGCCTGCTCAACGAACACATAAATACGCTTCTAGGACACGTTTCATTAGGAAAACATTTTTCAAATTGTTAGAAAATTGTGTGAAAAGCAATGTGCTATATTAATATTTTTTTTTCTTTTGCAAAAGTGAGCTAGTGAAAAAAGCATTTCACATTCACATTTTTTTTACATAAGAATGCTGTGCAACGAAAGTTTTGCTAAAAGTTACTAACACTCATGTGCGTTTCAGCTTTTCCACACTATTTTCCCTTGTTAAATTTTCCGATACGACTGCAGCCAATGTAACAGAAAGTCTTTTAAACGTGAGGGTGGACAGCATTTGAAAAAGCACGTTAAATTCTAAAGAAATACGTGTTTAGATACAATGAACAATTTATGCATTTAAAATACAATTAGGATGTAATATAACAACTTCCACATGACTTTATCAGAGGTATGTGGGCAATGCGTAACATTTTATCAAGTTGATATGACAATTAGATGAAATGAATTGCAACAAAACTCAAATATTTTAGTTTTCAAAGCAATTTGAATTAGTTTTGATTTTCATTTCGCGGCCTTAACTGTTACGAGTGAATTTTTGAAGACCATTTTCCATAGCGATGCAAAGGATAAACTAAATTTAATTTGCACTAAAAAAATGCACTGAATCAGCAATGCAATGGAAGTACAAAGAAATGCCGCAAAAAATTTAATGACAACAATAGAATTGTTTCAGTCGCTTTGGACTCAAGAACGATTTGGTAAAAATTTGTTTACCAAAAAGTATCTGTACCTATTAAAGTTCACTGCTTTCTAATTTCTCCTTTTTTCCGAAAACCTAAGAAATAAAATTCAAATTGTATTTTTTCCAATCAATATTTACAGACATTTAAACATTTTATTAATAGATTTGTCCAATTCTACAGAGCCAATTAATAATCTAGGGCAAACATATTGTAAGATATTTCGCAATTATCTAATAAAGTCCATGATGATAAGAGCCGTGATAGGAGGCACCATGTATAACAGTTGGAGCGGCAACAACGGCAGCAATAGGACGTACAACATGGGCAATGGGCACGGTGGCGGTGTGATGGTAAGAGGTTAAAACAGGAGCTGAATGAATGTAACCGGGCTTGGCAAAGGCCAAAGCAAGGAGAGACAAAAAGGCAAACTGTAAAAGAAGAAATAAATTTAAATAAAAAAATAAAAAAACTCACTGGAAAACTTTTTCTTTAAGCTTATTATCCCTTGTGTTTTTTAGGATGCTTATTTTTCTTCATTTATGAAATCAACTTACAATCTTAAACATTTTGTTGAATGGATTTTATTTTTTGTTAATTTGTTGCTGAAGAAGTCACTTTACGTGTATGCTTAGATGCTGTGTATTAGACAAACACTGATGTTTTTCTAAGTTAAACAGACACCTTTTTATACCAAATTATGTTACCAGCATTCTAAGAAAAAGGGCCTTGTTGTATTAAGTTTTTCATAACTTTTGATTTTTCTTTTTGATTGTGGTAATTTAATACGAGTATTTTAGTTGAATGTGCTGCAAAGTTTGTGACAAAAACTTGACAATATAAAATAATAAATTCGATATTATTTTTAAGAAACTACCGGCCTCTTTTGCTTTAACGATGACTACAAACGTATTAAGTAACCGAATTTTAAGTTTCTTGTGGTTGGCTTTTTATTTGGCTGGGTTTTGTTTTGTTTCTTTTTTTTATTAATATGGAACACTTATTTTGTAATCCAAAGTTCAACGAATTGTGTAATTCTTTTAGTTTCATTTTCAAAGTTCTAAGTATAATTTTTGAGAGTACTGGTATATTATTTTAATTTTATCAAACATTAGTTCCATCCAAGTTGGGCAGTTGTTTGAAAATTGGTGGTAAAACCAATTGTAAATGTTAAATTAACAAATGGCTTTTTACAGCAAAATTTCTCTATAAATTGCTGATAAATTGTTGTCAACGGCTGTTTTGCTAAAGTCAAAAAGAAACGTACAACATGTGCTACAAATGTTGCAATTCCATAAGGCTCTTCTAGCCGCAAAGGTGTAACAAACAATACGATTAACGCATTTGGTTTAGTTGGCATGAAGGCAGTAGAGTTCAAATAGACGAAATATAAATTATCTTCAAATATGTATTCGTAGAAAGTATCAAAAAGATCTTTAGCGGGATCCTGCGGCGCACTATTGTCACTTAATTGTCTTAAGGATGCCGACCAAGTGGTGAAGACACAAAATGTCAATAGAAAATTCTGTAAAAAGTTAAAAATTTCTGCGAATTTCTTGTCGTAAATATTTAATATAAAAACACTTACTATTCTTATCATCTTAACTTTGTAGTCCTTTTAAGTGCAACTGTACAAAACAAACACGCTTTAAAGCAAAGAATTTATCTTTTTATAGCTAAAGGCATCTTAAAACCATTAATAAATACTAAACATTCGCTTTCCACAGGCGTGTTCTTTTCAGCTTAAATGACAGCAAATGTCAGAGATCATAAGTAAAGTTATTGTATCTGTGGTTTTCATGAACAAGCGCGTAAGTCTAAAATTAAAATTTTTCAAAAGAAACTATGAACTCGAAGAAATTTTACTAAATAGTGGTGAACGAATTTAAAAAAATATATAAAAATTTACAAATTTGTTGCTCTCATGAACAACCGCATAAGTGTTAATTCTTTTTTTCTTTTAACCTTGAGAAGTTGAAAGGTTTTCCAATAAGGACGTTGCGATATTGAAATGTAATAAAACATGGTGTGTGTGGGATATTAACGAAACTCCTTTTTTATATAAAATGCCTTTGCATGGAATATGATATCGTTGACGGACACGGGGAGTGTTCTAATTTGAAGTGTCTCTGCTGCAGAGTTCCGTAAAAATTCGATCAGTGGTTAGAAAACTAAACAATAAAAAAACTAACACGATCAAATCACAATATCTAGATGTCCAATGACCCTCCAATCGTTTATGTAGAATGCCCATTGTTTTGATCGCTGTGTGGTATGTAACGCCGTTCATACAATTCGGTACAAAATAAATTAAGCATTGGTGATGATAAATAACTTCATCATTTTATTACGAAGATATTTTTGAGCTCATTTAATTAACGTTTCAAATTAATCAACTCGACGAAAATAAACATATGCGGTTTCTCTTGAAAACCGCAATTATTCTCGAAATATTATGTAGTAAAATCCAACTGAAAATTATATAGAAAAAATAATTCATTTGGAAACCGGTCACATGCATATTTCAATTAAATCAAAATAAACATTTATTTATTTTTGTTTGTTACAAAATTAACTGATTAATGTCCGTAAAATTAATTAATTTTTGTATTTTTATATGTATTCTTAGCACTGAATGTAATGTTAAAAAAATATATCAAAAAGAACCGATTGTAATAATTTACTTCTTAACTGAATTCTTGTTACAAAATTTCTTTCAGATGTGTCAACTAGAGAGCTGCATGATGCTCATATGTTCACTATAAAATGTCTATGTTCGAACACAATGTACAGGTTGTCCGCCGGGAATGGATCTTATATTGATAAATGTTTTATTTAATGTCGGCAACTATGTATGGAATACAATATCAGATAAATGTCCGCCTTATTAGCCTCACTAATGCGAGCCCTTTTCAGCACATTTTTCATTACATTCTCAAACATTTCACGCGGTATTTTATTGATTTCATCACGAATATTTTGCTGAGTTGAGCGTAAACCTTGCTTTTCAGATATCCCAACAAAAAGAAGTCCGGAGCAGTCAAATCAGGCGACCGTGGAGGTCAATTAACATCACCATTTCTTGAAATGACTTGTTGTGGAAAGAGGTCTTGCAGTAATTCCTTTGTAATCCTGGCTGTATGCGATGTGGCACCGTCTTGTTGATACCACATGTTAATCAAGCCTAAATCATGCAGTTGTGTGTGGCGTTAAAAAGATTTCAATCATATCACGATATCGCTCCCCATTCACAGTTACCGTTATGCCGTTTTCATTTTCAAAGAAGTAAGAAGGTCCAATGATTCTTCCTGACCAAATTGCACACCACACTGACACTTTTAATGGATGCAAAGGTGACTGATGAATAATTTGAGGGCCACTCATTATGATTTTTTCATAAAAATCGGGGTTGTCATGGGCGAGCTGTAACATCCTATTGGCATATGTACGGCGGCGTAAATGGTCTTGAGGAAGAAGCTCTTGTGTCAAGTGAATCTTAAATGGAAACAAATGCAAATCCTTGTGCAAAATTGTGGCCAAAGTTGTTCTTTGAAGACCAAGCTCCTGAACACTGCGACGAATTGAGGTTGATTTATTGTTTTGAACACTTTCTTGAGCAGCAGTAATGTTTTCAGCCGAAATCATTCACTACACGATAAATAGTGCGTTTTGTTGGCACGTTGTTTCACTCAAAAATTTCTCAAAAATTTTGATAAAATGTTTTAACGATTAAAACACGTTGGTTTATCGAATATTTTTCCATAATAAATTTGCCACGTGTCTACTTCACGACTGCCAAATATGAACTGTCAAGACTAATGTTTACCAAAATGGCGGCAAAACAAAGTAGTATACCTTGTACCTTTCTGAGACCTGTTTGATGTAACTGAGACGTCATGTAAGCACAATTTTTGTTCATACCATCAACGCATGAACTCTGTTTGGTATTAAATGAATGTGTTTTCGTGTTCGTAAACAAGTGCCCGTGTTCGTGGTCATATGGTTGTGTTCGAACAGTTCATATACACACATATATGACCAAATCCTGCGTGACAAGCGCTACATTCGTACGCGTTTTCTTATTAATATATAGAAATTTTTTGTCTTTCACCAGAGGTATCTTCAACTTATGCCTGGTGTTAAGTGGGATATAAGTGCACTTTTGAATGACATAAAAAGTTATTTTTTAGCGGGTATTTGTTGCGAAATAATTGATCACAGAGTTTTGTGAAGCACGCACAAAAAACGGAAGTAACTTTGAAAGTTAAAGTGTCTTTCCGTAATTTTTAGCGAATTTTGCATAATAAAGCACACAAAATATAGTTCAAAATCTAGAAAGATGAATTCTAATGCCGTTTTCTTTTCTAAAAAAAATTTAACATTTCTTTTACTTTTTATCAAAAAATTGCTATTCAAAGTTCTCATAAGCCAAAATTTTGCATCGTAAGTGATGATACAATAATTTCGAATAAAATCCCTATATCCAAAAATTATTATATTGCAAATTTTCAATAAATAACAGCCAAAAAAAATTTTACGTTTTTTATCAAAAGACGTGAACCCTTTGTGACGAACGCTACCTTTTTTCCATTCTATTTTCTACTCTGAATTTTCATACCTAATTTCAACGTTTCCAAAATAGTATATACAAAATTTTTTTACTAAAATTGAAGTGAATTCAATGTACAAAAATATGGCTTTCCATCGAGCCATCTTCATTTACACTAAAGTAATGATATGAATACCTAAAAATTGTTAATTTCTGGTATGAAATTAGAAGATCTGAGGTAGGATAGGGTTTGGTAATAATTTGTGCATTAATGATCATCGAAATACATTTATTTTATTTATAAAACTATACTCGTATATCTAGTCTAATATTCCATAAAAAAATATAAATAAATAAGTTGGATAAATTTCAAAAATTTTTTATTGTTGGACTGTTTCCGGGATCCTCCCATATGTATATACATATGTACATATATATACATATAAATATATGTATTTAATATTTAATATAATATATTTAGTTTATTTTTGTATTAAAATAGTGAAGAGAATTTTTTCGTTTTGCTAATAAAAAAAACTTATTTTCGCGTATTTGTATTTGATTTTTCGAACATGCCATCGTGTTCGTATTTGCTCATAGTTATTGTGATTGTGTTCAATTATGATCATGCTCATAAGCATACGTGCTTGTTTGAGTTCATGATAATACTTGTTCTCTGGTATTTATAATTCATATATGGAGGGCTCAGAGCTGAAGTGAACCAAGTCACAAAAAGACAATTCAAAAATATTTTTAGTTTCAGCAAATGAACTGTCATAAATTACATATAAAATGAGAGCCATTGACTTGGATTTTTGTCGTTACCTTAGGAACGAAATTCTTTTTTAACTTTGTTCGTTATAGAACTAAATAAAGTTAAACTTTGCGGAGAATTTCGCAGTAGTTTTGAAATTTTTCATATTTTATGACTTAGATCACTTCAGCTCTGAGCCCTCCATTTGTTTAGTCATCGTTGCTTCAATACGATAAACAGGCTCGAGTATCATACAAAACGCAAACTGAATCAAACACGCTTTTTCTTTTGTTCATGCAGCTATCTAATAAATACGTGAGCGCATAAATAACGCAACTACAATTAATTTTGTTACTGAACTGTCAAGCTTTAAACAAAAAATATTAAAATGTCATCTTCAAAACAAAATTAAATGATGAACCCAGAAAAGCGCTTCCTACCGAACTAAAAGCATTTAATAAAGTGAGCGTTGGATCTAAATTTCAATTAAGTGAATAGTTCATTCGGCAGCTGCACAACTCTGGAATATATTACTTTATCTATGAAAACCCTTGCAATTTTTATGGGATTTTTCAAAGTCATATTGACGACATTGACAACTTTTTATCTGGCAACTGTGTTCGCAACAGTATTTTCTGTTATTTACATTGAAAACACTTTCAAAAAACAGACATTTAAAGCATATCTTGTGGCGCCAAAATAAATAAAAAGTTATTAAATAAAAAACTTGTTCAGGTTTTTTTTTTGTTTTATATACATACTCGTAGGTATGTAATATTTTTATTTAATTATTTTATAAATTTAACTAAAACATTCCTGAGCATTAAAATAACAAATCGTTAACAGTCAATTATAATTTACTTCTTCAGCAAAAGACGAGCACTGTAGGGAGCAGCTACGTACGGAGCAGCAGCGTAATGAGCAGCAGCGTAAGGAGCAGCCACATATGGTGAGGCAACATAGGGAGAAGCAAAGTATGGTGAGGCGGCAGCAACATAAGGAGAAGCAGCTACATAAGGAGCAGCGAAATTACCATGATATTCCTGAGAAACAACAGCACTGCCGAAAGGAGCAGTATAAGCCAAAGGAGCAACAACACCGGGCTTGGCAGCGACGCAGGCAATAACAGCCATCAAGACAATAGCGACGAATTTGAACATTTTGATTTGTTTAATGTTTGTTAGATTGTGATGTGCAAAAGAAGACAAATTGAACTGTGATAATTGCAGTAATTTAGTGGCCATTATATACCAAAACAAATTTATTTTGTTTATGGAAATTATTGTAGCTTCTTTCTTGAGTAAAGCAGAAGAACCTTGTTGAAAATATATTTGGCTGTGGTGGCAGAAGACACTGTATGATCAGAATTCCTTGAGAAAACCCCCACATTATAAAAGGCATAACAAAATGAAATACAAATTTAACTTTAACACAAACAAAACAAATAAAAAGTAATAAATTTTTAAAGACACTTTAATGTTTTGGCATTAAACCAATTGAAATATATACATACATATTTATTTATAGATGTGAGTGCGTGCGTGCGTGCGTATGTGTGAGCGTGTATTTCAAAACAAAAAAATTAAAATTTCTATGCCAGTCACGTAGATATTCCTTCTTTAGATTAAAAACTAAAGAAATAAAATAAAAATTAAATAAATTTGTATTGTAAGTGAGACAGTAGCACAATAGTATTTTCAATGTTGAGTGTAATTATAACTTTTTTTATATTTTATTTATTTTTAAGTTTTAACTTGTCGACGTAATATCGGTATAAAGAGATTTCTTTTCAAGGTCTTTTTCATATTTTTTGTTTAATTTATTTTACACCGGAAATTATTTTATATCAGTTGCTACTTTCTTTTGTGGGTTGTTGCATTATTTATTTTCTTTTCAATTTATTGTTTGAATGAAAATTTTAAAGAGAAACAATAACACAAAAAATCGCATACTGATAACATTTTCTTTTTTATATGGAAAATGTACAACACATGCGTTGTAAGCGTTATCAAGGCATGCAGTTAAGTTTTGAAATAAAAAAAAACAAGTTTCTTTCTATTCATTGAATTCGTTCTATATGTACGATTATCAGCAAACAGCGTCTAAAATAAGTCATAAATATTCTTTTGTTTATTAAAAAAGTTCAGTCTCATGAATACACTGTCAGAAATGCTAATAAATTCATGCTATTAAAATTTATCAAAGCTTAACGGAACATTTCTAACATTAAATTACAAAATATGTAACCTGAGATATGACGCTTTACACCTAAAGCAGATATTTCCGATTTTATTATATCATGATATGCACTTGATATATCGCTAATTTGTTGCATCATCGTCTTAATTCTAAAATTGTGATTTTAAAGTTAATTATAAATTAAATTTATATTAATCGAGATTGCCTCGATATCCTTTTTCAAAGATTTTAAAAAACTTATGTTTGTTGAGGGATTTTTAGCTAGTCTATATACATGCATTTCATTGGTGCTAAAGCCAAATCATCAGTACACCTTAAACCTTAATTTTAATTATATATTTCATGAAGATTGAAATTGAAAACAATTAATTTTTTATTGCTGAATCAGGATATTTATATCTTATCACTTTGTATTGTTTCTTATTGATTCATTTAAATAAAAAACATTTAAATTGTTACTCGATCAACATATTTCTAACCACGGATCAGTGTACGTATGTAAGCTGAACAATTTATTATTAATATATTGTATTCCCACCTCTAGGGCGAAGTATATTACTTTCGTATGAAAATGATAAAGTTTAAACTCGTTTTCTGAGGTATGACGACGTTGCAGCAAATGAGCGATGTATACAAAATAAAATTTTCATAATAAAATCTTGTTTCAGAAGCCAGAACTTCCTTTTGCGTTCCTGGGCGTCTTATTAACAAGTTTAAAATTGAAAAAGTTACAAAAGTAAATAAAGTTTGTTGGGTAATTTTGTTTCGGCTTAAGGTAATATAAAATTGATTAAAACACCCGTATGTATTGTTTTAATTTTTTTTGTAAATTAATTTATTTATTATGGAGTCTATTTTTTTAATCCACTGGCGGCTTATTGCAGTGTTTTGTTATCCATTTTTATGTTATAAATATTTAATTTGTGTTGGAGATTTTAAATTAAAAATGGAAAATTCCTGCCCAGAAAAACTTCATTACAAATTCCGTGTTCTCCATAATTTGTGGTATTAGCCAAACTAATTAATTTAGCAAATTTAAATTATTTCTTTTGCAGCACTTTTATTTCTTTTCAATTGTTTACATTTATCAGCTGTTCATTATTCAATTATTCATCAAGCCGTGTCTAAGACGTAACTGTTGGACTCAACAGTTGGCAACAGTCTCACAACAGTTGACCTCAACAGCTACGTCTAACGCATGCGCCCAATGTTTACTAATTCATTGAATTTCTTTACTGAAAATCAACTTTAGAGTTTTCTGTGCATAAATTATTTAAGTGCATTAATTGAAATTTCCTTAACTAAAAATAAAAAATCAGGGCTAACCCAGAAAACTACATCTTCTAAAAATGTTCCGCGCATAAGATTTGCTTTTATCTATTCAGTGAGTTCAAAAAACTTTATATGGACAATCATGCGGCATCGAATCTTAAATACCCTTCACTTAATTGTTCTAGAATATTTAGAATCTAAAGAAAATGCAATATAACATTTGTAAAGGTGAGAAAAAATTTAGCAAATCAGTTGAAGATTCCTCTCCGCGAGATATAAAGAAAGGCGCACGGTCATATATATAACTCGAGCCAGTGAAGAAGCTTGCAAGTTATTTTCAAGCAATTATTTTTTACTACTTTCCAAGTATGAATAACTGCGTATTTTCTTTCGACTTCTCAGGAAGTTATTTTTAACAACATCCAAATAATTAATTAAAAAGTTGTTCTGCTTCTGACCAATTCTATTTCATATTTAATTTCTGCAAATATTTACGATGTTTCTTGGATTTTTCAGCGCATGAAAAATATCTTACGAATTATTATATTTTTATTTATAAAAAAACAAAAAATGTTTAACTTAAAATTAGCATAAAGTGCTTTTCAATAAGAGCACTAAAATCACTTCCAAAAATCATATTATCATCTCTTCCTAAAGAGAGACTTTTGTAGCTCCTTAGAACTAATAAAAATGTTAAAAATATCGTACAAAAAACGAAATTTCCGTAATTTCTTGAATATGACTTCGGATCCAGTAAATGGGCATAAAAAAGAGAACTTTCTGCAATGATAAGAAGTTTATTGTAAAAATCATAAGAAATTATTAAAATTTTCACTACTTCCGCATCACAAGTTCGAGATTTTAACGACTTCTTTGGAAGCTCTTTTTTTCTATACGTGTATTAGTAAATAAATGGTAATTTATTTTTTAGAGAGTGCACTTGTTAAAAAAGACTAGGAGTTCAATCCCAAGCGAAGGATTGTGTAATTTTTTTTTTAATTGTGAGTGTTTTCATGAAAACAAGTTTCTGGTGAGTAATAAAATAGTTTTACAATATACGAGTACCAGTGACTAAAATACATACTGGACATCAAACACAACAATTCCTTTAGAGCAGCATTTTATGTTTTATTGTGTTTTGTACATTCAGTGACTTCTAAATATTAAAATTTTTAAGTGAATCTGGTAAATAAAGAGTTTTTAAGTGCTAAAGAAGCGAAAAGTATGCTGATCATATATTCATTAGCATTTTCTCTCATTACTTTGTCATCACTGTATATTTCTGTGATATGAGAAGCCTTAAGGCTTAAAGCTTAACAAAAATTTTGCATTTTTTCTAAATCACTTAAATGTTTACTTTTTAATTTTACAATTCACAATTGTAAAAAAAAGGCTTTGAAAGAATATTCGCAAAAACTTTAACAAAAAGTTGCATTTAGCTATAATCCTTATCACAAATTGTATTAAAGAAACAATTAAGTAAGTATTTCAAGTAAATAAGAAACATAAAGAAACTTACAAGATAAAATATTTAAATAAAGAACTAAAACAAAAGATTTTCTTAAGAACTAATAACTCATTTAGTTGCGAACAAGAAACGGACGTGGTTGAATAAAAATATTAAATTCATTTAAAAAATAAAATGAAAAAATTAAAAATATTAATAAAATTGTATGCCTTTGTTGTCTGTATAATATCCTTGAGTGCCGCGGAGGATATTGTGCTGAAATGTGATGAATACAATACAAATATCGGTGGCATGGAAAAGTTTTGTACGGTATCGGGTTTTCAAGTAACACATTCGCAAAATGTTAAAATCCCACCGTACGCGAAGGCCAATCAGACAAATTTTATGAAATTTTACAATTCCGTATTGTTGGATATACCGGCCAAACTATTTGATGTGTTTAGTAGTTTGAAAACTTTAGATGTTTCAAATACCGAAATTGAGGATATCTCGCGTAATACTTTTACCTCGGCCAACTCCTTGACGACGCTCAATTTAAGTCACAATCATATCGAGAAAATAAACACTTCAGTATTTGTGGGTGCCCACAATCTCATGCGTCTGGACTTAAGCTACAATAAATTGCATACTTTGGGTTCGTTGGCCTTTCGTGGCTTGACCAACATGAACAAAGTGATTTTGTCCAATAACCGTTTGACTTTTATACCGGAGGATTTATTTTTTGAAAATACCTACATGGATGCCGTCTACTTGGATAACAATCAATTAGAATTTATTAAACCGGAAGTGTTTTATCATTTGCGGCATATCAGAGACTTAAATTTGGCCAACAATCATTTGCAGTCGTTTGATCCTCAAACATTTCAACACTCTTATGGGCCGGAAGTTTTAATATTGGCCCGCAATCGTCTGTCAGAATTTAATTTGTGCAATAAAACTGTAACGAAAAAATTGGATTTAGATTCCAATAATTTGGCATCATTGTTGGTGAATGGCACCAACTTTATAACAGCCATCAACAATAGCATTTCAAGTGTTAAAGTGTTCAATGGCCAGAATGTCAACACACTTTTAATGCGTCATAACAATTTAACAGATATTTCAAATATCACGCTGTTAACACATTTAACTGAATTGGATTTATCCTTTAATCCGGTGGGCACACCCAACATTAGCACCTTTCAAAATCTCCAGCATTTGACAATTTTGAATTTAAAAGCCACCGGCATCAGAAAATTGTCATTTGGCATGTTTGCCAAACTGGTAATGCTGGACAATTTGGATTTGTCTTACAACAATTTGACCGAGTTAAATCTGGATATTTTCGTGCCGGCCAATGGCAACATAAGATCATTTTACATAGATGCCAATAATCTAACCGAAGTGCAAGGGAAGTACACATTTGCCAAAGCTTTTCCTCAGCTCATCGAACTAGGGATATCACTCAATCGTTTCAATTGCTCCTACCTGCACTGGCTGTTGATTAAACCGCAATTAAGTGACTACACTCTGCTGCACATAGAATATGATGACCGTGCTACGGAGATCACCCATATACGTGATGTCACTTGCATCAGTCATGTTAAAGATGAACTGCATCAGGCCGAGCACGATTTAGAGTCGTCGAAAAATTTTCAACAAATCCTCCAGAAATCTTTGGACACCATGGCCGTGCATGCCGATCAAATGCAAAAGTATCTGCTGATCATGTCCATTACACTGTCCTGCTTTATTATTGTCCTATGCAGCTTTTGTCTCATATCGTCCGTCCACTATTGGCGCACACAACGGGCGAAATATTTTCAACGTCGAGGCGGTGCCATTGTATTCCATTCGAATGCAACGGTCAACACACATGTGGAGCAATAAATTCTGATTGTGTGTCTTTTATGTTTGAAAATTTCATTTGGTTGGACAGTTCCGTTTTTAGTTTTCCTTTTTTTTTTGGTTCGTTCGTTGATTTTGTTTTTGTGTGCTCCAACCAACAAAAAAGAATTTCATCACATATAATCACGACTACTGTAGACATAATTTTAATTTTATCATCATTAAGTTTGGATTAATTAGTAATTGGAGTGTTTAAATATTGCAAAGCGGTATACTCGTATATTTTTCAGTTGCTGTTGTATCACGGATAAACAGGTATGGAATTCAAAGTGTAGTATGTTTGAAAGTAATTATGTATGTATGTGTTTAAGTAGTTAATTTTAAATGTGAGTACAGGAGTGTACAAAAAATTAGCATATTCTGGGAAAACTGGCTTAATATTTCTATGAACAACTGAGAATAAATAAGGATATCTTTAACTTTTGCCACATGATCATTTATGCTTATGAGCTATAAGGTGCTACCGGTGCTAAGGTGATCTTCATCATGCTCACGCGCACTGATATAAGCGACAAAAAACAGTCACGTTTATAACCATTTACTCTGATGAAATACTGTCAAAAAACACAAGTGAATAAACGAAATAATTTGTTTTGATATATAATTTTTCAACCTTTTTTTTAATATTTATATTATTCTTTTAATTAAGCTTGAGGTCACAAATTATTAGTCAAGAATTTCTTTTTCCGTTTTGGTTTAAAAACTGTTTGTCAATTGAAGAATTTGTTGAAATATTTTTTTTAAATTTGAAAACATTAATATTGTATTATTTCATTATATTATATACGAGAGCGGCATCTAGCTACCTAGCTCTAGATGGCAGCACAAACACAAAAACTTTTTTTTAGAAATTGCGATCTGTCAAACGTCAGCTGTTAAAATTTCACCAAAATTCTTTGATTAGTTTATTTGTTATAGTCGTTTGAATTAGCAACTTTTGTTTTTCTTGAAAAATGGAAAAAAGTGAATTTCGTGCAGTGATTAAACACTATTATTTGAAAGGGAAAACGGCGAAATAGAGAAAAGAAAAGCTCGATAAACATTACGGTGAGTCTGCTCCGCCAGATTACATGGTAAACAAGCACTGCAATAATACCATCAAATGGAAGGCCAAAAGAGGCGGTTACTGAAGAAAATATCAAGAAAATCCTCGATATCGTTATGAATGATCGCCGAGTCAAGTTACGTGAGATTGTTGAAATGGTAAACATATCATATGAACGTGTGTTCAACATTTTGCATGAACATTTGCATATGAAAAAGCTATCGGCAAGATGGGTGCCGTGTTTGATCTCAATTAACCATAAACGTAAACGTGTGACGTGTGCAGTCTCAATGGCAAAGCTCTATGGATTGGGCTACGAATTCGTACCTCATCGGCCATATTCTCCGGATTTAGCCTCCAGTGACTACTTCATATTTCCCAACCTCAAGAAATGGCTTGGTGGAAAGAGATTTAGCTCCAACGATGAAATTATTGATCAAACAAATGCCTATTTTAAGGACCTAGAAAAATCCTATTTTTTGGAAGGGATACAAAAACTGGAGAAACGTCGGACTGAGTGTATTGAGCTAAAAGGAGACTATGTTGAGAAATAAATGGTTTTTGAAAAAAAAATTTTTTTCCTACTTAGGTAGCTTCAATATCAAACCGCCCTCGTATTTACTCCTTTAGCCTTGAATATTAAATGTCTGTAATTCTGTGCTATAGAGTATGTATATAATATAATGAAATAATACAATTATTAAATTTATATTAATCGAGATTGCCTCGATATCTCTTTTCAAAGATTTAAAAAAAAAAAGGTTGTAAAGAAAATAAAATAGATTCATATCGAATATAATAATTTGTTTGTTGGGATTTTTGAATAAGTTTCAAAGCATACTATGCTTATACTATTGTAATTTTTATAACTCTCATTGAGTTTTTAAAAGTTTTTGTATAAGTAAAGAGGTTTGAAACATTTAAAAATTTAAAAAAGTTTTTAAATCTTTGAAATAATACAATATTAATGTTTCCAAATTTTAAGAATTAGTTTATTTCCTCATTTTTAAATTCACTGAAATTAAATAAATACTTAACTTTTTCTTTGCAAAAGAAATCTACAAATAAAAATTTTGACAGGTGATCAAGATACTCGAACAGACACAGCACAATCGAATTGAAAGACTTACTAGCCAATTTGACGAAATCAAACTGTTTTGACAACTGCCAAACTAATCAATTGACGCGCCTTGATTTGGACAACAACCGACTCAGTTGCCAATTGGATTGAAAAGTGTATGGGTTGCTTTAAGCTTTAAGCAAATTTAATTTATTTCAATCTGGGTCTTATGCAAGTTCAAACAGGTTTTAATAAAAATTTAAGTCATTTTTTTTTGGTTAAAACTTTTTTCATATTTTCCTAATTTTCGCAATATAGAAATTTTAGTTTATTTCGAAAACATGTTCGATTTTGGATATATTGTCTATTTTTAACACACGAATGTTAGTTAAGCGGCATGTCTTGTTATCACATGTTGAAATTATATTTTTCTAGTTGTGTTCATATTAAAGAAAATAAGAATGTGCTCTTTATTTGACCATCTCTTTTGTATTGCATAAACTATTTTAACATCCTTTTGGCCAAGTTATTTACAGACTTGTTTATGTGGAAACTTGAAATTTCTGGCTTAATTTTGTACAAATGCAATCATGCGAAAACACACAATAGGAATATTAAATAATTAAAGTTAATATTAAAATTGTTAAACAAAAGACAGAAACAAAAAAAAATAAAAGTAAATCTAACTAAAAATAAATTGTAGCAGTTATTGCAACTAAGAAATACACAAGTAATTCACAAACATTAAAAAATCCAAAACGAAAGTGCTCAAAGTTTCCGGCTATTAAATTTTAATAACAAGTTAAATTTTTAGTTTGTTGAAATATTGCAAATAAAATAAATTTTTTTTGCTATCAACTTCCCATTTAAAAAAATTTTTTTTTGTTCTTGAACAAAAATTTTCTGTAGAAATTTCTGATCTAGAGAATATTATTTCTGTAATAATGACAGCAACTTATCAAATAATGCAGTTTATTATTTTTAATCGGTTTGAAACATCAGCGTTGTTCATTACGAACACCATTGGCTAAATTATATTCATTATAGTTATTTTATATAATGTCAACATTTTGTTGGGATTATTCTTGGTGGGCAAACATAACGAACAAAATAATCTTTTTGTGGTACACAATTTATTGTGAACTTCTCGTTATGATGTTCGTTCACTGGAATATTTTAATTGACAATATTGATTACACAACTCTACAAATTACGGTCAACCATTTGTTGTTCCACAACTGAAACTGAATTGGTACCTACAAGTGGTGTTGCTAAATCAGTACTCCATTGTGTTGGGCTGCTTTTTAGGGTACCTGTCGCTTTCAAGATATATCATTATGTTCTTTACATAAGATATTATAGGATTTCTGGAAGCAATAAAATATATGCAGCACTTCCTAGGACGCACCAAAAGAACGCAGAAGTCACTGAATTTATTTTTAAACATTTGATATCTCACTTATTGAGTAAGAGTGACAAAGAGAGAGAGAGAGAGTCAAAACAATGTACACGATCTGTTTTGTTGTTGTTGTTGTTTAGCGATTTCATTGACATTTAACGATGATACAATTGATCGGATGAACCAATGGTACAATTATAACAGATACTAGCGATTCTACAATAGATTACGACACCAAAAAACACAAGCATATTGTTGGTAGAAACATTAGAAAGAAAAATGGTACATGAGATGAAAAACAACGTGCAGTAATGGATTAATTTAACTTAAATTAGTGATGGTAAAATTTGAATATTGATCGTGGTGAAGTTGTGTTTGCTTTAGAAACAATGTATAATACCTTCTGCAATGCAAATAACTCTCGAATTCTTTTTCGAGTCACAATTTGTATAAATACAAATTTGAGATCACATTCAACCGAGCCACCTAAACTGTGGCGGATACATTGAAACACACATGAACACTGATGTTGGGAGTGTAGCGGCTACCGAAAAACAACGTTGTTTCTGTTCTGCCGTGTAAGTTGAAATTAATTTATGTTAAACATTTTCCCTTGTTCCTTTGGAGTATTATCTCATGTCGAATTCTTTCGGACTAAACATTTTACGAACTTTAGCCAAAAATAATAATCACTTTGGATTAAAAACTACTAACAACCAATTTGTTCGAAAAAATAATCATATTAAAGAAACATACAACGTTTATGTTAAAATCTGTTGTCTGTGTGACGCACATATTCTCAAATTTACTAAATCAGCTGTGCTATGAGCATTACCTTTATTATTCTACCACGGATGACACAATAAGACGCAGAGACACGATTTTAGCGCATTTTTTTTGCGAAGTGCGGTTTTCTGTTAAAAAATAAACAGCTCCCAAGTCCGACATCGCGGAAAAAATCATTCCTATTTTTATTTGAATCGTACAAACCAAAATGCTGAGTCAGATAAAATATTTTCTTTTCTCAATAATTTTTGAATAATTTGTTTGGTGAACAATTTGTTGAAGAAGCGAAATGAAAAAGTTTAGAATAAATAAAAATTATGCATTTCCTTCCAAACAAATACACAATTACATATTTAAGATGTAAGTGACTCTTTAATTGAAATAACAAGTAAATGTTTGCATGAACAATTTAAGTTTTGCAGCGAATTTTATCAGTAACATCGAGCTTCGCCGATCCTCAGCTACTACGTTATAGATAATTTCTACTGTAATTGAAATTTTCTTATTATGGGTATAATAAAAGGGTAATAAGGATTCACTTTGACGCATATTATTTTTATACAAAAGTATAACTGTTTGATAAATTATTTGCAAAAAATTGTATTAATTACACTTGAACGGGTTTTCAGTCACAATGCTGTTAATTTATTTTATTATGCCTGTTATCTCTTCAGTTATTCCGTCAGAAAACTGTTGACGATGGCAATCTAAATCGGTTATCGTTTTTTTAAGAGTAGAGAACTGAATAAATAATTAATTAAATGTTTTATTTTCCGACGTCCTCTTATCCAAGATATTTGTGGCCTTATTTTTTTTTTTGAAACACAAAAATGTTTGTTTAAATTCTGTTAAAGATTCCAGCATGAATTAAAATTTAAAATGTTCAAAAACACAAAAGGAAATTAATTAACCAGATTAAGACCGGCAAAAAAATAAGTTGCAACAATTGCTGCAACTGTGATACGAGTGCACAATAGTAACATAGAAACAATAAAAAAGTGAATGTTAACATAATTTCCTGTGAATTGAAATTTATAAAAAAAAAATGTTTGAAACAACTGCTTTACTTGTAGTCATCAATCTCCAAATAGCTTTTCATATAATTCGATTTATAATTTTTAATCTTTTTAAATGATCAATTATATGAATTATGAAAACTCATGTGAGCCATCCATCATCAGCTAAGAAGACCCATTTTTGTTGCACAATTTGTTATGAGCTTGTTGTTATGGTAATAAAGCAGAATTTTAATTGGAATTAGCGTTAAAACGCTGAAATATAAAATCATTTATTAGGAAAAAATGTAGCAGCACTTGGCAAACAATGAAAATTAATAATAAAAATATATTTTGTTCTCTTAAAATTACTGGTGATTAATCCACGTTCGAAGCAATTCAAGCAGCGTTTGAAAACTACTTTAAAAATTAGGAGGGTAAAAATATGCATTTTCTATGTCACCACACACTTTTTTTTAAACACAAACACCACTAAACTTTAACCGGGAAGCCATTTCGGCATGTCCGCAGAAACACTCAGGGTCTAGGCAGGAATCGAACCTGCGATCCCCAGACTAATACTCTACTACGCAGTCTACGGGGGCTTCGTTATTGAATTTTATTTTCTAATTCTTAAAATAACTAAACTTCAAAAAATCCTAAAATGGAAAATAATTCAACAAAATATTTTTTAATAGAAATGAAAATTTTTACATTTTTGTTGAAATTAACTTAACTATGCAAAATCGTTAAATTTTAAAGCAAATAAAATGAAAGGATTTTGTAAAATTTTCCACAATTGTTAAAAATAACAATAATTGAAAATATTTCAAGATTTCTTTTTTTTTTAATTTTTAACTTCACATGCGCTGTCTTCGTTTAGGTTGTTGTTCCAAACACACTTAGTTGAAATCTTAATTCTTTGTTATTTGGACAATGTTGCGATTTAAAATTAATCACTACATTTTAATGATTCATGCCAGCCGTAGCAGTAAAGTACGTGGCTAAAATAAATATTTGACAATTTATACTACAGCCAACCAACAAAAAAAAAACAGAATATTTATATATAAAAATTGCCCGCTACTTCTTCTGCTTCAGTTTGGATTAATTTTATTATTTCAAGCGATCAGTTGTAAGACACCCTACATGCTGACATAAAGTTCAGTATATCAGTAGAAACTAAGTTTTTCTCAAGCCTTACCAGCAATAATATCCAAAGCTTTTGACTGGAATCGAACCCGTAACCATCAGCGTGGTAGCTTAACCAGCGTAGTGCTCCAGAAAGCTTAAACGGTGCCCCCTTTAAAATATCTGAGAGAACATATCGGCCGCATTAAATATCACATGCGTCGTGGTGCTCTATAATGATAATATCCTTTTTTAAAGTATGTACACTCAACTCTTTTTTTACAAATAAGAGCAAACGATTTTTTTACACGAATTTTTTTAACTTGCACGATTTTTTTCACTATTCCAGACAAATAAATAAGGTTACGAATCGGATTTCAAGCGGATTTTTATCACATCTTCAAAATAACATGTATTTTCTCTTTCTCGTATAATGCTTCCAATTGTTGAATGTTTATTTCGTTAACTTATGGCGGGGGGAGCCCGGTAGACTAGTAGATAGCATACTATACTATTAGTCGAGGGGCCGCAGGTTCGATTCCTGGCTAGACCCTGGGTGTTTCTGCAGACAAGCCAAAATGTATTCGCGGCTTGTGTTTGCTCTTTAAAAAAACAATATTAAAAAAAATAAATAAATATAAAAAATTAATTTTCTTTTCTAAAAGAAAGTGCAACATTTTTTGCCCTTTTTATTGAAAATTTGCAATATACTGATAATTTTAAATAGTGAGTTAATTAGGAATTATTGTATTAACACATACGAGTCAAAATTGTTGTCTTAAGAAAACTTTGAATAGCAAAGTTTTGGATAAAAAGTAAAAGAAATATTAAATTTTTTAGAAAAGAAAACACCATTAGAGTAGCTGTGAGGAAAATTTTTATTTTTCAGAGGGCCCTCAAAACTCAATAAGAAGTATGAAAAAACTTAAAATTTTAGAGATACTATGATTTTGAATTCGTAATTAACGGGGCAACCCCCAGTTCATTTCA
Organism: Gymnocheta viridis; assembly: GCA_956483585.1. Taxonomy (NCBI): domain Eukaryota; kingdom Metazoa; phylum Arthropoda; class Insecta; order Diptera; family Tachinidae; genus Gymnocheta; species Gymnocheta viridis. The sequence goes on from OY101442.1 coordinate 111,904,411, forward strand.
TGGCAAATAAAATGGCTTTGTTCAACAACTGCTTTGCTCGTGAAGTCCTGGAATATATGGAGCATAAAGGTTTCAAGTTCAAAATACTTTTAATCGTTGATAATTCGCCTAGACACCCAATGATAGATCATCCAAATATTTAATTGCAGTTTTTGCCACTTGACCAGGATATTATAGCAATATTTAAAATGTACTACATAAAGTAAACATTTAAATATATTCTAGATTCAGTGGAAGAAAGAAATTTAACGGCTGTGGAAGCATAGAAAAAATTTACAACTATGGATTGTATATTGTATAACACAGGCTTCTTTTGCTATTAAACAGTTGCTTGTTGGAAAAATATTTACACAGCATGCATAAGAAGTGGAAATTTTGTAGTACAAAAATTGACGTTGTGTTCTGAAATTATAGCTCTATCAAATGTAATTGGTGACGAAGGTTTTAACAACATGCAAACGGCTGACATCGATGAATTGATGCGAGAAAACCCTTTAGATGAAGACGATTTGATGACAGATTCTGAGAATAGAAGTTCCGAAGTGCCGAAGTTCTGCATTTAACAGCTGGTTTGATTCGCAAGGGCTTAACATTCGCTATAAGTATGGAACAACATTTTTTTATTCATGATCCTGATATGGAGCGTGCATTAAAATTTCAACGAAATCTTCAGTTTTCTATATCTGGTTATAAAGAATTATATAAGAAACTTGAGAAACAAAAAAAAAACAAAAAAACATAAACTAATAACCGAAATTGCAAGAACCGAAAAATCAACGGAGGCTGGACTGATTTTTTTATATGATTTGGTAGACTGATGGCAGCAGTATTTTGAATCCTGTTTGTAATAAACGTGCAATTCGGCTATCAGAAACCGAGGAGTAATTTAAAAATGAATTGCTTTCGTTTTTTAATACGTATTTTTTTAAACAAAAATGTTTGATGATTCTTTTTTTTTGCACGTTTCACTTAAGGGCCTTTCACACTATAATACTTTGTATTAGGACTTGTCAAAATCTGCAATAATACGTGCAAGTGCAATATGTTATTAAAATGAGAAATAATACGATAATAAATTTGACATATCATAAGACTTTGTCATTTTTAAAAATTTTTCTAAACGATAAGATTTTCCATTTGATCAGGGTGGAATTTTCATAAAAGCAAATTGAGCCGATAGCGTGCCGTCTCTGATGTTGTTTTTGTCATATACAGGTTCAAAATTTGGAATGTGTACCACACCATGTCTCAAAATTAAATGAAATTTTGTGCCGGCACGTTCGCCGGCTACATAAAACTGCTCAGCCGCCGTTTATTTTCTACTCATATTTTTCATTTTACTTGAGATCTGATAGTGAGAAAACAAAATGTTAAATACGTTAGAGTTTTTGACAGTCGCAACAAATCTCGTTAGATTTCTTTTACACAAAATCCAATGAAAATCTTAAAACTTGTATGATAGTGTGAAAGGCCCTTTAGTAAATATTTGGAATTTTTTGAACTTACACGACTTTTAAAGATATCGTTGCATGTATTTTTTTACACGATTTATTTTTGCACGGTTTTTTCAGATCCGTATCCATCGTGTAAAAAAAGAGCTGAGTGTAAATTTTTATTTACAAATCTTATGAGTCTTTAAGAGCTAAATAAGATTCGATGTTGTGAGATTTTACTTGAACGTACGATAAATTAAATGAAATAATAATAATTGAATAACGAAACTATAAATAATACTGTCTTGAGGAAAACTTGCCACAAAAGCCTCTTACAAACTTTACAAATGTTATGAAAACAATCATTAGCAAGATTCTATTTAAACATAATATTCTTAGTAAATTTCTTATTGTTTCAATATTAGACAATCTGCATTTTCCCTTAATTGACAGCGTCAGATCATTGTCTTTTTGTATTTAAATCTATTGTGCAGTAAGTCGGGTCGGTGGGGAATTTAGGGAACAGATTATGTTTTATTTTTTAAATTTTCATCCTGAAGAACTTGAAGTTTTTTTGTGCGGGTTTTGGCAATTTTATGTAACCAGGCTGGATAGTGACAGGTCTGGAATGGTCGAATATGCATATTACACAACAATATCATGATTTTAAGATCGAGTTTAGGACTCCTACTAAGTGTGGCGTAAAGAGCACTTTCGCACTTTAGATCCTCATCACAGATCTAATTCACATGTTGCTTGAACTTTAAGCTTCTTTTATCTAAAGTGATACCTAGATATTTACTATCGTCTTTGATGGGGATAAGGTATCCTCGACAGTACAATATTTTTGTAGGAACACATTTTGGTGATTTATTATGTGGAATTATAATTGGTCTGCGTTTTGTTATCATTTACTTGCTAAACTATTTTTGTGTTGTGATAAGGCCCTCTTGTGCATTCTCTTGATTATTTCATTGGAAACTTTTCCATTACATGTAAAAGCACATGGTTGGTTGGTTGGTTTACGTGGCTGCCCTCTACACGTAGGCATTCAAGTAGAATCGAATGATTCCTTTTTGAAAAAGTCCACTCACTTGACGATGTCAACCTATGTAGAGCCGTATCTAAGTTCTCGGATACGGTGATTGGTACTAAATCCAGCCCGTCGCATTGAGACATCCCAATCTCTGATAGGTTTGAAAGGGCTTCTAGTACTTGAATGCCTAAAAACTTGTGTCTCGAGAGATGCAAAGCTGGACATTCACAAAGAAAGGGGAAGATTGTTTCCTCTATGTTTTCTTCTTCGGCAGCTTCGGAAGAATTCATTAAAGGACAAGCCTATCGTAGTAGCGTATCTGCCGACCGTCCAGTGCCCCGTCACGACTGCAGCGAGTCTCGAGATGCCTCGGCGGTTTCTTCTTGTTAATTGTATTGAGCGTCTATCATTGTAGCAAGGCCACATTTTTATGGAAAGAATGCTTGAAGATGTAGTTTCTAATAGTACCGAACGTTATGGCCACCGATTCGGCATTAGAGGCATTCATAGCAGAGCTAGCTCTAGCCAGCTCGTACAGCCGCTCATTGCCTGAAAAATTGCTATGTGCTGGAATCCAGATGAGGGTGAGTTTAGCCTGGCCACCCAATCTAGATAGCACACTCTTGCCCAGCCCAACTAGAATAGAGGAAGTAGTATGCAAATTTAGGGATAGATAGCGGCTTCTGAAAAACGTTGTAAGTTGAAATTAATTGATGTTGAACAGTTTTCCTTGTTCCTTTGGAATATTGCCTCATGTCCAATTCTTTCTGACTAAAAAATGTTACGAACTTTAGCCAAAATAATAATCACTTTGGATTAAAAACAACCAAAATCTTTTACATTTTAAATACTTATTTTGTCTAGCGGTAAAATAACGAAAAAAATTTACTGAGAAAAAAGAACACTTGTCCGGACTATAGAGGAAAAATTTCTAAGGTGTCCGATAAATTTTAATGTCTGAATATCTGGATAGTCTTAATTAGCGAGTGTGCGGATTAGGGAGGTTGTACTGTACTGTGTGGACCAGAGAGCTCTCAACTTTACATAAGTCTGTCCAAGTAGAGAATTTATGTGATCAGTGTATATCAAGTTGTTGTTGAAAATTATCCCAAGATTTTCCGTTAAGTTAACAATTTCAATTTTCTCACCATTTAAAACAATGTCATCAGTAACGAAGGGAACTACATTTACGTACATCTTACAATTACAATGCATTTAGATTTGCGCGGATTCAAACAGAGTCCGTTAGCAGTAGCCCAGAGGTAAATTTTCTTCATATCGTCATTTAGATGGGATGTGCCTGAAACAATATTTTCAACGATCCTTTCCATAAATACTACAGCTCTACTGTGAGAAGTAAAAACTTTTGTTACTGAATGTAGCGCATCATTATTTCGTATACAATTTTTAAACACATTAAATTTATTTAATTTCTTTTATAATATATTTTATTACACCTGCTAAGCTACTGCTGTGGTGCTTCACGTGTATTTTAAAATTGGCAATGATACAGCCAATTGTAAGTCGTCTTCGAATTGTCTCAAGTTCATCCACAAATTAATTTCAGTGTGTAGGCATTCAAAATTATCAAGTGTTTGCATACGTGCAAGTAAAAAAATAATCAAAGAAGACACGAAAATAGGGTTTATAGAACATATTTAAAAACTTGTTTAACACATACACAAATTCACAGCTGTAGTAGTGTTGCAAAAATTTGAAATTTTTGGCGGACATTTTCAAGTACTTTTAAATAATGATAACAAAATAAATTATTTTATTCTATTAACAAATGTCCGAGTAATTTGACTATAAAAGCCTGACTAGAAGCGTTTATTCAGTGTAGTTTTCTGAAGCAAGTAAACAAAACAAATATCATTCAAAATGTTCAAATTGGTAGGAGTAGTGAATTTTATTTTTAACAAATATTTTTAGTTTCTTGATTTTTTTTATTAACAAAATTTTAATCCAAAATCCTTTTTTCATTCATTTTTAGTACGTCTTCATTGCCTTGTTTGCGTTGGTGTGCTCTGCTTATGCCAAGCCCGCTGTTTTTGCTGCTGCTCCAGTTGTAGCCGCTGCCCCTGCTGGTGTTGTTACCGCTACTAGTTCACAATACATTGCCCGTAATTACAATGGTGTTGCTGCCGCTCCTGTGCTAGCTGCCGCCTACACTGCTCCCGTTGCTGCTGCCTACACCGCTCCCATTACTGCTGCTTATACCGCCCCTGTTGCTGCCGCTTACAGCGCTCCATTATCTGCAGCATATACTTCTCCTGTAGCTGCCGCTTACGCTGCTCCCTATGCCTCTTACTATCCTTATGCTCCAGCTGCATACACCACTGTTTTGTAAAACAACAAGGATTTGCGCCGTTGACTGGACATTGTGCTGCTTAATTTAGCATTTTGAGAATGACATGGCTAAAAACTTTGTTTTTAAGGTTTTGTTGTGTTTTGTTAAAAGAAAAAATATTTTATATTTAAATGTTTTGTTTATCGTTAAAAGTTTAAGATACAAAAATATATACAACCATTTTGCATTTGAAGCACTTTTTTAGATAAAGAACTGCTTATTTTTTTTAATTTATTAATATGCAAATCAAATTATTTTGAAGCATTAATCATAACGGGAAATCGTACAAGGTGCCGCCGATTTGACAGCTTGTTGGCGGTTCATATTAGTGACAAAGAAATATTTGACCAAATACTATTTGCAAAACATCACAAAGCAAAACAAAAATACACCGAACATTCGGGGTTGCTGTTAGAGACCCCATTAAAAATCTATGTTCGATTGATGTTTGGTGTTCGGTAAAATTTTCGACGAACACCAAACTTTGTTGTCATTTTTTGTAGATCGCAGAAATGGAAACCTGTAAAATATGAGAATGCAAAAAGTTTAACGTTGTTAAAATAAACGATTTTTATAACTGTTCATTTTGTCTTTAATAATTAAAAATTTATTAAAAGACTGTTTGTATTCAATAAAAAAAGTTCGGTTTCGTGAACGTCCTCGTATTCGGTGTGGGAAAGTACGATCGGTCGGATCGGCACGATCCCATTTTTTCGGCATGATTAGTTCTATATTTCTCTTTTATTACAGAATAAATGTAGTAAATCTTCGTATTCAGTTCATAATTTTCTCATATGTTGTTAATTTTAAAGAACTTCTTATTTTTATCCAATTGGAAGGAAATGTTTTTTTTAATATTAATATGTAATATTTTACAGCAGTGTTAAAGCCAAAAGAAAGGTAATAATCTCTAGGACTTGCCAAAATTTCTCCTGTCTTTTTTTAAATATATATGTATATTAAAACGATTAATTTGGCTCAAGTTCAAACCCGAATTTACCCATTTTATTAATTCTAATTTTTTTATTTCATTTTTATTAGAAAAATTTTTTTTGGATAAATTCATTATTTTTATTAAGATTACTATATATAGAACAATTTTTATTGTTCATCAGACTAGCAGAACGGATCAGTACTGATTTCGAGGTCGCTACACCATCTCATCAGCGTTCTTTGTTCAATTTTACCACTTTTGACGCTGGATACTAGTGATCAGGAATATCAACTGTTGAACCGTATTTTTTAACAAATTAGAATACGAAAAGTACAAAGTTATTCATGTTTACATGTTAAATCAACGAAATACCATCTCAGATGAATAACTACTCCATATATTGCAGTCTCTCTCGTTTATTCAGCGCCATTGGCTGCTGAGAATAAACTGTTTTTTATCATGTTGTCTGGTTTTTGTCATTTTTAGTTAAATTTCTTTTCTTCTTTTTTAAAAATGTATATCCTTCTATATCCTTAAAAAGTTCCATTTCAATATTTTTTAAAATTATGAAATGTAATTTTAAATAAACTCTGCAATACTTATAAATTTTGTAGTTTTATCTCGCTTAGTTATTATTTTTTAATCAAAAGGCTTAACTATCTAAAAAGCTATTTAAATAGTTTGTACAGGTAACCCTTCTATACTGCGGTAGATACGCTGAAAGCTCGAAAAAAAATTAGTTGTTGTGGGAAACCGCGTTAAATGAGGCAAAACAATAGATTAAAAATACAAGTGTCGCTTTAATATTTATTTAATATGCACTTTATACATATTTTTTTGTTTCATTAAAGTGACTTAAAACAAAAATATAAATAAATTATTAAATTTATATTAATCGAAATTGCCTCGATATCTTTTTTCAAAGATTTTAATAAACAAAAGTTTTTTTTTTAAATGTAAATAAATTTTAATATTCCATTGCATTTTAACTCATTGTTTTGTAAACAATTTAAAATATTGTAAAAAATCTAATGTTGCGTTGTAGAAGTACTTTGTGGATGGAAGGTTGTCCCAGTTTTAAATTCTTGTTACAGTTTAACTCTTTCCGGCGCACTACATTAAATCGACAAAAACTAAAAAATATTTTTATTTGCTTCTATTTATAGAAGTCATTTAATGGAAAAAATTAAAAAAAAAAATTATCCTTATAGGAATTCGCGCAAGGATGTGGTATGGCTTTTATACCACCGCGCTTATAAGATTGGATTATTTATGGAATTCATTGAAGCAGGATTTCGTTTCACTTAAACAAAGTGGAACATCACAAGTAGAGCACAGCCACTGAGTTCTTCTCTGTAGTCCCGTCATGCTGCATTGCGCACATCTTCGCAATGAGGTTCTTACTGGTTGGTGGGATAACGAGGTTCGTATGCTTGCATCCACGAAAGCTTTATTTTTTTTATTTGCATCGTGTTTTTTTTATTCACATTTGCAGAAGCTACTGATGAACGTGAACCTGAGTGATATATATTTGATATTATATCAAGCTTAAAATCTGTTAGTGGTGACTTATACCCAGTACTTTTAGCAATAATATAGAAAATGAAAAAAATTCGGTGCCATCATTTCCGGCTCTTTCTATTCAGTTCATAATATTTTTTTACTTCACACTGTCTCGCAACTATTTATAATCTTTTATTCAATTCCAACACGCTACACTTCGAGATTTCTCCTTCATCAATATGGTTTTCATTGTCGATTGTAAGAATGTGGCCAAACAGGTCCTGGATTTGCTTCTGATCATCGAGGTCCTCAGCGTCATCGACTATTGAGTCAGTGTCTGATGGAATCTCTACCAAAACAACGACATTCTCTATTGTTTCCAATATATAGGAAATATCGCTGTCCTTTAGTTTGTTCATTTCAGCGGTATGATTTTTATACCATCAACTTAAAACCGTCATTACTTCAAAGTTTTTATTTATTTTTGGTGTTACTATTTGCAAGCACCTTTTTCACTGTCTTATTTATCAAAAATTATACAAGTACGATGCCTAACGCAGGTGTTTGTAAGAAATTATCTAAATAACGGAAAACACTTTCAGCACTTGGCTGGTGGTACTCAAGTTTTTTTAAAAAAAGTATATATCCGTTTCTATCACACACTTGGTATACATTTTATTGTTAAATATAAGCTTAAATATACAAATAGAAGTGGTATTTAGAATGTACCATTGAGCGCAGAATATAAGAAAATTATTAAGATAAAAGTTAACAGCGTTAAGGAGGGCTACTTGTAAAATAATTGGTTAATTACACGGTTTTTTTAATGATTCACAGATTAGAAAAATCATTTCACTTTACAGTTTGCATAAAAGTTTAAATAAAATATTTCAATTATATTGTGGACTCAATTTTCTCAAAGGACATTTTTATTACAATTTTCGAAATTTTACAATTTTTTTCCTGCATGAATTTTGTCACCCTAGAAAAAAGATTTAGCTACGCCATTGCGTTGAGAATTGAATGTACAAAATATGCAGAACAAACCAGAACAGAACAACGACCAATTTAACATCAGATTTAAAAACAACTGCATTCATTTCAAGCAAGAGTATTTACGGAAGAAAACAGACATGCTATTAATTTTCATATAAAATAGTTTTTAAATAGCATGAAAATTCACACACTAAAAATAGTTTTCAAGCAAAATCTAAAATGAAATACTGTCAAAATCTAAATTTAAAATTGAAAATGTCAGAAATATTATGGACGCTTCGTAATTACTTTATTTATAACGCCTTTAAAACTAAAACAAAAACAAACATTTCAAAACAGTAATAGAAGTTTTAATAGAAAATTTAAAACGTCACTGGAATGAGGAAGTTGTTAGTTAATTCGTTGTATTGAAATAACTAAGAAAAAAAAATTCCAATCAATATTGATTTAAAAATAAAAATAAATAGAAAAATCAGTTGAATTAAATTAAATGCAACACACGTTTTTAAAAACTACAAATGTATTTTGTTAATTAATAAAAATAAATAAAAAAATAAGAATTAATAAATATAAAATTAATAAAGTGTAAAATACAATAGAAAATAAATGCACAATTAAATATTATTTCACAAGGCAGCAGCAACAATTGGCGAAACTATTGGTTGGTCTTGAGGCAAGAAATATACAGGACTTTGAACAGTGGCCTGTGGTTGTTGGTGGGCACTGTAAATGCTGCCGAAGGGTACAAAGCCGTTTTGAGTTGTAAAGAATAGGGGGTATTGTGGACCGCCTGGCACTGCAGCAACTGGAAATATGGCTCTGGGTTGATATGGTGGTTGGGCAGGATGTGGTTGTGGTGGTGCCGGAGCAACAGCACGATGTTCTGGTGGCACATCGACAGTCTCCGCAGCATCGGTAAAATCTCCCGGTGTGGCTGTTACCAAATGTTGCATGTTCACACTCGCAACAACAAACACGATTACAATCTGTAATTTTTGTAGAAGAGGGATTTTTGGCCAAAGTTTTTTGAGGAGGAGAGTTTTTGGGTATTATAATAATGGGAGGTTTTTTCAATAGTAGAGTAGTAGATGGGGATTGTTGTTGTTGATGTTCATTATTTAAATTATACTCGTCTAAATTTGAAATGTCATATATATGACGTTTTAAACTTACAAACTTAAACATTCTGTTCTTTGTTTTTCGTTGCTGGTATTTTTGTTTTGGTATAATTTTAAATTTTTATTTTTGTTTCTGTTTTTTATATTATATTTATATTGCAAGTTAAATTTGAACTTTTATTGTTAGAATTTTCAAGCGTTTAAAATAGAGTCTCGTTGTTTTGTGGGTGTTGCGAAAAGCGTTTAAATGAGAATTGAATTAGAATTTCAAGTAGATGTGGATTTTATATTTTTTTTAACTTTTTAAGGTTATTTTCCAAATGGACATACAACAACAGAAATAAAACATACATTTGTTTTAACTTATTAACAATTAACACATATGAAAAGTAATTATTTTTCTTAGTACTCGTATTCTACACAAAGTCACATAATGTCTCGTCAGGCACTGGACTTTGCTGCATTGTATTTGTATGTAAAAATTAATTTAAAAACAATAATGAAGTAAAATAAATTGTATTATTGATGGATGTATGTATGTATGTATGTGTGTTAGTTGTAAGTATTAGAGACAGTGATCGCTAAACCTTTCTTGGTGATCATGTAAAAGCTTAAGAAAAAATCTTTATGTATGAAAAAGTCAGTTGTCAACCCAACCAGTTTCAATGAAATTTTGTGAACATGCATGCAAAGAAAAAACATGGTAGATTACTAGAGCTCCAAAAGCTGCTTAAAACACAAGGTGGGTTCACTTTGACATTCTATATAACAAGTCAGGTAATTATTGCCTATCAACCATTTTTTTTTATTTTATTTTTTTAAAGAACATACACAAATCGCGAAGCCATTTTTGCTTGCCTGCAGAAACACCCAGGGTCAAGTCAGGAATCGAGCCTGCGACGCCCAGACTAATAGTCTAGTACGCTATCTACTAGTCTACGGGGGCTCCCATTTTGATGTGTTATTTTCTTTCGGAAAGTGTAGAAAAGACATGTGGCTAAGGTTTAAGGTAGGTACCGAGCCACAGGCCATACAACACTACCGTGGACTTAACACTGTGTGAAATTCTGCGTTCACCCCCGCCCCCGTGAGGGCTTTAAAAAAGCACCTGTGCGTGTGTTTGAAAGTAAACAAAGGTTGCAATTCTTGTACAAAACCTTACCATTATGCACAACTGCTTGCCAGTGCGAAATTTTTGTAGGGCTTCCGGCAAGAAGAACGCGTCAGAATGTAAGCTTCACAACCAGTGTAACCATGACTAAACTCTGCCCTTCTCTCTGACTTTCACTCTATTCTCGCAATCCAGCTCTGTTGTTTCGGTAACGGCACCTAGTATCTTATTTGGTGTCCCAAAGTCCGAACAACCACTAGCACTGTTCGAGCGTTTAACCACCGATATTCCCAGCGTAAATTTTGGGTTTAACCACAGCCACTACGTGTGCTCTCGAAAGAGACCTCACCAATATCCGGTCGCAGAAGTCATCCCCAATACAGGTAAGCACGAAGTCCATCATAGAACTTTATTCCAGTCAACACTCAACTGCGGCGGGCATCAACCATTAAACCCCAAAAGGGTCAGGGACGAAGTCAATCAACAGACGGTAGAAAGGACAGATGGTGAAAGTGAGAAAGGTAAATTAATTATTTTACAGCAGTTTTTTATAGCTGTTTTGTTGCGCCTTTGGTGTCAAGTAGACGCATTAATTTATTTACTTCGGCGACGATTTTCCTACAATACCGAGCAAGGATTGCTGCCGGTACTGTTCAGTGACCAGTGCCATGCCTTCGTGACTTAAACTGTCCAACAACAACAAATACAATGGCACACTAATGCACATTTGCAAAATGCTGGATGTTGTGACTTGCCTGGAACTGGGCTCAAGCGCACGTTCTCAGTCACCACTGGCTTTGTAGTCAATGCGCTAGCTAATTCAGTCAACAGCACCACCTTCCAAAAAGGGAGTCAAGAGTTTGGTTTTCTATGGCTCTACTGCGTAAAATTTTACAATCAGATCAGCTTTATTTTTGCGATCGGACCCACTGTGGAACGTATGGACGGCTACCTTTGAATGTGTCTATATTAAAATTGTTAAATGGCAATTATACAAATATTACTGCCGAAAGATTGGTGGAAAATATATGTATAAGTTTTTGAACAAGAGAATGATAAATTTGTTTCGCAGAGAATCTACTAAAGCATTAAACATATTTTTCTCTGTGTACAAGTTTACATTTAATTTTACTTTTTATCTCTCTTACAATTACAAATATACAGAGACAATAATTACGAGTTGTATATAAAGTTTGATGACCGACCGCTAACTTTAGGAAGTCATATAAATACCTTAAATAAGTACAAAGCTGTTCATTTTTTGGCCATACATTGTCTATAATTAAATTCTGACCTTCGTTCAATGACCCCTTGTCAAGTCCATACACTGGTAATACAAACAAAAATGCGCCAAGTTCCTGTCAAAAACATAAAACAATTTTCCCCTTTTTTAGAAATTTCAAATGCCTTTTAAAGAAATGTGCAGTAGCAGTTCCCAAACTGTGCAGCTTGGGTTACATGAAACTCATTTCCTTAAATCTCTAACCCTGATTTGTCTTTTAGCTGTTTGTTTTTTGTTTTTGTAGAATTTATTTATTAATATGCAGGCCACATCGCGGTGAGTATGAGTGCCAGTGTACTCGTAAAAATTATAAAAAAATGTAATAATATTGTGATCGTTATTGTTATAAAAAGTATTATTGTTAATTTGTGATGATATTGTTGTTCTTATTTGTTTGATTTGTTTTGTTTTTTTTTTAAATATATTTTCACGTGTACAACAAAAAACGGCCTTTACAAACAAAAACAATATCAGTAGCACACGGATGTGTTGTGAAGGTGCGACAGCGGTACAACAATTAATTCAAGTATCAAGGCAAGAAGAAAAATTGCCTGTCACTGGACATTATTTCAGACGATAATCAATTTAACTTCTGCCACATGTCATATCATGGCGGCTCACAGATTTGTCCGCGCAGAACAGATTTCACAACTATATTTGTAAAGTGATTATTATATTTGGCTAAAGTTCGTTACATTTTTGTAGAAAGAATTGAACATGAGACAATATTCGAAAGGAACAAGAGAACATTTTAACATCAATTAATTTCAACTTGTACAGCAGAACAGATACAACGTTGTTTTTCGGGAGCCACTACACTCCCATCATCAGTGTTCATGTATGTTTCCATCTATCTGCCACTGTTTAGGTGGCTCGGTTGAATGTGATTTCAAATTTCTATTTATACAAATTATGAGCCGAAAAAGAATACGAGACTTATTTAGTTTCATATAATTATATCTTTCGAAAATCAAGTACGACAGAGCTTGATTGTAGACCCCAGCTTTTTGCTAAGTGTGTGCTTTTAATAGGACATTCTCAATAAAGGGGTAAAAACCCGTAACAATAAAACCCGACACTTTTACCTTTAGTGATGCATTGTTATTGCCGCTGTTGTTGTTATTATTAAATATATTTCTTTATGAAACATTTCAAAGCCTCCTTTGGGCAAGTTCAGTTTGATTTTGTTTGTTCGTTGCCAGTGTTGCCAGAAAATTAAACTGAAAGAATACCAAATAGGTAAATAAATGATGCCAAAATTTTCTACTGGGGAGAACTAAACGATACATTAACATCATTGTTATTTAATATATGAAATACATGGTGTTCGACCGAACATTTGTGTTCGTTGCTCGGCAACTAGAGATGTTCGGTGTTCGTTAAAATTTTCGCGAAACACTAAACATCGTATAAATTTTTTGTGTTGCTTTGTGAGAGGGTGGATGATGAAATTGTTTTAAAAATCTGCTTAGTCGCGTTGTGATAATTTTTAAAACATTAACTTCGTTTTTAAACGAAGCAAGGGGCTTTGATGTACATTAGCATATACCAGTATGAATTGCTGCCGGGACTGTTCAGTGACCAGTAATATGGTCCAACCTAAATGAACACAATACCACACTAATGTACATCGGGAAAATTCAGGATATTATGACTTGTCCGAAACTGGGCTCGAGCCCACGTTCTTCGTCATTATTTGCTTAGTAGTCAACTCGCGAACCACTTAATCTAACAGCAACAGAATTTTATTTGTAATAATTTTATTTTTATTAAATAAACAAGTAACAAATTTTAAAATGGTTCTTCTATTCAATAAAAATAAAAAGTTTGTATTCTCGAAATTAATCTCATACTCTAGAAATGTGTATTTCTATAGATAAATAACACAAGTCTAACCGAGTGTCCTCAAGACAGCTCTGATCTTTTCGTTAATAAATAACTCTTACTGATTCATTTTCAAAACCTCGGCCATAAGACGGGGGTTGTTGCAGCCCAGCAAAAGCCTACCAATTTCATGTACATTAGGAGAACTGAATTTTATATTCTTAAAATGTTGTTTGCCAACAACTTTTGATACAGACAACCTATTAATCTTTTCCTGTTTAACTCCTGGGATCACTTTCGTCCTATGACAACTACCTGTTAAACTCGTTGATGTTTCACCCCAAATAAAACTACTAGGAGTTTAGTTCATTAATAATTTTATTAATGACTGGCACGTTCATTTTCTGCAGGGGTGTATCTGTATGTGCCATCCTAAACTAGACTTGTCTGAGAGTGTTCCTAGGTATTACTAAAGAACATCTAATGAGCCGTTTGGAAGCTACAATGCAACAAATCGGTGGATTTGAAAATGAAAAATTTTTCAAATAAAATTTAAGTCGTCGCTAAGCTTTTGTTCCTCAACTTTTTATTTTGTGTGTGAAAGATGTGATAAAACTGCGCACAATTTTATTCCTTTTGCTGTGCTTCTCCCACCTGAATTCACAAATTCTTTCAACAACTTTCACTTTTTTTAACCCATATCATCCCAAGCAAGCTTCTATTTTTATTCCATTTTTATTTTTGATACCGTTCTTGTATATTACAATACTTAATTGTTCGTCCTGCTTCAGTTTATTTTACTGTATTCGTATCGTATCTTACTCATATTGTTATAATTTGTATTGTTATTTTTAGGTGTTTTTTATCATTTTAAGAAGAAATAAAAGTAAATTAATTGTTGTTATATTTTTTTTAAAGAATATTCCTAAGAATTCAGAACACTTTATTAACCGCGAATTTGTGAGTTATTTTTCGCATTTTGTTTATTATTTTCAAAAATTTTTTTTAACAAAACGAAATTAAAATCAAAGTATTCAAGAACCTGGTTTGCATTTATAATTCAAACTAAAAGTGATATTAAGCAAATATTGGCATAATCTTACATTTAAAAAAAAATTTTGTTGAACCAATTGCTGTTTTATTTTCTGTTTGAATAGATTTTAGAGTTTAAACCATTTTACAGTAGAGTATAAAAGCACGAGACTTTTAAAAGAACATCATCAGTTAGACTAAAAACTTTAAAAAACTACAAACCTCCACTTCCTCAAAAAAAAAAATTGGCAAAATGTTCAAATTCGTAAGTGCTTAAAATACTCGAGAGCAAAAATTATGAATTCAAAAAATGTGAATAAAAAATTAAAAAGAATACGATATTTTCAAGTGCTAAGCAAAATAATTTATTTAAAACGGATCGATAGTGAAAGCTTGAAAATGATTTAAGCTTAATTTAAAGCTTTTCGAGGTTACGTTAATAGCTTAAAATTACTTTTAGCCATTCCTTAAGAGTCTATAACAAATTATAAAATAGTTATGTCAAATATTCTAACAAAAATAGACATGTGTCGAGAAAGTATTAATTTGCTTAAAAAAACCAACTCGAATCGTGTTCAAGGTTTTTTCTTAACATTTTAAAACAGTCTGAAAATTTCTGTTCCGGTTTAGAGTTCCATGCTTTCATGGATTCGGCTTTATTTTCGCGTTTGAGTCGAAATATTCTCCAAAGAGTATTTATTGGAATTCAACGAATTCTAAATCAAAAAATTAATTTTAATTTGTAACGTGATTTGTTCTTTCTTACTAAGTAAAATATTTTTAATGAAAAACTCTTTATATAAAAATATTTATTATTAAAATTTCAAAATATTAATTTTTTGGGAATTATTGATTGGAATTTGTAACGAGCTTTTTTCCAAATTAATATTTTTTGTTTGAAATATTCGAATTTTCTAGCAACCAAAAAAGTTATAAAGCTTGAATGAAGTAAACTGGCTTCATTATTAATAATTATTTTTATTATCTTAACGTGTTTCAAGTTGATTGCAATTTGTTTTGGTTGATATTTAATAAATAAATTATTATTTCTAAATTTTTCCAATACTTCCCTGTCCATCGGATACCGTTCATAAGGTCTTAAGAGTACAGGAAAGATTTGAAAACAAAAAACTCTATTTTTAGCAACTCTCTAATTTACATTTTTTATAATTTTCTTACAACTTTTTATAATTTTCTTTTGCTGTTTTTTTAGTTCCTCGTTTGCTGGTTCGCCATCATCGCCTGCTCCATGGCTAAGCCCGCTGTTGTTGCTGCTCCCTTGGCTTACCCATCCTACTCTGCTTACTCGCCTTACACTGCTGCTTACAGTGCTCCCGTAGCTGCTACTACTTATGGTGCTTATCCCTATACTGCTGGTTACTCCGCGTATCCTTATGCTACTGCCTTTGTACGTTAATTCCTATTTGCAGGCATGTAATGGCTGGTTAATTGACTTGTGCATCAACTAAATGAATAAATGATTCGAAAAATAATTATCAAAAATCTATTTTTGTTATTGGCTCTTAATAATTTTTAAGTGGAATTCTTTTGAGTTCAATTTTTATGTTTTTTATTTTAATTTTTACACTCAAAATAAAATTTTTATTAACAAAAAAATCACTGAATTTATATCTTCAGTCCTATACATCCTGTGGTTGTCCTTAGAGTGCTCTTTCAGTTTGTGATTATATTAAGACAAAGAAAATTTTCGAGAATGACTCATGGAAACGCGCATAAAATAACTTCAGTTTGAGTAGTCAGCCTAGCACGCATAAAATCTTTATTGTTCTTTGAATGTATACCAGGTGGTCCATTATTTACAGAACACGATATTATTCATGTGACGGCGTTAAATCGCAGCTGTTTAAGTCTGAAAAGAGATAGTGGCATTTCCATTCCTAGTTTTAGAACAGACGTACTGGACACCTTGAGGGCGCTGGTGTGATGGGATATTATTTGACAATGTACTAATTTTTGCCTTCAAAGTTTGTTGCTGTTAGAGGTTGAATGATGTGAAGAATTTGCTTAAAAAACCACGTTATTGTTGAATCAAAAGCGCAACACTATAGTTGATTATATTTTCCACCTCACAAAAAATGGTTAGCTGTGAAACGATAAAGGAAAGCGAAATAATTATTGTATTTCAGAAAGCGCAATATAGTTTGTTTCTTTCCTCATTTGGTACACTTCGAATTCTTTGGATTTCTAGAGCTCCAGCGATCACATCAGTATACATCCAGTACAATATTAATATTTCGGAAAAAGGAACTCAATTGGAGTATCCAGCAGCTCTGACGCTGCCAATTGACATCACCGTTTTCTCGATGATTTTTTTCTTAAATTAATATTCCGATAAGGAATTTGCAATATTTCTTAACATTGTTCAAGCGTAGAGAGAACAATTTTAAACCGCGCAGTTTCAAAATCAAATATATGATACGTGTATGTATCGCAAAAAAAATGTAACAACCCAAATTGAAAATAACACTGGACAATCTTTCACTATAACAAATTACACAAAATGTTTTCATGAACAGTTTCATTGCAAACAAATACAAAAAATGATTTCTTTATTTTTTTGCCAAGTTATTTTAGATATTTTTGTTTATTTCCAATAAGCTAATAAAAAACTTTTTTTACATCTTTTTACCAACGTTTCGTAAATTTTTTGTTGAAATCTTCAGAGGTTTTTTTTTGTAATTATTTAGTAATTTATCACATTAAATTCTTTTTAAATGATTGTACGTACAGCTTACAAAAAAAAACTTTTAACATAAAATTAAACACACAACTTAATATAATATCACAGTGGTTTCATTTGTTTTATTTAATCACAACTCTGTAACAGAGTTACAATAATTTAAATAGAATTTAATATGATAAATTACTAAATAATTAAAAAAAAACACCTGAAGATGTCGAAAAAATAAATTGACGAAACGTTGGGAGAAAGATGTAAAGAAAAGTTTTTTATTTACATGAAAATAATAGGCCCAATTAGCTTATTGGAAATAAACAAAAATATACGAAAAAAAATTATTCAAATATATAGGTCATCCAATCTCTGACGAAAAAGTTTGACAGTCTACTACCGAATACTTTTTTTTTTGTCGGTAAAGTTTCATGGCCAAAATTTTTGTAGAACAAATTCCAGTTATGTGGGGGAGTTACAGGGTTAATATGCTCCACAAAAATATTGTTCTTAATATTTTCTATAAAGTTGCTGAACATACGCTACACCTCAGATGTAAAAAACACGTGTATTTTTTTATCAGTCGTTAAGCAGCTCTGGGCTGAAGAACAGCTCTCGCGTCATAGTAGTTATTTCTTAAGTGCGGTCAGGCTTGCGTATGTTGTTTGGCCTTCGAGAGTTTTTCGTCTCGCTCGCAGTGGTTGACTGTTTTGCCACGGATAACCGAATTGTCATGCGGTTCTTTTGTGGAATTTCGTTGACAACCACTTTGCTACTTTCTATGTGAAGGTATAGGTCATGTATAGTCAGTCACAAACATTTTTTAAAATACTATTTATAACATCATGGACATATGGTCTAGTTACTGGTGCCATTTTTGTGCAAGTATATTCTGCAAATTTACTTTGTAGAATATGTACGAATAAATATGTGTCCAGTTTTTTTATCTTTTCTACCAGAACCGCATAAAATAGGAAAAAATACAAAATTGTAGTACAGTGTAACTACTTTCTTTGCTTGGCGGACTAAGGCAGAGCTTTCATACTACAAGACAGACACCAATGCAATGGAATATGTATTTTCCTTCCAATTATGTATCAAATTTGGAAAAGCATTTGTTGAACTTTACGCTGTTTAAATTCAATACTACATATTCATCGCAACATTATTTTTGCGAAAGTATTTGATTCAAATGAAATCATAAATACATACAAGACATCTTTTACCGATCTCTAGAAATTAAGCATAAACAATTTTTTCAGGCACTAAAGAATACTTTTCAAAGCAGAACTTTACGGCTTTGGGAGCCTAAAGCGTAACACAGATGAACTGTATTAAATACAGGAAATGCTTTAAAGATATTTTTTGCTAGAGTTAAAAGAGTTTAGGCACAGAAAATATTGAACTAAGTTTTGTGATTTCACAAAATTTCTTTACCTTTAAGGCGAAAGGATTGATCCATAAAAAAAATTATTAAAAACTTTACCGAAAATCGAATTAGATATTAATAAATTTCGCAATTGAATCAATTGCACGAGTGATAAAAAATTTAATCAAATATACAATTGTCATCGCAGGTCGAATTACAACCACAAACATATTTGAAAATGCTGCTTTCATCATTGAGATCAGATGTTAATTTTTCTGTGCAGTGTAAACCAAAAAGTCAATTATTCACGAAATAAAAGTAAATTAAAATATTTGTTTTAATGAAGATTTTTCTTATTTAATAATCAACTCCTTAATTTTATTTGATCGATATAATCTTCTTTGTAATTCGTTTATCTTATTCAATTTACTTCCTCTTCAATGCAGGCACAACAGCTGGAGAAGCTACCACACGAGCAGCTGGGGCAGCTACGAAACGATTAGCTGGCGCCACAAAGGGAGCCGAGTGGTAAAAAGCTGGAGCAGCAGCAACTACAGGGGCGGCAGCATATGCGGCTGGAAAGGCGGCAGTGTGGGCAACTGTGTAGGCATTGTAGGTGCTAGCGAAGGGTGAAACATAACCAGCAGTATAGGCAGGGGCCACAGCGGAAACACCGGCAGCGTAAGCAGCAGGAACATATGCAGCATAATTAGCAGGAACACCGGCAGCATAACTGGCAGGAACACCGGTAGTATAACCGCTATAGACAAAAGGCCCAGCGGCCAAAAGACTGGGTTTGGCGGCACCAAAAGCAACGGCAAACAAAGCCAAAAAGGAAACCGAAAATAATTTGAACATCTTCACTGAAGGCACTTTAAGCGTTATTCTTTAGCAATTGTTAACAAAGTTATGACACTGAGTTGTCAAAAAACCTTGACTTTTATACCAAAATTTTTATTTACTATTTTTTTTTATTTGTTTTGGCAAAATAAACAAACAAGGATATTCTAAATGGAATTCTAAATATTTGAGCTATAAAGATGTTCATTAGCATGATTAACTATTATTATTATTATGGTTATTATTTGTGTTATGTAAGGTATTTGTGTCGTCAATATTTTTAAAGATTGGTATTTAAGAATTCCTCTAGCGTAGAGTCTTGTAGAAGAGTATCAACAATTTAGCACGTAGCGTTTTATTTTGTACACTTGTTTTTACTATTCTTTTATTTTATTTCTTTTTGTCACACAGTTGTTTAAAGAAAACGAAAGCTATTTTTTTACTACGCATGTTGACTGTACAAATTAACTAGAGACGAGATCGTGTATAACTTTTTACTAACGACCGATCATGTGGCATAAGCTTGATCGCTCATGAAGGAAATATTTTCTGCTCGTGCGTACACTAGGCTCCGCTGACAATATAATTTTGTGATTAGGAAAGTAAGCAGGGCCACGCCTTTGCTAATGCCGTTTTCTTTTCTACAAAAATTTAATATTTCTTTCACTTTTTATTCAAAAAATTGCTATTCGCAGTTTTCTTAAGACAAAATTTTTGCCTCGTAAGTTTTGATACAATAATTTCTAATAAGCTCATTATTTAAAAAAATCATTACTTTGCAATGAAAGGTCAAAAAATGGTGAATTTTTTTAGAGAAGAAAACGGCATAAGTAAACTTTTTTAAATTACTTCTACTAAACCGTTTCTTCTGAAACTCTGCGCATCTTTTTCTATGGCCATAAAACATCATGATAAGAAAAGTGAGCAGTGAGTGACACGCTCACACAATGAAAATATTATTTTTTTCAACTTATTTTCAATGGTTGACTGTTAGTCAAAATTTTATTTATTTATTTATTTCTTTTTTAAATTTATTAATCGAGATTGCCTCGATATTTTCTTTCAAAGATTTTCAAAAACTTTTGTTTGTATATAGACTAGTTAAAAAACCCCTCAACAAACAAACGTTTTATTTATTTATTTAATACATTTATTTATTGATTAGAAAAGTGGGAAACGCTACGCTCATAAAAAGTAAATATTAGTTTTCTAGTACTTCTTTCAACTAAACCGATTTATATAAAACTTTGCACAGTACAATTAATTAATTAGAGATAATAAATAAAAATATATAGAAGCTAAAAAAATAGCACAGCCCAAAAATTATAAAATAAATAACTTGTCTTGTAAAACTCAAAATTTCTGAATAAGTATAAAAATTAACCCTTAAAAACTTGTGAGTTTTTACTGATTTCTGGCGTTCAAGTTGCATTTTAAGCCATGGTGTCTTTGAAAGAATATAAAAAAAATGTTATGAACAATATTTTTGTAGGACATTTCAGCCCGCTATATCGCTAGTTTTCAATAAAGTGACAAAAAAGACACATACAAAGAAGACTTGAAGGTTTAAAATATTTCACAAAAATGTTGCTCGCAGGGTTTTACATTAATCTGCTGAGCAAAATACTAAAATGTAAGGATTATAAAGTTTCATCTGTCGCATGACTACCACAGTGTGCAAAAAGTCTGTGAGCTTTAATTCCCCCATAAAATGAAATTTAGACGTAAAGTTTTTAAAACGTAAATTTTTGTCTCATGTCCAATTCTTTCTAACTTAAAACGTTACGAACATTGGCCAAAAAATAATAATCACTTTGGATTAAAAACTACTAAGTCGATATACGTATTTGTTTGTGTCCCCTCTACCAGAATCAGTTGTTGGAAGTAGTTAAGCGGTCGTGAGTAAATTTTCAATAACGCTCATGCACACTCATGGTAACATTTTTTTCCTTACGCACGACCTTATATATGTAGTTCACGTTCATACATGCTCACGTGAGTCGACAAATAGTTAATCATAATCACTCAAAATAACGCTCAAAAAAATCTTACGAAAAAAAACTGTGATATAATTTAAAAAAGTTCAAAAATTATATGAAACAATTACATAAAAATCATCAAATAATCGCGCTAAAAATCTGCTCATGCACGCTAACTCACGTTCAAGTTTTTTATACCCAGGTAAAATCACGCTCAGCTGATGAAACAAAAAACTGCCCTGCCCACTTCCAGTTAGAAGTATGTTATTAACAAAAATAAAAATTATTTTGTTGCACAGTGTTAGTGAACAAAATTTTCATAAAATTTTATGAAATATTTTTTTATACGAATTTCATTAGAAGATCCTTAAACTCAATTATTGTTGCGGTATATCATATATACTTGCTCAACTACATCCAGCTCACTTATATCTAAGCTATCTGAGCTTTCCCCGTCAAAAGCATTTGGGTTACGCTCGTAACCCGTCAGGTGTAACTACATCAGGGGATCATTTAAATGTGTTCATATTTTAATTGAGTGGTTTTATTATTATGAAAAGGATATAGGCACCACGACCCAAAGGATCTTTTGTGCAGCCCGAGTGTTCACTAAAGTAGATTAATGCTACGAATAAAGCCAATTACCCCACATGGTGAGATAATGTACATTTCACTTGGAGTCATAAAGATCCCTCCAAAGAAATTCATTCTGCGCGCCGCCACTGCCGGACTGTCACAGAGAATGTGCTCTGGCATTTCTTCTTGCGTTTCGCAGAGTCTGCATAGTTTAGTCTCAGAATTGCCAACGATAAACTGGTGTTGTCTGAGACTGCAGTGTCCAGTAAACCATCCCCTTAGTAATCTAAGGTCATTTTAGTCCATTAGCAGTAATTTTTGGGATTAGTTTTGAGATAACCTAATTAAACGTTTTGCTTGTCTGAGACCGTGAAGGACTTCCCAGTGGCGATTAAATTCCATCCGAGCCCAAGAGTTATTCTGTTCCTTGACATATCCTCTTCAGATGCCAAAGAAGGGTTCCGCCAATTTGATTTAGTTCACAGTCCATAACAACGCCCGACCTGATCTCATAAGAGATTATGGATTTGAGCGCTGCCTAACTATCTGACATCAAGTAGATTCGGATACCCTTACATTTTCTCTTCAAGCATTCTCTAGCACAAATGAAAATGGCATAGACTTCCGCCTGGAAGCCCGTAAGGAATTTACCAATGGGAATGGCCCTGTGGAAGTAAGGGCCATATATGCAAGCCCTCCGTATCACCCTTTTCCTGTTTGTGGAGCCATCAGTGAACCAGATCTGGTCGGCATCTTCGTGCTATGGAGGGTGGTTCAGCCATTGGCTCCTTTCAGTAATTAGAACTTCAAAGTTTTTGTTCAGAACTAATGTCCTAGAATGACTATGTGTCCAACGAGATCTCCAGCTTTTGAGTGGTTAATCACGAACATTTAAAAATATTTACCAGTTTTCATTAAAATATTGGCAAAAAAAGGAATTTACAAAAAAAAATCGTTACGGGAGTTATGCAAATAATCGACCTAAATTATTCGAATAATCGACGTAAATTATTCGAATAAACCTTAATTTGAAATTTGTATTTTTTATTTGATTGTGCAATATTCGACTTTAGTTTTTCGATTGGTGGTGTGCAAACATTATTCGAATAAAGATCCTGATACATATTTCCCTATTTATTTAATGCACAGTATGTTTACTTTCAATTCAAACACTATAAGTATAAAATATCTTCATATGATATAAATAAAAAAATGACAATGTTTTCTGTTTTAAGTATTAAATTTACTTTTTACTATAAAAAAATTTAATTGTTTTTATTTTATTTTATTTGAGTTCTTCAATAATATATTTTATTTCAGTGAAAAGAATGGAACAAACTCAATTGAAATTTTGTATGCCAAACAAGTTTTTGCATTTTAATATAATTTCATTTAAACTGCATCAAATACAAACACTAGCACTTCTACACACGCAAATACTCGTATACAAATTGGAAAATCTATGACGTCAGTTACAAATTGAAAATGAAAATATATATATATATATATATATATTTTTTATACACTCGTATCTGTGGTTATAACAATTGAAATGAAATAAAAATTAAAATTATAAAAAAACTGATGAAATAATCTATATATCAAATACTCTTTAAAACTATTAAAATTAAATTTAAGTTTTAGTCAATGTGATTTTTAAACACAAATAGGCAGACTTAATGTCGCATTTAATGTAGGGCACACCTTGTATGGGATAGAATGTTATAATTACGTGATGTGTATTAAAAAATTCATACAACTGAATGACCTTAAACTAGATAAATCAAATTCTATATCAATATACTTTTTTTTCTGCTAATTGTTACAATTATTAGCAAGCGCAACATACGAAGGCTGTCCAAAAATTAATGATCATATTTTACAGAGAATTTTGAACATGGCAATTATATTCTGTAACTGTTTGGTTTCATTTAATGTTATTGAATTAGCTTTGGCTTTGTTAAATCAAATTATTAATTTAAATATATCTTACATAAAAAGGATACAGGAAAAGCTAATCAACACTATAGCAGAACATAACAATCAGTAGTGATCAGCTAGCTGTTCTCTCTGAATCTAATGTTCGGGTTACGCATAAGAAAGGAAAAAACCAAAAATTTTATAAAGAAGGAAAGGAATTTCGCCCTAAACGATATTGTTAACGTAACGTAAATGATGAAGTAAATAATTCATGGTTGAGGCAGTCATTATCTAGGTCCCGTTTACGCACGTCAACTATTGGAGAAATATGGTTAACATCCAAGCCTGTGTATTATCCTCCGTTAGAATTTGAGAAGCATTTGGCGACGAAAACCCAATTTGGGGAATAGTTGGAATAGACACGCCTTCAGAAGTTTCATTAAAAGGCAAAGAAAGATGTTGGGCGCCTGCGAATTTATCCAAATTTGTAAAATTAAGAAACAATTCACGAAACTTTTTTAAACTGATAAAAAGTCGTTATTTAGTTTGGTTAAACTCATCTTTAAAACTTAAAAAAAAATTATAGAATTCCACATTAATAATTTTAAAGCGGGGACAACACCGTTGTAATGATTTTGCCGGATTCCCAAGAGCATCAGCATCCCGGGCTTTAAGTCCACAACATTTTACGTGATAGCTTCCGAGGCACTACCAGCAATATACCATGCGATCATTGCTGATGAGACTACAATTTACATTCAAACAAGCCATAATTAGTTATAATTAATTTGATGTTTTTTATATCAACTGTCTTAAGCTTTAATGTGAAACAGATTTCTCTGTATGAATATTAATGCAATTTTAGAAGAAAATTGAACAAAACCTGATATATGTGAAAACCTGATATATATGATTGATTTGTAACCAAATCATGTTATTAACAAAGCAATTGCGTTGTATGAATCATTGTTGCAGCGAAAGTTGATACTCGATTGTGAGTAAACCTGAAATAATTATTGTATTTTAAATATTTACCAAGTGAGATTTACAGCATACTTTACTTGCAAGGATTTTAAACATATTTTGTTTACAAGTTAACAAAATTATTTTCGTGTATTAATAAAATTTTTGTAACCACATTGCAGCTGTTGTGGATGGTGATTATTAAATGTTAAAATGTAAAAAAGAAGTTGTTTATGTTTTACAGAACCAACATTATGCCCATTCCCCATTATTCCGCTAAAAAAGAATATCTTGCCTGCTCGCTGTCGGCAATTGTTTACTATTATTAACAGCCACTTACTGTTTTCTCTGAGACCGAGAAAATAGCATGAGGATGTTCAAAGTAGTCAACGGTTGTCGAAAACGAGTGAAATAGAGCTTATTTTGTTGCTATTGACGAAGTTACGGAATATGGTGGATTAATTGCTACAATCGAACGATGTGTACGACAAGCACAATATTCTTCCAACCAGCACTAACATTCACTTGGAAAGTGTAAAAAATAAACATATGAACGCTTCGAAATTATGTGAATGCTCAATTCTACTGCAGTTCAAACCGTAACTCTTGCGAAATAAATCTATATAATTAATAGGCCGCACCGTTTTATGTAATGCAGTTTACGCTCACATTATACAGCGAATTTCAACAAAACTTGCACCCTTTTAAAGGTATTTGCTTGCAGATGTACACACTCTAAATTTGATTAAGATCGGTTCATTGTCTTGGGAGCTAAAGGCATTAAAAGATGATACTATTATATGTTTACTTCTTATACATGCATGTACGAGTATAAGCTCCAAGGTGAAAAATAAACGAATCATGCACGTCTGTTTGACCAATTTATACTTGCCAATAAATTTAAAAAACAATGAGACAGAGCTTTTCTCTTCGTTGGATTTGAGGAGTTGCGGGAAAAGCGTAGTAAACAAAAGAAAGTTCATTAATTTCAAGTTGTTTGTTTTAGTATTTTATCGTATGTAAAAAGTGTTTCAATTTTAATTAGTGCATTGCAGATTGCGTCTAATTACTCTCAGCAATCGGTGGGCACCCCGTAGACTAGTAGATAGCGTACTAGACTATTACTCAAGGGGTCGCAGGTTCGATTCCTGCATTGACCCTGGGTGTTTTTACCAGACAAATCAAAATGGCTTTGCGGTTTGGGTTTGTTCTTTAAAAAATAAAAAAATACAGGTAACTTCTACACTGAAAAGAAAAAAAATAACTCTTTAATTCGTAAATG
Source organism: Gymnocheta viridis (assembly GCA_956483585.1). Taxonomy (NCBI): domain Eukaryota; kingdom Metazoa; phylum Arthropoda; class Insecta; order Diptera; family Tachinidae; genus Gymnocheta; species Gymnocheta viridis. The sequence goes on from OY101442.1 coordinate 111,930,651, forward strand.
AAGCTGGGGAGGTGTTTTAACAATTCGGTAAATAAGAAATTTCTTTAAAAAAAATACAGAAAGTTTGATTCAAGTAAGCGCTTGTCAGGCGCTTGAGCTAAAAAAAAAAATATTACCCCAAGACACCAGTCATCCAATCTAAATCCGTCGAAGTAAGAATTTTCGGACTTCAAATCAAGCAAGTCTTGCTTATATTTATTGAATCCTGAAACCGAACTGCTTTATCATTTTTATTTCATACTTAAAATCTATTTTTGCTAATTGTTTATTTTTTAATTTAATTTCTTTTATTAATGTTGGTTGCGAGTATCGCACCTTTGTTACTAAAGGCCGTCATACGTCGCTTTTTTTCAACTGACAACTAAGTTGATATACAGGTTTACTTATGTGCTTTGTCCCATTCCGTACGTCTCCATCAACGCAAAGTACTGAAGTTGGCCAACTTTTAACGTACGTTGAGTACTTTGACAACTGTCAGTTTTTTTTACTTCGTTTTTATTGAGCTTTTTCAGTTGTGTGGTGACAAAACTAAACTGAATAGAATTAAATAAAAATTACAATTAAAAGATACTCCAGAATATCATCGGATTCCTTTGAAACTGTTAACTTTAATCAAATCTAGACTTAAGACTTCACGCATGTTTGAAAGCCATTTACAATTTACATTACTTTTCGAGTAGCTGGGATACTAATGGGAGGGAATACTATTTTCGTACTTGATTTAGGAATTGTACATATTCTTATTTCAAGAAATTTCAAGGGGCAAATTACAGCGTTCGATATCGAACGAAATTTCCATACAAATACAATAAAATTTTTATGGGTTGTTGTTCGATTTCGAATGCCGTAATTTACCCCCAGGATTGATTTTCCTAAGTAGTCCTCGTCAACTGAACATTACATTACATTTTACATTTTTGAGCAGAGCTCGTACTAAAAGCAAGAAGAAATACACTTCAATTTCGAACGCACTAATTTTTTCTGTGCAAGCTACTGATTTATGCCTTATGCTTCTACAAGAAATATCTAGTAATTTCGGGTTCGCCCTCGTAAACATAAATATGTTTTCAATTTAGTAACCACTCTGCTACTGAAGCAGAATATAATGATAATAATATAATAATATAAATTAAGTCATTGGCATTAATGAAAATATTTAGTGCAACAACTCTAATTATGGTTGGTTGACATTCACAAATTTTAATTTCGTTTTATTTAACAATTAATTCTATAAACAGCAGACAGAGAATACAAATGATAAATGAGCAAAGTTATAAACACTAAATTAAACTTGTTGTATTATATTAAGATACTTTTGCAAAATATAATCTTCATTCGATATTTTTGAAGCATTAATATTTCGGTTTAGCCACATAATTCCCTGATCTGTTACACAGAAGGAGGAACAAGGCGTGACGAGAAAGCAGTTGTATTTATAAATTATTGAAAACAAAATTTTCTAAAACAAATGTAATGTCTAGCTTGGTGTAGCTTTAGGCGATTGTTCGGCTCATCAAACTGTATTAAAGAATTTAATAATAATTGAATCAGATTTTAGCATTTTTCTCAATAACCTTTAATTTACAACTTTTCTCAGTGTATTGAGTTTCATTCATTTGAAAAATATATTTAATTATTTTGATTTTATCTATTATAGCTAACATACAATTTTTAATTTTCCAGCGATTGTAGATTAGCAAAGTGACTGCTTTAATTATAATTCTTAATAATCTTTGCTTAAAATCTACTTTATATTCTGTAGAATCTCGGCATAAAACTTTAAAAGATTTTAATAATTATGACCAATTTTATCACTGATATTTATTTACGACCATAATTTTCTTACGCTTTTAAAGTTGCTTTCATTATTTTTTTTTTCTCAAAAATTCTAATCATTGTGCTTTGACATTTAGTAGGCCTACAATTTATAATAATCGTTATGTATTTTTTAACATGAACATTGAACAGATTTATTACTTTTAAACACAATAATTTATCAAGTTTGAACAAAAAGTTATTAACTTAATTTCAACACTTGCCTGTGTCTATCTTGAGTCTGTGCTTGAGTTTGAGTTTGATTTTGTATTTACTTTTACTGCTAAGCGGCCGAGTACTCTGGCAATTGCAGCATAAAAAGGGTGGAGTAATTTAATAATGTGATATTGTGGCATGAACAGAATACACCTATAATGTTGCTACACAAAGTTAATGTTGTTAACAATTAATCTTATTTGATTTTGGGCAAAAATCAGCAGAATATTAATATTACTTTTGTAAACTGGTGGTTTTTACATAGTTTTGCTATTGATTGATTTGTAGAAAACAGCAGATAGTTTTGTTTTATTGGTGCATTGGTGGCATGCAAGAAGTAAAAAAAATATTTACAGTGGTTTTCCGATTGTCAGGCCTGTTCGTTAAAGCGAATTGTTCGTTATAGCCAGTACTAAATTAAAAATTCTAACCGCGCAATAGATAAAAAAGGACCACGAGGGGTATGGAAAACGAAGGGTTTCATTGTCTTTATCTGCGTATTGAAAAAGAAAAACCATCAGAATTGCTTCTAATTCTGTCTTATCCTTGTCAATAATAAGAACACAAGCTGCAGTGCAAGCGAGCAAGTCATCAGTACGCAGAGTAATTAAGATCTGTGAGTATCTTAAGTACCTGAAATTACACAAAACTGCCGCCAATTAGTGCTCCTCGTAAGGAAAAGCGGCTTCAATTCGCAAGAGTCTAAATGGTATGGGATGTGCAGCAAAGAGGTCGTGTAAATGACTGGAGAACCGTTGTATTTACGGAATAGAAGAAGTTTAATCTGGATGGGCCTGATGGCTACAACTATTATTTCCATGATCTGCGCAAAGAAAAGCGATTTTTGAACCGACATCACAGCCGAGAGGGCGGCGTTATGGTGTGGGGTGCTTTGCGTACTCGTATTATGGCACCATCGATCCTAAATTTCAAAGTGCAAAAATGACTGGTGCAAGCTATAAAACATTATTGGAATCGGCTTTCCCGAAGTTCAGTGAACTATTTGGTCCCATATCTTGGATACAGCAACAGGTTAATACCGCTATACACAACGCCGGAGAAGTAAAGGAGTTCATTGCAAGCCAAAATGTTAATATTCGCCAGATCTAAACATTATCGAAAATGTCTGGAGTTGGTAATCTCGTAAGGTCTATGAAGGAGGTAGACAATTTGATGACAAGCAATCAAATTTCGTTGGATTACATAAATTATTTTTCTCTGTCAATGAAACCCCTTATATTTCAAGTTATTAAAAAAAGGTACCCATTACCAGTAGTTCTTAAATAAAGTAAAATTATTTAAAAAAGACAAGAAAAACTGTTTTTCATTAAAATTAGTTAAAGTGCCTTTATTCAAATGAACCAAAAATAAATAGCACATTTTCGCACTTTTTTTATAAATTGCTCAAAAAAAAGTTCTCTAGTTAAGCAACCACTATTGTCATGTTTTTGTTTTAAATCTCAAGATGTCTAGTTTCCATTTCAATTTCGAAATTCTGCAATCGGTTGAAAATTGCAAAAGACAGCCTGCTGAATATGGAATTTTTAGTGCCTTTAAATAAGTGAACCTGAGTGTAACTATAAATATGTAGTGTTTTTTTTTAATATTTTATATAATTATAGTAATTTAAAATGAAAATTTCTTTTAAAATATATATAAAAATTCATAAAAACAGCGTAACAGAAAAATAATTTATTTTGAAAATTGGATGAACTCAGTTTGCTTATTGGAATGGAAATCTTTTTTTAATGACATCTTTTTACAGCTCTCTCAAAATCATTAAACTTGTGCTACCAAAATTGTTTTCCTGAGCCCAGAATATTGATTATAAAAATTTAATAAGTCTGCTTAAGCGAGGAAATCGACTACCATCAAGATCATTCAACGACGATGCACACCAGTGAACGACAAAGGCATACAATTTTCAATACATAGCACATGTCAATATTCAAAAGTGTAGGATAATTAAAATAAAGGGGTACAAACAAATACGTTTACAGAAAGCAATGACTACAAATGGGTTACAATATAAATAAGTGCGCATATCGATAGGTGTAGCATAAATAAATAGAAAATGCTTTTTGTATTGCTAGGAATACGTACAAATATAGATACGTATCGATGGTTATCCATAAATATGACTATAAGAGACAATGTTGTAGCGTTTGAAAAAAATAGTTTGGAGAACTATATCAAAAAATTGCACTTATTTATTTAGTATTAACTTTTTGAGTAAAAATAATTTTTGCATAAAAATTATGTCAATAAAATTCATGCATATTGGATCAATATTCTTGTTTTATTTTGGACTCTAGAATATAAGTTTCATCAAGCTAATCAACATTTTCGTTTTGTTCATCGTTTTGTTTTACATTTGTTCGTTAAACCGAGTATAAAACAAAATTTTTATTCGTAATAAAAGGTAATCACTTAGTAGAAATACAAATTTGGATGTTCGCTAAATGCGATGTTCATTAAATCGAATGTTCGTTAAAATCGGAAAACTACTGTTTATCGTCATTTGATTTCTAAAAAGCCCTAAGTTCAAAATCGACTTCTGAATTGATTACGATGCACAATTTCAAAATACACGGTCCTGAAAAATTTGACATTTAAAATTTTTACTAATTCTGTAATAAGAAATAAGCGTAAATTAAAAAAAAAAATTAAAACTTTTTAGTTTAGTTTTTCATATTAAATTTCTGATTCTTATTAAACTTTGCCTTCTATGACAATAAGGCCCTTATTCGGAGTTGCATTGGAAATCATATTCGTATTATGAGTTGGCAGGTTCGCAAGGTCGCGAAAATTTCATGTTGTGTACAAAACTTCTTTAAAACGAAAATATTCGGTCACTTTTTTATGTTTGGGTCAATCAAGTAGTAATTCTAAACAATTTTTGTTAATTTAATGCAGGATGATGGAAGATGCTTTTAATAAAAAATGTGATTTTGTTTGTTGCAGTTCAGCCATTGTATAGTAGAATTTTATCCACTTTTGGCAATTGTAGTTTTCCAGAATATCTAGAACATCTGATAGCATAGCAGACACCGGAAGCTGAGCAAGACCAGGCGTATTTGCATACCGAATGCCCATTATTAAAATTAAAATTTAATTATTAAAATACATATGACCTATTTGCATTGCTGCAGCATTTCATTTGCAGTGGGCATCTAGTCCATAAACAAAGTATTTAAGTTTACTATTTCTATAATAGGTGCTGTTCAGAATTCGTGAGATTTTTTTTCTGAACTTTTTTGGCCAAAAATCAAATGCAAGCAGGCTGAGTAATGGCCAAAATTAAGCATTCAGCGCTTAAAAACTCCGTTCTTGTCGCGAGTGTACTGTACTTGATTTACTTGCGACCTACTGTAGGGCATAGGGAACCTAACAAAAAATAAAATTTGTTTTCAAGCCAAGCATATTACAAACTAATAATTATTAATGCTTTAATGACAAGTTTCGATAACAACTCAAAACTAAAAAAAAATCGTGAGATACAATTTAAAAAAATACATAAAATTATACAAAGAAAATTAATAAACATAATTAAATAACAGCATGTTGTATTTTAGGATTTCATTCAAATGCCAAAACACTCAACATATTTAAACAAATTGATTTTTTATTTTCTTAGAAATTTAATTTTCTAATGTTTTTGCAAAGGAGACAAGAGGGAAAAAACTAGAAAATTTAATTATTAAAATTATTCCAGGTGTTTGGGTTGAAAATATCGATTGAGGAGGGTGCTGTTATGAAATTAAACAGTTTTTTTTATTTTATCGATTTATATAGCAAGTGTTACGCAGAAAAACAAATATAATAAATGTTCATAAACATTTGCAAATGTATTTAATTAATTTAAAATAAAAATGATTTTTTCTTGTTTCAATTAGCAAAATTGATAATATCGCTTAAAAACTTCAGATGCACACTCACCAGCAAAAACTATTGAATCTTAAACACGATATCGGTTTTTGTGACTCAAACTCATGCAAGCTCACGTAAATGAAGTAATATCTTACTCACGATCACGCATCATTATTTACGATCACGTCTTAAGGCCGTGATTCACTATAAGGACTCTGTCCTTAACAAAAAATGATCCAGAGGTAATAAATCACACCATCTGGCTGACCACTTAACAGCTGATTTTTGGGAAATTATGCGATCGGGAAATTTTGTTTGCAATAAATTGATCGTTTCGTGTGTGACATGTCGTCGTCCCAAAGTTATCTTCACGTATCTCCAAAAAATTATCCTTTGTGAAGTTGAGTTTGAAGTTTCAATATTCAATATATAAAAAAAAATTATTACATGATCCGAATTCGCGCTACTTCCAGAACAAAAGTTCAGAGGGCAAACTACGGCATTCGATATCGAACGATATTTCCACACAAATTCAAAAAAATTTTGTATGGGATTTCGTTCGATATCGAATGCCGTAATTTGCTCTCACGATCTTAAAACCCGTTTACACACGCCAGGTTTGACTCGTCAAGTCTTGAGTTTTTAGGAGAAGCGGTCTTGTCTCATGTTTTTGATTTTGTGATAGACGTGAAGATAACTTGGGGACGACGATGTGGCACCGTCCTGTTGAAACCACATGTCAGTGATATCTACGTCATCAATAATAGGCCAAAATGGAGTTGTTAACATCTCGCGATAGCGTGATCCATTGACCATTACCGCATTTCCAGTATCATCTTCGAAAAAAAACGGCCCTATCACGCTTCCAGACCACATAGCGCACCATACAGTGACACGTTGAGCATACAAAGGCTTCTCAATAATCGCTCTAGGATTTTCAGAAGCCCAATTTTGCGGCAATTTTGCTTGTTGAAAAAGTTATTTTTTCAGAAAAACCGGCGGATGAATGAATGAATGGAGCGAATGGTCGGTCGGCTTAAATTCTTACACCAGTGGAACCTTGGAAGGCTTCAAAGCCAAATCCTTTCGTAAAATTTCCCATGTGGTGGTTTTGGATAACCCCAATTGTTGAGAAGGTCGAGGGATTGAAAAAATTTGGATCTTCTTCAAAGCTGCGGCTCACGGCTGCGATGTTTTCAGTTGAACGACCCGGTCGAATATGCATTCGTTTTGGCACATTTTGTATCGACCCTGTCGACTCAAATTTAATGACGAAATTCTTAATAACGGTCTCAGAACGACGATTATGTTGTAATAATTGCTAATGCATCTACTACGAATACGTTAAAATACTAAATGTCAAAACTTTCATGTTGTTGCTGTTGCCACAAAGTTGCACAAACAAAGTTCTTGTTGAAAAAACCCTTTATTTTACCAGAAAAAAAAAAGCTTTCATACTCTGAGTCGTTATTTTGTATACGCAAAGTTGCTGAAGCTCTGGGAGGTATGCATGTTTAATACTCTTAAGTGAGAATTAAGTTCGTTATTTGTGATATTCTAACAATTTAATTTTATAGTTCTTATTTGTTGAGGGTTGAGCATATCTATCTGTCTGCATTCTATTAATAATTTAAAAAAACTTTTATTTTATAGGCGCTAGACTAGAATAACTCAGACCATAAAAAATTAAAGCTATTTGATATTATCAATTAAAAGCAGACATACATACATATATAGAATTAAGTTCTTAAAAAACTCTCGAGCCCGTTTTATTAAGTCCTTTTTGTTGTTGTTTTTTTTAGGTAGAATGCGGATTCTAATTGACTTTCGAGCAATATTTAAGTCTGGGACTTGCCTAATTATTTGCAAATTTTCTGTTAATTGAATAGCATAAAGACTAAAGTTCAGAAAGTTTTTCTTTTTAATTTTATCTGCACTTTAACATACTCTAACAGTTTTTTGCACACTTTTTGATTGAAAAGGACTCTGAGAGTATTTAGAAATAACCTATTATTTAGCATTTTTTAAATTTATTTTTCTTAAGATGAACATTAGAGATCGTATTCTGCCGACACCTGATCTTGATGCTTTGCTGCAATCTTAACATCTTTTTTTTTCAATTTAGTTTTAAGTGCATTTTAACAATTAATTTGCTATGGGAAAAAAGTGCAATATAAATTTTTTGCCGTAACACAAAATTTGTTAATAATAACGTGACGAAACATTTGATTTCTGTATAAGAAAACTATAATAAAAAATTTATGAAATAGTTGCAGTATTTGGAAAATGTGAAGCGTAACAGATTCTTGGTAATGAAAACAAGGTGTTTAAATTAAAGGTGTAATTGGTATATAAAACTGACTTAAAGTTTGTAAAAATTATTAACGAGTGTTTGAAAGCAAACAGTGTTAAGTTGTTTTGTTCATTGTCCTTAGTTGAGTTTTAAGTCACGAAACACATTTTCTTTAATTGACTAGAATCAATTTTAATAATGAAGCATTGAGTAAAAAACTTGAACCCAACTGAAACTATTCAATGAATTTTAATTGAATAAATATTAAAAAGAAACACAAGGTACGGCAAAGTGTTTTTGATTGGCAGCTCCAGGTTTAATGAATTTTGTGCTTACGTCCTTTTTCATAAACAAAAACAAATATTTAATTTTTTTTTTTTGAAATTTTCTGCAGGAACACCCAATGTCTGGGCGGAAACCGAACTAGAGTACCACAGATTCTTAATTTAGAACATGATCTAGTAGTGTTAGTGTTTTCCTTACCACTTTCTCTTTAAAACGCAATAAAAAATCAACTGTTCAGTTCAAGTGTTTATTCCAGAAGAAAATAAAATCTTACAAGCTACAGTTAAAATATTTACATATATACATTCCAAAGTATGGTAAAGCCAAGTTGTCCTACACATAGTTGTATTTTAATTACGCAATAGTATTATTATGCCATCGTGTTGCGTAATGCGGCTCCCTACATTTTTATGCACATCTTTTGTCAGGCTGTAATTCAGTGATGCCATGAAATAAAGCTGTAGTTGTATCACGAGTAGGAAGCAGTTGCTCCGAAAGAAAGTTCATGTTATTTAAAGGAAAATCTGCCAATTACACAGAAAAAATATATTTTTTTCGAAGTCAACTTTAAGTTTTATTATTATTTTATTTGTTTTTACAATTAGTGGGTTCAAATTGTAGTCAGAAAATCATATATTTTAAAATAATAAAAGGAAAAAATATGATGAGACAGAACACACACCACGAGAAAACAAAAAAAAAAAACTGCAAAAAGTCTTATTATTTAATGACTTTTTTGTTTGAAGCACAACAAAAACTTTTTTAAACTATTGTAAAATAATTAATGTTTGTAAGTAATTAGTCGAACTTATATATTTGTATATTGAAACGAATTTTTTGTTGAATCAGATTTTACCCATTTGTTTCTCATTTTTAGAAAGTTTATTGGATAAATTCTCCATTTTTTATTAAAATTTATTATTAATCAGACTAGCAGAACAATAAATTGTTCCATATAGTACTCTCTTAATAAAAAAATAATGAATTTATCCAAAAAAAAAAATTCTAAAAATTAGAAACAAATCGGTAAACTCGTATTTGAACGATATATATAAATTTATAATTATAATATTTAAATATAGCAATTGTATGATTCTGCAAATTATGTGATGGGTCATAGGTCAGATAAAAAATATATTTGTATACACTAAAATGAAATTGAGATTTTATATTTTCTTTCATAAAATATTTTTTAGATGACAACTTTGATTTCTTTCACTCTTCACTGCCTCACGGATGGACGACTCAATGAAAGAACTTTCGAATTGGAGTTGTAAAAGTGTGAAGTAATTGGGTAGTGAGTATTCGATTCCATTCGTTGTTTTTTGGAGTTCTCGATACACAAAAATGGTTACTTAATGCTTTTTGGTTTTTGCAGCAAAATAAAAAACATAAAAAATAAACTATAAAACATACTTATGTATTTCTTCGACCATCCGTTTTTTAAATGAATCTAATTTATTTTGAGCATTAGGTACATTTTTTAAAAAACGTTAACAACATTTTTATTAAAACCCCGATATTTGGCCACTTCTTTCTGTGGCTTCTTCAGGGATATATAAAATAATAAAATTTTGTTAACGTTTTTTTTAAATTGACCTAGTGCTCAAAATAAATTAGATTTATTTAAACTATAAAAAATTAAACATTGCAAGTGCAGAAAATTACTTACACGATTTACACGATGTATTTTAAAACGTCCAATTTTCGACGTCCTTTTTTGTTTCTTATCAAACGGTATAAAGAAAAAAGGGAGTAGAAAAAATTACTTTATTTCTGTTTTTCATGTTTTTTTTTTATATTTATTTTATTTTTAATGTTACGAAGGAGTAAATACGGAAAATTGAAAATTTTAGACAGGCAAAAAAAGAACATTGTATGAATGTAAAGAATTTTTGGCGGCAACTTCAAAAGGGAATTAAGAAATCTAGACGTCATAAAATTCATAGTGTCAATAATGAAAAAGTGAATAATCTTAGAATTTTAATCATAAAATTATAATTTGTCAAACTTTAATTTTATTTTGCTTTTAACTTTAAGAAAACCATTAAAGTGTTGAGTAGTATTGAGTCAATAATTAAAAAGTATCGATTATCTAATAAAAACTTAAGGCTGGGGCACATAGAATCCGGCGTACGTTATTCATTGCTTTTTTCAACTGACAACTAAGTTGACAACTAAGGTTTACTTATGAGCTTTCCCCCATTTCGTACGTCTCCGTCAACGCAAAGTACTAAAGTTGGGCAAGTTTTAACGTACGTTGAGTACTTTGACAACTATCAGTTTTTTTACTTCGTTTTTATTTAGCTTTTTGTGTTATGTGTTGACAAAACTAATGCCGTTTTCTTTTCTAAAAAAAATTTAACATTTCTTTTACTTTTTATCAAAAAATTCCTATTCAAAGTCTTTTTAAGACAAAAAGTTATCCTCGTAATAAATGGATGATACAATACTTCCTAAAAAAGTGACTGTTTCAAAAAATCATTATACTGCAAATTTTCAATAAAAAGGGCAATAAATGTTGCACTTTTTTTTTTTAGAAAAGAAAACGTCATAAATTAAATAGTATTAAATAAAAATTACAATTAAAAGAAACTCCAGAATATCATCGGATTCCTTTGAAAAAGTGTACTTTAATCAAACCAAACTGATTTAATGTCCGTCAACAAAGTACTCATTGTGTCAAACTCCTCCGCCGATACTTTAATGTCAGTTGAAAAAAGCAACGTACAACGTACGACGGATTCTATGTGCCTCAGTCTTAAGTCCCTCCGCCTGTATGTGATTATATCTATCACAGTTGTGGAATCGTACAAGAAAGATTGTTTTGTTTATTAATATAAAAAATATCTTTAAAAACAAATTTTATTTGTATTTTATGCTTAACAGTGCATATTTCTAAAAATCTCACTTCTCATATTATCAGAAACTGAAAAATACACAATAACTGCGATTTTCAGAATCTCCTGTTATGAAATGTATTTAAGTGCTTCAGTTACTTGTTCAAAATTCAGTCAAATTAACGAATAAAAATAATACAAATAATTACACATAAAATGTTGCCTTAAAAAGAATTATAATTTTTAGTCATTGAGAAACATATTGTTTTGAATTTTTTCAACAATTTGCTAAACATTTTTATTTCATAATATAGATCATTAACTTTAATAAAAATAACTATGAGTGTATATGAAATTGTCAACAACAGCCTGGTTATTTTATTTGTAAAATTTTATTTTATATAAAATTCGCCACTCACCATCATTATTCAGCCAGAAACCTGCAAAGAAAAAAAAATAAATTAATTTTATTAGAAATCAAAATTTATTAGAAATCAAATTATATTTTGCAAGTGTAATTAAAAACATAAAATTTGTATAAATGAAGCGAAAATTTCAAATTAAATTTCAACTTTATTTGAAAGCATTAAAAATGTTTAGCTACGCAAATTAAGTCAACACTACCATATAATTACAGCTAACAGATACATGTTCCTCGAACACATTAAACACACGCATATAAAACCAGCAGCATTTTTCCAACTACGCACCTCCATTCTTAAACATTTAAGTGTAAAAAAAAAACTTTTTTTCAGGCCATTCATTAAATCTACACATTTTGCTTTGAACTATTAATTTTATAAAGATTTCAAAATCTCCAACTCCAACTCAAGTGCTCATGACTGCAATAGTTAAAAAAAAAGAATGAACTAACGCCCCTTTTTAAAAGAGCACTTAATTACAACCTCAAGCTTTTAATCAAGCACAAAAAAAAAAGAAAAATAAAAATAAAAAAATCTCAGTAAAATTGCAAATGCATTTCGGTTTTGGGTTTTTTTTTGACGCACTTTAATTATTTAAGTCCGGTTGAGAACAAGAGGTTGATAGGAAATTTGATTGACAATAACAAGATTTTGTTCTCGATTAAGGATATTGTTGTTTGCATAATTTTTGCCCAACAAAAACTTTGCAGGGAACAAAAGCTAACGTCAATATTAATTAGACTTCTTATACAACGTGGATATTGTTGTGGAATTTCCCAGACCATGCTGACTCATAAAATATATATTTACGACTACGGATAAATCCAATTGCCCTATTCGACGATAGATCCCTTGGAGTCATCAAAATTGCGTTAAAAAACTCTTTTCTGCGTGACAATTTAGATGGACGGTCGGTCATGCAAACTACAATTATTAATAAATCACTGCGAAATTATTCCAATATTTTTTCCAAGCAGCAATGAATCTGGACCGGGACAGCAAACTCTGTCTCAAGACAGATCATTAGTTTGGCTTGTCTACATAAATTGCAAACGTAATCACACATCAAAAACTTTTAAGACAAAATTAAAATTCTAACCACAGTATTTCTTAAAAATAACACATTCGCTTATTAATAAAGACTTAAATATGTCAATAATGAGTGTTCGCGTTTAATAGATCTTTTATTTTAAAATGTTTGTTTGTATCAACGTTTCAAAATTAAGGAATGCGAACAACGTTTTCTCTGGGGAGAGCAAGAGCGCCTACTTCACAGGATCATTTCTGCAGTCAGTCTGCATTTATTTTCATTGCAAAATTAAACATCTTACTCACTGGACATTGCACAACTTTTTTATTAATCACCAAAAACTTATTTTCATGAACACACTCACTCAAACAAACACATTCCTTTGCCAGGGTTTGAACACTCAGAGAATATTTTACTTGTTTATTTACTAGTAAGAAATTCTATAACTACTGCAAAGTAATGCAGACTGTATGTTGTTCTCAAAGAAAGTCAATTACGTATTTGCCATATAACGTTTGAAATTTTCGTGATCGTGTACATCGACTTTACTCAAGTATTTTTTTCATTCTACTGCTTTGTTTTTTAAGACCCTAAGCTTAGATCTTCATTCGTCTCAGCTTTGCACTTTTCCTTGCGATCCGCATGAACTGCAATTCATCACCGTAATTCTTATTCTAATGAATGCTCTCCCCCATATCATAGTCTTACCAGTTAAAAGTTGTATAAGCTATCACCCTTTTAATCTCTTTAAACTTTCCTCTACTTGTTAATCTATTACACTGGCTTCACATCTTTCCGACAGTCTTACCAATTCTACACTCAGATCGTAACATTTCTACGTGATTCACATCGCAACAATCAGGATTAAATTAGCTTTAAGAGCAGGTACCATTATGATTAAATTTATATAATATGATGGAATTATATGTTTAAGATCGAATCATGCTATAAACAAATCAATACTGTTGTATGTTTCTCAGTCACTAATAATATTTATGTCACCATGCAACGATAATATTATGCTTGAATAGAAACAGAACATGCTAATAAGTAATCAAAATATAGTTCAAAATTCTCTTGTCTTAATTATCTTATAATAACATTTCACCATACTGCAACAAAATTAAGATGACTGAATAGAAATAACATGATACTGCATATGTAATCAGAATATGGTTCAAAATTATCTTATCTTATGATAAAATATATTCAAAATATTGTCAGACAGCGTTATCGTGAAGTTCCCGAGGAGTGAGTGCAGCAATTTTTTGTCTTGGAGAAATCGTTGTACGATTGTGAGTAAATCTAAAATACTTATTTTTAGTTTTAACCAAACGGAAATTATAGCATGTATGCATGGTGAATACTTGTTTGCATAATTTTTACTCATAATTTGCTTACAAGCAAACAAAATTATTTTTATTTAATGTGATTATTTTTCGAACAATTTTGTTGTTAGTGGTTTTTTTAATCCAAAGTGATTATTATTTTGGCTAAAGTTCGTAACATCTTTTGGTCAGAAAGAATTGGACATCAGACAATATTCCAAAGCAACATGGAAACACACATGAACACTGACGATGGTAGTGTAGCGGCTCCCGAAAAACAACGTTGTTTCTGTTCTGCCGTGTAAGTTGAAATTAATTGGTGTTAAAATTTTCCCGTGTTCCTTTGGAATATTGTCTCAAGTCAAATTCTTTCTGACTAAAAATGTCACGAACTTTAGCCAAAATAATAATCAATTTGGATTAAAAAAAACACTAAATTATTTTTAAGTTAAAAAAATAATTCGTGGTAGTCCAAACATGCTGGAGCACTTAATTATTAAAAAATAAAATGAAAATAAAAACTTGTAAATCACAACTATAACTGTATTTAAAATATAAAAAAGCAACAATAGATTGTTTGCTACAAGCACACAATGTGTGCCACAAACATCTTTTTTCCGCGTGTAAATTAGGGTGGGCCGATTTGTAAGGACAACATTTTTTCGACATTGTGCCATCGATTTTTCGATAGCTTTGTCATGAGGAAAAAAAGTTCCACTACGACATTTCAAAAAATCATATTCGCCCAAATTTTAATTTTTTTTTAATTTTTCTCAATTTTTATTTTTAAGGGTTTTTTCACACATTTCTTTCCATCGGCAATTAATAGCAAACTGTCATTTTCATTAATAAATAATTTAAATTTTTATTAATAAAAAATTCAATTTCATCAAAATAAATTCAATAGTAATTCAAAAATAAATTTCACCTTGGAAAAATATTATTTAAAAAAAATTACATCAGCCCATTTTTTTATTACCTACTAAAAAAACCTTTAAAAATAGAACTTGAGAAAAAGCAAAAAAAATTTAAATTTGGTTCCTCGAAAATGATTTTTTTTATATGTCGTAGGGAACTTTTTTTCCTCACGCAAAAATCTATCGAAAAATCTATTATTGCACAAAATCGTTTGCTAAATCGATCCACCCTAGTGTACGCAAACAAAATGAAATTGAAGCTGGACGTTGGCATTTACCCATACTTCGTTCTCATACAAACAACCAAACTCACTTTTCGTATAGTGCATTCATTAGCAAACGTAGCACCCACCTTAAATGAGAATATTTTTTTTACAAGATTTTGTTCTACTTTTGTCGCTGATTTCCTAGTGACACTTATAACAATTAATTTAAATCAGCACCTGAATGTTGCAAATGTTTTATTTATTTATTTATTTATTATTTTTTTACGCACTCAATGAGCTGCAGATCGATGGGAATTAATAAAAATCTTTAATGGAAAAATACATAAATTGAAAAGTCATTCTTAAAGGCCCCAGATGCTGTAACAAAGAACTTTATATAATACTCGAGTAGCAGCAGCAGCAACAACAACAGCAGCAACAACAACACATGAAACATAATAATTCGCGCTCAAAATCAAACGCCCAAAGTTGTCCATGCATGCGGGTACTCTAAAATTTATTTGTTACTAGATGAAATGAATAACTTGAAAAGTTTTCCATTCAACATTCGACATTTTTATGAATAATGTTTGCATTTTATTAATGTTTATCAAACATTTATTCAGCACATATTCGCTCGTTCATTTTGATTTTCACAAAACTGAATTTTAAATAAACGATATGATTCAGTGTTAACCTTAAGGCGAAGACATGATTTGTTTATGGTCATGATGCAGATAGATATTGTGGTCTGTCGCTATTGTTTTTGTTTGTCAGCCGAATCAGGCCACCAGCATTTAGGAGACAGACACCTTATGGAATTGCCGCTCAGATGAGATTGATGCTTATCTATCTGTTTGAAATCAGAGTTAATTTAGATTTAAATTTAATCAAGCGCCAAAAACTGCTTGAATATTTAGTAATTGTTTCGTTTTGCTTACTTTATGTTAGTCAAGTGAAGTTGATTTGAGTTTTGGTAAATTAAATTAAATTTGATTTGTGGTATTTCCTTTTGAAAAAAATAAAACATTTTAAAGATTTGCAAATTAAATGAAAAAAATTAAGGTTCAGCCTTTTTGAAATCATTTTGTATGACTGGTTTTGTGGCAAACAATATTTATGTAATAAAATAATGATGTGAAAATAAATCATTTGGTAAATGATAGAAAACTTGATATACCAAAAGGGTTTTTAACAAATGTAATTTATTGCCAATAATGTATCATTTTCGTATTAACCTATGAATTTTTTAGACATCTATAAGCATTGCACAGTGGTGAAGTTATGAAACAAAAATGGAAAAAAAGCTGGAGTTTATAAACAGACCATCACATATTAAAAACCTTTCACATGGTTATAGAGGCAAATCGGCCGAGCTTAACTGTGGAATTTAGACTTCATACTCAAAAAACAGGACGGCGCTTTAAGATTTTAACTTAGGACATCTCGTGTGTATGTAAAATTAAAAGCGATATAATTTTTTTACTTTTTTTTATTAAATTTAAACAATTTTACTACACGGGGATTCCCGGTTTATTACTTATTTAAATTTTCCCATCAAGCTATAAACACATTCACGACAGAAGGCTACCGACTACAACCTGTCAAATATAGAATACATGACTGTTTATGAAAATTATTATTTTCACGACTACACGGGTACTTTTGTCGTGTAGCCAAATTAGAATAATTTCTATTGCTGTTAGCTACGAAATAAAAAAAGCTGACAAAATATGTAAAGCAAATTATTGCTAAGAAATATTTTTTTAAGATAAAATTGCAGTTCTTTTTTTGGTATTAACTTTTTGCATAAAAATAATGCCAATGAAATTCCTGCATATTAGATCAATATTCTGTGTTCATCTTTTTATAAAATCTTAAAAATTCAATGGCGCAATAATATCACGATAACGGCGAAATTCCACATAAAGTTGCAAAGCTTTGAAAATGCCGTAAAACCTTCTAAAAAAAGGTCTAAAAATTTAAGAAATGTGAATGTTTATCACATTCTTTAAGTTTTTACCTTCATTTAGGATGCTTTACGGCTTTTAAAATTTTTTTTCAACATCTCGCGGTTTTTAGCTATTTATCATTTTATTGCTTCATTGAATTGTACTTAAAACAACGAAACTTTAAAAAGCAAAATATCGGAAGTTGTAACCAGCGTCATTTGTAGTCATTTAGCCGTGTAGCCTGCTGTCGTGAATGTGTTTATAGCTTAAGGTTGGAAAAAAACACGTTAAAATTGCAATTAAATTGCTCTATTATAAATAAACAATAAATAAATATATTAATCTTTTTTTATTTCAACGTAATTTATTTTATAAATACATTGGTTGTTAAACCAAAAATGATGATTATTTTTATTACTATACTAAAGTTCGTAATATTTTAAGTCAGATATAATTCCATGTGAGACAATACTTCAAAAGAACGATAGAACAAATAACATTAATTAATTATTTTCAACTTTCACGGCAGTAGAGAAGCATCGTCGTTTTCGGAGGCCGCTGCACCACTCCCTTCTTCAGTATTCATTAGAAATTCCATGTATTCGCCACTTTTTAAGTGGCTCCATTGATCCCATTCTTTTTTATTTATACAAATTATCAACCGTAAAAGAATACGAGACTTATTTCTTTTCTGGTAGGTGTTATTAATTGTTTAAAGCAAACACGATTTCATCGCGATAGACATTAAAATTTTATCCTCGCATTGTTGCACGTTGGTTTTATCTCATTTACCATTTTGCTTTCTACTCTTTGTTTTTCCTCGAGACAAACTTTTTAGTTTAATTTATACTTTGTTGTATTTTTGGATTTATTTAATCAATTTCAACCAGTTATGTCACAAAGTGTAGCAAATATTGTCAGCCAGTAGCTATTTGTTAATTTTAATGTGATTATTTATCAATCTTAATTGGTTGCTAATCCAAAGTGACAATTATTAGGCTAAATTTCGTAACATTTTAAGTCAACAACAATTGGATATGAGACAATATTCCAAAGGAAAAACAAAGTAAATTCTTTTTTGCGGTGTAAGTTGAAATTAATTAATGTTAATTTTTGCCTCGTTGCCTTAGAATTTTGTCTCATATCAAATTATTTCTGACTTAAAGCGTTAAAGGTTGTGAAGAAAATAAACTAGATTCATATCGAATAATATAATTTTTTTGTTGGGATATTTGAATAAGTTTCAAAGCTTACTATGTTTATTTATACTTTTGTAATTTTTGAAATTCTCATTGGTTTTTTAAAAGTTTTTGTGTAAGATAAGAGGTTTGAAACATTTCAAAAATGTGGTTTAAGGTCAACAAACAAAAGTTTTTTATAGAACATTTTAATTATTGGGATTTTCAGTTTTATAAGTACATGCATAAAGAAGGGTTTTAAATATTTCTCGTTATTTGTTAATTGCTTCGTGTATAAATAATATTAAAAATTATTTATTTATATATACATACAACTTATTATCAATTTAACTTTTCTTAACATGAACTCCAATTTTTCCGATATTAATTTGTTTTTTCCGAATATCAATTTCTCAATATTAATTTCTAGGCATCAATTTGGATTATAAATTTATATTTTCCAATATCAACTAGTATTTTTTATTTTAGTTAAAATTTTTTCTCAATACCAATTAGGATTTTATATTAGTAAATTGTATTTTCAAAACATCAATTTGAAATTAGTATTATCAATTTGTATTGTTTCAAAATTAATTTGTATTTTCTCAACTTCAACTTAAAAAGTTGTAGTAAAATTATAAAATATACATATAAAATATAATATATATATATATATGTTAGCGGTTTTAAGATTGAAATTTTATACAAAAAATATTTTTTAAATGCAAAAATACTTGTGTTGCAATTGTGACATATTAAACTTAAGAATTGTAAATTCAGTTTCATGTCATTTGTTGCACAATTTTTTTATTATTTTTCTTAAGGAAAGAATTTTAACAGATCCATAAATATAATCGTAAACTATATCATGAACAATTTAAGAAGATTGTATTTTTAAATTTTTTTTATTTTTATTTAAATGATCGATTTGCGCACATAAAGTGCATACAAAATTTCAAGGAAGCAGTATGACTTTGCAAAGCAATCCGATTTGAATTAACAAAAAAAAAACAAATTAATACTTAAACAAGTCATAAATAAAACTGCATTTAATTTCGAACAACAAAAGTAAATGTAATCTTAGTGCAGGTCTAAATGCAAGCAGGCCAGCCAGCCAGCCAGCCGGCCAATAATTACCTTGGTCAAAGTTTATTTCCATAACAATCTCCTTAAATGTCAATTTATTAAAAAAAAATACAATAATAAAAACACAATACCGCAGTTGGATTAATACTCTTTAATGTAATTCATCGTTAAAATAAAGTAGAATGCATTTTGTTGTCTGGCAAAAAAAATAATAAAAAAAAATTATGTTTGCAAAAATATTTTGTAATTGTTTCAAACAAACAAATGAACGCTCGCTCATACATCATCTTATGTGCGAAATGCTACTTCATTCAGACAAAACGAGATGAAAATTCGTTAGAAAATTACAAAAAAAATGTTTTGCGCAAAAAAAGAGGTTTGAGCCAATTCGAACGAGGTGTGGTGCCGTGTGGAGTGAGACCAACAAACTGCATTTAATACAACTCACTTAATTTAATTGCACTAGAAAATCTATAAGCTAAAAACTAAAAAAAAAACTAAGAAACTAAGAGAAAAAAATCGAACAAAATATATATTTCTATGGAAAAAAAGAAGCAAAGTCGTTTAAGAAAAAAACTAAAATTGGCCAAAAGTTGTTTTTTCTATGAGTGTTGCGGTCAATAAACCATATTATTAAAAAAACCAAAACAACAACAATAAATATTATGATTTAATGTAATCGAAACTAACAAAAATTTGTTACACAGAAACTCTTAGAAATTATGTAGAAAAAAATCTAAAGCGAGCCATGGACTAAATATTTCAAGAAAAATCACTGCAATTAATTTTAAAAACCCTATCAAGATGTCACACAGACGAGTATTTGAGTCAAAAAGATGGTACAAATTATTAAACGTATTTTCTGAATTGAAAGATTGAGTTTTTTTTAACAGTTCTAGGTGTAATTAGATATAAAAAATCTAGTGGCAGTTTTTTACTGTTTCTACAACAACCCCCCCATCCTTTTATGTCTAGAATTAGAGATTCTTAATTTTATTGTTGTATAAAACATAATTTCCACATTTGCTATCTTCACTTTTAAAAACCTCTTATTTAAAAAAAACGTGTAAAAATTTAATTTTTTTTAGTTTTTAAACGTATTGTTTCAACATCAATATTCAAGATAATTTCTTTTTTATATATCAAAAATAGCTTTTAATCAAGCCCTTCAGTGAAAAAAATCAATGTAATACCTTTATTCGTTTAGCCACAAGAAAAATATCATATAAACATCTTGAAACTGAAAAATACGTTAAAAGCGCGTATAATTTTCTTCACTTTCCTGACTTCAGCAGTGTCTCAGAGCATAAAAGCGCAACATAAAGTCTTAAAAATTTACAATATGATTTAAAATTTTGTTGTGTACCGATCTGCGTACTTATTTTTTAAGATTTTTTTTAAAATTCATTTGTGCCTTTTTGGCCAGCATTTTGGCGCAAATACTCCTCTGTGCGTCATATGTACGTCATAAGTCTTCTCTGGAGCATATTTTATTTCAACAGCAAATTTAATTTAAAAAAAACTCGTTATAAAGTATAACTTTAGGCTGATGTTCGTTTGTTGATAAAATTTTAATTTATTTATTTTTTTTATTTTATTTTAATTTCTTTCCTTTATACGCTACGGAAAAGTAAGATTTTCTTAGATTTATATTTTAATTACAATTCGAAACATTCAAGAAGAATTATTATTGATGTGACTAGCAATTGGAAGAATATTCTGCCTGTTTTTATAAAATGAACACAAAATTGTGACTGGGAATTTATATTGAAAACAAAAACAATTTTTCGTATTTTATTGTTGTTATCAATGTTAATTCCCGCTCACAGTTTTGTTTCCATTTTATAAAAACAGCCAGATTATCTACAAATGATATTCTAGTTTTATAGAGAAAATAAGAAAAATAATTCACGTTTTTAAATGAATCATTCATTTTTGATTTTAATTCGCTACGAATCCGCTAAATTTTGAATTGATTCGTTTCACAACAAAAAAGGATTGAATGAAATTTGAAGCAATTCACACGAATTAGGCAGAAATGAATTTCAATTCGTTTCCAATTCAAATGAATTTGTAGAATGAGTTTTAATTCGTTTTCAAATGAATCTGTAAAATTAATCGCAATTCATTTCCAATTTCAATGAATTTGTCAAATGAATCGCAATTCGTTTCCAATTCAAATGATTTATGTTGAAAGGAATTTGTTTGGCTTAAGTTCAAATCTGAGTTTACACATTTCTTTTTTTTTTAAATTACATGATTTCTTTTGTCAGTTCGCCTGCAAAAATTAATGAAACAGTCCTAAAATTGAAAAAATCCCATTAAAAAATATTATTCATGATAAGAATAAATTTTTTTCGTGCGAAGAACTTCCACGGGATAATTTTTCATGAGATATACGACACTCATTTGCGAGTGTGTATGTTTAGTGGTGAATGCTAATTAGCTTCGCATTTAGTCATACTTTGATTACAAATGAACAAAAATATTATTGTGCGTTAATAAAACTATAGTTGAAGTCCAACCATGTTACAACTGATGTGGATTGTAGTAAATGTAAGCAAAAACTTGTTTTTCGTGATCAAATTATGTATAAAATATTCAAAAGCATGAGTAGTTTGTTTTATACAATAATATATATTTTTTTGTCACAGTCATAGCAGAAGTGTGTAATTTCTCTGCATTTAGGTGGATCAGACTGGCTACTGGTGATATTCCTACTGACATCATGAGACGATTGTGGCTTAACCCCGAATTCAAAGAGGGCACTTATTATATCGATTTAATGGTTAACGCATCTGCAAGTTAAAAGCACCGACCAATTTACAGAAGTCTCCTAAACATAGCGGCCTTCCTACTCCCTTTAAAAAAAGATCAAATTAAGGATTAAAAAAAGCCCACGAATAAACACAAAATTGCAATATCTAACAACTAAAAATATTTAATAACTGCAATGACTGAATTATAACTGTAGAGTACATTGCAATTATGCATAAGTCTTCAAAAATTAACTGAAAATCAGCTTATGACATAAAATTATCCATTTTACATTAAAATAAACGAGATTTACGGACCCACAAATGAAATTTTGTGCACAAATTATGCTTGGAAATGCACGCATAATTTAACAACTCACAAGACAATTCCAACGGACAATGAAATGCAGCAACAACAATGAGCGTCAGTGGACAACAAATCCAAAATGGAATTAATTTAAAATCAAAATTATATTTGAAATTTTTAAAAAATTTCCAACGCAGATTACAATATATTATTCGTTAAGTGCTTAGTTGGATGTGATTCTATTTGAGCTCCACCTGAAAATATAAAATTCAATAAATAATTTAGAAAAATTGAGAGGAAAATATATTTGCAATGATCTTCGTTGTCAGGCTAAAAACTATTTGGACTATTTGGTTTTCTTAACTTTAAGGGGGCGAAAGAGACAAACAGTCAGGTGGGCCCAGATTAAAAGACAAGCAAATGGATTAACTGTCAGATTAAAGTGTATGTTTCTTAGGAGGGTCGTACGAGAAGTAATTTTGAATACTGTGCTCTTGGAAATAAGAAATAAATCAATGGAACACAAACTATAATGTAATTCACAGTACAAAATTTCTCAGCTCATTGATTTGGGACTGAATTCTGAAAATTGCACCCGAAAGTTGCCCCAATATTAGGAACTTCTGCATCATTCGTTTTATCAAGTTGGCTGCATTAATAATTAATAATTACATTTGAAAACCAGAAGAAAATTGTATATTTCAATATGGAAAATAACAAGTATACGTACAATATACCGAGATATAACCGTGTTAAAATATAGAAAAATTCGTATGACCATTAAATTATTAATGCAGCCAACTTGACAAAACGAATGATGCAGAAGTTCTTATTTTTGGGGCAACTTTCAGGTGCAATTCTCAGAATTGAGTCACAAAATCAGGGGTTCTAATGCATTTTACACTAAATTCTTAATCTTGTATAATAAAAATTATTAAATGAATTTATTAAACACAATGGTCAATTATTCTTGAAAAAGGTGGTCAGAGAGAAGATATATAATGCTATTTCATAACTCTCCTGCAAAATCGAAATCGAAAACTTACATTGAGTCAATCCATTAAATTTCTATATTTCCAACTTTGTTATATATACAATAAGAGAAAACAAATCCTTCAATCCTTTCTATTTCAACACTCTCACTTAATATTAAAATAAAGTGTAAATCTGGAAAATATTTTCTTTAAAAAGTGTCAGAATTTCTCGATAACAATAACTCAGACAAGCAGGTTTGATGTCCCAATTTTATCTGAATATTTTTTTTTTCAAATAAAAAGATTTCCTAAAGAAAAGATTTTGTGTAAATTTGTGTAGCTTCGTGCACGTAAAGAAATCCATTTATGAATAGTGAAAACCTCTGCTCTAAAAAAGTTTGATTTTTGAAAAACCTTCTAATATTGTACACTTCATCTTAGCCTTTGAGATTCTCACACCAGCCTCTCCATCTAGTTCACTTAATCACTGCAAGCACCAACAAAATTATTGGAAAAAAAAGTAAGTGTTTTTTATAATGGGAGTTTTTTTTGTTGGAGCAACAGCTGTTTTCTTGTCAGCAACATAAGGCTTCTGATATTTCTAGTTTATTTTTGTAGCAACAACATCTGCGACAGCAACCGGCATCAGCCGACAAACATGAGTTGTTGTCGTCGTTACAGTCGCTGCCAGCTTTATGTATGAATGTATGTATGTATGAAGTTGCAATATTGACTGGAATTGGTTGCATTAAGAAGGCAGCGTTTTCAAAACATTTTCTTCTTACTTCAAAGCGAAGCAAATAAAATTTTTCGACTATAAATACTATTGACAATTCAAACAAGTTAGTCAAACTCAAGCCAGCTTGTCTAGAAAAAACAGTTTTTATTACAACCCAAACAAAGTAACAGAAAAATAAAATCCTTAAACATGTTCAAGTTTGTAAGTAATAGAATAAACGAAAAAGGACTTTTTTGTACTTGTACTCCACGATATGTGCAAAATTGAAGTGCTTTAAATTATAAAACTGTGTTTTAAAAGTGATTATTTTAAAATCCTACAGTCAAATTTATATCCTTGATGTTTAAATAGCCTTTAAACAATCCTACAACAAATTGTCAAGAGAAAAAAAACTAAGTAGATTTTAAAGTTGTGAATTGTGTAAAAAGAGCCTGCATTTATATTCATAAAAATAAAGGAATTTTTTACGATTTTTTTAGTTCTAAGGAGTCTAAAAAGCTTTTGAAAAACATTACATTTCAAAAATTAATTTATATAAATCTTAAAAGATAAGTGAAAAGCACACTAATGAAGGGCTAAAACAATTTATTTCAAAGTTTTAGTCAAATAGTTTTAGTTTATCTGGCGGATTAAAAAAAAAGAATAATTTAGATTTAAAAAGTATTAAAAAAAACTAAAATTTTGTTTTAAAATTCATTAAAATCTGAAGTTTTTTAATGAATAACCCAGCAAACTTTGTAAGAGAGCGTATAATAGCTTTGACAAAATAAGGGTTGTTTTTAAACCATAACGGGTTTTCTTTAAGCTTAAAGTTTAAACAGAACTATTAAGAACAGTTAGTGCAATTTGGCCACAATTTTTCATGTGGACCAGAAAGATTCAATGCTAAAAAGAGTTTGGATTGAAATGTTATTTGTCTGCTTTGACTTTGGATTCGAAATACTACAACTTTTCTAAGCTAAAATTATAACAATTTGAAGCAATTTAAAAAAAACTGGCACATTAATGTATTCCAAAAAGTTTTCTCATTTATTCCTGAATTAAGGCTTAACATTTTGGGATTAAAAAAAGAATATTTTCTTTGCAAAAAAAAATATGTTGAATAAAATCCAATCCCACATTTTTGTCTTTTATTGCAAAAGTTTTTTCATAATTTGTTAATTTCTCCAATATGATTGGGAATCAAAAAAAAACACAAACCCGATTTTCTCTTGAAATACTTAACCTCAAAAGTTGTTCAGAAAAGCAAGTGTTTGCTTTCCTTTCCCCTTCCTTTATAGTTTCCAAAAAAAGATAGCTTTCTCAATAACAAAAGTTATTGAAAAAAGTCAAAAGTTTAATGCGAAGAGCTTTTAGACTTAAACATTTCTAGAACATTTAAAAATATTTTTAAAGTTAAAAACTTATCTAGAAAAAAATTATGAAAGTTAATAATTTTGGAAAAATAACAGCTTTATCAAAGCTTTCAACTGTGTGCTTTTACTTGACAAAGTTATTGTTATATATTTCTTAAAAAATTTGTAAGAACAGATTTGAAATCATCGACAAATGTTGCATTTTCTAAATAAATTGATTTTTGGTTTTGTTAACATTTCAATAACTTTAAATATTTTTTAATTTTGTAAAGCTTTTTCAAACCGAAATTTTTTAACAAAAAAATTAAATTTGAAGATAAATAAAGATGCCCTCTGAAAACGAAAATATTTAAAATATGTTTTCGTTTTCGTTGGCTTTTCACAAAAAATGTTTTCTCAGCGAAAAGCTGAAATATCAAAAGCGTAGCGTTGTAACTTTTGTACAAATTCAACTTCTTTTACTCTTCATGCTTTTTACGCAAAGAACTAATAATGTCAAAAGCTTTTGTGTAACACGGCCAGCATTTGGAATTTATAAACCTTTTTGCAGCAAAAATAAATTTATAGTTTATTCTTTTACTCCAAATAGCTATTTTCAACTTCTAGTATATTTTAGTTTTTATTATTATTGATTTCCGGAAATTTACTTAATAAATAAAACACTGATCTTTAGTTTGAAAAGAAGAATTATTATACAAATTAAACTGTTATTTTCGTAGACCAAACTTATCGAAACATATAATTGCTAAAGCGTTCAGGAAAGTAAATCAAAAGATGTTTAAATTCGTTTCAACTTTCAATTTCCCGCTGAAGCCAAAAAACAATAATTACATTCACATCGATTAACTGACAAAAAAAAATCAAACCAATTCAGAAATGTACACACAATAAATATTAAAATACAATTTTCACTTTCATTTCCAGGTCATTGTTACATTGGCCCTTATTGCTAGCGCTGCCGCCGCTCCCGGTTACTTGGGTGGTTATGGCGGTGGTTATGGTGGTGGTTATCATGGTGGACTCATTGGCGGCCATGCTATTGCTGCTGCTCCTGCTATCTCCTATGCAGCACCAGCTGTTAAATATGCTGCTCCAGCTATCTCTTATGCTGCTCCTGCCATTTCTTATGCTGCACCCGCTGTTAAATATGCTGCACCAGCTGTAGCTTATGCTGCTCCTGCCATTTCTTATGCTGCACCAGCTGTTAAAATTGCTGCTGCTCCAGCCATTTCATACGGTCATGGTTTGGGAGGTTATGGTTATGGCGGTCATGGTTTGGGTTTGGGTTACGGTCACGGTTGGTAAATGCTTAAACGAATACTGTATCATTGATAACAACAATAATCACAACAACAACAGTATTTTGTATTGAGAACGGGTTTGGGAAAGGAAGTACATAAGTGTATGGCTTATTGAGTAGACAGTTTCATATGCTTTCTAATGTTAAATCTTTGAAATTTCAATTGTTTTAATTATTATTTTCTTGTTATAAATGTTTAATTTTTATTGTAAATTTTATTTGTTATTGTAAATTTCCTCGATTTTCTTTCGCAAATGTAAATAAAAATATAAAAATAAAAACTATTTAAAAAATTGGTTAAAAAAATAGAATGGCATTTGAATTTATTAGAGCGACGGCAAATAATGTTTGTACGAAAATGTTTTGCTAAAGAAAAAAAATTCTAAATAAAATGAAACAAAATAAAGCTTATAGTGATAAAACGTTAACTTGTAATTTACTTAATAAAAAAATTACAAGCCAGCGAAAATTTCAAAGTAAAATCATTTAATCATATTCAGAAAACTAAAGTTTTTCTCTATTGAAAAAGTTAAAAAATTTAATATTTTAAAAAAAATTCTAAAGATGACAAACGATCTGTACAACTACGATAGATGGGTCCTTTTAAAAGTAACTTAAAAATTGTTTTTATTTTGTTATCTACTGTTTTAATTTTCAACTATAGCACCAGTTAACAATCACTGATTTTGATGCTCGCTACGAGTGCTGCCAGGAAGGAGCTGAAAGCAAAAGAGGCTAAAACGGCTTTTCAAAAACGCCAGAAATAACTAAATAAACCAAAAATAAAAGCTAAAAAAGACTAAAAAGTTTTTATTCATAATTCAACATTTTATTTATTATTAATAAAAAAAACGCATAAAACATGTTAAAATTTGTTCAAAAAATGCACTTCAAGTCTGCATATTCAAGTCTAAAATTAATATAAATCAATATATAACATAAATATCGGGTATTTCTTTTGATTTCAATTCAGTATTGCATAAAAAATATAATATAAAAACAGTAGTTAGGCATGATTTTGTAATTATTGTATCATTATTTAAATATATTCAAGGGGTACCCACCCGTATATCAATCTTAAAAAAAAAAAAAAATATATATATATTTAATATATTTTTCGAAGATTCAAATGGTAGAACATAGGGCTCGCTAGAACAAATATTTGGCCAAAATTATTTATACTTTTTTTTAAGAAACAGAATTTACGCTTATCTTCTTAAGATTGGATCAATTTCTGAAGTTTAAAAACTAATTTTTTTCGTAAAATTTAATTTTCCAACGCTATATTTATAAAAACGAAGTGTGTCAAAAGCCATTATATAAGTTTTGTGTTCAACATAAACCTGAGTAAACAAAAATTAACCAAAAAAGGGTTCACCAAATTTTTCAAATTGATCAAAAGTTGCTTCAAGAGCACCGTGTACGGCATATAAAAAGATGAATATCTCAAAAATCGCAATTCAAGCTAAATTTTCGCAATTTAAGCTAAGGTGAAATGAAAAATATACATCAATATCTTCTTTTTTTTTCGTATGCCAACCGAACTGAGCCGAAATTTTAACTCTACGTAAATTTAAAAGTCTTAAAAAATTCATAAATTTTATATTACAACAACATATTGATATTTATTCACTTCACCTTAAATATTTTGATTTTTTTAATGTTTTGAATAAACTATATACCTTCAGCTTCATTTTCCATTTTAAACTTTAGAAATTACTTTTTTTTTTTAACTAGAAAATATTTAAAAATGTTAAAAAAACACCTGCACTCAACTATTTTTTCAAGTGGACTGAAGTTTATGAACTTTAAAGCTGTAATGTTAAACGGTAAATAACAATTTACAAAAACAAAATGCATTTGTGGTTGCTCTGATGTGTTTGCTATTAGATTGCAACAACAAAATTATAATCGTAGCCCATGTCCCATTTTGGGACCTTAGTGGTTAGTCATAAAATTATATGTTTAAGGATAATAAAACGAAAAAAATATGACGAGGAAGAGCAAGCACTGTGGAATTTCTCTGACACTTCTCGCAAATAAAATACTATTTGGATGCAAGGCAAATTCATAACAGGTAGACTCGCCTCAATTCGCATTGACAAATACCTGCTTTCTTTGTCAGAATCAACGTCAAACACTATATATAAATAAAAAAATTTTGTTTGTTGAGGGTTTTAAGCTAGTCTATATACATGCATTAGTAGTAGACCTTAAACCTAATTTTTAAATGTTTCAAACCTCTTTACTTATACAAAAACTTTTAAAAACTCAATGAGTATAAGCATAGTAGGCTTTGAAACTTATTCAAAAATCCCAACAAACAAATTATTATATTCGATATGAATCTATTTTATTTTCTTTACAACCTTTATACAATTAGACGCCCTTTGGGTGACAATAAAAGTATTTAAGGCAAAACGGAAAATAAAATCTTAACTAGGTAATTATTAAATTTATATTAATCGAGATTGCCTCGATATCTTTTTTTTCTCGATTATTTTTACAATTAAATAAACTTCCGATGATTTAGCTTAAAAAAGCTCTTATTGGAATACCCTATAGTTAGCTAAATACTAGATTAATTAAATCAATAAATGAATTTTCTTGCAGCGCATTCAGAACTCAGCGGTAGACTTAACATTAGTCCACTTCTAACTTAAAAGCTTTCGCAATTCGATTTCAATCAATGTAATTTTAATCTTCAGTGTATTTACGTTTGTAAAATGGATTAATTTTTTAATGTTTCAAGATGATTTTATGGAGCTCAGTAGAAAATAAAAATGTAAATAAATTTTACAAAATTATGCAAAATAATTAAATTCCAAATAATCGTTTCCAAAGAAAAAAGAAATTTCTAAGAAACGTTCTTTGGAGCGCATTTTTTGTGCTTATTTATGCTTTATTTGAATAAATTTGAAATTGATACTTTACATGACATTATTGAGATGTAAAACATTTGAAATTCATAAGAATTATTAGGTACATAATGATTGAATATGATTAAAACATATTTACAATATGGTTAGTAAATTATTCATATTAATTAAATGCATTTAATATAATTAATAAAAATTAACATTTTTAAGCTTAAATAATGATTATGACTTTTTATTTGGCAGGTTTACAATATTTATATAATTGTTTATATGAGTACATGTAAAACATATTAAATTTTACTTACATAAATGATATGTTTGTATATAAATGTAAGAAAAGTGTTAAATGAAAACTAATTCATAAAGATTTGAATTACTTTTCCAATTTAAAAATATTTAAAATTATACTTTTGTGCTTGTCACAGGTTATACAATATGTACAGCACAAAATTACAGATAGAAATCCTTCTTACCAACCATGACCACCATAACCGTACCCATGACCACCAAGAGCATAACCATGCCCTCCGCCATAACCATAACCTATGGCGTAACCGTGACCAACACCATGACCGATTCCGCCATATCCATGACCACCACCATAACCACCACCGTAACCACTACCATAACTAATAATGGCAGGAGCTACTTTAGTGACAGTAATTGGTGCAGCACTGATCGTCTTGGTAATAACGGGCGTAATGGTTTTAGTGACAATGGGCTGGGACACTACTTCTTTTATAATCGGTGCTGTCACTTTTTCTATTACAGGAGCAGCAACTACAGGTGCCGCAACTACCGGTTCAGCGATTATAGCTGCACCACCGTAACCATGACCTCCATAACCGAAGCCATGACCACCATGACCGCCAAAGTCGTAACTTATGCCATGACCGATACCCACACCATGACCACCATAGCCGCCCAAGAAGCCAGCCAAAGAGCACTGGCTACTGCAGAGCACAGCAAGGACTAGGAGATACTAAGGAAAAACAAGAACAACTGAGTTAAAGCTTCATTTAGATTTCAGAAAACACTTTTTATATATTTTTAGAACAGCATGAGCGAGATAAAATACATTTGCTGGACGTGTAAAATGCTTCCTAGACTGTATATTTTACTAAAGTAAACTTAAGAAGTAAGTTTAGAAAAAACGAAAAAATAATATAGAAAAATTAAAAAAAAAGATTCTAAAAGAGAAGTAATGCCAACGGTAAGTAGTGAAGCAATACAAGGTAATGATGAAATATTTGTTTTTACTTTTGTTTTGATGAAATTCATTCCAGTACGAGTATAATAACTTCAGAGGTGGTAGATTTAAGCCTGACGTGGCAACATCTACGTAAATTTTTTTTCTTTGAAGTTTTAATCAATTTTGATAGCTAGTGTTATCAAATCTTTTTTTATTTCTTCAATTTGTCTAAGTATTTGAAATTTGAAATTGATTTCGAGAATTTTAAAGCGTTTTAAATATTTTATAATTTTGCAAATTAATCGTGAGTTCTTTAGATACAGAAAGTTTAGGTAATTTGCTTCATAAAAAAACTTTTGCAAATTTTACAAAATGAAGGACTTAACTGCTATAATCGGGATTTGTTATGGCGAAAATATAAAAACAAGTTTTCTCAAACTCAGAATATAAGATCGAAAGCGCGAAATTTCAAGCACAAATCAACCATTAACAATTTAGCATTTTTTTACTGGTTTTTTGCTGATGTGATTTTTTTTTTAATATTTCGAAATTGAGTTAATATTTATTTGATTTGAAGGAATCTCAAAGATTTTCACTTTTGTTAAAAATATAGAATTCAAAAAAATTTAATCAAAGACTAAAATGCGAAAATTTTCAATTGATGTTTTGGCGAAAAAATTATCTCTTTCAAAATAAGTTTCAACTTTTATATGAAATAAAATATAAAAAATCTTCACTTTCGCTAAAAAAAAGAATTTTACTAAACGAAGTACATAAAATTAAATTACGAAATTAAGTTCGAAAATTTTTAATTTTTAGTCCGTTTTAAGATTTTGAAATAAAATATAAAAATCTTCAATTTCCAAAAAAAAACACAAAATTAAATTACGAAATTATGTTCAAAAATTCGAAACTGTTATTTTATTAAAATTTTGAAATAAAGTTATAATTTTGATATGTAATGAAATCCTTAACATTCTAACTTATCAACAAAAAAATTCATTTTATAAAGTGAAGTCCCTCAAAATTTATATTCGTCATCTGGATTTTAAAATCTATTGTAATTTCTAACTAATTCGAAAAGAAATTTTTTTAGAATTTATTTATAAGCAAAAATTCTAAAAAAGAATTTGTATAAAATGAACTTAAAAAACTCAAAATAATCGCTTGCATATAAATTAAACTTTGAATTTAACTTTTTTATAAAAGAAAATTAAACGGAACTCTTGAACAAAATTTTGTATTATGCAACTTCTACATGTCCTTAATATGCTTCACTACACATGATGTATAACACTACATTTTATCAAGGACAATAACTTCTCGAACTAGAATGTCATCAACACTCTTGCTTTGGTGGCAAGTGCCTGAGTTGAAAAGCCAACCAACTCACATAATTTCATGTCAATTTTTAAAGCAAAGTTTATGTTTTCACTACACAATTAATAATCTTCTCCATTTTGTAGAATTTATCTTTTTTTACAATTTAAACAGAAACAAACACACATCCACACAATAAGTTTCATAGACTTATAAGTTTTTTTCTAGTTCTCCCGCCAGGACCCACTTACCAATTTATACATGCTGCTTTATGTTGAAATAAAGTAGAAATTTTAATAAATGTTAATTTTTAATGAAATGCACTAACAACGTTTTTTTAAAAAAAAAATCTATGCAAAAATATTGTCTCTAATGTTTGAAGCTGTGCCTGCCACAATGATGTGATAGATCTTGTTGAACGCCATGCCGTTTTTTAATACTGGAAAAAGTAAAACAAAATTTCTTAAATTCACTTAATAAATTTACCATTGCGATGTTGAAATAAAAATTTTAAATAATTAGCAAAATAGATGTATAAAATTAGTAAAATGTTGCAAAAAAGCTAAAAATCAAGTCGAACAAGCCAAACAAGGATTTAAAAAGAAAAAAAAATGTAAATAAAATTTTGTGTTCACTACAGCGGCCGGTGATTTCAAGAGGAGAAATCAACGCGTTACAAGTATATTACAAGTAAATCATTGATAAAATTAAAAAAAAGCGAGCATTAACAAACGTTTTGTTGGCAAAAAAATTAATGTGTAACAACCGGTAGATCGCAAAAAGGATTTACAAAATTCAATAAAGATATTTGGCGGGACAAGTGTATCGAAAGCGATTTAAGGCGAATAAAGCAGACGCTACATTAATATCTATAATAAATTAGTTTTTACTAATTTGAAATTTTATATGTTTTAGTTTAAATCAGATAAAATGAATTAATAAAGTGCTTTTAGGAAAAAAATTTAAGAAAATAAAAATAAATCTACAGAGTTCTCAAAATTTGTGATTCTACATGCAAAGAAAAACCAAGAACGACATACTATGATTGAGTTATATGGTTGAAATCGAATTTTATGGTTAGTGGCAAATCATGTTATTAAAAACCAAAGCCGAACATATTTTTGTTGTTTAAGTAAATAAAAAATTGGGGCTTGTATACCCGTTGTCGAATTGATGTGATTTTCTAGACCTTATGAGCAGAAGTACACTTTCATTAGCACAAAATTGTTCTCGAGATCGATTAGACAAGATCCAATTTTTTGGTATTGCGTTGATGTGACGTCGATGTCACCGACTGGAATAAGAATGAATAAAATTTTACCAGATAAATATAATACTATAGTTAAATATAAACATAACATGATAACGAGTAATCATATTATGGTACAACATTTAGATCAAATGTAATCAAAATATGGCCCTTATTATCAGTTGCATTTGGTGTTCGATCTTTGCTGGCTATCGAACATCATCGAGTATCGAATGTAAAATTCGTATTATGAGCTGGCAGCACTGTCGAAAATTCCGTTGTACAACGAATTTTCAACAGACCACAAATTTGCTTTCGATGCTGTATGACAGTTTATAAAACTTATTGAATATATAAGTATTTGTCAAATTTTATTTTATTTTTTTTTTACAAATGCCAGTTGTAAAATGTTTTATTTTAATTTCATGCTTTTCTAAGGTTTTAATTATAAAACAACAATTGGAAAATCTATTTTCTATAATTGAACAAAACTCTCTGCTGTCCAAAAAAAATTTGTACAAAAGTTCAGGCACCAAGAAAAAAGGGAAATCACGGAGGAATCATCGAGCCATAATTCCGTCGTGATCTCGTTAATTAGTAATTAATTCAGTTTTTTCTTTTATAAATTTTTAAACAAATTAGAATTTTTTTATAGTGACAGCTACAGTTGCCAGATGAAATCGGAGTGAAATTCGTCAAATTTAGAGCGAAAAATCATCAGTATCGTCAAAATAATTATCGAAAAACCTCAAAAATTCGTCCAAAATAAAACAAACACTTTTTTAAAAGTAATTATATATTTTATTTAACGAAAACTTAACACAACAAATAAATTCATAGTTTTTGTATAAAGTAAACCAAATTGTTATCAATAAAGAGTGCATTTTTAGTAAAATAATATAATAAAAAAAATTAATTAAAATATTTAAAATATTAAAAAAAGCAACAATCAAATCCTTTATATAAATATTGCTCCTTTATTGTAGCAGAATGTAACAACCATATCTCAAAAAGCAAAATTTATAATTTCATTAATTTAAAATTCTTCATTAAAACCATCTTTATAAGATTGTAATGTTTTTAAAGAAACATATCTTAACACGAACCGAAGTTATAACCATTAAAAAGCTAATAACGTACAAATACATACTTCCTAATATTTTCAAAACATA
Organism: Gymnocheta viridis; assembly: GCA_956483585.1. Taxonomy (NCBI): domain Eukaryota; kingdom Metazoa; phylum Arthropoda; class Insecta; order Diptera; family Tachinidae; genus Gymnocheta; species Gymnocheta viridis. The sequence goes on from OY101442.1 coordinate 111,965,332, forward strand.
AAACGCACTTTAGAAAGTTCACTTTTTTGAATATATGACTACGTTGCAATAAAGGAACGGTATGTACATATTTGTGTTTGTATATAAAAATAAGATAAAATTCAAAAATGTAAAGATACGATATTCTTCATATTACTACACATTTGTAAGAACTTAAATTAATACATACTCGTCCTATATATATTGCAATATAACAATTTTATTGGATCAGGTACTACTTTCAAGTCAATTATTTAGATTGAAATTATATTTAGTATACAAAATTGCTTCTAATTAAAATTTTTGAAACTGATTTCGTACTTCGGTCTTGTTTAAATTCACTTGGCGAAATACCATTTCTACATTTGCTGAAGAAGGCGGTAAAACTCAAATTTTTTTGATATTCATGGTTCAAAATGGGAATAAAGTTCTGAAAAAATGTTGTCAGTTTATAATTGTTTAAAAATCGTCAAATTTAAGGCTCAAAATCGTCCAGTCGTCAATATGCTATTTCTGGCATCCGAAATCGTCAAAATTACGATAAATCGTCAAATCTGGCAACGTGTGCAATTCCATATTTGACCAAAATGGTCACCAAACTTTTCCAGAAATTTCACTAAAAAATCCTTATTTTTTTTTAATAAATTTTTGTAGTGCCTGCCAACATATATCCCATATTCTATTATTGTAATATCATTAAATACATAATGGAGAATTATTACCACAATTTTTTTGGCATGGACTTGGTCCCAATTGCTGGATTTTTCGACTTTAATCAAATTTGGGACTACTGTTAGCCGTTGTACAGAGCTCTGTTAACTGCAAAATGAGTTATGTTAAAAAAATTTGGTTCGTGTCTCTGCTATTTCAATACGAAATTATCTTCTCACACATCATGTTACAATCATCATAATTAATGTACCACCATTCAACCGCAAAATGTAGCTGTACATGTTTAACAAAAAAATCACCAAATAGGAAGACATACCAATACACCAGGAAAATGAGAAAAAACTAGAGGAACCGCTTTAAGAAAATGTGGGGAAATAGAGTTAATTATAACAAGATTGTTTAACAATAAAACACAATACAAAAATCTAATCAAAAGCGATTATTTAATACGCCATGAAAACATTTTAAAATCATCGTCATCGTCATCATCATCAGCAGCAGCAGCAACAACAAACACATTGTCTTCGGAGACAGCATCTGTGACAGCTGCCCGCCGCAAAATGTTGTCGCATTATTAAAAAGGCCAACGTATCATGGAACAAGTTAAAGCCAGAGATAAAATGGATTAGGTTAGTGTGGCCTAACAACTAAAACAACAGCAAGAATAACAATTGCAATAACAGCTGAATAAAAAATAAAATAAAATGATTTACAATCGATACAATCAATTGAAATCGAATGGGAATGCGAATACGAATTCGAATGCGAAATATTGAAAGTAACCAAGTGGACAAAATAAAAAAAACTGTTGGTGATTAAATTTCATTTGAATGAAATTTTTTTTCTTTGAATATTTTTAACACAAAGATTTCAAAATCATTATTCAATATTTGGCCTTTTAAGGATGGCAGTTGCAACAACTAAATGTTGGCATAAAGAAATAACGCAACAGTTGCCAACCATCCCCCATTAACTCTACAAATAGATTAGTTTTCATCTAGTTTCCAAGTCATGCTGAAATCACGTTGATGTTTTTAATATTGGGCGTGTGTGAGAGTATGTGTGTGCTGGTGTTGGAGTGGCGTGGCGTAGCGTGGCATGGTTTCATTTTCCCCAAACATTACACAAATATTGAAACTATAAAATACTCACGATGTTGCACCGCATATAATATTAATGCATTTATTGCGGCAATTGATGTGGTTGCAAAGTGTTTTTCGGCTTAAAAGTGAAAAACATGTCATGCGTCTATTTTGTTGCACTTTTTTTTTGTGTGTTTTATTGTGTAATCAGGCCAGCAGATCGTGTGTTTCTTTTTTCTTTGCCCATTCGCTGCCTGCCATATAATCCAGTTATAGAAAGGCTTCATACTTTTAACTAATATATACTCGTATTTATATGATAAAATATCTACGAGTATTAATGGTTATTTTTTTCTCCCCAATAAAATTATTAATGTTTGAATATAAGAAGAAAAAAAAAATAATGGAATAGATTATTTCTAATATTTACAATTCATTGAAGCAATATTTCGTTTTTATTGTTGTTTAATTCAATTTATAGTGATTTACATACGCAATTGTTTTTATTTATGTTTTAGGACGTTTGACATTAGTGATGGATTTTTATTACTTTGATATTTAAATCAGATGGATTTGAGTGCTTCTAAGTCGACATTTGATAGAGGTCATTTCAGTCAGTTAAAATCTTTACATTTTGTGTCACGTTGAATACATTTAAAAATCGTATAAATGAGTAAATGAGAACATTTCTGGAAATTTAAAGATTTAATTTTATAATTAATATTTATACGTAATTGTTGAACTGTTTAAGGTTTATATTGAAAATGAAAATTTTTTTTGCCTTAAGTTCAAATCTGAGCTTACCCATTTCTTCTTAGTTTAAGAAATTATATTTGGATAAATTCATTATTTTTTTATTAAGAGAGTACTTTTTATTTGAAACAATTTATTCATCAGACTAGCAGAACGGATCCGTTTAAGAAAAAATGGGTAAACTCAGATTTGAACTTAAGCCAAAAAAATTTTCATTTTCGATTTAATTTTATAATATTTAATAGATTCCTTTTGGTACTTATGAAGTATATAAGTACGAGGGAAACTCAATCAGTCTTGGTAACTTTGTTTTTTTAATTTTTATCTTCAATAAAAAATAACAAAAACAACTAAGGGACCAGTAAAATCTAAAGTAATATTTATATTAGGCTTAAGTACGTTACATTTTATTCGGAAATAATTGAACAGGAGGCAATATTCCAAGAAACAAATGAAAAGTTAATTAAGTAAATGCAGCCTGTACCACAAAACTTAACAACGTTGTTTTCGGAGGCCACAGCATTATATTATTGGACCCATCATCAGGGTTCAATTTTATTTTATGTACTTCAACGCTTTCTAGCTTGTTCTGGTTGTATGTCAACTAAGCCCTTATTAATACAACTCATGTATGAAAAAAGAATACGAGAATCATTATTAAAAACAAAGTGTGATTGCTAAGAACTTATCTTAGTGGCACAACCACTAACAAAAAAAGAATTTTGTGAACTACTTTGGTTTCAAAAACAAAAGCACCACACAAAAATTCTTAGTCATTCGTAGAATAGCGATAAATCAAAATGATTTTTGTACGTAAATGTAAGATTTCATGCAGAAAGGTTTATAGTTTTGAATTTACTAATAAAAAACTAAAGTAAAAAACTAAACGAAGAAGAGAATCTTAATTTTGTTTGCAAAATTGCGTTAATTGAGGTCTTGTTTTTTGAAAAGTTGCGTTAACAGAGTCACCAATGTTAAGAATTTGGGTGTTGCGAATATCGAGCTGGTGCGCTTATCGAAGGTCGCGTTAATCGAGTCTGCACTGTAGCTTTAAAAAAATTGTCACATTATTAATATGACCCGTACATTCACATTTTCTTTTTTGTTGTCAACTGCAATTTTGTTCAGGAGTTTTGGATTTTGTGTGTAGTTTTTAGTTTTGGGTAAAATTTGGATTCGATATTTTTTTTTATACATTTTGAATTTTTGTGTAGCGTTTTGTTTATGTGAATTTTTATTTCTTGGAAGAACTTCAGATTTTTTGGTTATTTTTTTATTTAACATTTACATTTTTTGCGGATTTTGTATTTTTAGTAAAATCTAATATTTTAGAAAATTTTCAATTCTTGAGCTAAATTTTGATTTTTTTTTGTAAATTTCTTTATGTTTTACCTACCGAGCTTTCGTTTGTTTAAATAAATTTAGGTTTTTTTCGTGAAATATTCGATTTTAATTTTTAAACTTTAACTGTTTTGCAAAATTTTTGATTTTTAGATTTTTTGTATTTTTTTTAAATTGTCTTCTTCAATTTAAATGCTTACAGTCTTAACACTCATAAATGAAATGAATAAAGTTTAAAAGTTTATTAATTAGTTGATGAGTTTTTTCGAATCAATAATCTTAAAAAAACAACGTCTGCTCATTAAAAAAAGATTACAATTTAATGCTTTCAAAAGCGAATTATTAGTAAATTTGTGTCACTTGATAAAAATTTTACATTTTTTTTACCTTTTGGTCCGTTTCATAACGTGTGTAACGTGTGCGCGTTAAGTGTAGTATTGACATACAAATCTTATGATTAAACAGAGATCGGAAATGACACTCAGAGAAAAATAAAAATCAACAAACAAATTCAGACAGTCGCATGCAAATCTCTTACACTTGAACTTGAATTGTTGGCAAACAAATCGACCAACTGGTTATTTGGCATTAAAAAAAAGTTGTTTTGTAGCAGAGCAAAGTTGCATGAGCACAGAAATTAATTTAATAAATAATTTTATTGAAAGTTTTTGTTTTGGTACTTAAAACTACAAATTTATGAAATGAAGTCCGTTGATTATTTTTAAAAGCGAATTATTTAAATAAAATGCAAATAAATTAGGATCATATTTAGGAGTGTTCCGAACTTTACCATGGCAGGTAAGAGGGTGCAGCAAAAGTAGCTGGAACAGAGAAAGCCACTTTACTGGGTTCTTGACCGCTTTGAGTAGAAGCAACAGCAGGAGCGGGATCAGATGCTGGGGCTACTGAAGATCCAGATGCGAATGCTACAGGATGCGGAGCAACAACATAAGCAGGAGATGTGGGATAAAGAGGAGCAGCAGCATAGGCAGGAGCAGTGGCATAAGCAGGTGCTGCACCATATGAAGGGGCATAAGCAGGAGCAGCGGCATAAGAAGGAGCAGTGCCAAAGGCTGGAGCATAAGCAGGTGCTGCACCATATGAAGAAGCATAAGCAGGAGCAGCGTCATAACTTGGAGCAGTGCTAAAGGATGGACCATAAGCAGCAGCTGCACTATACGAAGGAGCAAAAGCGGGACCAGCCACATAAACAGGACCGTTAGCATATGCACTACCAGCAGCAAAAACTACTGGAGCTGTAGCAAAGCCTACTTTACCAGGAGCCCCAAAGCCAAAAGAAGCAGCTGCAAAAGCTATTTGACCCGGTGCAGCAACAGGTACTTGAGCTGCGTCAGCAGTACCAGCTGAAGCAGGAGTTTGGCCAGCTGCTGGAGCTTGAGTAGCAGCAGGTTTTAAGGTTGTGGCAACACCATAGGTCGGACCAGTAGCTGAAATGGGAGCAGCAGCAGGAATTTGCGATGCAGCAACAGCAGGTATAGAAGCTGCTACAAGAGATGGTGCAGCAGCTACAGCTGGCACATTGACTTTAGAACCACTTGCAGGATAGGCAACAGCATGATTGATGGCATGAGCATTGTAGGTAGAAGCAAATGTCGAATAACGACTACCTTGGACTTGGCAAGCCCACAAACCAATCAAAATAACAATCTAAATAGAAAAGGAGGAAATTTAATACTTATATAAGATTACACTATTTTATTGCAGAAATTTTCTAGAAACTTTTGCAAACTTTTTTTTTAAAGATATTAAGATTTAAATTGTCATTACTAAAAAGGGAAAGATTTCAAACTTTTCTGTAAGTACTACGCGCCAGCAGAAGTGCACTCTCAATCTCAAAGGACTCGTCGGTTACGAAAAAAGGATTTGTTTATATGCAGAATAACAGTCAATCATAGAAACACAAATACGACAATATAACTTATCTAAAATAACTTTCGCTATGATCTGTTCAGCCAGCACACGAGACAGCATTCGTCATCGAAGGATTTTTTAAGCTTACAAGCTAAATTCTAGCCATTTGTAAGATGTAACAGTTTTAACTTTAATACTTTAAAAAAGAAGTTTCTTATTTGTTGCATTGACTATCAGTGCAGTCAAAATACAGTCAGTTTTAGTCATAACAATAATTTAAAACATATCTAATTGGCTTTCACATTTGGCGACATTTCAAATAGAAAAAATTATTATTTTTTAAATAACTTACCAAATATTTCGCCGCCATTCTAACAATTAAGAGAAATCAAAAGAATTGTTATTAAAGATATGTGTTTAATAAGAAAACAGGACAAGTTGTGATGTCAATACTACACCCACATTTGGTTTTTATAATCATGCCAAAAATTAAAATTTCGGAAACAAACAAATAAAAAAAAATTAATCCAACAAAAGCCATGTGAATGAAAACTCACTGGTCACCGAATGTAACAACTTAAGGCACTTTTTGTTTAAAGACTTTCTTTGCATATCAAGTGAATTGGCTCAAAATCTTAAAGGTCTTTAACGTTGGCAAAAAATGAAAAAAATATATACAAAAAAAAATAACAAATAAATTGACAGTCACCTATATTTAAATATGCCTTTTTTTAAAAAAAAGGTTAACTCTGAGGCAATATTTTTATTTAATTCAATTATTTGTATAATAGTTAAAATTTGTATTTTGTTTATCGGTTGATTTCCCAATTTAACGAAAGCAATTGCAACAAAAACAAAATGTTAATATAAAAAACTGCATTAATCAGTTTTGTACACACATAAACTATTTGTATTTATTTAACGCAGTAAATAAACAATTTCATAATAATAAATAAAACGCACATATTGGGTGATACTTGCGACATTACTTTCGATTTTCAAATTGAATTAATATTGAATTTTAATAAAATAAAGTGTTGAAGATAGACAGGCATTCGTTTACTTATTGATACACTACATTGAGACTGGTCTTAGTGCCCTGTTTAGTTAATTGATAGAAGCTAATCTATCGGTCTGTGCAATGCAAGTTCGATTCCCGCCAACGACTCGGATCTGTTAGACCAGTTAAGATCTGCATCACTATGATCGGTAATTTGTAATTATATTGTATTATTTCAAAAATAAATATTAGATAAATAAAAGGAGTACTATTAACGAATTGTACACACTCTACACCAAAGTGTGAAAGTATGAAGTGCCTTCTAAAAGAATTTGTTTTTTTTTTTAATAAAAAGAAATATAATATTTTTAACTTAACTTAAAGTTTTTAAACCTCTTTTGTAATATTACAATTTTTAATGTTTATATCTTTATTTTTTATATTATTGAAATTATTTTTTTAATTGGACATTTTTTTTACAAATTTGTGTTTTTTCGATTTCGTCATTTAAGTAATTTTTTTATTTTGGACGTTTTGCAATGACGGTGATTTGACGCATCATCTGCTGGTCATTGCTGATCAGAAGTTGGTATAATTTTATGAATTAAGAGCAATATGAAAAAAAATTATGTTAACATTCGTGTTTTAAAAAAATTCTGAGTATGAAAAGATTTCATAAGTCTTTGTGAATAAAAATAAGGATTTATTTCATAGCAAGGCGTATTAAACAGGTGAAATTATTATTAGTACAACAATTACAACAATCCAAGAACAACAGGCATTGGTTCCATCAAAAACATCTACATGAAACAGATACTGAAAAATAAAAGGCAAAAGCGTGACATTCAAAGTAGAAAGCATAAGCAAGACAAAGAAATCAGCTGCTGTGATCGTTCCACCTGGTCGATACGCCTTGTTTCACTAACAGTTTAATTTTTGTTAAATCAAAGTCGAAGGTGCTCGAAGAAAATTTTAAAAAATTGTATGTACAAATTGTATAATTTATTTGACAAAACGAATCATGCCGAAGATCTTATTTTTGGGGCTATTTTCACGTGCAATTTTCAAAATTGAGTGCCAAAATCATGTGTTGTACTGTCTTATTATTATAATTATTATTTTCATAAAGCAAAGTAAATGTCAACAAGGCGTATCGATCGTATCGTATCGATAATCTCCTGCCCGTAATATGCTTCAGAACTAAATGTTTCCCTGACAAATGTTTTCGTGTCTTAACGCAGACAAACTCTGGCAGAAGTGTAAAAAATCTTAAACTGCAGGAAAAAATCATATTCATATTTTGTCAAAGAAACGAAACAAACGAAAACTTTGATTAAATCACAATTCTGGCAACGCTGGCTGTAACCACTTTTTTGTTTTTGTTGTTGATCTACTCGAATGCTAACGGGCGGAATGTTTGGCGGACGAGTGGCTTATTAACTGATCACTTTTTGAATTTATGCATGTTTCGAATTTATTATTTCTTTTTATTTTATTTTTCTTTAAAAAAAAAAGTTGTCTTTAAGTGTAAATTAAATTGTATGTTTTGATTTGGATTTTGTTTATTTGTTTGCAATTTAAAACAGTTGCGTATAATGGGTATGTGGTTTATATGTTGTGAACATTTTTGTCAAAGACTTTTTTAAAACCATTAAAGAGTGATAACAAGAGTTGGTAGTGCTGCTTATGCGACACACTAAATAAAAGTGTCATCTAGAAATTATGTCGGTGGAAATAATCACCAAAGAGAAAAATGCAGCTTTAGTGAGAACTTGGCTCAATGGAAGGGAAGCTGGAAATGTGGCAAAGTAAAAACTAAGAAACAGCATGACCTGCGACTTTAAATGCTTTGGCGGTTGCAAAATTACATTTTCAATTAAATATTTTCGGAAATATTGTACAAGTTCTACCCATACGAAAACTTAATTGACGTAAATTTTTATGTTTAGTTTTTATTATATTAATTCTTATTTATTAAAAATTTTTATTTTCAGAAAACTATGAATTTTTTGACAAATTTAGAAAATTCTTATTCGCAATGTTGCCCGCAAACGCAACCTTTAAATTATCGTTTTCCGGGAAGTGGAAAAGTCCGGGAAATACTCAACCCTCATAGAGACCAACACTTTTTAAAGCCCCGCTAACTTAATAAAACAACTTCTATCAATAAATATCTTCGAAGTCGTAGCTCTAAAATAGACTTTAAAGCACTGAAATTTACATGAATGTTGTGTTGCCTTTTTCGACTTGATATTTAAGAAATCTGATGAAGTGATATATTTAATTTGAAAACTTCTTTTATATATTGATATCTTGTATTATAATATTAGCACAATAACAGTCGACCATTGCTTAATTTTTTTAAAAAGACATTTTTGCCTTCTGAAAGACCTCAATATTACATTGAACATTTCATTCGCATATAATTTTGACTAACACCTGTCGTAATATGTGATTTTCCTAATAACTTAATTCTAAATAAACAACTTACTGTTGCTACTTTTTTATGCTTTTCTTTCAAGCAAATTTAATAGAAAAAAATATAAATGCACATTTAAGTGAAGCAGACATTTAAAATTTGGAACGAAGCAATTTAGTTGCAATTAAAGTAGTTCAAATCTCCATGATGTAATTATAATGTATTGGAAAGTATAACGAAAAATTTATCAAAATATCTATTTCTAAATATTTAATTTGCTAATACTCGTATTAAATGGAAATTGCTCAATGATGTTTAATAAAATTTCATAATCTTAAAAGCAGTTGCTGCATGATGTGTTATGGGAGAGATTTTCGCAAGAAAAAAAAGGAATACAAATTTTTTATTTTTTATTGCACAAATCATCTAGAGAAATGTTTGCCAAACCCCAAAATCAGTCCCTTTAAATGGGAATTTTTAGAGTCCTGCCGATATGCAGGATTAGTGTCGAAGTTCGCTAAGAAGCTGTGTTCGATTGACGTCGCCCAACACCGATTGTGAATCACAATAGATTGTGAATCGCATACTTTTTTTATTACAACAAAGTAAATATTTTAATTTTTGTTTATTATAAATATACATTAATAGCTTTTAATTGTTAAATAAATTATAAAAACTAAATAACATTATTATTACTTTGGTATAAATTTTACATAGACTTTTTGGTATGAAATATAACAATATTTTTTTCTTTTTTTTAGTTTGACATTTTAGTTGAAAATAAATATGTACTCGTTTATATAAAAATAACTCAGGTATTAAGTATTAATTCTAATGAAATTCTTTTCCGGGAAAAGGAAAATTTTCTAGAAAAGTGTATGATGATGGTGATGATGAGCCAATGTTAAGGGTGTTGCATGCAGATGGGCATGTGGCACATGGGCATGCAACTTAGCAAAACGTGGTTGTGGAAATGCATAACCCACAGACACATGATGAGTGGTGGTTTTTGGTCCAGGGATAGCACGATAGGTGGGAAGCGGCTCTGCAACGGGTAAAGTTTCCAAGACAGGACTAACAAGAGGTGTAGGAGCTGGAATAAAGTGAGTTTGGGTGTGAATTACTGGAGCGGGTAGTAAAGGAGCTGGGGCAGGATGTAATGGAGCTGGAGCCGGCAATAAAGGAGCAGGAACAGGAAGTAAATGAGCAGGAGCGGGTAACAAAGGTGCCGGAGCAGGAAACAGAGGTGCTGGAGCAGGAAGCAAAGTTGCCGACGCTGTCAAAGGATGATTAGCATGGTAATAAGCTGGTGGCAAAAGATGTGCGTGATGGTGATATGGAAACACGGGAGCAGGCTCGCCAGCATGAAACTGAGCTGCGGGTAATACTGGTGGCGCTAAATCCAAATGATCAAACACTCCAGGGAAACCAAAGGGATGTGAAGGTTTAGCCTGGACAAAAGCAACAGCTACAATTAGAACAGCAAAAGCCTGAAATAAAATATATTTCAAATAAACTTATCAAATCACCAGATCATATTATAATTTACATACCACTTTGACAGGCATCATTTTAAATAGTTTAGCAAACTTAAATCACCGTTTAATTAAATTGTTTGTACAACGCACTCGCTACCTTTTGTCTATGCAAATGTTATAAAAACTAATGAACTATTAAATATTGCACTGTAATTTATACCAAAAACACCTGTTCAAAGAAATTTTTGTGTAAAACAAAAACCTCCCATGTACTAACTAAATGCATGCTTCCTCAAAATATTAATACGAGTAATAATCTTTCAACTATTAGTCTTGCGTTATTTCTACACTCTCGGGTTTCCTTAGTTCAACTGCCATCCATAATGGCCAACCAAATTTGGTTACACCAATTTTTGGATGTGCTACCTTCCAACTTACGAGTATTTCATTTTTCTTCTTACTCACTAGTGGCGGCACAGACAGACTGGATGGTGGCGGTATTTCATTAAGCGACTGTGTCTTGTAAAATTGTACGAAAAATATTTGAAAGCCATGGCAGAGTGCGTGATTGTAATTTGTTCAAAATGACTGTGAAATAAGTCGTGACTTGTGCATTTGATTGGCCTACAAAATCGTTTGAAAATACACACCAAAACCATAGAAAAAACAAAACAAAATAATGAAGAACTGGTCATATCTAAGCCAGGTTGTATTGGAAATGTTCAATACAAATTAAGTATTTATATTTTCTTTTATTTTTATTATTTTATTTTTTTAAATTTAGTTTTATTTTTGGTGGCACTACAATTATGGTATTTTGGGTTAATAACCCACTTAAATTGGTAGACTGTTTACAATTCGATTTGTTTTTGGTATGAATAAAATTATGTAATTTTGCCTCAATTTTATTATTTAATAAAAACTTCAACAATAAAAAACACACACACACCCAAATATAAAATGAACTAAAAGCGTTAATTTGAAAAATGGTATCTATGACGGTTTTGGCCATTAAGGTTTATGTTGGCAATATTGTTAACAAGTACTTAATTAGAGCAGTGGGTTATAAATAAGATTGAAAAAAAAAACCTATCAACAGTGGGTTAAACATTTAATTTTTATGTAAAAAAGAATAGCTCAGCTGGTAGGTGTAGTATTCAATTTCCTGGTAAATTTATGATTGCCTAATTATGCCAGCTAAGTAAATCGTGTAGAAGAATAAAGACAGCGACGTTCCGCAACTGATGTTGCGCGGAATCATGAGGAGTGTTCAGGTGAAAAAACAAATTATTGGCGTAAGAATCTTATTTGTCAAGAGGGAACAGAATGAGATGTACAAAAGCGAACAATGTTTTTTGTCTCCATTTAGTAAATCAGCAGAATTGGAGAACTTATAGTGGTACTCAAAAACCGAAACTGATTTAAGAAAAATGTGTAATTTAAAAAAAATGAATTCAAGGACATGAATAGCTCCTTGATATACACCATAAAATTTAAATTTTCAATATGAACTAAAATAAAAAAATAAACAGAATGAAAAAATTTACTAAAGAAATGCTTTTAAGCGGTCTACACGTCAAGAAAAACCATAGTTGAGGCAACCATAATATAAGGGCAACATCCCATGTTATTGTCAAATCATATTAATTATTAAACCAATGCTTTCGCAGGAAATACATTCTTATTTGAGTCAATAATAATAATCGGCATATAAAAACAAGTCCCTGTGAAATAAGGCCCCAAAACAGAAAACGAAATATAGCGCTAAAATTTATACAGAAAACAAAAACACGAAAATTTTGCGGCGATTCCACAAATTTTTTAGGAAATTATATTTTTTATTTTTTATTTTCAGGTACCACAAAATGTAACCATCTTTTACTTATCTTTCATTCGTCAACTACGCAGATATCACTAAACTTTAAAAAAAAATAAAATAAGATCCCAAAGATTTCATATAAGCTTTTGGGACCTTATTTCATTTTCACTAATTTAAGATATTTATTAAACCCAATTTATACGATGAATTAAATTCACGAAAAAAATTCATGATGTTTTCTTGTTGGCGAGCGGGGTAGAGAAGAAAACGGAGAATATTAAACGACAATTTTTCTGTTTTCAATGATTTATTTTTACTAGTACTATCCAGCGGTCGACGGCGAATCACCCGCATTCTTGTAATTAAATATTAACCATTTACATAAATGGTTAATTTTAAATAAAGTAAAAAAACAAAAAACATTATAAATAAACAACTTAAAATTCTCTTACTTGCCTGAATGAAACCTGAGGGCATGTGTCCCCAAGTCACCACTTCTGTCTACTATTTTGGTGACTATTTGGCGTCATTGTCACTATAAGAAAACTTTAATTATATTATATTATAGCTGAAATTATCATCGAAAAGCAGCAAAGTTCAGTAACGACTAGTAGAATTATATTTTCAAGCTTTGCAACGAATTTTATTTCAATCCTGGCAAGGACTCGTTGTGGTTTCAGTTATCCTTTCTGCAATAGTTGCAATAACCCCACTAAATATGTTCTAATCATACTATAATAATATGCCGTATTCAATTATCTATCCGGTATCGCATACATTGAAGTGTACAATGAGCTTTGCAGCGTATTATTTGTTTATTTTTTTTGTGGGGAATTTCGTAGTAACAAATTTCGTAGTTTTCTGCATTGAAGTATTCGGCTTAATGCTGCTAAAAAATAATCGAGACATACCCAGTTTTCTTTCTTTTGGGATTTTCTACAGTTGATAGGAAAACGTTAACAAGTTCAAATAATTTTGGTATCACTTGTCATGAATCAATATTTCCAGCTCTTTAACTATCCAATTTTAGAGTGTGTAGAGTGTTTCACTACATTTGCACAGTTACGAAATATAGACATTAACTTTTAACATTCTAGTATGATGTAGGAGCACCAATATTATTCATTTTAAAGTTATGTGGAAGAATTTCATCCAAAAATACGTTTTTCGGAGCAAATGTTGACATACAGGGTCTGCCCTTAAGTCAAAAATAATTTTATATAGGTAAAAGAAAAAAACCTCAGAATTAAATTAAAAACATAATTAGTTAAATAAATGTTTTATAAATTTTCTATTATATTAATGTGTTAATAAAAAAACTCCTAACAAAAAAAATTAAAAAAATCAAAATGTTTAACAAATATGTAAGTCGAAGCTGTCAAATTTAAACAACAACTTTAGCTGGAGCTGCAACGAAAGGAGCAGCAGCACCAGCAGGAACAGCATAGGCACCAGGGGCAGCAAATGCAGCTGGAGCTGCAGCATAAGCAGCTGGATGCGCAGCATAAGCAGCTGGATGCGCAGCATAAGCAGCTGGATGCGAAGCATAAGCATCTGGGGCAGCAAAAGCGGCTGGTACAGCTGGAGCACCAGCTACATAACGGCTAGAGAAGGGAGAACTGTAACCGAATGGGGTAGTGGTGTATGAAGATAAACTTCCATCATAATTGTGACGAACATCAATTTGTTGACTGCCACCAGCAGCATATAAAGGAGCATTAGCATAAGCCACAGCTGCAGGAGCAGCAGCAAAGGCCGTGGGATGAACAATACCGGCAGCAGCAACAGCTAAAAAGGCAGCAAGGACAACAACCTAAAGGACAAATGCCAATAAATTAAAATAAGTTTTATTTAAGTTTTTACGTTTCACTTACAAATTTGAACATAATGAAAGTTTTTAATTTTTTTTTTCGTTTTGTTTAATAGTTAATTCAACTATTGATGAGGTAGTGATGTCTTTTAAAAAATTGTTTTGGACTTTTATAGTATTTTTTCACCAATTGTAGTTATTTTTTGTTTGCCCTAAAGCACGTGTTTACATAAAACATCAAATGTAACGTATTTTTATATGCGACTTCACTCACTAATTGAATGCAAATTATATTTTGCTTAAATTTATTTTGATTTCAACGTGTGTAGTGGGCATGTGCCAATTTTAAGGGAATGTATTCGGGTAAATATGTATGTAAGCATATCGCTCCTTTATTGCTAGACAGTCATATTTTAGAAAACGTAATTTTTGAATCAAGAATACAGAGTTATACGTCGTATCGTTCGTCATCTTGGGTAAGAAGTTCATAAAAATATCTTGTTTACTCACCTCTTGAGGGCACAATATTTTTTATTTTTCGTTTGAGTTGTGAGTTAATTTGAAAGTTTAAACACATATTCCGAAGAACAAGTTTCGTTGGAGATATGACAATGTTGCAATAAAACAGCAACATGTGATCGATTGCATTTTTTTCGAGTTGAAAATCTATTGATGCAGATTACTTTAGAAATTTGTTGACACTAATTTATTTTTTTTGTTTATAAAAATTCTGAGAAAAATAAACAACCCAGAATAAAGTTAAATATGTATTTCCTATTTCACACAAAAAAATTCTTTGGCAATGTCGGATCAATTCTCAGTTGAAAAAAAACTGGATGATCTTAAAGAATGCTTTCAATATTTAAGTTTTTAAAGTTAAAAAAAAAATATTAATAATAATATTGAAAGAAAGAAAGAAAAAATTTTAACATAAAAAGACAACTGAAAAGATGCTTTCATTTGAATTGTGCAAAAAAATATAAACATTTATTTTAACTCGATTTAAATTTTTACAAAAAAAAAAAAACGTGCTCGGCATGAAAATCAAACAGCGATTGAATTTAAGCTACAAATTTTCAAATTATCTTCAACCAATAACAACAAAAAATCAAATTACATTCAAATTATAAATTCAAAGTTATTTGTTTTGCGAAAAGTAGCATTTCATAAAATATTTATTAATTGCTTAATTGGTTTTTAATTTAATCATGATATCACAGGCAACAACCACATAATTTCTAATATTATTCTTTTTTATTCGTAAATATAAATATAGTTGTCACATTAAATCTAAAACTCTGAAATTGTAATTAATCAGTGTCACAAATAGCCAATTGATTAATTAAATTGTCAACTGTTTGAACAACAAAAGAAAAAAATGTTAAATAAAATTATTGATTAATTGAGTTCTCATCTTTTACGGGCGCAAAGTTTCATTGACACCCTACACTAGATAAAGCGAGATTTTGGGTACTACAAATTGCTAAATTAAGAGAAAAAAGTATCTTACGTTATACAGAATGCAAGTTGATGAAAGAGTCCAGACAAAATATTTTTATAATTTTATAAATTCTTTGTGTAGAAACATTGTCTGGAATTTTTTTTGCATTTTTTTACAAAAAAAAAAAAAACAACGAAAACGTTTACTGAATCCAATAAACTAATTGTTTTTATATGTTTTCCTAAATCGATCAAAAAAATGCATAAGATCAAATAAGTCTATGAAAGCATTTTATAAAAAAACAGGATTTAAATCTAGAGCAGATAGAGATATTAAACTTAAACGTTTACTAAATGAAATACCAATTTAATTAAAATTTAAACAAATGTTTGCCTGGAAAAGAAAAATTTTAAAACAAGGTCCGCGATCTAACAATGCCGGATGTAGGGTATTTTTGCAACCCTTTGACATATTTTATAGTGGGAATAACAGTATACATAATTAAGCTAACAAAACTGAAACGCAGACACACATAATTCATAACATTTGACAACTAAAAAATTGTCTAGTCAAAAAAGATGTTATATATATAGTTTATTATATATAGTTTAAATAAGCACCTTTAACTATTAGAAAACCTTTCAGCCGTGACACTGAAAAAAACTATTTCATTTAATCAATGAATTTTTACATTGTATCAATGAAATTTTTATGACTTCATTTGGTTAGTAAGTATTTCACTCATTCACTTTATTCAGCTAAACATATTTTCGCATGTAATTGTTTCATTGATTTAATGATATTATAACGTATCATAAATGGAATTAATTCCAAAATGTAATGCATTTTTCTTAAATAAAGTATGATTTTCTCTGACTTCAATTTAAGTAGCTGTTTCATGTGTTCAATGATATTCTTCCATAGAAATCAATGACGCAGCAGAAGTAAATTAATAAATTACGTTGCATTGAATACACGAAAAGTGGTAGATTAATTAAGAAAAAACAATTGAATTTTACCAATGTGCACATTAAAAAGCCCCATTCATGAAAGCTCCGTCATTATATAAATGAAAGTTTTCATCAATACAAAGAACAATTACACGGCAAATATTATAATATTTTCAAATTTCTGCTCTTCGTTAGTTTTTCATTGTGTATTGTATTAATGAAAATCGTTACACTGTTTAAAGAATTTATGGAAATATTTATGAAATATTTAAATATTATTTATTTATTTATTTATTTAATTATTTATTTATTTATTTATTTATTTATTTATTTATTTAAGTTAACAACGCTGCCGACACTGCACCTGAAAAGAATTTGGCAGTGTCAGCATAATTCACAATTTTGTTCATTCCCACGACTTTGCACGCGCATCCGGCCTGATTGTGAAATACAAAAGAATATCAGGTTACATTAAAATCATAATCGCAAGCTAAGCGCTTGCATGCCTACGGTTGGGAATGCAACGTGTGTAACAGAGGCTTAATTGGGAAGAATAAAATGTAAAGAAGGCAGTCTTGGCAGCGGTGAACAACGAACAAGTCGCATTAATTAAAGTAATTAAATTGTTTTAGAATTGTTTAAATAAAGGTGTTTAAAAATATATTAAAGTTTGTTTGATTAATCAGGGCGCAGTTGGAGCGCCCTAGTAAATTATTATTTTTTGGTTAAACCATTTGAAATTCCTTAACTGGCGCCCGAGCAGGGACCCGCTTAAAAACTGCGGAGTCCTTAAAATAATAAAAAAAGAGGATAACTTCATAAATAAAAACCATCAAAGATACTGCGATTCCTACGGGACCCTCCAGTATTATTGAAAGATCAATAATTAAAGTAATAACTAATTAATAGGGAAATCCTCCTTCGCTAATCCGGTATTCCTGGTGGTTAAGAAACACCACAGAAGGTTACCGAGGCGAAAGTGAAGTGAACCGTACCTTAGTAGGTATCCACGAGTATAAAAGTGGGTTTCCAAACCGGAATTATACGGAGCTTCCGTGAAGATAAAAAAAGGAATTTCAAACGGTCGCGTCGCGCACCCTCGCCAAGGCTCAATAATAAAATATAATAATAAAAAAAACAAAAATTAAGATAAAATATATAAAAATTCTTATTTGTGTAATTTAAAAGAAAAAAGGAAAAAAGAAAGTATAAAAAAGAAATTCAAGTATAAGGCTTGAGAATTGATAAAAAAATTTGAAAATTAAAATAAATTAAAGAAAATAAATTAAATAAAAAAGAAAAGAATACGAATTAAAAATCTGAAAAATTTTAACAGTGGAAAGAAGGAAAAAATATTATAAATATTATCCTGCAAAGTCGGGAAAATTAATATACTTACAAAAAAGATAAAATATTAATATAAAATTTAAAAAAATAAAAATTCTCACAGAAAAGAATTTTTTTTAACAAATAATTTATAGAAAAGAAGTGAAAGTGTGAAAAACGGGTAACTTTGTGAGCACACGCATACTGTTAATGGCTTTTAGAGAAATTTAAAATAAATGTTTATATGAAATCATAAAATAAAATAATTGAATAAAACGAAAATTGATAAAAGTAAAAATAAAAGTTTTAATTTAAGAAATTTTTAAATTGCACTTTAACATCAATTGTTTAAAGGAAAAGAAACAACAAGAACAGAGATACCTGTAAATTCTATTTATCTCTTAAACGTCCTTGTTGTAGGAAAGTAACCGACGTTTTAAGGAGAACAAAAACAAGAGCATAAAATATAAAAAGTGCCGAACTGTCAGTTCACGCTAATTGAAGGTCTCCAAAAAGCTTTAACAACAACTAAAATTGCCAGGTGAGTCCTTTTACCAAATTGTTTTTTGAATAACATTTGTGACTATGGAAGAAATGAAGACAAGTTTGACTAGTCTAACGGGGGCAGTGAATTGCCTCCTAGGGCAGGTGAAATTACTAGAGGGTAGACTGGGCAGAATAGAGCAGGCTAATGTTAGTGTTTCCGAATTAAGTAGGCAAATAGAACGGATGAGAGAACGAGAACAAGGAGAAGTGGAGATAGCTCCAGCATTACAGGTCCCAAGGACGGAAGAAGATTTAAAGGCTATCTCTAGGCTTCCCGATAGTGTTAAGGAGTTGCGCACGTTTGACGGCAATCCTTTGCACTATGTATCATGGGTGCATTCTGTAGAAATGGTATTAAAAGATTTTGAGATAGTGAGGGATAAACCTATTTATCGCTCAATCATGCAAAGTATCAGACAGAAGGTTGTAGGAGAAGCGGACGCGGCTCTCGTGTCCTATAACGTATTTGAAGCCGACTGGAGCACAGTTAAGAAAGTTTTATCGCTCCATTATGCTGATAAGAGGGATGTTCAGACGTTAGAGCATCAACTCAACCAGCTATGTCAAGGTTCGTCGAAGGTGGACGAATTTTATTCCACCATTAACCAACAATTATCGCTTATTATTAACAAATTAAAAACAGAGACATATAGCGAGGAAACCATTAATGCTCTGATCGCTACGCACAGGAACAGAGCTTTGGACATATTTATTCGGGGTCTTACTCCTGAATTGTCCAGAATGGTGATAATTCAACGGCCGAAAACGTTGCCAGAAGCGTACTCAGCGTGTCTAGAGTTACAAAATCTAACGATGAGAAATAATATTCTCCACACCAGAACACCTGCTAGGAATAATACCCAACAATCTTCTCAAGCGCATACAGTTACTCCACCTAGACCTCCTAAGATTTTTTACAACAATCCTCCTCCAAACCCATTTAGATACAATAACTGGCAGCAAAGAAATTATAACTTCCCGAAGCATAACCCGAATCCTAATTACAAGCCAACACCCTACCCTAAGCTGGATCAAGTGAAACCAGAGCCAATGGAAGTGGACCGTTCGATGCAGACACGAAGGGTAAATTATATGAACCGTCCTAGACCAGTTGAAAAAAGAGGCGCTACAGAAATATTTAATAGGGATAAACAACCGCGGCTCTATCATCTAGATGCTGAGGAATTCCCTCCTCAGGAAGAAGTTGTGGGAAGTTTCGACAATGCTGCAAGCGATCAAAATTTTATGGAGGCAGGCCATCAAGCTTACCTTACATAGAATATACCATTGCTAAAAATAAAACCTTTAACTTTTTGATCGATACCGGCTCGAACAAAAACTTTTGTAGCCCAAAACTGTCCGGCGGAAGCATACCCTTATTGAAACCACTTGTAGTTAGTACTGCTGGCGGGAAGATCGAAATTAATAAAAAAATAGTAGGAAAATTTTTCATTAAATACGGAATATCAGACCCAATTACGTTTTACATATTACCTGGCTTCATTACCTTCGATGGTATTATAGGCGATGACACTCTAAAGGCTTTGGGGGCAGTTGTCGACAGGAAAGAAAATTTTCTTTTAATTAGGGAAACAATTAAAATACCTCTCAAGGCAAAATTTTCCAATAATTTAAATTACATATTGAACGAATCCTTGTCTACGGGAATAAGAGACAAAATTAATGAAATGATAGGCAAATACAAAACCTTATTCGGGCCACTTGATGATAGTCAAGCTGCTGCGACTAGCGTGCAAGCAGAAATAAGAACGACCACCTCTGACCCAATTTACTCAAAGAGTTATCCATATCCAGCTGCAATGAGGGATGAAGTTGATAGGCAAATTAAGGAGTTATTATCCGAAGGGATAATACGCCCCTCAAAAAGCCCTTATAATTCACCGATATGGGTGGTGCCCAAAAAACCAAAACCAACTGGAGAAAAACAATATCGGTTAGTAGTTGACTACAAACGACTTAACGCAGTGACTGTTCCCGACACTTACCCAATTCCGGATATAAATGCCACGTTGGCGAGTCTGGGTAACGCACAGTTTTTTACTACGATAGATTTGACTTCCGGCTTTCACCAAATTTCGATGAAATCTTCAGACATTCCTAAGACTGCATTCTCGACAATGAATGGGAAATATGAATTCCTTCGCTTACCCTTTGGCCTGAAAAATGCCCCAGCAATCTTCCAACGAATGATCGATGATGTCCTTAAGGAATTTATAGGAAAGATTTGTTACGTCTACATAGACGATATAATCGTATTTGGACATAGCGAAGAGGAGACCTTGAATAACGTCGACACAATTTTCAGAAGATTGGAAGAAGCAAATCTAAAAGTTAACATTGAGAAAACGCATTTTATGCAAAAAGAGGTGGAATTTTTAGGGTATGTCGTGAATTCTAAAGGGATAAAGCCTGACCCCAAAAAAGTAGAAGCTATTGAAAAACTGCTACCTCCTACGAACCTAAAGGAGTTAAAGGGATTCCTAGGAATGACGTCATATTATAGGCGCTTTATCAGAGACTACGCGAAGGTGGCAAAGCCACTAACAAATTTGACAAGGGGAGAAAATGCGCAAGTAAAGGCTACTCAGTCCAGGAAAGTTCAGATAAAATTAAATGATGAGGAATTAATTGCCTTCCAAAAGTTAAAGGCTCACTTAACAACAGCAGAAATTCTCGCGTTCCCTGATTTTGACAAACCATTTAATCTTACGACTGACGCCTCGAATTACGCCATCGGTGCTGTCCTTTCACAGGGAGAGATTGGTAAGGATAAGCCTGTCGCTTATATATCACGCTCACTAAATAAAACCGAAGAAGGGTACGCTACAAACGAAAAAGAAATGCTGGCCATCGTGTGGGCATTAGATAATTTGAGAAATTATCTCTACGGTGCCAAAGAAATAAAAATTTACACGGACCATCAACCTCTTACTTACGCGTTAGGTAATAGGAACTACAATGCTAAGTTGAAACGATGGAAGGCTCGCATAGAAGAGTATAACCACGAATTAATCTACAAACCTGGTAGATCAAATTTTGTCGCAGATGCTCTCTCCAGATTAAAAACTAGTATCAATCACATCAGCGATGTATCCACCATAACAGCTAGCGAGGGGGACTCACAAAGTACCATAACAGCTAGCGAAGGTAACTCACAAGGTACTATAACAGCGTCAGAAACAAGGGACGACGACGTATTATCAACAACCTCAACCATCCATAGTGCAATCCAAGATGCCTCGGATCTTATTCCCCATATGGAAGCCCCAATCAATGTCTTCAGAAATCAAATAATTATAAAGATTGGACCAGATCTCCATTCGTATGAAGAACCACACAAAAACTTTCATCGACATTACTTCTCGTCTCGAGAGTGGAGTTCAGAAAATCTCTTGGACGTCCTCAAGAAAACATTGCATCCTGGCATAGTTAACGGGATCAAAGCTCCAGAATTATGTTTGCCAGTTATACAGGAACTTTATTTACAACATTTTTCAAGGTACAAGGTTAGAATCGCCCAGAAAATAGTTACGGACGTCAATTCGGAAGATAGGCAATTCGAAATAATCCAAAAAGAACATCGTAGGGCACATAGAAATGCCAGAGAAAACAGAAGTCAGATTTTGGATGAACATTATTTCCCTCGTATGTACGCTCTCATAAAGAAATTCGTAGCGAATTGTGATGTGTGTAATACTAACAAATACGATAGAAATCCTCCCACACCAGAATTTCAGGAAACTCCCACACCAATGGTACCATGCGAAATTTTGCACATGGATATAATGGAAATACAGAACCAAAAATTTATGTCTGTGATCGACAAATTTTCCAAGTTCGCTAAACTTTTTCATATTAGTGACAGATCTGTTTTAAATATTAGAGAAAAGCTAGTAAAGATTTTGCATTATTTTACCGTACCCAAAATTTTAGTGTCGGACAATGAGAGTAGCTTTATTAGCCCTTTGATTAGGGACTTTCTTGAAAGATTGGGAATAAAAATATATTTAACACCATCTCAACGCAGTGAGGTTAACGGACAGGTAGAACGTTTACACTCAACACTAATTGAAATTTACAGGTGTCTAAGAGCCGAACATGCAGAACTTAGTGTACAGGAACTGATGTATGTAACAGTCGACAGGTATAATAACACTATACATTCCGTGACCGGGAAAAGACCAAGTGACATATTTTTTAATAGGACCAAAACTGCAGACTTTAGGAAACTGCTTGAGGCTCGCTCTAAGATTAATAGGGATCTTACTAAACTTATTAGGAAAAATGTGAAAGAGCGGAACAATCGCATGAATAGGAAACGTACATCGCCAAAGAAATATAGGAAAGGTGACGTTATATATGCTAGAATAAAAAATATAAAGGCTAAAAACAAGGCGGTATACAGGAAAGAGATTGTAGAAAAAGACAATAAAGTGACGGTTCGTACAACGAGTGGTAAAAGGATTCATAAAGCCAACATAAAAAATTTGAAACAAACTTAATACAAATGAACTTTTACTTCTTTTCAATAAAATATAACAAAAAACAATATAGAGGTAAAATAATAAAATAAAATTAAAATAAAATTTTTTTTTTGACAAGGAAAAGATTTTTTTTTATTATAAAAAAAAGTTCCTTCTTCTTTCCACAAGTAAAAGAAAACATAAAAATATTGAAATAAATTTGAAATAAAAAGAATTGCAATATATATACAAAGAATCTATATGAAAAATATATATACATATATAAAATTTTTTTTTTATTCTAACATTCTAACATACTAACTTACTAATTCATTAACCAAGTACATATAAGAAAAAAAAAAAAAAAAAAAAAAAAAAAAAAAAAAAAAAAAAAAAAAAAAAAAAAAAAACGGCTTTGCCCCTACACCTATATATAAAAGAATAGGAATTTCCTTTTTTATTCAAAATATTAAATTAATTACAAAAAAAGGGCTGTGCCCGAACATTTTTAACTGAACAATTAATATTTGCAGGAACGATGATTCTATTGTTAGCCTTTCTACTCCTATCTGAAACGGGTATAATCACCTCAAGAGCAGCGCAAATCTTCCGGTACGACACTCCCATAGTAACCTTACGGGCCGGAAATGCGTGGACAATAAATGGGAATTTAAAATTGATCCATGTGGTAAATTTGGAAGACTATGCAACAATTGCCAATAACGTTACAATACTAGTTCGAAAACATATGCCACCTAGTCAGAACAAAGATGTCGTCGAATACTACCTTGCACAAGTGCAAGAAAGATTAGCCGAGCTTAAAGGCAGAAAAATCAGAAGGCAAAGATCGATCGACTGGATTGGGTCGGCCTGGAAGTGGGTAGCTGGAAACCCAGACGCCACAGACTGGAACAACGTTCTAAAAACACAAAACGTAATAATCACAAGCAACAATGAGCAATATAAAATTAACGCACAGCTATTGAATGCCACAAACGAGGTTGTCCAGAAAACCAACGAACTCGTCTCCAGAATGAATAAAATCAGTAATGGAAGAGAAGCCGAGCAGGTTGGACAAGGAACGATAAATCAGGTGCTTGTTCTGAAGGACGCAATTGATGAAGTAATAAGAGCTTGTCAAATGGCCAAAAGCG